>CM034297.1:41858398-43058398 GCA_019925795.1 Dendrobium chrysotoxum
TAAATCAGGGGAATCAATAGAAACACCTGTAGGGCAAGTATTCTTATGAATGTGGTAACAACTTCTGTATGGTTAGCAATTTGGTAAAAAAAATTACAGTATTTCTATCCCCCTCAACCAAGAATTTAGTAAAAGCATTTTATCTCCAATAAACTTCCTCTTTTTCTTTAAAGTTTAAACAAAGAAGCCTTAGCTTCACTAAGTAAACACAAGATTCTCAAAGGAAGGGTCATTCATGTAATGGATATTCACACTGTTAAACAAATCATCAATATGAGAAATATTAGAGAAAATGATTTTAAAAACACATTTATTCAACCAATTCAAATTCTATTTAAGACTTTTGAGTTTAAACTAGAATCTAGTCATGCCCCCAATATTATCACAAGGAAACAAAGGAGCGTGCTAATTTCTATTGATAAGAGACGTAAAAGAATCATCTAAAATCCACATATTTTAAAATCTAAAAGGAGTATTGCTGCTAAACTGAGAAATATTTAAAAGTAAAGGAGAATGATCAAATGAAGTCCTACTTAAATGATCAATATGAGTCGAATGAAAATTCAAAATCCAAAAATGATTAAAGGGAATACGGTTTAATCTTTTCCACATAGTGACCTTATTCAAGTAAAAGCATTTCCCAAAAGCCAATATCATGCAGATTACAATTGTAAATCATATCATTAAAATCATCCATAGCCTGAAAATTAGGTGGTTTCCCCCCAACTCTTTCAATAATATTAGAAATGGTATTGAAGTCACCTCCAATCATCTAAGGAGTACAAATAATTGAGGAAAAATAACTAATATGGTTCCAAAGCGTTTTCCTACCAGTTCTAGAACAAGAAGCATAAGATGATAATTAAAAATATTAATAGAAGTTTGCACAATTTGAGGATAATCAGCTATAATGTCAAGACACACAAACCTTTTCCAAATCAGCCAAATCTTATTGAGCAGCTAACAAAAGCCAAATGAAAACCCAAACTTATCGTACAAAATCAATGAAAGTGGATGAAATTAATAGCTCAATGATAACCAGAAGCTGAATATTGTGGATCCTACATAAGTTTCTCACCCTATCCTTGGACAGAGAAGCACCCACCCCCCTAATAATTCCAAATGAGAGGCTTAACCATTAGAATTGACAAGAACATTTGAGGATCTTATTAACCAAGATGAACTCCCCCCACCATTTTTATTGTTCTTATTTTTCTTTTTGGAAGCTTAACATAATCGCCTGGAGAATTCTTATCATGGTCCACCATCTCTTTAGGCTTAGTTGAAACCACATTTTGCTTATCCGTAAGAAACTCATTTTCATGATTAAAAATCTCACCTTCCTCATTCTCAACATGATTTCCATTTTGTAATTCTAAACTCATCCCAATATTGTGATTTAAAGTACACTGACTTTGCGATAAAAGTAGGAAGAGCATCACTTACAACACCTACAACCTTAGTTATATCACTAATAGTATGATGATCATTAGATTCAGGCCTACCTGGATTTTTATCCTCACCATTTATACCATTAAAATCATGCCTAGCTGATCCAAGAATGGGATTGTTTTCCAAAGTTTTATTGAGAAAAATCAAGGGGACAATTTCATTGTTACCAATATTACCATCAATAGATTTATCATAACTACTAGATTCTAAATTCTCATCAATAGCCCAGTTCCTTAATATTATTCACACAGTGCTTTTCCTTAGAAAAATCTTATTTCTCCTCTTCAGTAGAGTTACCTTCTACAACAATGTTAGAACCTTTATTAATGTTTTTAAGTTTCGGATGGAGAACAAAGCATTCATTGGTTGAATGTCTATGGATCTTATAATGATTACAAAAATCAAGAACATTATCAAATTCCACGTTTTGAAGATAACTAGAATATTCCAAACCAATCAATATCTCTTTAGAATGCTTCTTGGTAATGTCTAGTTCTACCAATATCCTGGCTACAAAAGGCCTCGATCGCAAGGCAGTAGCTTGGTCGGACTGCAATGGCCTATGCAAAATGGAGCCCAAGGCATGAAGAATATAAATTAAAAAGATGTAATCATAAATTTGGGAATGATATTCAAATTGGCACAATAGGAGATTCTTCCTAAACATCAAAATATTGAGTCCAATTGAGAAGTCTCATTTCACAATTATTGATGTAGTAAGATCTCTTAACAAAACATGACTATAATCCAAATCATTACTAAGTTTGATAGCAATATGTCCAGCATCAAGAAGACCAACCAAAAAAAACACCAGACAACTTAAAATTCCAAAATAATTTTGAATCGTATCTAAGTTAGGTCTACGGACCAAAAATTTTCCAACTAGTGTGAAATGAAAAGGGCTAGCAAGCTTAATAATGTCCTCATTAGACATCAAAAGAGTAGGAACACCTTTCACAAATAATTTAGTAAAAGAAAAAATAGGATCACTAGAAGAAGAAGCACCGGCAACCACATCGTGAAAGGAATGGGATTTACAAGAGTTATCCGAGCCATTAGAATCAAAGAAACCTTTCAAAGAAACAAATGCTCCAGAAGGAGGTTTACCCCACAAATTTGGGGAAGATGAAGAAGGTATCATTGCCATCTAGCAATCACAAGGGTACCCAAAGGCCAAAAGCCCTTGGGTAAAATAGCTAGAAACTATGAACAGATAGAAATTAAAAAAAAGAAACTAAAGAGCTCGAAGGATCGCACCCAACAAATAGTGGAAACCATGATCGCCAGAACCAGGGAGCGCAACAAGTAGAGAAAATATGAACATTGAATTACGATACTTATTAAATATCTAATGTGACTTATGTTCTTGAATTTAGGGTTTACTTGTTGACATACTAAATGAACTCCAAATGGATTGAAATTTAAATCCTAAGTCAACTAAAACCAAAGATTTACACTCTAATAACTGGGGGCTCATCAAAGCCATCCAAGTTTTTTCTGACAAATTTCCAAAGTAAATAGAAATATGCTTTTGAAAATTTGATTCATGATAATATAAACCAAGGCTTAAGGTAAAATCAATGGCAAACTAACCCTTGAACACTAATTTAACACACCACACAAGAAATCTATTAAGTGATATATCGATTTGCATTTATAGACTTTTTAAATTCTAATTGAAGCCATTCAAGGGCTCAAATAGACTTGAATGATTTTGGACATGAAGGAGACATCCACAAGGATTATACATTTAAATTTGAACTCAAGATCAATCATATTTAAGGAATAATTTCAAAAAATAATCCATATTGTATTTTTAAAATTATTGTTTATGCATATAAAATTGGTAACTCAAGCCATAGAGCTTTTTTAGTGCTTCTCAAGAAAAATCTATAGAGGCTAATAACTCCTAATTTGGATAAGTGTGTAAGGAGTTATTGATTTTTAATTTTAGATGATTTTCTCTAAATATCTTTAATGGATTTACACAGGAAGCAGCTGATCGTGCTATGCTTTCCTTGAGTTTACTCATGATTGGCCATTTGTTAACCAGTAGGACCCTTACTACAACATAGAATTATCAAGACCATTCAATCAAAGATTGAACATTTATAATTATTGGGCTCTAAATAGTGGGCGAGCCGACCCCACGTAGGGTTAAAAAGGCTTGATATTGTTGTTGTTGTTGTTGTTATTGTTGTTGTTGTTGTTGTTGTTGGGCTCGAAATAGTGGGCAATCACATAAGATCCTGTCTGACTTCCTCAATATTCTTGATCTATTTTAAATTAGACCAATGCTTTGATTCATCTTCCTCCTCATACTGGTTTCTCAACTGTAAGAACATTTTGGCAAGATCTAAGAGATTTGTTCAATGGATTTTCACCAGAATGATCAGGTAGCATCATCTTTAGATGAACCTTCAATCCAATGATCAGATGTCCTGGAATAGAAGGTTCATTTCACAGTTGCCTATAAATATAATAAAACACATTCAATTTTGATTTTTACCACTATAGAAGATCAAATTTAGCTGAATTCCACTTGTTCCAAGTTTGACTAGTCGTGAGGAAGAGATTCTCTTTATGTTGTAGAGACTAAGGAGGATCAAATGTAGAGTTGAAGTTTCAGATAGATGAACTTGCTAAAGCTTGATCAAACTCAATGAAGAGATGGTTATGGAAGGGATGGAGATTTTGAAAGAATGCTAGAGTTTTAGGCAGTTCCTCAAAAAATCTTATGAATTTATAGACTCTATTCAATAACATAAAGTTAAAATTTTAACCAGCCCAGGGGATCTCCAGCTGCAATGTTGGTTTGAGACAAGGCAATTAGATTAAAATAACTATCTTAGGTAGTTTAAGAGCACATGGTTGGTTATACTGGGAGTTATTATTGAACCAAGCCCATTGAAGGCTAGTTCTTAGATTTTTTGGCCACCTCAGGCCACCACCTAACCTGAAAATAATTTAACTAGGTGTTTGAATGGCTCTATATGCAATTACATGAGTTAATTTTGTTTGGTATTATCTGGGATTGAATATGGCTTACTAGATTTTATGTTTTTAAGCTTCAAGGGAAAGCCCAGTTGGTTAACCCTAGTTAACCCATGGGTTGGGCTGGCTAGGTTTGTTGCATAAGGACTAGGAGCACCTAATGCAAAGGTTTTTTGGATATAATTTGGCTTGGGTTGAGAATAGGTTCAAGGGAAACCACTTATGGCCACTTTGGTCAAGCCATGTGGCTAGCAAAAGTGGGCCCAAGGTTTGGTTAACTAGGGTTGATCATTGGGGACCCAATGTACAATCCTAGGTGATTCATGGGTTAGAGTTGGTTTAGATTATTGAAATTTAAGTTTTGGAGCTTTAGGGTTAGTTTGGTCAATCTTGGTTGCCTTAGTCAACCAAGCTTGACCAAGCCTTGGGTTTGGGTCCAATCCACTAGAACTGACATTTTGGGTTTGTTGAAAGTGGTTTTGGGTCCTGGTAAAGTGAAGTTATGAAGAAGGTTTAAGCAAACCACATTTAGGGCATTTGAAGATTTAATAGAGTTTTGGTCAACTATGGTCCACCAATGGCTTAAACATGTTTAAGGATGTATGGTTTAATGTTTAGAAGAGTTTAGAAGGTTTGGTGTTGCTTAGGTGTGTTTCCATGCAAGGTTTAGGGTTTTAAATGAGCTTTAATGTTCAATTTAACCATTAATGGTCAATCTAACCCATTTAAGGGTTAAATAAGATCTATGTATTATTATGAATGATTATCAAATAGCCAGGGGCAAAACCTAGGTCTTGAATTTAGCATTCCAATATGATTCTTGCATATGTAGGGATTTTAAAGTTAAAGGTTCTTCTTGGTCAAACTAGGTCAGCTGAAGTCAACTAATGTCAACCATGAACTCAAGTGGGTTCAAATCACTGCAAGGATACATATTTAGATGACTCGGATGAGTTTACAAGGTTGCTTGAATCAAAATGCCTATTAGTTGTAGAGGCTGTAAATATTTGAAGGTTTTAATGATGGATGAAAGCTTTAATTTCTAGAGTTTAGAGAGACGTAGATGCCTCTAAAATGATCAACTAAACTCTAGGAGCATGCATAATCAAAATTTAAATGATCAAACATAATTCTAAAGGCTTTACATAGGTTTTGTTCCTATTAAAAATTCTTCTGAAAAGGGAAAAGTTCAAAGGGCTTTATGGTTTGGAATTTGAATTGGATTTTTAGCACTAGATTTGAACTAGATTTTTAGCACTGGATTTAATTGAAGAATTTAAGAATTGATTGATGATTTAATGTTCTTAAAATATCTAAATAATTTTAAGTGATTGAATGATTGAATGCTTTTACATGAATGGCGATTGAAGGATTTATTTATTTAATTGAAAATTTAGAAGATTGTGCGAATGATTATTAATGATTGAATGATTGAGCATTTGAAATGATTTATTGAACACTATGCCAAAGCTTAGTGAAGAGCTAGATTTAATGATTGATATATAGTTCAAAGGTTTGAATATCATGATTTAATATTTTGGTATAAGATTTTACCTTATACAAAACTGAGGTCTATAATTTTTTCTTAAGGCCAATGAAAATATTTGGTATCAATCTCCTAAATCAAAGCATATACCTCGTCAAAGGGCTTTGACATTAGAGAATCACAAGCAACATCATCTTTAATTGATCTAAGGGATCGTATCAAGCCATTATAAAAAGTTTGAATTATTAAGCAATTAGGAAGGGCATGATGAGTATATTTCTTAAGAAATTCCTTAAATCTTTTTGATGATTCATAAATAGATTCACCATCTACCTAGGTAAATGATGTAATATCATTTTTTAAGTTTTACAATTTCTTGAGGAAAATATTTGGCAAAAAATTTATGATCAAGTTTATTCTAAGTTGTTATTGAGGGAAGGAATTTAGCCACATTTTAGGTTTATTCCTTAGTTAAAATGGAAATAACCTAAGTCTAATAGTATCATCACTAACTAACATCATTATATTTAAATGTTACATAAACGTTTAGGAAACTAGCTATGTGTAAATTAGGGTCTTCTAAAAGTGTCCCACCAAACTGTGCATTTTGTACCATTTAGATTATAGAAGTTTCTAGTTGAAAATTATTTTCCTTGAATGGTAGGTCTATTTATGCTTTGTTGAATACCCTAAACCATAGGGTTGGTATGATCCATAAGAGGTTTAGGTTGTTTAGCTTCAATAAACTGTTCAAACATTTCAATTTCTTTTTCAAATTCTTTAATCTATCTAATTCTTTTTAATGTTCCTTCAATTTCAGCATCAAATAGCAATTCAACCAGTTATTTATTAATATGCACATAACATGAAGCAACAAAATAGAAAATTTAAAGTATAGAGGAAAAATCGATAATCAAATTACAAAGTAATGTAATCATGTAAAATTTAAGTAGTTAAAAAATAAATAAAACTAGATTAAACTAATGATTATTTTAGTATTATAGAATGTAATGAAAGATAATAAATTTTCTAGTTTTAGATTCCCCAGCAATGGTACCAAAAACATGATGGGTTCTTAGGTTGGGCTTTGTCAGTTCCTAAAACCTCAAGGTTGTTATATTTTTAGTTGAGGATTTACTTATGTTAAAGTCTCTAATCAAATGTCAAAGGATAATCCAATTTTCTAATGTGCAAATCTCTTTAAAAATACAAGTGCACGTTATCATGTCAACTAATAAGTGATGAATAAAGTGTCGATCCAAGGTGAAAAATAATATTAGAATTATCCTACATACAATTTACTAATGCTTATTGGACTGCTAGTTTGCTTACAAAAAGATGATTGCAAATGTAACTTTCAAAATGTGAGAACAAAGTTTCTATTGTCATAAAGTCCTGAACCTATGAATCCTTAAAAGAACAAGATTGCGTTACAGAGGGTTATTTTCTAAGGTTGCTATGGATTAGAGTAATTATTATCCTCTTCTCTATCAAGTTCATTGGAAACTAAGCTAAGATCAATTGTAACTACATTTAAACTATCTCCTTAAGACCCCATAACCCAATCCACCATATGTCTATGCATGACTGGACTATGTTCTAAGTTCTCTAATTATTCTTCTTATCTATTTATTGAGGCTCAAGATCACACTATATTTTAAATAAATGGATGACCTATACATAAACCAACTTACATGCAAGAAAATAAAAATAGCATGGATTCGATAATCATTCAACACTACTCTATGAAATGCATTTTTTTTTAATTTATCACATACCTAGAAAAGGTAATTTTCTACACATGGAGGCATTGAAACTTATAAGTAACAGAATAAACTTTACAAACCTTTTATTTTATTAAATTGTCACAAATACAACCAAAGATAAATTTCAAAACATTAATAAAAAATACAAAAGTAATGTTTAGAAATGACCTGGAAGTGATGCTATAATCCTTTAGTCACTCCTTTGATTTACTCCACTTTAATACAAGACTCTGATACAATGAACACAAGATACACACTCCACTTTACCACTCTCACACACTCTCCCTAAATGTCATTACAAATGATGACTCTAAGTGGTCTCCTCTTACTAGAGGAATAATGTGACTATTTATAGAGTTTGATTTTTAACTTAACTAGCGTTGTAGTGCTAGCTTGGCGATGCAGGACAACCAGTGCATCAATTCATCAATCATCACATCAGTTTATTGGTTTAACTGACTTCCATCACAATATTGGGCGATTTGGCTCTATGGTCTCTAGTCTAGCACTACGCACTAACTAGTAATGCCTCAATGCTAATTGGATAGCACCTTAGTGCTAAGCTCTCCAACTAAATTTGGTAAGCTATATTTTACGATGCAGAAATGAGTTCTGGTGTTGAATTGAGTTCTAATGCTATAGTGCTATGATGGTGGTGCTGTGGCGTTGGTTTAATTTTCTTATTTTTCTTATAATCTGTTACCCAAAATACAAGAATTGCAAGCTTAAAATAACAGTAATCATTGAAAAATAACATGATATTTTTCATCTTATTAGCATTGCATAAATCCATTATTTTGGCACTCTGACTAACTTGAAATCTCATTGCTTCACAATATTGGAAACTCAGAGCATTAGATTATCCTGTCCAAATAAAGTTCATCCGAACAAGCTCTATATTTTTTTGTATTATAAAATTAGGTTTATATAGTATGATATCTTCTCTGATTTGATCCATTCATTTTAGTATCCAAAATAGATAAATAGTAATACAAGGAATTAAGCTTTGTATTGTACAAAAAATTTAAAATTTGAATTTATCTATTTTTAGGAATATAAAAATTGTAACGATTTGAATTTGAAATAGCCGATCATCTAGTATGATATAGATCGTATTGTATGGTTAGTATGAAAAATTTTCATTTCTTTTTTTTGTTAGTTAATGCCACTTAATTTTAAAAAAATTATGAAAATGTCATTTATATCATACAATATGATGGAAATTATCTAGTATGACTTAATTAGAAAGATAAGTAATTAATTTTATTTCATTTTTATTATCTCTTGTATGTTTGTGCTTTGTCATTCAACCAACTCTATGCCTAAAGTATAGAAAGACTCAAGAATATAAAAACATAAAGAAATATATGTTGACACACTTTTTGTTTCTTGACCCACTTAAATTTGACAGACTTTCTTTGTGTTCAATTTTTTTACTTCATCGGGTTCTATACTAATTCTGTCACCTGTGTGCTACTTATAATGTTAATATTAAATCAGTCTCCTGCACACATAACTCAATGTTTGATTAGTATAACCAGTAACATTTGGAATCATCAAAATCCTAGTGTACACCAGACTTATGGTATTAAAAAAATGCATATCAAATACCAAGTATCACTTTACTAGTAAGTTGAGCAAATATCAAATACCTAGTATCCTCATTCAATATAATGAATACAAAAAATATAACTTTAATAATGAGTTAAGAGAATACCAAATAAAATTTATTTCATTAAAATGGATTATATTGAATATTGAGTGTTTAATGAAGAATTTGAAAAAAATATCAAATATAACTTTTTTAATAAAGTACACAATACTAAATTTTAAATAAATAAAGAATTAATAATATCCAAATACAATAAGCAAAGCATAGTTGAATTAGAATTTTCCAAATATTGAGTACTGAATATATCTAAATGATGAGTTTTGTAAATACTCAATATAGTTTCCTTTCTTAGAAAGGATGAATATTGAATAACCATAGATATTTTGTAATATAATTGTTGAATTCAAAATATAATATCAATATATCCTTTTAAATTTCATTTCTTAATTATTTTCTTTTTTACTTATTATATCAAAAGAATTAGTCATCAACTTAATGTGCCTTGTATTACACTAGAGCTTTGTTTTTACCAGGGTAACTATTTAGACTAACATGCTAGAATGAACTTGCACACTACTTAAGGTAAATCACATTATTAAGAAGGAAGATGAGTTATAGATCTTGACTTGTGTTCTAAAGGGTATATTGAGAGAATAATATAGAATGCTTGAATATTATTAAAGTCTTAAATTAGAAGAATTTAATAATGTTTGAACACAACAATGTGTCAAATTTAATAATGTGATGAATATCATTATATTTTGTGTTCAATAATATGCTAAGTTTAATAATGAGCTCCTAATAATAAATTTTAAATGCATAAGTAAATATTCAATACGTTTCTTTTGAAGAAAATGTTTTCTAAATAATCTATTTCTTATAATGTTGAAGAATTTAATTTTATAAAATATCATATATTCATTTTTCTTGAAAATGTCTCAAAAAATTTGGATAGGCAACTTTTTATAGTGCTAATTCTCCATCTTCTTGGGACCTTTCATCTTCCTTATAGAAAGAAATAGAGAAATTTTATAGGCATAAAGTTTAGGTGAGATCATTTTGACCATCTACTAAAGTTACTCTATTTCTTGAGTTCACATTTAGGAAAGAGTTTTCTAATATTGACCTATGCCATTCTTTAAAGTTTCTTAATATCAATTACTTACTCAACCAAGAAGTGACTTTTCTTTACACAATAATTCTATAAAATGGGCAAGTTCCCCGAGTCTCCCATCTATTTGTTGAGTTCTTCCAATACTTTATTACATCAGGTTTTTAAAGCTTTAAAATTCATTCATTTTTTGATGAAAAGGTTCAAAAGAAATGGATAAGAAAATTTATATCTTAGTGACAAAAAAGTTTTTAAATCATCACCATTCCAATTCTCAGAACTTCTTTGGTAATGTACTAATCTTGTTGGTAGACTCTAAGCCTAGTTATTTGATGATAAAAAGATCATTCCCAAGTAAACCCTAATTTTTTGAGCACTGATTGTCGAGAAGTGGAACCTACTTTTTTCAATATAAGGATCCTTACATGAAATGATTTTATTTTATTTTATTTTTTATTTTTTATTTTTTGTAAGCATGTGAGTTGTAGTACTTAGTGACTCTTCTTCTTCACTTCTTACTGCTTGATTGAGGACTAAATTCTGAGTTGTTTAAGAAGTTTGAGTACTATATTCAGCCCTTCATTATAGAGTTGGTTCCATTCACGAAGTTCTCCTTCATCAAACTTTGAAGTGATACCTACTCTCTAGCTATGAAAGTTAAACTAAATGGGTAACATCGCCTCAGCTCCATGTGAGAGTGTAAAGAAAGTCTACACAGTTTCCAATCATAGAGTTATCCTTAGTGCCGAGAGAATTAAGGTTTTTTATTCTTCTCCTTTATCTTTTGTGCCTTTAACCCTCTTCTTTAGGAAATTTAAATCAACAAATTCACCACTTTAACAAGACTATTCACCTTTAGATGATGGAGTGAAAAAAATTTGAGCTAAATTTGCTAGCTTTGACAAAATTCCTTGTTCTTCTTAAATGATAACTATGATTTATTATTAGTTACGATCACCATGACGACTTCAATAGTGAAATTATACACAAATTTTGTAGCAATTTTTTCTAGTGCCCATGCCACAATCCATTTTGTAAAGTAGTTGATAAATAAAATGAAATACCTATGTCTTTTAGTAGAAGGGAATGAGCTGATTAGATCAATGTCCCAAACAACAAAAGGCTATGGATTGTAATTTTGTGTAGCTTGTGAGATGGATTAAATTGCATGGGTGTAAATTTATTGTGGTGAAAACACCTCTTCGGAAACATGTTTGTATCGTTTTTAAGTTTTATCCATAAATATTCCTATCTCAATATCTTATTCTCAAATGTTCTTCCCCTAAAGTGACTACCACACTTACCAGAGTGAACTTCTTCCAGAATACTAGTGACTTAAGATTATCTCATTCATCATAAGTACGTAATAGTCACCAACTTCCTAAATAACTTGCCATCAATGAAAAGATACTAGGCCACCTAGATATTTAGTTTCTTTTGTCCCTTCACACTTGTCAATATTGTACCCCACATTAATTACTTAATGAATGGATGCACCCAACTTATCCCCCAAAAAATTTTTAAACTTCATTTATGCTTCTACAATAATTCGACAAGATAGCACTAAGATAGGTTTGCCTACATGTTTTTTCATCTTAGAAGGTAGATTGTTGAACTGATTTTGATCTCACAAAATATGCTCAATTTTTATGTACATAAATTTTCCAACAACAACAACAACAACATCAAGACTTTGTCCCACTACGTGGGGTCGGCAACATGAATCTTTTTTCTCCATTGTGTCCGATTCAAAGTCAAATTCTCGTTTAAATCTAATAAAGAAAGATCATTTCTAATATTTTCTAACCAAGTCTTTTTAGGTCTACCTCTACCTTTCTTAACATAAGTCAAATCTAATACCTCTACTTTCTTAACTGGGTCATCGGAAGGCCGCTGTTTTATGTGACCAAACCAACTAAGGCAACTCTCTCTAATCTTATCCTCCACTGGAGCTACTCCAACCTTTTCACGTATATGCTCATTTCGTATCCTGTCTCTAAGAGTAAATCCACTCATCCACCTGAGCATCCTCATCTCCACAACACATAACATAGTATTGTGCTTCTCTTTTAATGGCCAACATTCTGCACCATAAAGCATTGCAGGTCTCACCACCATTTTATAGAATTTTCCCTTAAGTTTGAGGGAGACTTTTCTATCACACAACAAGCTCGATGCATTCCTCCACTTCAACCATCCAACTTGAATTCTACTAATAACATCCCCATCTATTTCACCATCACTCTGAACAATAGATCCAAGATATCTAAAATGTATACTCTTATTAATGACTCGATCGCCCAAAGTCACAATCCCCTCACTTGGTATATTACTGCTAAAATTACACTCCATATATTCAGTTTTAGATCTACTCAAGCGAAAACCTTTAGACTCTAAGGTTGATCTCCAGACTTCAAGTTTACCTTCAACTCCCTCTCTAGTCTTCTGAACAAGAAGAATATCATCAGCAAAAAGCATACACCAGGGTACATCCTCTTGTAAATGTCTAGTGAGAACATCCATGACTAACAAGAAAAGATATGGGATTAAAGCTGATCCTTGATGTAATCCAACTGAAATAGGGAAATACTTGGTCAAACCACCTTGTGTTTGAACACAAGTATTAGCTCCTTCATACATATTTTTAATGATTTGAATATAAGCATTATTAACTCCTTTCTTTTCAAGAACTCTCCATAGCACTTCTCTTGGAACTTTATCATATGCTTTCTCTAAATCAATAAATATCATATGTTGATCCTCCTTATTCTCCCTATATTTCTCCATCAAACCTATCAATAAATGTATGGCTTCCATAGTAGACCTATTAGGCATGAATCCAAATTGATTTTGAGAAACATTAGTATCACGCTGCAGCCTACGCTCCATAACTCGCTCCCATAGTTTTAAAGTGTGACACATTAACTTAATTCCTCTATAATTCACACAATCTTGTGCATCACCTTTATTCTTATAAATAGGAATCAATACACTCATTCTCCACGCATCTGACATCTTTTTAGTCTTCAAAATATTATTAAAAAGTTTAGTTAGCCACAAAATTCCTTCATCTCCTAAGCATTTCTACATCTTTATTGGGATATCATCAGGTCCAACAGCTTTTCCACACTTCATTTTATTTAAAGCCTCTCTAACTTCGGTTTTACTAATACGCTGATAAAAATAGAAATCTTTATTTTTATTTAGGGTGCTAAGGTCACTAAAGTCAATTGTATTCTTACAATCTTCATTAAAACGTTTATCAAAATATCTCATCCACCTTTGTAGAATATCATCTTCTAAGAAATATACTTTTTGATCTTCATCCTTAATACACTTCACTTGAATTAAATCCTTACTACTCTTATCTCTTTGTTTGGCTAGCTTATACATATATTTTTCTCCCTCCTTAGTATCTAATATATTATATAAATCATTAAAAGATAAGATCTTTGCATCACATATTGCTTTCTTAGAATCCTTACATGCCTCTTTATATCTTTCCCAATTATTAGAATTTGTACATCTAAACTAATTTTTATAACAAATCTTCTTATTTTTTATCTTTTCTTGCACAATTGGATTCCACCACCAACTATTTTTACTATTAGGGGCTTTTCCCTTTGATACTCCAAACACATCTTTTGCAATATTTTTAATATCACTAGCCACTTTTTCCCACATAACATTAGCATCCTCATGCACAAATAAAATCTTATAATCTAAAATCTTACTCTCAAAAATATTTTTATTACTATTCTTTAAATGCCCCCATCTAATCTTAAAAAATTGCTTTACTTTATTTTTTATTTTCTGTCCCTTTATCTTAAAGTCTAAAACTAATAATCGATGTTGGGTACATAAACTTTCACTCGGAATAACTTTACGATCTTTGCAATCTAAACGATCTACTTTTCTTATAAGAAAATAATCAATCTGAGTTTTACTATAACCATTCTTATAAGTGATGAGATGCTCATCTCTTTTCTTAAATAAGGTATTAGCAATTAAAAAATCATAAGCTAAAGAAAAATCTAATATGGTCTTACCACCTTCATTAGTCATTCCAAACCCATATCCACCATGAATGCTTTTAAAATCATTTATCTCTCTACCAACATGTCCATTTAAATCTCCTCCAATAAAAATTTTTTCTTCGAGAGGTATCTTTTGAATTAATTCTTCTAAGTCATCCCAAAATTTTAATTTTGAACACATATCCAAACCTACTTGAGGAGCATAAGCACTTATTAATAATCTTAGCATCAACAACAATCTGTAAAGTCATAATTCTATCTTCAATTCTATTAATATTTATAACATTATCCTTCAAACTCTTATCTATAATCACGCCTACACCATTTCTAGTACGGCTCTTACCTGAATACCAAACTTTAAATCCTAAACTATCAATCTCCTTAGCCTTCTCTCCAACCCATTTAGTTTCCTGAATGCACAAAATATTTATCTTCCTATGAATCATAATATCTATTAATTCCATTAATCTTCCTTTAAGGGAACCTATGTACAAAAATTTTCCAATATCCTTTAAATAAATATTTCTATAAAACATTTTCCCTTGCTTCATATTGCTTCATATTGCTCATTGATTTTATTAAAAGCCAAATTTTACAGCATGAGCAAGTATTTTTCATACTAGAGTCCTTAGAATAACTCTAATGTTGACTCCTTCTACAATAGAGGCACTATCAACATAAAGAGTTCATATTAGGTCTTCCATTATTATCATCTCCTCTTCCATGATATTTCAATAAATTAAAATTTAGTAGACACATTTGTTCGAATATAACAATTAGGACACATATAAAGTCAAATTTATTTATGAAAATTTGAACCTACCACTTTCGATGCATGGGCTAGAGGTTCATATAGTTGGAGCTACTATTTATTGGCTCATTTTTATAGTATTATTTAGTCAATTTTGATATATCATATTTAGCTAAACTAAACGATACCAATTCTTAAACTTTGTGTCAAGTCTTCAATACTAACAAAAGAATATATATATATATATATATATATATATATATATATATGTGTGTGTGTGTGATTAATTTGATTGCATTTGATTTCAATTAATTATTAATTTTAACTTGAATGGGAATACATACAAAATGAGTTAAGTTATGAAGCTTGTCTTCAATGATCCTGAGTTATTAAAAGTACGATTTTGAAAGTTGGATCGGAAATAAATTCAAAAGAAACAGAGGTCATGATTTAGGCTTCTTTTAGGATGATTTTTTTACTGTTTATTAAAGCAGCTTTTTTAATATAAAATTAAAATGGTTCAATCCAAAATTGAACTGGGTGACATATCATATTAAAATAACTCAAATATAATATAAAATAGATGATAATTGAAAATTTTAAATTGACATTTAATAAAATAAACTTATAATATCAAAAAATGTATTAAAAAAAAATTTAATATTTTATAAAAGCAATAGGTTTTACAAAACTGGGACTGATTCATTCAAGCGGATTCAACACAGAAGAGGTTTCTATGCGAGACAGTTGGGTTTTTTATGAATAAAAATTGAAATAGAATATTATGATTTAAATGTAGCAAAATAAATTTTAAATTCATTTAATTTATTTTAAAATAAGTATTAGATATATGTTTATTCATTTATTTATTTGTATCAAATAGCATTGAAATTCATCTATTTAACACATTTTTTCCACCTATCATCATCAAGCTTGCATCTATTAAACCTGAAAATTCGACGAATGGTAGCATTTTTGGTTTTCCTTCTTTAATAAATCATGAATGGATTCAACGATCTGCCAAAAGGATGCAATTATAATATATATTTTACCTTTAAGATAGTGGTTAGATTCGTCATTTGTGAAAAAATTGTGTTCATTCATCAATAAAATTGATGATGTGCGGTTTATTTATTTGTTTATAAAATTTCAGTTTATTTTTACTTTAATCTTGATAAAGCAATATATATATATTATTTATATTGCAATTGATAAAATGGTCTTTTTGGCCCTCCATAGGAGAAATTATTACGTGTGGAGTTCGGACGCAGCACCTTCCAGACTCCAATAATAATGTGTTACGTTATATACAAATATTGTATACTGACAACGTAATGTATTTTATAGGAGTTCGGATGTCATCCGGACTATGCAAATAATAATCTCTCATGGAAGAAAAATTATTACTTGCGGCGTCCGGATTCTTCCAGAGTCGAATCCGGATGCGCCACGTCGCCCGGGACCCAGTGCATTCGGGTGACGTAGCGCGTCCGGATTCGCCTCCGAATGATCCAGCGGATACCGAACGTAATAATCTCTCCTCCTGAAAAGGGGAGTGTGAAAAGGGTTTACAGGAGCATCTCTTTGCTGAGGTCATCAAAATAATAAATTAATGGATTGATGTACTTAAAT
Source organism: Dendrobium chrysotoxum (assembly GCA_019925795.1). Classification (NCBI taxonomy): domain Eukaryota; kingdom Viridiplantae; phylum Streptophyta; class Magnoliopsida; order Asparagales; family Orchidaceae; genus Dendrobium; species Dendrobium chrysotoxum. Next base: position 41,875,240 of record CM034297.1, read on the forward strand.
GATCAATTTTTGGTTTTCCTTCTTTAATAAATGATATGGATTTAACGATTTGCAAATAGGATGCAATCGTACTAAATATTTTTCCTTTTAAGATAGTGAATAGATTCGTCATTTGTGAAAAATTTGTGTACATTCATCAATAAAATTGATGATGTGCAGTTTATTTATTTGTTTATAAAATTTTTGTTTTTTGGCTTATATATATATATATATATTTAGAATTGATAAAATGGTCTTTTTGGCCCTTCGGAGTTGGAGAAATTATTATGTGCAGAGCTTGGACGTAGCTTTTTTCGGACTCCAATAAAAATATGCTACGTTGTGCACATGCTTGTACATAAGGAGTGTAAAAATTTATATATAGTATACAACTGTACACAAACTATATACAGATAATGTGATATTTTTATAAGAATCTGGATACCATTCGGACTACGCAAGTAATAATCTCTCTCGGAATGGGGAGTGTGAAAAGGGTTTAGAGAGCATCTCTTTGTTGAGGTCATCACATTAAAAATAAATGGATTGATGTGCTTAAATGATCAATTTGATCTCGTAAATTGTGACATATGGGTGTAATCTATGGTTCAGGCCCAAAATTTAATTTTATTTTTTCTAGTGGAAAATTTGTCAGGTTTTGGAAATACGCGGTTTTCTTTTAAGGTGATTGTCCGACTCCAATCTTTAAGGACGGGGTCATAATTTGGTATTAAGCATTGATCGAAGGTTAGTTGATAATTTTACAATCAAAATTGTATTTGTGTAGGATGTTCAATCTGGGGATTAACCAAAATCGTTTGATTTGATTTTGAGTTAAATCATACATATTTATAGGTAGTTAGATTTGTTTATAGGGTAACACAGTCCATCGATTAAAAGAAAATTTTAAGTTGAGTTTTATATATTTTTAATCCTTTTATATATATATTTATATATGTCAAGTTTATCATGAATTTATTCAATTTAAATAAATTATGAGCAAGAACAAGATAGTTATTCAACTTATTTGACTTTGAAAGAAGTTAAAACTAAGACGATAAATTATTTTGATTTTTGATTAACTTGAAGGTTTCGTTTGGGATCTTTTTTTTCCTGCTTTCTAAAGTAATTTTTTTGTACAAAAATTTTTTTATTTAAAAATTTTTTTATACTAAAAAACTGATTTAGAAATCTATAGGATAAATGTATCAAACGAGCCTGGCTAATATAAACATTCATTAGTAGCTATTATTTTATTCTTAAGGGGCGATTTTGTTGGCTATATCCTTAGGGTAATGTAAATGTAGAGGTTTTGAAGATTTGGGTGTTTGGATGATTGCATTTCAACTGTAATGCATTTTGGTAGTGCATTTGAAATTTTGAGTGTATTTAGAATTTGCTTGTTTTGAGCGATATCTAATTACACAGCTTGGGTAAAATTGATGTAGAAAGATCACTGCTATCCACCGACCATCATCGTTATCGTTATTGTTGTTCAAAATTAGCTGCTTGTCGTCAACTAGTCATCATTGCTATCACCACATTGGAAGTGCTCGCCACCACTACCCTAACCTAACCCCACCCTCCATCGACCATCTCTAATCAACTATCATTTCAATTATGATTCAACATTACTTTGTGTTCCCCTACTTTAGTCAAATAAAAAGGGTAAAATCTTGCATTTGTATTGCACTTCACTAAACAACTGAAAAGTATTTTCAACATAAAAGTTTTATTTTGCACTACATTCTATTTACTATGAATTTTTTTATCAAACCAAACAACACCTAAAAAGAGCTTCTTGGCAAAATAAAATGTCATGCACTAAGAGGTTGCTCAACTACATGGCGCCACCATAGAAGTCATTAGCCCTAAAATATTGTGCAACCATTGGTTGAAGACAAGAAAGACCCATGTTAAACTACACAAGTAACTTAATTAATTAATTGAATTATTCATAACATTTATTGGAGGGTGGAGCATTCGGGGCCTGGATAGAAGCTATTATACAAGTCAATAGACAGTTGTCAATTAAAAAACTTACGCTGATAGACTAATATACTATCAAGTACTAAGAATTTGGCTCTCATTTTACTTTTTAGTGTGATTATTTTTCAATCTTATATGTAAACTTTCTAAACAATAGAAGTCTAAAATACATGTTGTTCTCTAAATTTGTACATATGCTTTTAATGCTCATACTAAATTCTATAACTATGAATAAAAACTTATAGCCTAAAAAGGGGTATTGTCCATAATCTGTTAGTGTCAATATTGTATGTAGAAATATATAAAGACTCATAAAAGATACTAATCGAGCATATAGAATATAATGAAAAAGAGAAGGAAGATTTCTCAAAGGGTTTCCTTGCTTGAATTGGTCTATAGAAAATATGATTGAAACACTTAGAGAAACATACGTTAATGTAATATAGAAAGAGAATTTCTTCCTAAGTTTTGGGATGCCCTGTTTTCTGATTTCTCTCAAAGGTCATTAACGAACCCAATTTCTTCCTTTTATGATAAACTATACCACCTCAAAAACACTAATACAGCTCAAGATTGGTTCTCCTTCTATAGATGAACTTCAAAAGTTGCAAGCTTGGCTTCTCCATCAACTTGACAACAATCCCCTTGATGAGCTCATCAACTTTAGATTGAAGGACACTAGTACCCAGCTTCATCAAATGTATCTCCTCTTGAACATCTTGGATGTCTCAGAGAGCTAAAGCCAATTGGCTCTCTAATGAGGAGGATTTTTTAAATTTCACTATGCTAAGCTTCAGGCAAAGTACCAGCAAATTTAAAGGTTTGACATCCAAAATGGAACATTTTCCACCACTCAAGACGCAAGTAATGAGATCTTCCAACATTTCTAGGCCATCTACAACAACTCTAGTTGGCCAAACCATATCTGAGTCAATCTTGCTAGAAAGAGTCTTCCAAGCCAATTCATCCCATCCCTTACTGTACCGCTTAATTATAAAGAAATTAAAGCCATTATTTTTTGAGCCCCTTCCTCTTCAACCCATGGCCCAGATGGTTTTACCTTTAAGTTATACAAAAGCTCCCAGGTGATCATTGAACCTCACCTCTCTAAAGTATTAAACATTTCCTTGCTATAGCCTACTTACCTAGGTTTGTCAAAGTAACTGCCATTGCCCTTATCTGCAAAAACCCCCATGCTAACAACATTTTAGATTTTAAACCAATCTCCCATTACAACACTTTTAGAAGGTGATTGCCTAAATTCTTGCCACTCATCTTTAACCGATCATGCCCCATATTATCCATCCTAGCCAAGCTAGGCTTTTTCATGTAAGAATATTAACTGATAATATTATCTTAGCCTTTGAACTTCTAATAGAATTCAATATTGTTTTGAAAAACAAGCTCTTTTGTGAAAAATTAGATATCTTTAAAGCATTTAATATGGTATCTAGGGAGTTCTTACTACTAAGAACGCAATAATTAGGCTTGCCTCACATGTTCTTATCATGGATCAAGGCTTATATTTATAAGATGCATTTTTCTATTTATATCAACAATGCATTTGAAGGTTTTTCCAATTCTAATAATGGGCTTAGGCAAGGATGCCCCTTATCCCCTTACTTGTTTTTCATTTTTATGGATTCATTATCTAGCCTTTTTCGAGCAAGCTATTAGAGACCAATCTTTTACTGGCATTAATGTGAATGAGTTTTAGGTTACTCATCTACTATATGTTGATGATATTTTTGTGTTTTGTGAAGCTAATACCCATAATGTTGCTACTCTCAATAATATTTTAAGCCTTTTTTTGCTTATAATTCTAATCTTCAAGTCAAAACAATAAAAAGCTCTCATAATATCCCCTCACACTCATAATCCTCAAGATATTTGTGCTATTCTCATCCTGAACATATGTGACAATGTCATTATGTATCTTGGTCTCCCTATATCTCAAAAAGAACTCATATTTTTTACTTTAAACCCTTGATGCATCATGTTACCTCTCTCATTAATGGCTGGAAGGCAAACTTACTTTCATTTGTTCGTAGAATTCAATTTATAAAGTTCTCCATTTGTAACACCATTGCTTATTAGGTAAGGGATTCCATTATTCCTAATGGTTATTTAAAAATTATAGAAAAACTTTGGTCAAGGTTTATCTATCATGGGGAATCAAATGCCAGAGAAATGCACCTCATCTCTGGGAAAACAAATATATTCCTAAAAGGTTTGGTGGTCTTGAGATTCCTAGCATACATGCTCTTCAGAATTCTTTTAACTGCTTTTATTTTGGCATTATCTCTCCAATAGTCTTTTGGCCAAGTGGTGCAAAGCAAATTACAACTCTCATTGGAATCCACCCATCTCTAAACCTCTCCTTTTTGGATATTTTTTTATAAAGTTGATGTTTTAAACAAGCAAAAAATTTCATTCTCTGTCTCCCCATCTCGCACTATATCACTATTATGGGACTACTGGTGCAGTGGCATGGCTCTTTGGGAATTGATTTTCCTTTCTGCTTTGTTGATTACCTTTCCCCACACAACCCCCATTATTATTTTATTAAGCAGCTTATGCTGGTCTGTCCCTTATTCTTTTCCTTTCATGTCCTCAATACTACATCAAAATTCAATCTTCCTCATCATCATGCATTGCTTGGCATTGTCTGTTGAACCCTCAACATAATTTATTTCTTGATGATTATTATGCTTCTCATAAGCAAGTCCCTTGGTTTAAACTTATTTATCATGCTCTTGCATATTCTTCCATTGCATGGCTCTCCGTGCTTAGAGGATTGAAGACTGTGGATGTTCTTATTAAATGTAACAATTTTGTTTATGCATCTTGCTCGCTCTGCTCAGTTTCTTCTAAAATGGGGTCACATTTATTTTTTGAATGTGACTTCTCTTTTTGCATTTTAGTGCTATTTTTCCCTAGGCTAACTGCTTTCTCTTTAGGCCAAACTTACTACAGTTCTTACGTCATGTTTCTGAGTTGCCTGGTTTAAGCTCTTCTAGCAAAATTTTTTACTTGATGCTGTCTTGTTTACATTATTTTTTCTGGAGAGAACATAATGACAAAAAGTTTGGTTCTGAAATTGCTAGCTCTTCCACTGTTTGTTGCATTGTCACTTAAAATTAGTTCATTGAAAAGATATGAGGATTTCAGGCTCTTGCTTCTTTGATCTTTTTTAGTTATTTTTTGGATCCATGTGGTTCCTTTGTTAGAAGGTTCTTCTTTAGTTTTTCTACAATTTCATGTTTGGTCCCTTCTCTACCAGGGATTATTGTTCTACTCCGGATAGCATTATCTGCTCTTTTGGTGGCTTCTGCTTGATACTTCAACAAGCTTTTTTTTATGTTTTTAGAGGTTCTTATGTGCTTAGTGGACTATGATGAATGGATTACATGATTACATTTCGTCCCTTCGATGGACTTTTTTGGCAACCTGCTACTGATTTGTGGATGGTTGCTCTTGACAACCAGGGGACTATTTCTGTTCATGAATGATATATGTTGATTGTGATGTAGTTTTTCCCATTATGAATCCCTTATTTCTTTTATTTTTGCATTTCTTCTTGGTGTTACATGAACTTTATTGCTCTTTTATTTATTTATTTATATATTGGTTAAAAAGTTTTTTCAGGCTTTCTCCTTTTCTTAAACTGGTGTTGTAAAAGTTATTTCCTTCTTGTAATTATTTTATAGTCAATGGATATGGGATTTGCCCTTAATTTTCTTCAAAAAATAATAAAGATTCTAAGAAGAATATTATAAAGCATGTGAGAGATTTTAGCGGGATAGAGGATAGTCAAAAGTGAAAGGTTACATGATAGATTTCATGTCTCTAAGCTTAACCTATGACTTAATTTATAGCTTTTAAGAGCTAGTATTGTTAAACCCCAAGAGTCATATAGCTTATTTAAGTTTTTAATGATCATAAATATTGTTGTTTGTATTAATTTTTTTCTAATAAGATGGTGTGTGCGTGCTTTTCATTTATACTAAAAATTATAGTTATATATTAGAAGAACTACAATATAAGACAAGACATACAAATATGATAAAAATCACAAGTTCAAGAATGTGCGCATAGCCTGAGCTTAGGAGATAAATAGCTGTATAGAATCCAAAGCCATCAAGATAAAAAAAAAAAAGATTGTTGAAGAATCTAGCACTTCTACTTTTTGAGTCATATTTTTATGTGTGTGCCAATTAGAGGTTAGATGTTAAACAATTAATGCACACACACTGGAATACAACTTAGATGAAATAATTTTAAAAGGAAGGTTAATAATTAAATAACAGAATTGGATCTTTAACAATTATATTATATTATCACATAATCAAATTGTACAATATTGACATTTTTGATAAATTTGGAAGATCAAGTCATATTGATTATGATAAAATTTAAAATAAAGTCATAAAATCATCTCATTTTATGATGCAACTCATATTGGATGATTGGTTAATAAGAAAATTGCATAATTTGCATATGCTCCATACCCTAATTATGTGAATTAAAAAATTTCACAAATTATACTATATAATATTCTATCATACTTTATGATGGAATAAGAAATTAACCTAATAAGACAAACATATTTAATGTCAAAAAAATATCATATTACATGATCCATATCATTTGAGATGATTAAACAAAGATGAAATTTTTAGGAGATAACCTAAATGAATTAATCATACTACATGATATATATTATATAGTTTAATTGAACATAGATAATATTTTTTGGATCATTCTAATGTGCACATCATATTGTGTGATATAAGAATCATACTATACAATTTAGATGAAATTTCTTATAACAACAATTTAGGGTTTCTAATCAAGGCCACATAGTATAAATACTAAATAATAAAGCCTAAAATATTATTTTTGTTGTAGGAGGATTATCTTACCTGAGAGATTACTGAGAAAGAGTTTCTTCTTGCTACCTTTATGATTTTGATTTTTTTCCACTATTCAAAGAAAGGACTGTATGCGAGACTATGGACTTTAGTTGTCTACCCTAATTTTGTCATTGATCTTTTTATTTGAGATTTCAAATTCTAATTTAAAGAACTTCAAAAATTGATTGTATGATATCTATTGGTTTAATTAGTCTTTTATAATTTGGAAACTAGCCAGTAGGTTTTAGTAGCCATGCTTTCCATGGAGAAAATGAAGGGTAGGGGTTTCTCCAATACCAATGAAGGAAGATAGATTCTCTGTCTTGTGTAGAGTGGAAGGAGATATTGTAGTGGAATTCCTAAGAAGAGGCCTTGAGGAGTAGATGTAGGATAGTAGGCCAAACCATTATAAATCTTCTTTGTAATATTTTCTTGTATTTCATTTCTTTAGCTAGTTATAATTTCTATGATGTTGATAATATTTTCTTTTGATGTGTGTTGACCTCATTTTTATATGAGATTGACTATCCAAAATGAAAACCAAATCCAAAACTCTAAACCCAAAGTCAAGGCTAAAATCCCTTATCCCATAACCCTTTATGAGTGTATACCTCAAAACCAAAATAAATGATAATGGATTCATGATCCATCAGCTTCATATCCACTAGGCATGTCCGTAGGGTCAACCCACCAAATTTGAGTGTAAGACGAGCTCCCTGAATCAAAAAATTAAATTGAATTTAGAAGGCTGCAACACCTTTAAATATTTATAGCCCATTGCACTAGACCTTGCATCTTGTGGAATTTGACCTTAGGAACCTCCCCAAAATTGAACTTTTTATGGACCTTGGATGACCATGGGCCCACTAAATTCCAAAATCTCTAAAGCAAAATCAAACCTTCTCATAAACTTCAACATGGCTCAATCAAACTAGGCCATAAAACCTCTTCCAGTTCATTCCAAACATCATTTGGAGTGTATTGGACTAAATCCCAAGTCCTAGTTTGACCTAGTAAACCAAGTCAAACATGGTTGACCAAAGTGCCCCTTAAGCATTTAAACATGCCTTTCATGCAAGAAGACCTCATCGTGGCTTGGGATAACCTCCATTGGTTTTAGGATATCATTTTTAACTTGTTAGACCTAACCCTTATCCTTAGTCCGACTTGGATATCCAAGTAAATCATGGTAGACCAAATCAACCGTACACCTAAATCAAAACCAAATCTAATACCCAAGCACTGCCTAAACAAATTGAACCCTTAGAGTGATCCATTAGGTCCCAAAGAACCCTCCATAGAAGACCCAACCCTAGTGTTCACTTGGGCTATCCGTATGACTCAACGCAAGTGGTCCAAAGAGACCTTTCTTGAGCTAATACCCAACCTAAGCCAAATCAGATCAAACCAATGCTTGCATTGGGTCTCCCTTGACCCCAAGGTGGCTCACCCATTAAGTCCACTTGGACTAGAAGTTAGGCTAACCTAAAGTGATAAAAATTACTTTAGGTTGAACTAACGTTGAACCTAGGCTTCACCAAGCTATGTTGGCTTATGTATTGAGTAACCCTATGTCCTATACACCTCCCATGGTTAGCCCAACCCCTAGCCTTACCTAGGTCAAGATCTAAGCTAACCTAAACCTTCCCAATTCTATCTTGCCTGAGCTATCTTACATGATTAGGCTCAACTATGCCCAATTGAATCCACCATTGTGTTCAGGGAGCTTCCAAACACCTTTTCACCTTAGTTAGGTGAAGCAGGTGAAACCGACCCCAAGTGCTCCCCTCTTCACATAAGATAAACACGGGGGCTTTCATCCCTAGTTTCATCTGGTGAGCATAGGGAACATTCCCTGAGTTACTCCCTATAGTAGGTGGCCTTCTAGGGCTATATTTGAGCCATCCTGATTATCCAAACTCCATGTGAAGGTTCTGAATAGGGCATCATAACCTAGCCAGCCTCTTTCACTCCTCCTATTTTAAAAGCATTCCCTAGAGCAGATTAAGTTCCCCCAAGCTTCCCAGACTCTCCCATGCCCATTTCCAATGAGTTCAAGTGAGCTTTAGTAAAACTTTTATATCCGAGTTTGAAGTCCAATCTCTAGTGCCCCTCCAGCCTTGATCCCTTGAGAATAAATGTTCCTTGGCATTAGACATAGCTGCTTGAACTTGGGAGCTGGCATTTGAAGCATTCCTTGAGGTAATAGCCTAATACCCTAATTTCTTAAAAAATGAAATAATGAGCTTTAAACATCTTTCATAAGATAAGACTCATAGTTTTAAAGTGCCTAGGTTTTTTAGCTAGCATTCCAATCATGACTGATGTAAGCCAAGAATTATATTTCATTTGTTAATTGGGTTACTATTATTTAGTGCCGAACTTAAATCTAGGTTTTGAGGCTGGCCCAAAATCTTAAGTCCCCAACATCGAGAATTTAATCACAATTTTCTAATAAAATCTTAACTAAAACCTTAAAATTTCTCTCTTCCAAAACGTAAAACCCAATATAGGATAGATTGAGGCACTTTTGAATAATTTTAGAATCTTAAAGTGCTTCCTAATTCTCATCATTTAGCCTCCAAAACAAATGTTCAAAATTAATCCAATCCCATTTAAAATTCCAACTATTCCTCCCTTCATATCCCTTTAGAAAATCCAAAATCAAATTTCTACAATTATTTTAATAAGAGTATCCGTAGGAAGCCTAATCTTCCTACAGTGTTATTAACTATACATGCTTAGCTTTGTAAGGGCATTTTCACCTAGATAAATTAAACCCCATCTCATTTAGCTCCTAAATAGGTTGGGGGAAAATTATTCTTTTTAGGAAAATTAAAATCAAAGACAATCATTATCATCATATTTAAAATACTCAATAATAAATGGTATTTCTATACTTAGGAAAGATATATCTTTCTTTATTGAGATATTCAAGCATGAAATTAATGAAAAATATTTCTAAGTTATTGTAGTTAGATACATTCACAAAAATTACTTTGACCCTTTAGGGTTATATATAGTTCACTATGATGATCTGACTATAATAATTGAAGATGAAGCATCCTAACTATCATAGCCAACCCTATGATTGAATATCATTTTGGTTCTTCGGGATCATATGTAACTCTCTCTTGAGTTTAACTTCAATTATTATAATGAAGTTTACAGTCTTGTAATATGAACTCATTAGATAATCATATTTTCACTTTCTAATATGATAGATCATTTAAGATGACGTGTTTGACTACAAAACTGAAAATCCAAGAGTATATATTCAAGTTTTTCCAAAAAATACAATCTAATTGATTTGCTCATCCCCAAAAAGTAGAAAGCAACCTTAACAAAATTTTTTGGTTACTCCATTAGGGACTTATCTCTCTCTCTCTCCATCTTTAATAATGGTAGAAGTTTTATTACATTGGTAAAATGCTTACCTTTGTCATAAGCTGAGACTACATTCCTTCCGTTGGTCCCTCTACCCATTTCTAACATCAAAAAGAAAAGAAAATAACAAGTAAGAGAGGTGAGTGAGGGAATTTCTAACAAAAATTGAGGCTTTAACATCTCAGCCAAGTTAATTGGTGGAATGAGAGGGTTAATCCAATTCTCGTAGATTTTTCATGTCAATTTTATGAACCTCATGTTGGGTGAAACCCCAATGTGTTGGATCTAAAATTTGAAGAAAAATCAATCAAATTCAACATCCAAATTTCCTTTAAAAAGAATAAAATGAAAAAAATTCCTGGATTTTATGGTTATACATTATACTTCATCTTCTCATAGCTTAGCACATATAATAGGATCCTAACTTTATGAAATCATAAATGATTTTCATATCTTATCACTATATGTTAGGTTATATTTTCCATAACTTAACAAATATGATATGAAATAAAATCATTAATGACTTCAAAATTCTATTTCAAGAATTAGCTAATTGAAATCATTTCTCTTTTTATTAGAAAAAAAAATTCAAATGGCTAGAAAACTCATCTTTTCACTCGATAGAGATCTGACCGTGGAGGAACTTATCAGTGCGAACACTATTTAATTTGGAATGGGATTCCAACCTTTGAAAATATTGGTAAATGGAGAGAAGATGATTGACCTATCCGTTGGGATCCAAAAGGATGTACCCTTAATAGAGATTACTTTAAGGTTAGGGACTGCTCCCCTGTACCTAAAACGGAGGCTACTATTGCCCCCTTACCCATTGCATCATCTACTATAGAGGATGAGAAACTGAAGTTAGTAGTAGTAGCTGTGAAACCAACTATATCTAAGATGGGGCCAAGTTCTAATAGCCCCTTCACTACCAAGAACTAAAAGAAAAATTATCTGACAAGGGTGAGGAAGAAATTCACCAAAGCATGGAAGTTTATCAAGTTAAAAGCGTCAGAAGAGGTAGAACTTGAGGCTGCTGAAGTGCTGCCTATTCCTGCTTCCTCTCCTCTTCTAAAGGGAAGTCACTTCTACCATCTCTCTATTATAGGAGGATAGGAGAGAGTTAGCATAATATCCTACTTTTCTTCGGGCCCAGTGGACTACTATGTAAAGAAGACTCCTACGGAGATGATGGTTCAAAGAAAGAAGATAATAATGAATATCATCCATACGTATGCTGCCCAGGCAGGTGAGACAAAAGAGGAGTATCTAAAATAAATGAAGGGGGTGATATCTCATAAAATGGAAAAGAAAATTATAAAGGAAGAGAGAACTAAGGAGAGGGTCTTGACCTCTCATTCATCAAGAATGAATTGGAAGTATGTGAGGTAGCCTACCACATCAATATTAGTGGATGGTTACCACTGGGTACCTCACCTTCCATTTACTAAGACTAAAGAGATAGTCCTTATTAGATCAGAGAAGAGCCACCATCACAGTGGTAGGCCACCGATCTATCTTGTGAAATCTTTGAGTTTAACCACCATTGTGGTTAGACCAGAAGTGAAAACAAAGATAGCAAAAGTGAAGGGCAAGAGGGCCAAGTCTCCTTAGAGAGAGTATGTTCCTACTAAAGTCACCAAGCATAAAAGTAATTAATCATCTGTAGTAATCTCTAGGCTCCCTACATAGAGATGTGTGATTTCTACCCACCAGATGGAGTAGAGCTACCTCCTCTTAACTTTTCACCATCTCCAAAGGAGGAAATCACACAACCTATTAAGGATGCCACCCTTATGACTATCAATTCTGGGAAAATCAAAGGGGAGAGGTAGCGGATAGCGAGAATGATGAAGTTATTCATGAGATGATGGAAGAGTGCATCGACATTGCCCAAGAATTTAAAATACAATAGATCATAGAGAAGTTAGAGCAAATGGAGTTCAAAATAATGATGGACTATAATGGTTATTTATCTATTGATCCAGAGTCCATTAAGGGGATACCAATTAATGAGATAGTTCAAGAGATCAGGGACATTATAAAAAATAAAGAAGTAATTGAGGCCTTTGATCGTGAATAAGAGAATTTTTTGAAGAACACTAGTGAGGAGGATATTCCTAGAAGTAGTGACTTGATGGTAGAGCCCAGATCATCAGTTAGGGATGTTGATCATAGTAGAGCTCAGCTAGAGAAAGAAGAAGAGTTAGCAGCAGTGGACTCAGATTCAGATGTGTCTAGTAGTCTCATAGACAAAGATGAACACATAAGAAATCTTGAGGAAAAGGTAAAGGAGATGTTATTGAGGGTAGCAGAAGTGTAGGATTAGCTAGCCTAAACACAATAACTTTGGGCCGAGTAGTCATAACCAACATTGCATAAATAGAGAAAAAAGCTAGAATCAACCACAAAAATCCTAAAATCAACCCCAATAGTCCCATTAGTCCTTGCAGCATCAGCAAAAAAAGACATAAAATAAATGATTGAAAGCCTGTTAAGGGAGGCTTTAGCTTAATCCCAAGAGGCTACATCTATTGTAAAGGGAAGTCCCTACCCCAAGGAGTATGATTCAGTCCCTTATCCAAAGGGCTTCATGCCACCTTCATTCAAAGTCTTTAGTGGTTTAGAGAACCTAAGATAGCATTTGGACCACTTGCATATGAGATATAGTAATGTCGGAGGGTCAGATCCTCTGTTGTTTCAACAGTTTGTTAGAAGTTTCTCTGGAATTACTTTTTAATGGTATGTTGATCTGCCGAACTGTTCAGTGAGGACATTTAATGAGTTGGAGAGTCTATTTTTAAAGAGATTCTTTGGAACTCAACATCACATTATCGTGGGAGATCAGGTTGTCAAAAAATAAAGCCAAGAGAGTCTCTGGTCATGTATATCTTGAGATGAAGAAACCTCATAATGAAATGTGAACCCCATATATAAGACCAATATGTAGTGGAAATGGATTGAATTCTTTTTAAAGGGGTTCATAATAAAACTTTTGAGAAACTACTTAACAAGGAAAATAACCTATAGGAAGAGGTTTCTCAAATATCTTTCTTAAAGAATTTCTCTAATGAAAGGAAAGAAGAAATGCCTCAAATATCCTTTGAGAAGAAGTTAGCCACTATGTCAGTAATAGATAATGCAATGCAACCAATGAAAAACTAATCAAGTGATCCTCCACCTCGACTACTTAAAGTAACTCCTTACCCTCCTAGGGATCCTTTCTCGACATCTTTTAAAAAAAGATGGTAAAAGTCTATCCATTTAAAAGATAGCCAGTAAAGATGATTTTTAAAAGTTTATTAAAGAAAGCAGACTTCAAATTATCAGAGGCAAATAAGCCAGAAGAGAAAGTTCAGTGGAGGGTGTTTTACTTCGTTGAACTATCCCTAGGCACACCAAGAGGGGGGAGGGGGGGCAGTGAATTGGTTATTTAAAAATTTCTTTAACACAATGAAAAAATCTTTTTAAAGTTTTTAATAACTTAAACTAAATAATTTGATCACCCGATATAAAAAGCTAATAAACTTAACAATATTGTAATGATGGTGATGATAATTTAGTTAAATTAATTTAATATCAACCACAACTTCTTCAAAATATGATTTTCAAGAAAATAAATTAGAAAAAAGTAAAGTGCAAAAAATAAAATATTAAAATAATATAATAATAAGCACATCAAAATTTTATAGTGGTTTGATCAACCTTGACTGATGACCACTCCCCAAGTCCTCCTCTCCGGGTATTGCACTAAACCTTTAGTGACTCTCCTTTAGCCTCCATAAATAGGTGGAGAAGCCCTTACAAAATCTCTTTCATTAACCTGGTGCAGCAATGGACCATAATCTTTTCACCCTCCTGATGAGGCAGAGGACCTTAAATCCTTTTTTATCCTCCTAATGAAGGCAAATAACCTGGTATACTTTTTTATCCTCCTGCTGAGGGTAGAGAACCTGGAATCCTTTATCACCCTTTTAGTGAAGGCAGATAACCTCAAATCCCTTTCACCTTCCCCGGTGTGGTGGAGTAGCCGGGTCCTTTGACACTAAAGAGGTCTTCTTCCCAAAGCTTCTCTTAAGACAAACCTGATGCATAGAGGAACTCAGGTGCAAGTTTGCCAAGGCAACCTTGTGGAACTCCCTCTCACACTCGCTTGAAACCCACAAGGATCTTCTCCCTCTCTCACAAACTCCATCCTTTCTCTCCCAAGATCTTGGCTCTCTCTTCAAGCTTTCTTCAGAACAAAATAACTCAATAAATGTGAAAAAGCTTGTATAAAGTCTACTAAGAAAGCTTAAGTAGATGTCTCCAAAAAATCTAAAAATTTAATTCAGTTGTCACAGTCTGTATAGTATGATCGTAGGATTGTATAATAAAATAACTAGAATTTAACCTGTTAGTATAATATGGTTAGTTTAAATTTTTACTTTTCATACTATACGATGCACAATTAGTTCAATTTTTCCTGTTAGTGTTATACGATTAGCAGTTAGTACAGTACGATCTATTTAGATCATACTATATGAATGAACAGTAGTACAATATGGTTAGTGCAACCAAATTGCATTTCATCCAAGAAAAATCCTGGGATGACTATATATCATCTTAATTGATCGTATAATATGATCATGTTCATATAGTATGATAAAAAAATCAAAATTAGACAAATTTGATTGATTAATTATAGGATTAAATTAGGTAATATTTTAAACATTATATAGTTTGAATTTGTAAACTAATATTATTTTCTTCTAATCTCCCCTTCACTAATGAAATTATATCATAAAATAAGGGAAAATATTTTTTTTAATTAATTAAAAAAATTAATTTGAACTAAATAATAGATGAACAAATACAACCAAAATATCAACTCCCCCTTTTGATATCACCAAAAAGGAGAGACAACACAACAAAGAAATTATACAACATACATGGAACAAAAAAAAACTTTTAAAGAAGGAAAAGAAAATAACTAATACACACAATATAGAAGAAAAAATGGAAACAGGCAAAAAGACACTAAACCATACAATCATGCATAAAAAATAATTAAGTTTAAAAAAAAAGAAAATAGATAAAAAACCCTTAACCTATTTATACCTGATCGGAGTTACCAGTTGAATCCTTGGCCATTAAGCATAGGTTCGTTACATCGTCTTCTTGTACCTATTCTGATGAGTTAGAGGCTAAGTCTTATCAAGAGATTTTTTTGCTTCTTTTTATTTCCCCTTTTTGCATTTGGCCTAGCCTCACCCTTTTCCTTCAAATGGTGGCTTTTTGATCCAATTTACTTATTGTTTGTGTTTGTGCTTCAAGAAATTTTTGAGTTGCTTTGTTATTAATTCTATCTCCTCGCTCCCATCATTTCCTAAGCCAGTTTTATTCGTGTCTTTGACCTTTAACACTATAGTCTTCTCTATTCTCTTATCACCTGCATCCAAAAGTCTTTGACTCACAGTTTGCTCATAGGTTACAAGTGAACCAAGTAGATTATTAATGGAATAAATATTTAGGTCTTTTGATTTACATATAGTAGCGACTTTGGCATCAAAATTATTCAGTAGACAATGTAGAATTTTATTGACCTTCTCAAAGTTTGAAAGTTCTCTACCTAAAGCTGTTTGATTAAAAAGGTATTATTTTTGAAAATATTAATGATCTTTGGGTGATTTAATTTTTAAAATTTTAATTTTAAAATTAAACGCATCATTATGAATGATATATCATTTCAGGAGATGAGCATACCATTCCCTAATAGGTTTAATTTATAAGATTAAAATTTTATCCTAGTTATCGTAGTCAAATTTGAGCAAGAACTACATATGACCCCAGAGGGTAAAAATTATTATTCACTCAGGTATTTAACTATGATAATTTGGATAAATTATCACTTCAGGAACACCCCAGCCTATCTTAAGTGTTGGGCTTAAGTTTGAATTGAAAGATATTTAAGTTTGAATTGTCAATTTTATTAGAAAATTGGGATTCAATCCTAAAGGATGAGGTCTTATAGCCTGAGCCTACCTCAAAACCTAAGTCTAAATTGGGTACTAAAAACCAGTAACCTAAACCTAGCTAATGTAATGCAAGATCTAGACTTATCCTGACCTGGATTGAGGAGCCAGCTAACAACCTAAACATTTTAAAACCATGAGTCTAATCTTTTATGTAAGAGTGGTAGAGACATTTGATTATGTTAAGTTTTTGAGAATAGGGCCAACATCTAGAGTAGTCCTTAATTTGGCTCCTTTGACTTATGTTGGGTAATATGAAACTTAAAGTAAATGTAATTAAATTTTATAACTCATTTTAATTTGTTTCTAATACAGTGCATATTAGTTGACTCAATGAATGTATAAATCATATGTGAAGCAATTTTAAAAAGGCTTAAAAATAGATTTTTCTCTAAAGATTACACAGATTCTCCTTGACAGATCTGCACCTTCATCGGTTTGGTGGTCTGCCAAAACCCACAGGTGGAGAGGTGCCTAACAATGGATAGAAAGTGCAACGAAATATAATGTAAAATCCCGGCGGTCCCAGGCTTACTTCTTAAAGCGTTAGAGTTTCTATACTGTCTTAAAAATTTTAATATAATTAAAGTAGAAAAAGTTTTAGCGATCCCTCATGAGCCTCCGATTGAGTTCTAGGCAAAATCAAAGATCAACATATAAAATTGCCAAAAAACTATTCAAAGCTTGAAATCCTATATCATAAATCAACACAATAATTACTAATCAATCAATTAATATTCAAATGAAAAGCCTATGTGGCAAGTGCCACTTAATATTATAACCCAGGGTCTGCACAAAATAAAATGGCCAGCTACCACTAACAACAGTCGGGATTCTACTCCTAAGACTCAAGTGAATTTGAGAATGGGATTCTTCTCGATCTCCACTTCTTCATCTTTTTGTGAACTTCTTGGATCCTTCGGGTTTGGATATCCAAATGAATAGAAACTCCCCCCTCGAAAGAGGTCTTTTCTTTTCCCTTTGAATATTTAAAATTTTCTTAACTTAGTCTTCTAAATAGAGGAGAATCCTCCCCTAAAGAATGTTCTCTCCTCTTTAGAATCTAAGTTGGATACCTATGTATCCCCTCTCAAATATTACTTTGATTTACAACTCAATAAATTTGAATTACATTTAATGAAAATGAAAAATCTAGATTAAAAAAACCTTTAGGGTTATCCTAAATAATTTTATTAAAATTATCCCAAGCAGCTAATATAATAAAATTTAAAATGATCATACCAACCACACTTGGCTATGCTCCATAAAATTTTAAAGGGGGACCTAGCATTCTGGAGCACCTACAAAATTTTGAGTAATTTAAATTTAACTTTTTCCCCTTTAATTTCCATGCCCTGTATGAGCATAGCCAACTGCATAAGATTGTATCAACATTTAAATCGCCCCAAACCTAAGGGTAAATCTAATGTTTATCAATAACATCAAAGAGTATAGAAATTAAATAAATAATAAATTAATCTAAACTAGCCACTAGTATGTAGTGAAAACCATATAAAACCTGGCACACAATAGAAAAGTAAACATTGGCTTAACCTAAGACTAGAGTTGGTTGTCCTAACAAATCACCTAAAAGTGTGTGAGGTAGGCCATGTGGTTGGGGTAGATCCTAAACTTGATTATTTGTTAAAGTTTTCTCAAGTTTAAGTTTGTTAAAGGCCAAGGGAAAGATTCAAATTAAAAGTTAAGTGTTAGTGTGTTAGAACATAATTTAGGATAGGTTTTAAAGGTTAATTGATTAAATAAATTTAATTAAATAAAGATTAAGAGTTAATAAATTAAATTAATTAGTGGCTAATTTTAAAGGCTAAATTAATTCATATTTTCTTTAATCGGTTTGTGGCATTGTGCCACCAGGCTCGAGGAACCAAGCCTCCTTAGGACACTTAGCCCCGCAGCCCAGAGTAATCCATCCTAAAAATCTTGTTGATGAAGTTGGATTAAAGATTATAATTTAGTTAAATAATTAATATTGATTTTATTTAAATTTTTACACTCCATTGAATTCGTTCATGGCGTTGTGCCACCAAGCTCAAAAAACCAGACCTCCTTAGGACACTTAGCCCCACAGCACGGAGAAGTCCATCCTAAAAACATCATCTTTAGAGTGGTTCTTGCGTATTTAAGGGTTGGATGATTAATGAATTAATCAAATTTATATTTTTTTTTAAATTTTGGTTGATTATTGAATTTTTTGGAATTATTTGAAATTATTTAAACATATTAATCAAAGGGGTCAAAAAGTGACTTTTTGATTAAGGTTGATTTTTAGAATTTTGATATTTTTCTCAAATATTAGACCTAAACATGAGTAATTAGGCTTTAAGTTTGCTTTAATTGGATTTTTTTATATTTAATTATGAAATTTTGAAGTTTGAGTTGAATTTGAACTAGAGTTGACCAAAAAGTTGACGTTTTGATTTTAAGTAATTTTTGATGATCTGATATTTTTTAATAAATATTATACCTTACATGGAGTACAATGCTTTTGAGTTTGCTCAATTTGAAGTTTTCTATAATTATTTATGATTTTTAAAAGTTTGGTTAATTAATTAATTTTTAAATTTCTTAATTATGGAGGTTTTGATTATTTTGAGTGAAACTTATTCTAAACCGTATGGAATCACTCCTAGAAGATAGAGATGACCCATGGGAGTGTTTTTAGGTATTTAAAATTTATTTGAGATTTTTTATAATTTTTTAATTATTTTATTTAATTAATTATTTATTTTCACTAAAACTTAAATTAAAGTTAAACTAAAAGTGCAGTGATGGGAATTTTATTTTTTCTAAAAGAGGGTTAAGTTCTGGTCAGTTTTATATATTATTTATAATTTTGGATTTAATTTTGATTTATTATATTTTTTAAAGTTTCTAGATCCTACAAAGGGCTAAATTTTAACTTGGTTAATTTTCTGACCTAATGACCACCAAATCCAATAAAATTTGGACCTTAGGTGTAAAATGTTACTAACTTCAATGTTCTGAAGTTTCACAACTATTGGATGTGTGTACAATTTCTTAGAATTTTTCTAAGTTAACTAGAGCTTTTCCTTAATTATTTTCCCTAGGTGTCTCTAGTGTTCAAATGGGTTTGAAATTTTGGTCACCTAACCCTGGGAAATATGCAAGCATACCACAACAATCAAATAACCTAATTCTACCAATTTGAAGAGTAATGAATTCTCAAGATTTTGGGTCCAAAATGAACCCATTAATTTATAAATTCATCCCACAACAATCCCATGAGCATCTGGTCCTAGGAAAAATACAGGAGATGCCTAAAATGCTCAAAAATATTTTACCAAAATTTGGGCTCAATTTGACCATTGGATTGTGAGAAAATTAAGAAATTTATATTTTGAATAAACCCAAATAACTCCCAATTCATTAGTCAAAATACTTTGATTTTATTTTTAATAAAGAATAGGGCTCAAACCCTTTCTAATGAGCCTAAGAACATTAAATTTGGTGAAAATATGGATTTTTTTATAAATTTTAGAAGTTTCTAGGCATTTAATTGACTTTTCTAATTCAATTTGAGTAGAAATGGTGGCGCAGTCGGGTCAAAAGCCGACACAAGTCCTCAGACATGATGAACCAAAACCACGGATGTAGTTTTGACTAAACCATGTCAATGACATATCTTGGTCATCGGATCTGATTTGGATTTGATCCAACGGCCTAGGGTGCGCCACACCTCTCCCACAGTTTGAATCAACTCGCATTCAAAACCATGGGAAGTAGCGTCATCTGGGGGCAATGTGGCTGAAGCAGAGCCGTCCGATCATGTTTAAGAAAGGATCGGAAGGCTATGATTCATTCAAATGAATTCAATTCAATTTGAACTAAAAAATTCAAATACTCATAACTTTCAAAATACTAATCCAAATTCGATGAAACATAGACTCATGGTAGTCTAATCTTCCAACACCTGAAGTTTGTAGGCTTCATGTGTTGTAGATTGTCTATAGTTTCAAATCAAAGTTTTAGAGAAAAATTGAGATAACTTATAATCCTGTGGATGGATTTGGGTGTTCTTGGGCTTGTTGGAAACGTATTTGACTCATCTAGAACTTCCTTTAAAGGGCCAAGAGCTTTTGACTGGTGGATCAAATTCTGCTATAGTAATTATCCTTTCTCTCTCTCTCTCTTTTCAAATTATGCCCTCAGGCATTGCAAAAACCATTCTAATGGCTAGAGGGGACTTATTTATAGATGGAGAAGCTGGGTTATTCTTGACATGAGCTGGAGGCTACTGGAATTGAAGGTTATGGATGATAGAGAGTGGAGCCAAACCTTTGAGTGAAGAGTAAGATTATCCTTCTTCCTAATGATTACTTAGCTTGGATTGGAGAGAGAGAGATAGGCTTTAGGCTGCTACAACTACGAAATGCATGTAAATATGGAGTTATTGAGATAGTTTGACTTTTTAAGGTGGCAAAGTCACCTAAGCATGGACTTTGACCCTTTTTGAATACTTTGACTAGTCAAACTAGTCAATAAGCTTATATGGCATAGGGGAAGATTTTATGAGCTAATTTTCTTTATTTAAATGTGGTTTAAAATTGAAGATTTAAGATTTGAATGTATATATGTGTATGGAAGGAAGTTTGACAAAATTTTGGCAAGTTGACTTAGTCAACCTATGGTGATATGACTCATGGTGGGTTTAGAAATATTTGAGGCATCAAATGTAGTAGATTTGAAGGGTCGAAGATATTGATTTGATTAGATGGGTTGGATAGGTTAAATAGGTTGAAATGACCCATTTAAACCCTTAAGGTACTATTTGGTCAACCTAGGTTGACTTGGTCAACCAGGTTGACCCATGGTCTGGATTTGAGTTCTATGCACTCCTAATGATGATTAGGAGGCATTGGAAGAGGTTCTGGGATTTACTTTGAAAAGGCTACGTTGGAGTTTAGAAGAAAACTCCAAAATTGCCCTTAATGGGCATTTTGGTTATTTTGACCCTGGTAAACTAAGGGTCAAAATGGGTCTACCAAAATGCAGTTCAATGTTCAACATATGGTAATCAAGGGTTTGAATGTGATCAAAGGGTTTGGAGAAGGTTCCAAGGTCAAAATCCACTAGGTGGCAGATCCAGTGGCATATGCCATAAATATTTAAAGGTTTTACTGCCTTTGGGTTTTAATTCAGTTTCTAGGGGTTAAAGGCCTCAGAATATGCTCAAATTTGGAGGGTTATCTCTATATACATCTCCTATCAATATGCAATTGGTATACTCTAAATCAAAGGTAATTTAATTAGCATTTTAAAGTGTTTGAAAAATCACTGAAAAAGGCTTTCAGGATAGAGCATTTGAACCTTGGATTTTAGTTTGAATTTCTGGGTTTAAACTGGATTGATCCTAGTATCTGAGTTGATTTAGGATCTAGATTGGTCCTAGTGACCTCATACAAAAATGAGGTCAACAAAAGCGTGCAAGGATGTCACTATCTGAGAAAATCTAGCATACATATCCGAGATTGTCTCATTAGGTTTCATGCAAAAAAGTTTATAATCGTATAAGAAAATATTTAACCTAGATAGTTTGATTTTACTAGTACATTGATATGTAATGTGGAGTATATCCCAAATGTCCTTGCTAGTTGTACGGGTATAACCTCTCATTTAATCTTCAGACTTATGTGCACAGAAAAAGAAATTTAAGCATTTAGCTTTCAATTATGCAAAGACTTATTCTTCTCAACTCTATTCAGTTAAAGGAACATTTGTTTTGACTATATTAATAATACATAATGATATGGAATAACTAGTTTGAATCGTATACCACATCCTAAAATAAATAAATTGTAATAATGTAGCATTCTTATCTTTAAAAAATTAAATGGAATATTATCAAAAAGTGGCAGACAAGTTATTGAATAATCCTCTATGGTGTTTCTATTTCCAAAGTATGCCATGGATCATTTTTCTAATTATTTTCTAAAACACTACTACTATTGAGACCCATTCTGATACCAATTAAATGTTTAGTGGAGGGTGTAAAGCCTCATTGAACTTTCCCTAGGCACACCAAGAGAAGGGGTGAATTGGTTATTTAAAAATTTCTTTAACACAAAGAAAAATCTTTTCAAAAATTTCAATAAATTAAACTAAACAATTTGATCACTCGATATAGAAGCAAATATACTTTACTATAATTACAATAATGGTGATGATAATCTCATCAAATCAATCTAATATCAACCACACCTTTTCAACATGTGATTTAAAAAAAATAAATTATAGAAAAACAAAGTGCAAAAAATAAAATATGAAAAATAAATGAGAATGAGCACCCCAGAATTTTATAATGCTTCAGTCAACCTTAACCTACATCCACTCCTGAAGTCCTCATCCCCAGGTATTACACTAAACCTTTAGTGACTCTCATTCAGCCCCCACAGCTAGGCGGAGAAGCCCTTATAAATCTTCCACCAAACTGGTGCGACATAGGACTTTAATCTTTTCACCCTCCTGGTGATACAGAAGACCTTGAATCCTTTTTCACCCTCATAGTGAAGGTAGAGAACCTCAAATCCTTTTTACCCTCTTGGTGAAAGCAGAGAAGCTAGAATCCATTTTCACCCTCTTGGTGAAGGCAGAGAACCTCAAATCATTTTCACTTTCTCCGATGCGACAAAGTAGTCGGGTCCTTTGGCACCAAAGAGATCTTCTTCCTAAAGCTTCCCTCAACAAAAATGTGATGCATGGAGGAACCCAGGTGTATGTTTGCTAGACCAACCGTATGGAACTCCCTCTCACACTCTCTTGAAACCCACAAGGATCATCTCCCTCTCTCACAAACTCCACCCTTTCTCTCCAAAGCTCTAGACTTTCTCTTTAAAATTTCTTTAGAAGAAAATAACTCAATGAATACCAAAAAGGATCTTACAAAGTTTACTAAGAAAGCTTAAGTGGAGAGCCCCAAAAAAATTTAAAAATTCAATCAACCATCACAGTTCATACAAAATGATCGTAGGATTGTATAGTACGATGTCATGAATTTGTCCTATTTGTGATGTACAATCACCAGCTAGTACAGTATGATCAGTTAAAATTTTCATTGTTTGTATTATACGATATAGAGTTAGTACAATATGATTAGTTCAATTTTTCTTGCTAGTTATGTATGAGTAGCAGTTAGTATAGTACGATTTGTTTAAATCATACTGTATAAATGAATAGTAATATAGTATAATTAGTTCAACCAAATTGTAATTCATCTAGGATGAATCTTGGGATGAACAAATATTATATCTGTCGATCATACATTATGATCTATTTCATATAATATGATCAAAAAATTACAATTAAGTAGATTAAATTAATTAATCACAAGATTTAATTAGGTAATATTTTAAATATTATATAGTATGATTAGGATCATACAGTACAAATAAAACAAAATTCAAGCATCAAAGTTTTTCCAAATTTAATGAATGATGGAGTTTCTTATGACATATAATCATCCTGTATGATTAGGTGGTCGTACTGTACGATTTGTTATAATTTACTCCAATTTTTATTCTCAATTAATTAAATATTTTAATTAATTTTTGATTACATAGATCATACAGTACAATCTAGAGAATCTAGTATGATTTTAAAAAAATATTAAAATATTTAATTTCACTCTCTCGTATATGTGTTTACGATTGCTAAGCTAACATACACCCTTACAGGGCTTAACTCAAGAAGTAAAATAAATAAATAAATGAAAGTTACTAACTATTTCAGCACACCCTATTCTATCTAATCTTGAGCCATAAATCTTTATTGAATGGTGCATGATATACCTAAAATGCTAGTACACACACAAATAAATATGCATTATAAATAATAAGAGAAATAAAGAGGCAATCAATAATATTTGTTATCATTAAAATCACAAGCTTGGGAGCTCGAGTTGCAATAGGAAGAGGCAAATAAAAGGGACGATCCCTATTTTTTCCCCATACCATCACATTTTTGGCCCTTATTCAATCAACAAAAAGAGGGAATCCTTAATTAAAGTATTTCTCGACCCAAAGATTTCTTTAGCTCATTTTGCTGCAACTTTCCAAGATGAAGCTTTATATTTCAAATAAATCTCTAGAGTAATTTTTTCTCATTAGGATCTACTACTGAGGACTATAAATCATAATCGTCAACTCTATATTTATGTAAATGGGTTATTTTAAGTTATCCAAAGTCCTTGATGATCTTGGTGCATCGGTGAATATTATGAATGTAAAGACTCTTGATACCTTAAAGTAGACATGCATAGACTTAACACAGATAAGATGATACTATATGGGTTTATTGAAAATGCGAGAAGGCTTTAAGTTTAATCATGCTCTTATTAAAAATAGGAGAGTTGTAAATAAATTCCAAAATTTATATAATTGATTCAACGATATCCTTCAATGCACTCTTAGGTAGACCTTGGATCCATGAATATAGGATGGTTCCATCTACCTACACCAATGCATCAAGTACCAATCGTATTGAATATGTGACATAGGGTGATTTGCAACCATTCTATATTTAGAAGATCGAGATCTATCAGGATGCTATAACTACACACCCAAAGGATCCGCTATTTATTCTAGAAGAGAAATTACAATTAAAGAGGAGAAAATGAATAAGGAAAGTGCAAAAGAAAAAATGAAGTTAAAATAGAAAGAAGAATAAAAAAAAAGTGAATAGTAAAGAAAGAAAACACACTGATAGTGAAGAGGATATCGGGGGTGTGATCTTTAGGCCTCAAAGAACTTTCTCTTAAAGTGGTAAGAGAATGGTCGAAAGAGTATGTGGTTGAGGATATGCTTTATTTGAAAAAATACACCCCATACATATTTAATTGGAGTCAAGTTAAAAGGATGACTCAATGTACGAAGTGAAAGAATTTCTTTTGAATATGAAAAGATGAATCCACCTCCAAAATTTAATATTATCTTAGAACAAGACAATGATCTAGAAGATGATATTCCAAAAGTCTAAAGTGATGAACCTGAATTAACACTGTACGAAAAGCTGAGTAGAAGAATTAAAGCCTTAACCTTAACCCTACTATCTATTGACAATGTTATCGAATTAGTAGTTAAAGACTCTGCTAATCTAGGTGGTGAAGTAGGAAAAGTTCAAAAGTTCTTTCCTAGTCCCTCCACCTCAAGGAATGAAGATGAGATAAACCTTAAGGAGAGTGATTTCAATGAATTAATGAAATTACCATTTGGCTTTTTTCCTTTGTGTGTAAGAAATTATATTTCTAAATGTCTCATGCCAAGTCAATGGACCAAGGGTTAAGATATATGTAATGAAAGCCTTTGGCATGCAAAAAATAAAAGAAATTTGAATAGTGGCAACGGCTTTGGTGTAGTTGGTTCATTTGATGATGATGAATATTGTCTTATAATAACCAGTCATCTTGAATCTGAAAGGGTCCTTATGAAAATGTCAATTCTATTGATAGTATTTATTTGGAAATATCAAATGAGTTAGATGAACTTCAAGTTAGGGATGCACCCCCTAAATTTGAGTAATATATTAAATCAATTGTTAATGAACTAAAAGAAATCAACCTTGGTATAAACGATGACTCTCGCATTACCTTCATTAGTTCTTTATTGGGTGAAGATGAATCAGACAATAAAATCAAACTCCTTTTTGAGTTTAAGGATTACTTACCTTGTTCATATGACTAAATGCCATACTTTTCCTTAGATGTAGCAGTCCATTAACTTGGAATCTGACTTGATGCCATTCCAATTAAGCAAGCTCCTCAACATATGCATATGGAGATGGAATAGTAAGTTGTTTTTAAAATTAAGAAATTGTTCGAGATAAGATTTACTCGAGAGGAATAATATCCCTTATTTATTGCTAGCGCCATGCCAGTTCAAAAGAAAAATGGTCAAATTTGAATCTATGTCGACTATAAAGATCTGAGTAAGGCATATCCTAAAGATGAGTTTCCTTTGCCCATACCCGAACTTATGGTGGATTTTACCTCTTCTCTTGTTATTTTCTCCTTTATGGATGGATCATATGGATATAACCAAATCAAGATAGCCCTAGAAGATGAGAGAAACACCATATTTAGAACTCCTATATATATCTTTTATTATAAGGTGGTGACATTTGGTTAGAAGAGTATTAGTTC
Organism: Dendrobium chrysotoxum; assembly: GCA_019925795.1. NCBI lineage: Eukaryota > Viridiplantae > Streptophyta > Magnoliopsida > Asparagales > Orchidaceae > Dendrobium > Dendrobium chrysotoxum. The sequence goes on from CM034297.1 coordinate 41,901,699, forward strand.
AACTTAACAACGAGCTATGACTTAGACTTTTGATGACTTTTCCTTGATCTGGTAGAATGTTACATTAGTGATTTTTGCATCTAAAGTAAAGTCAAAGTGGCTCATATATATGACTTAAGAATCATCTTTGAGTGGTTGTGCCGCAATAACCTCAAAATAAATCCCTTGAAGTGTGCTTTTGGCGTTACTTCGAGGAAATTTTTAGGCTTTATAGTGAGGATCACAAAGTTAAAAATTGATCCGATTAAGATTTAAAGCCATCTTAAACATGCCACCCCCTAAGAGCCTCACTTAGTTCAGGTCCCACCATCTTAGCTAAAAAGGATTCTAAATTCATATGGGATGAGAAATATCAAAATTCCTTCAAGAATATAAAGCAATATCTTACAAATCCTCTAGTCTTGACTGCCCTAATTTGGGGGAAATCAGTTATCCTTTGCACTGCATGTTGAATGAGTTGATCGATGCCTTATTAGTTTATGGCAATAAAGAGGGTAAGGAAAATTCCCTCTACTACCTTAGTAGATGACTCATCTTGATATAAATATAATATCCCTCTATTGAGAAATATGGCCTCACCTTTATTTTTGCAGTCCAAAAGCTAAGGCACTACGTACTTTCTCATCAGGTAAGTTCAATTTCAAAGTAAACCTATTGCAATATGTTATGACTTGACCTATATTATCAGGATGTCAAGCATGGTGGACTAAATCTAAAATTCAAATAAAATATCTTCAATTTTAAATCATATTAAACCAAATTATCTGAAATCAAAATCTAATCAAAATTCCTTTAATCCTTAAGGTTAAGTGTGGATCGCCATGCTTCCTTTCTTTAGGATTAAACCCACTAGTGGTAGAGCAAGCCCTCTATGGCACATCCCTAGTATCAAAATCAAATTCTTCTAATTGTGTAAGGATAGGTGTGAGTCCCCTTACTTCCTTTCCTTAAGACTAAATTCATTGAAGATGGAGGTGGCCCTTCATGGCACCATCTTAACATCAAATCAAAATCAAAATATTTCATCCTTCAGGAATAATTGTGAGTTCTTGAGCTTCCTATTCCTTAGGATCTTGACTAAGCTTGTGCTAGATTTAAGCCTGTTGGGCCCCTCCATAGCTTAGTCATCTTTACTATTTTAAGTTTAGGTATGAGACCCCATGCTTCCTTTCCTTAGACCTATAGATAAATCAAAATTTGAGAAATTGTAATCTTTTAGGAATATGTGTGAGTCCCTGAGCTTCCTATCTCCTAAGATCATAACAAGCTAGTGTTGGATTTAAGCTTGCCAGGCCACTTATAGCTTAGCCACCTCTTTAGCATCTTAAGGTTTGGTGCGAAACCTTGTGCTTCCTTTGTTAGATCTAGAGGTAAATCAAACTAAAAAAATTATATCTATTAGGTATAAATTCCATCTCATCATCCTTTAGAACTGAGTTTAGGTGCTTCCTTTCCTTGGAATTCAAATCCTAAACTTGATCTATCCAATCGGTTAATGCCAATATGTGTATTATAACTTCATTATACTACACATATTAGGGGTCCATTTATTAAACTCATTTTTATATGAGGTTTACTATCAAAAACTAAAGTAAAATCCAAATCTCCAAAACCAAAGTTAAGGCCAAAATACCTTATCCCATAACCCTTTTTGAATGAATTTTTAATCACCGCAGATTCAAGATCTATTAGTTGCATATAAACAAGACATGTCCTAAGGGTCAACCCTCCAAATTTGAGAGTAATCTAAGCTCTTTAAGCCTAAAGCTGAATTGAATACCAAAAGCAGTGAAACCTTAAAATTTTTACAGCCTATAACTTAAGACCCTGCATCTTATGGAATTCAACCTTGGGAACCTCCCCAAAACTCTAAAACATATCCATAATTATTTTTAAGACATGTTATTCCTAAAACTAAACTTTTTATGGGCCCTAGCTGAATATGGTTGACTATGGGCTCACTAAACCCTAAAATCAATAAAGAAAAATAAAACCTTCTCACAAACTTTATTAACCTCTTTTTTGTATGAGGTCATTAGGGCCAATCCAAACCATAGGATCTTCCCAGACCCTAGATTAATATAGAATCTAAGATCTACCAACATCTTAGATCAATCTAGATCAAATCTAGATTTCCAGAGCAAATTCCAAGGTTGAAAGGCCATGTCGTGAAAACCTTTTCCAGTAATTTTTCAAATACTTCAAGCCCCCATAAAATATCCCTTGATTCATGATTTATCAATTGAATATTAATTAGGCATGTCCTTAGGGTCTACCCTCCAAATTTGAGCTTATTCTGAAGTATCTAAGCCTAAAAATGGAATTGAAACCCAAAGGCTATAAAACCTTCAAATATATACGGCCTATACCACTAGACTTGCTACCCTGTGGATGTTGACCTTGGAGCCTTCTCAAAACCCTCTAACCATATCCAAACCCTTAATCATGATATGTTAAGAATTAAACTGCATTTTGGTGGACCCATTTTGACCCCAAGTTGACTAGGGGTCAAAATGACCAAAATGCCCCTTTAAGTTAATTTTGGACTTTTCTTAAAATTCTAATATAACCTTTTCAAATTGAGTCCCAAAAAACTCTTCCAATGCATTCTAATCATTATTAGGAGTTCATAGGATTCAAACCCATACCTTAGTCAAGCTTAGTTGACCAAGTCAACGCAAAATGACTAAAATACCCCTTAGGGGTGTAAACAATCATTTCAGACCTAATGACCCTATCCTTCGATGGAACCACTTCCATTCAACTCCAAATATTAAAATAAACCTGTTGGACCCAATCCATCCCCTAGGTCAACTTGGTTGACCAAGTCAACAGGGGTTACTTAAGTTAATTTTTTTTATATGAAAGAGTACTTTTGCTATTTTGATTTTAGGTTATTTACTATATTGATTAAAAAGAAGATGGGTTGCATAATATCCAATGTCCATAACAGCCATAGTGTGGAGTTGTAAACTTGAAATATTTTATCAGGTGATAAGGATAGAGCATAATTTCTCAATTCATAGGACACCACACAAAAATGAAAAGCAAAAAGGCAAAATATAAGCTTGATTAAAGCTACTATTTCTATGTTAAATGTGTATAAACCATCTAAATATTTTTAGGCCAATGCTATAAATACAACATGTTATATATTGTTTTGAGTAAACATAAACTTAAGCTCGAAAAACACTATGAGCTTTTAATAGAAAAAAATACCTAATTTGGCAAATCTACATGCATTTAGGTGTAAATGATTTTTTTATATAACAAAAATACTTATTTGAGGAATTTTGATACCAAATTTGATGAAATTGTATTATTTGGTTACTCTTCTGTGTGAAAAGCTTTGAAGATATTTAATAAAAGAACACTAGCAATTGAGGAGTTAATACATTACTAAGAATTGTTAAAAACTTAAGCTTAGAAGAGAAAAATGGAATCCATGAAACATTGCCTACAGAGCAAAGTTATGCATTAAGCCATCCTAGAGACTTGATTATAAAAAACCCTTTTATTGGAGATAAAATAAGACATAACCATAGATCGAAGGTTATTCATAGTGATTTTATCTATATGAACTAAGCCCAATAATGAAGAGGAAGCCTTAGATAATGACTTCAAGATTCTAGATATATATAAAGATTTAAATCAACTTGTTCGAAATATTATTTGGGAGTTAGTACTAAGATTTGTTGATATGATGTAATTGGATATTTAAGAATAAATTAAATAACTTTGGTTAATGGAAAGGAATCTAACTAGACTAGTTATAATGAGAAATCAAATAGAAGGGATATACCTCAAAGAATATTTTCGTAGTTGCATGTGTGGGGGTAATTAGGTTATTGCTCGCATTTACATATTTTAATGGATTTAAATTATATCAAATCTATGCAAAAAGTGCATTTTTATATTGAGTCATAAAGGACATGTTTGTTCAATAGTGGCCTTGGTTTGTAAGCACAATATATGAGTTATATTTACAAACTAAATAAGGTATTGTACGTATTAAATAAGCACTGCGAGCATGGAACAATAAAATGAACATATTTTATTGAATTTTTCATTTATAAAAAAGATTGTCAATACTTTATTTAAAAAAAAAAAAGAACTGAGCATGATATCTTATTAAACCAATGAATGACACCTTATGTGAACAGTTTTCTTTTAATATTAATCATGAATTCAAGATGAGTGTGATGGGATAATTGGCTTATTTTTTGGCATTTTTAGAATTGAGGAAGATTGGTATCTTTTGAGTCAAACTAAGTTAATTTAAGATTTAATTAATAAGTTTGGCATGAAAGGATATAAAAGTGTGAATACCCCATTGAGCCTTACTAGTAAGTTGGATAAGGACCTTAGTGAAAAACCTAAATATCCAAAAATTATATAGAAGCATGATAGGATCCTAATTGTATTAATCAACTACCATCTGACCTAATATTATGGATTGTATTTACTTACATATGTGATTTCAAGTTGAACCAAAAGAATCACATTTGATGATAATTTAAAAAATTCTTTGGTATCCCATAAAGACACCAATGGTTAGTATTTGTTGGCCTAGGATTATTATATCATTTGATTAAGTAAGTTATTCAAACTTAGACTTCACGAGATATAGCATTAATATGAAAAGAAAATCAAGAACTTACCCATTTATTTGGCTTTCAATAATATCATAGTCTAGTAGAAAATAAAATTTTGTAGCCTATCCACCATAGAACAATAATGCATAGTGCCAAAAAGTTATGCCACTCAAGCCCTTAGTTGAATCAACTTCTTGATTTTGGCTTACAACTGGATATTATACCTATCCTATATAACAATGCCAACCTATTTTGTATCACAAAGAAGCCAATTCATTATTCACATACAAAACACATTAATATATGCCATCACTTTATCAGAGATCATGCATCACATCGTGATGCTAACATTCAGTTTATCTAAACAAAAAATTAATTACCATATATTTTGGTTCTTAGTTATGGGAGGTATAGTACACCTAGAAATTAGTTGGGAGTAATAAGCTTAAATTCTTAGACCATATATTTCATTATTTAATTGTATTAGTGCTATGAATATGTATATTTATGATTATTAATTTATACATGTAATATTGTTTATATTTTTATTATTTAGCTGTGTTTGTGTATGTATTTAGATGTTCCTTAACACCTAAAAAATAAGAATATGGAGAGAACTGACAAACTTTTTATCATATTATATGATTCCTTAACATATAATGAAAGTGGTTTCCATATAATAAAGAGTGTGCCAATCATAAAAATTGGTTAAATGTTTTATATGGGATACATTGTATTTTATGATTTTGATATGTATTTTACAATTTGAACTTGTCAACTAGCCATTTTAAAATTTTTATTGGAACGATTAGAGAATAAATTACCATACTATATTATAAATTTATTACTATACAATTAACTTAATCAAAGTATCCGTTCAAGAGCCTTTTGGATGATCGGGCGTACAACTAATTGCATGGCATGATTTAGAGCATGTTGTATGATCCAACTGAGAGTTGAACATCTATTAACAAACAAATAGTCCTAAAAAACTATTTTTCTTTCCAAACATATGACCTTTTCTTTACATTGTATTGTAATATATAATTTCACTTTGATTCCCTCATAATTCTGAAATTCTTTTTAAATTCCTTACAAATCATAGAAATAATATGATGAGGGTTGGCACTAAGGGTTTCAAACTTTGATTCTTTACTTTCTCTAGGGTTTTGGAGGATTCCAACATGTATTAAGGTTGATGATTACACCTTTCTAAGGGTTGAAATGGAGTGATGTTCAAGTTTTATGTAATGGAAGGCTAAAATGGAGGGTTTTTTGAATTTAAACAAAATTTGAAAAAGTGGGGTTTTGGCTTCGAGGACTTCAAATGGTAGGCATTCAAGGTCCTAAAAAAAATTAGAGATAAAATAGGAATTTTAAATAATAATTTCAAAGATTTTCATCAAATTAAGGGTGTTTGTTCGGTCAAATGTAGGCTAGAATCCAACCAAGTCAAATTTAGCCTAGTTATAACCTATAGCTTTATGAGGGACTCTAAGCTTGATTGTATGGGTAAAATGGAGGGAGATTAATATGGAATGGTATGAGGATAAGCATAGAAAGATTCTGTAGTATAGAAATAATTATATAAAATTAAGATAGGCTTGCTACTCACCAAAGTAGTAATGTTGAAGACATCACCTAACCTCTTCATGTGAGAGCTACTACCAAGCCGCCTCTTCTTGGATGGAAGTCAAATTTGGCAAATACAATACCAACCACTTTTTGTTCTTCATTCCACACTATTTATAAATGTTTTATAATGATTGAAAGTTCAATAAAATCAAATGTACATAGTACTTACGACCAACACAGTTGAAGAGGTGCAAATGGGTAGTTATACCCCTTTTGGAAATTATGACCACCACTTTATATGATGAGATGGCATAAATACTTAAAAATTGGTATTTTTTATTTTTCACCTCAAATTCCATTTAATTTATATTTAACATTTTCTCCTTGTGATCCCTCAAAGATTTCAAAAGCCAAAGTTCAAATTATTAAAACAAATAAATTTATATTTTCAAATTTAATCTTAATAAACAATTAAAAGTTACAAACATATGTTATAATACAATATTTAACACACATAAGAAATATAAATACTAAATAAGGATTTTTATTAGCTTCTTTCTTGGTCCCGTGTTTGTTAGTTGGCACATTATAGCTTTATGTTTCTAATTGTTCGTAACTTTCTATTTTGAAGGGAAAGTTGTTTCATACTATAATACTGATATGATCATCAAGCAATCATTAGTATGTAAGAGAAAAATAGATATCATTGAACATGACATACATGGACTCCTACACGTCTCATATTGGTGTCTAACCCCATGATGTAACCAATAACTTTCACTATAATCAGTGCATAATTAATACAACCCTTAAAAATTCGCCTCTTCACCAACATTCAACCTAAGCGAGTGGCTCTATTTTGAATCCTTTTCTCATTTAACATATGATTAAATATAATTTCATCTCAAAAGATGGCAATAGAATTAATATCACCCCTCTATAATGTTTTGTAACATATTATTGTATGAATGGTGTTGCGACTCAAACTCACGAGTTAATATTTTTGATGATAACAAATATGATGGCTCACATCTTTATGTCTCATAGTACTTTCATTCTATACTTGTTTGTGTGTATACTAACATTTTAGGAACACTATGCACCATCCAACGAAGAATCAGATCTCAAGATTGGGTGGAACAGGTTATGCTGTAAAGAGTTTGTAATATTCATTGATGTAATTTTTTATTTCTTGAGTTGAGGCTTGTAAAGGTGTTTGCTAGCTTGATGATCATGCACACACACACTCTGAGGAGAGAGAATGAGACAAAACTAAAAGTTCAATTTTTGGACTAATCATCCTAGATAATTTATATCGTCCTGGACGATCCAAAATGATCTCAAAATCCTAGCCACCATAATAATTCAGGCAAGATTTCAACTTTTAGTTTTTGGTCTAGTCGTCCAGGATGATCCATATCATACTGGATGATCTATGATAATATTTTCTAAATTAATCCTGTGATTATTCCATCAAATATGCATAATTTGATATTCTGATTGTCTTGGATGATCTGTATATCATACTGGACATTTTGTTCAAAATTTGTACTGATCGTCCTGGACTATCCTAAGATCATCCAAGACGATCAGACCAAATTATGCACATCATCTTGGATGATCCTGAGATCATCCTAGATAATCTTTGGCTACAGAATTGAGTTTTAAGGGCTTTTTAAAGCCCTCTTTATGAGCACATCGTCCTGGATGATCCTACAATCGTCCTGGATGATCTTTGCCACCAGAACTGATTTGGAAGGTTTTTTAAAGCCCTTTATTCAAGGCTTTTCAAAGACTTTGAAAGTCTTTGGCAGCCATTGAGTCTTCATTTCTTTTGGAGAAAATTTGAAGAGAGAGCTTGAAAGGGAGAGTGGAAAGGGTGGATTTTGAGAGGGAGAAGAGCCTTGGAAGGGGGATTTTCAAGGGAGTGTGAGGGGTTCACACAGTTTCTCCGGAAAGCTTGCACCTAAGCACAATCAGATTTAAGGGTCATCTCAAGGGAAGTTTTGGGAAGAAGAAGATCTCTTTAGTGTCAAAGGACCTAGCTACTCCGTCGCATCGAGGAAGGTGGAAGTGATTTTGTAAGGGCTTCTCTATCTAGCTGTGGGGGCTAAAGGAGAGTCACTAAAGGTTTAGTGTAATACTCAGAGGGTGCCTCCAGGGACTGGACGTAGGTCAGGCTGGACTGAACCACTATAAATTTGGTGTGTTCTTTCTAATTACTTTCTGTATTTTATTTTACTGCAATTATCTGCTTGGGTAAAATCTGTGATTGATATTTTTATTATTGATTTACTTCATTTTCACTGTAAGATAAAAAATATATATTTCTTTTTGTTATAGAAGTTTTTTAAATATCCAATTCACCATACTCTTGGTTAGCCTCGGGACTAGTTCTTTAGGTTTTAACACCCCTCATGAACTTTCAAGTGGTATCAGAGCGGGATTCATAAAATCAAGTTTTGGAAAAATTTTAAATTTTGATCCATGGCTAATTTTGGAAATAGTTATGTTGCGGAAGGATATTCAATCACACAACCACCTTTATTTTAAAATATTACTTTAATTTTTAAAAAAATTATATGTCTTCTTTCTTGAAATCAAAAGATTATCGCATGTGGCATATAATTCAAACAGGTTATTCTATACCGTCACGTATTATAGATGGAATCAAAATTGATATTCCTTTTTCTGAATGGAGTAGAGTAGATCAGATCAATGCTCAATTGAATGCTAAATATTTGAATTATTTTTTATGTGCTTTAAATTTTGATGATTATATAATAATATCTACATGTACTATTGGCAAAGAAATTTGAGATACACTGTACATTACATATGAAGGAACTAGTGAAGTTAAGCAATCAAAGTTGAATATTCAAATGCCGTATTATGAACTTTTTAGCATGAAACCTTATGAGATGATTTTAGATATGTATACTAGGTTTACGCTAATTATGACATCAATACATACTTTATTAGGTAAATAATTTTCAAACTTTGAAAAGGTCAATAAAATTCTATGTTTCGTGCTTGATAAGTTTGATGCAAAAGTTATTGTTTGTGAATCAAAAAAGTTGAACGAATATTCTATTAATAATTTCATTGGCTCCCTCATTGCCTATGGCCAGGTTTGGGTCAAAAGCTTTTGGATGCAGGTGAAACTATAGTACTGAAAGCTGAAGACATGAATGAAAGTGACTCAGAAGATGATGAAAGTAAGGAGTTATCATCAATAACAAATAAATTCAAAATTTTACTAAAGCACATGCATCAACATCAGCAAAAGTGGAATGAAGGTAAAAAAGGTAAGAATGTTAAGATTTCATCTAATGTTATTTGCTTTGGATGTAGGAAACCTGGACATAAGAAAAATCAATGCCCGAACTTAAAAACCCTTCCTGAAAAGGAAAAGGGTAAAGCTAAGCAAATTGTAATAAGGGCAAATAATGCAAATCAAAAAATCTCCTAGGCTGACCTAGCTTCTGAATCATCAGACTAGGAGTGAGATGATGTGGATTAAAGTTTTGCTTGTATGTTCGTGTTAGTTTTGTTTGTGTGAATATTTTTACTTTTTGTGTTGTTTTTTAAGTTTTCATTTTATTCTTTTTATTTTTTTTTGCAATCTTCTATTTTATTTTTTCTATATAATTATCAATTTCTCTGATCAGCACACACATAACTCATTTTTAGTTAATATACGCTTTTGAAAATTAAATCACTTTTTAAAAGATTATTTTTTCCTAAAAATAAAAAATTTATCTCCTATTTTCATGAAATTTTATATAAGTTGTGGTTGACTTTTCTAAAAATCACTCAAAGGAAAGTAACTCATGATTTTTTCTCTCTATCTCATTTCTTTAATGAGGCTATTTCACTTTTGATTCAAAATCTTCATCAAATTATAAATTGGATCTTAAAATTGAACTTTTTTCTTCTCCCCACATTTTCTCTATCTCATAACGATCTTTTGCAAGTTTTTGAATCCATTTCATTATTTTCTTAATTAAGCTGTTCATTTTTGTCACTAGATTGGGTTTTCTTTACTCCTTAAAATTATAGAAAGGAAGCATATTTGTAAAAAGAAAAGAGGCACAAAATGAGCCCAAAGCTAAAAAAGATGCGCAATATTGCCAAAATGAAAAATCAAAAGTTGTGCAATATCACCAAAATGAAAAGATACACAAAGTGTATCAAAAGATGCACAAAGTGCGCCAAAAACTAATAAAGAGGCACAAAATGAGCCCACAATGAGTTAGCTTACCTTTCTTGTACTTCTTAAATTTTAAGAAAACCATTATATATATATATATATATATATATATATATATATATATATATATATATATATATATATATATATATATATATTAATATTTTTGATACTTGAGTTTAAAAATCATGACTTTAGATTCATCTTTTTGCATTAATCTTCTACTAGATATATTTCATGCAAGGAGTTTTGAAAAGATTATTATTTCCTTCTCTAATTTGTTCCTTGATTTAGATACTTTCTTTAAAAAGTTTTTTAGCCCTTAAGGAACCTGAGTTTGGATTAATAATTTCTGATTCTCTAACCTTTCTGAGATTATGCATGGTCAATATATGCCTTACTAAGTTTTTGAATAAAATTAAGACGCAACTTTCTCATTCTAAGAAAATTTTGATATTTCAAACTGATTCTTCTAAAACTTTTTCATCAGATCAGGGACTATTTTGATCTTTTAGTTTATTTTCTCTATTTTATTTTTCCATGCTCCTCTTCTTTTGATAATGTCAATGGGGGAGAATATACTATTGTATTTGTTTTTGAACGTACTATTTTTTTATCGTATTTGTTTAGTTTATCTTTTTTGTTTAGTTATTTATTTTATTTTATGTGTTTTGTTAAAAAAAAAAGAATGAAAATTATGTTTTCCCCTATTTTTAAAATTTTTATCATAGTGAGGGGAGATTAAAAGAAAATACTTTTAGTTTGTAAATTCACTAGTAATATTTGGCATCATAAAAAAAGGGGAGATTATTGTGACTCGAACTCACGAGTTTATATTTTTAAAAATAACAAATATTATGGCTCACATCTTTATATCTCCTAGTACTTTCATTCTATAATTATTTATGTGTATACTAACATTTCATGAACACCATGCACCATCCAACGAAAAATCAGAGCTCAAGATTGGGTAGAACATGTTATGCTGTAAAGAGTCTATAATATTCATTAATGTAATTTTTATTTCTTGAGTTGAGTCTTGTAAAGGTGTTTGCTAGCTTGGTGATCATACACACACACATTCAGGGAAGTGAGATTGAGCCAAAACTCGAAGTTCAATTTTTGGATTAATTATCTTGGACGATTTATATCATCCTGGTTGATCCAATATGATCTCAAAACCCTTGCCACTATAATAATTCAGGCAAGATTTCAAGTTTCAATTTTTGGTCTAATCATCCAGGATGATCCATATTATATTGGATAATCTATGATAATGCTGCCTAAATTAATCCTGTGATTATTTAATCAAATATGCATAATTTGATATTCTGATCATCTTGGACGATCTATATATCGTACTAGATAATTTGTTTAAAATTTATACTGATCGTCCTGGACTATTCTGAGATCATCCAGGATTATCATGTCAAATTATGCACATCATCCTGGACAATCTTGAGATCATCCTAGATGATCTTTGGCGACAGAATTGAGTTCTTAGGGTTTTCTAAAGCCCTCTTTATGAGCACATCATCCAGAACGATCATGCGATCATCCAAGATAATCTTTGCCACCAGAAGTAATTTGGAAGGGTTTTTAAATCACTTTATTTAAGGATTTTCAAAGACTTTGAAAGTTTCTTTGGCAGCCATTGAGTCTTCATTTCCTTCGGAGAAAACTTGAAGAGAGAGCTTGAAAGGGAGAGTGGAAAGGGTTGAGTTTGAGAGGGAGAAGAGCCTTGGAAGGGGGATATTCAAGGGAGTGTGAGGGGGTTCACACTTTTGCTCCGGCAAGCTTGCACCTAAGAATCATCGGATTCAAGGGTCATCTCGAGGGAAGTTTTGGGAAGAAGAAGATCTCTTTGGTGTCAAAGGACCCGGCTACTCCATCACACTGGGGAAGGTGGAAATGATTTTATAAGGGCTTTTCTACCTAGCTGTGGAGGCTAAAGGAGAGTCACTAAAGGTTTAGTGCAATACTCAGAGGGTGCCTCCGAGGAGTGGACATAGGTCAGGTTGGACCGAACCACTATAAATCTGGTGTGCTCTTTCTAATTATTTTTTATATTTTATTTTACTGTGATTAACTGCTTGGGTGGAATCTGTGATTGATCTTTTTATTATTGATTTAATTTATTTTTGCTGCAAAATATAAAAAGATATTTCTTTTTGTTAAAGAAGTTTTTTAAATATCCAATTCATCCCCTCCCCCCTCTTGGTTAGCCTCGGTACTAATTCTTTAGAGTTTAACACCCCTCACAAACTTTCAAATCGATCATATTTTAATGTAGCAAACCATCTTATATAAAAATCTTAATTCTATTAGAAAACTTATGGGCCGCCATATGGAAAATATTACACTTAGCCACATAATTTCATATGTCCTAGAGTGAAATTATAATCTATCTTATCCTTAGCGACCCCACCATCAACATCCTCATTTCATAGATCATTCATTTCCCATATAGTAAAGTAAGAGGAGAAGACTAGCATATGGAGGGGGTGGAAATGAGTAAGAATAAGTAGGAGAACCTACTCTTATGCATATTGTATAGAACCAAACTCTCAAGATGAATAAACCTAGTATATCATCACATTCAATAGAAGACCATACTTTGGGAGTAACTTAAGTGTTAGAATGATGAGAAATCAGCCTTTTTTAAGACATGTTCTCCTATATCCACATCTACGATCATCATCGTCCTCCACCACTAGACTAGGGATTGCATGAGTTTTGAGATTTTTTTTGTGGTTACTTCTTTTTTTTTTCATGTGGATATTCATTAACTCTTTTTGAGATATGAAAAGAGGGAGTATTATTTTCATTACTTGGTTGTGTTCATGTACTATATTTGGATGTACTAGATGTTGTGTTTCCTATGTTATATTATACTTAAAAATTAATAATAAAACTTTTTCTTTCTTTGCAAACTTATTTGAATATACAGTTTTTTTACTATTATTAGATGTATACATTAAAGAGCAGAATTTTTTTAAAAACTTTCTAAATTTATTCGAAGATTATTTCTACCTAATATAAAATCCAACCTAAATTATTTTCCATTATAAAAAAGGAGAAGATTTTTCAACCCCATGAGGCTAATAGCTTATTGGAGTTTTTGATAATCATAAATATTTTTAGTTGTGTTTATTTTCATCTAATAAGAATAGGTGTGCAGACTTTCTATTCATACAAAAAATTACAAGTATATATTAGAAGAAGATCGACACAGGACTGAGCATACATATACGATGAAAATCACAAGCTCGAGAATATACACTTAGATTGAGCTCAAGAGATAACTGGCCATGTAGAATCAAAAGCTATAAAGAAAACTGAAGATTTATATAGAAAAGACAACTTGTACTTATACTTTTGAATCATGTCTTCTTAGACATTATAGGTATATGATAGATGTAAAAGAACAAAGCCATGCATATGAAAATATAACTTAGATAAAATAATTATTAAATATATTTAATGTAATTAAAAAGACAACTTGATTTTTGACAATCATACTGATTGATAACATAATTACGTTATATGTTGTACATTATATCTTTAATTAATTTAGAAGATCAAGGTTCATTATTTATGAGAATATTTAAAATTAAAAATATTTAACTAATGATATTATACTATGCAAGTTGTATATGATGATTAGTTAGAAGGAAATTGCATAAATTTCATATGTTCTTTTGCATTATTAGGTAAGTATAAAATTTAAATAAATCATATTATATAATATCCATCTTACTATAGGTGATGTAATAAATAAACCTAATTAAGTCTCACATTTTGAGGAGCATATTTAGAATAAAATATGGAAACATATCATACTTAATAATAAGTACCATACATTCTAATTAAATAGAGTTGATTTTAAGAAATCACTTAAATAAGCTAATATATTGTAAGATTTATAAAGTATAGCCTGATCAAAAAAAGATGATTTTTCTTGTAATTTTAATCAACTAATTGTATTGTATAATATAAGTATCATATTATAAAGTATGGAATTTTTTTAATAATAATAATAATTTAGGATATTTAATTTGTGCAGCACCTACACTAATTAGTGGGCCCACTACTATAATGAGGACCACGAGAGCCACATTTGAGAGGTGGACCCATTTTAAGGTGAAAAATTAAGAAGACTTGGAAAATTTCATGTTTTGTTTATTTATTTGCTAAATGTTAAACATTTTCATTGCATTTGTCTTTTAGTTGTGTTGTAGTTGATTTGGAGTGCATTAGTGTATAATTGAGTGTACCTATGTGTGTGTGAGTGTAGATAAGTTAAGTGCCATCTAAGTGAGCATGAGTGTGCTTGTTGACTTTGTCAACATGGAGTGGACGACCAAAGTACCTGATGGAGTGGTTATTAGTGGTTACTACATTGAGTGGCCATACACCCTCCACACAAACTCCAAATTTTAATTTATTTTTATGTGTTGAATTTAAATCAATATTTGCTAATGAAAAATGGAGGTTGTTGATGAAATTCCAAGGAATTTTAGTAGAGAACTCAAAGGCCAAGTCTTAGTAGCTTGATCCAAGCATATGGCTTGGTGATCATGCTTTTCATGCACTTTACTTTTGCTTATATATCATGAATAAAAATATTTATTTGTATAATTGAGTGATCATTAAATAATAATGAAAATTAAGTGATGAAGCTTCATAACCTAGAGGAGAACTATATAGAAGGAAAAAGAAGAATATTGAGTTGCAGGCTCAATAGTTATTTTCTATGCACTCTTCAACACAATTGATTTGAGAGCCAAATGCAAGCATTCCCACAAAAATTAAGTAAATGAATATGAAATGGGTGAAGAGACATGACTCAATTGATGATCTAAAATAATCATTTTATGTCGAACAACCCCAGGCTTTAGTTAAGGAAAAAGACCCTAAGACCAAATCTGCTAGGGTGCATATGGTCCAAAATGTCACAAAGGAGAAAAGGTTAGAGAAAAAGAAATATTAGAGGCTACTTTATGATTGAGGCTAGGAGGAACCCACAAAGAGAGTTACCATCTACCATGGTAATTAGGAAATAAATGAACTTTGTTTTTAAACACATCGAAGCATGACACTTGAGCCATATGTCAGGGACTCTACTGTTGAAAGGGCTAGTAAAAGGGTAAAAAAATTTTGAGGCCATGGCCTCATGAAAAAATATTATTTGGGATGAAAGGAAGAATGGGTATGACATATAGTGTAGCCTGCTAGAGATCTATCCCCACCAAAAATTATCAGAAATGCATCTCAAACAATGCCTCAGGTGAAAGTCTCTTTGATGATTGACACCTTGGAGAATCCTCCAAGGAATCCCATCATCAATCAACCATGTTATTTTAAGAAGAATCAAATTTTGATTATATTACACAAATTGAAGATATTTTTGTACTAATAATGAGCCAAAGATCTAGCAAAGGCATTAGTCAAAAGTCCAAACATAAGAAGAAGATGAGACCATAGAGATAAAAGTGGTCTATATGGTCGGGCTTAATAATGAGCTACCACCTTTATAAGTCTACCAACGATATCATGATACTAAATCCACTACTTTTGGAACCACTATCCTCATAAAGATCTTAAATAATATGATCAGTTAGAAGTCGCTGACTTCTTAGGAGATGAAAAATAGGATGAAGATAAAATGAGTCTTTTATTCACTATCACTAGTATGTCAGATGAAGAACCCAAATAGATATGATGTTAGGTGAGGACGAAGGATAGAGAAATATCTTAACAAAAGGCCAAAATGCTTGGGATGACAGTATAAATGGCTATGATGTTGTAGATAATATAGATAACATGATGCTATAGATTGAAATAAAATATAGGAATTTGGAATTCATGCTATCAAATATATTACACTTTCCCAACAAGAGAATCTACAATGGTGATAACATCCTTTAATGTACCATTGATTATAAAAAAGGAAGAAATTAAAAGAAGGGAGTACAAGAAAAGAAAGGGAGACTATATTTTCAAAAAAAAGGGAATATTGAAGAAACCGTAACGAGTCTTACGTGTTAAGTGGAAATTCCCAATCAAGCCAGTGCATGAGCTAAAAGATAAGCCAAGTTTTAAAGCACCCACTTATAAGCCAGTAACCCTAGAAGACTCAATTTATCCCACCATAAAAAACCACCATTCATAGTCCGATGAAACACACCTAAGAGAGCACATATACACGTGAGACCAAAGAAAGGCATGAATAACTCAAAGGGTTATTTTTAAGTTGAAGTGCTATTATCAAATGATATGGTGACCTATTACAGTCACAAACTTCTTTTCTAAGCTACATATAGGAAAAATAAAAAAAATGATGGGGAAGAAGTGGATAAAAAATTACTTCATATGAAAATATACCATGTCATTTTAGTGACCTTATATACTTTCCTAAAAGCTCTTTTCCAAACTTGACATAGAAATCTTGTGGATGATACCTAAGAAAAGAAAGGCATATAGAGGAAGCAAATTTTGAGCCATGTCTGATGGTATTATAGATAGACTACATCTAAAAAATAAGGAGTATACTTCCTAGATGAAAAGTAATTAACATCTAATGTGGCGCAAATAGAGCAAATGAGGTTGGAAAGAGACTCTGAACCTATAGTTGAATCTTGTGAAAAGATAATGGTAGATTCTGAAGAAATTGCTTCATTTGTTGAATATAAATCAAATTAAGTAGTTTATGCATAGCTAAGAAGTGGTAAGGTACTACCATCTATAGAAAAAATGGATTTTTAAATAAAGTACAAGTAAAAGATATAGTTTTCAATGAAAAACTCATTCCCAAGGTCCACAAGAAGAAGTCTGTTATAAAATAAAGGGATACATTATAACATTTTATCCCATTTGTGAAAGAGACTAGCACAAATCATCGTATAAGAAGTTCTCTTGATGTCTAAGGACCTTTGGGAGACTTTGATCTAGGCTCTCATAGACACAAGAAGATATGAAGCTCATTACAACTCACTCCTTGCACTCTCTTAAAATGACCTCATGGTTAGGATGGTATAACTTAATTTCCCTCTATATGTCATGGTAGAGAATGAAGGTATCATGATAAGTTGAATATTGATCGATCCCATATTTTTAATAAATCATATAAGCTTGGGAGAATTAGGATCATTGTCCCTTAATGTATCCCATCTTGAGAAAGAAATGCTAATTCCACATGGTTTAATGAAAATAGACATAGAGCTATCGAGTCACTAATTCTCCCTCTCAAGTTTGAGAAACTTTATATGAAAGCCAAATTTCATATGATTGATGCAGCAACTTCACTCAAGGAACATCTAGGTCCCCCTTAGTTGCATGAATATGGCATTTTTTACATCAAACCTACGCCACTACATGAAGTATATGAGAGATAGAGAAGAGTTTAGGGTTTCAGGAGATATCCAAGCCTTTATAGTTCATGAAATAAAGGTAAATAAAGAAGCAAAATATTTCATTATAAAAGAAGTGAAACAAATAATAATTTTCTAAAGCTAAAGCATTAACCTCAAAAACTATAAAGTATCCTAAAGGGGAAGTTGAAAGAATAAGTAAGAAGAAAGAAGACAACACCGACCTTTCTTGAAATAGATAATAGCCTATTCAAGTTAAAATGAAACATGCCTTATTTGGGAAGTGATACATAAGAAGACGATGACATCTCTACTAAGCCTAAGGAGGTGTGCATAACATTGGTTAAAAGGAAGATCTAAGAAGAATATTCATATCTTGATTATGACTGTGGGTCTTCTTATGCATGTAGGGTATTGAGTATCTTTTGAAAGAGAATAAATGATTTTTTTATCTCAAAAGATACACTTATGATTATTTATCTCCCTCCATAAAACTTTAAGGAGGTTACCCCCCTTGCAAGGTGCATAGTAGTAAATAGCTTAAAACATTATATGCACCTTCTCTAAGTGGAAGCAATGGACTAGGGAGTTTTAGAAATCAAAGGAATGTCATGAAGAGAATTTTAATTGGATCATTAAACTCATCGAATTTAGAGAGATAATTTGTACATGGATACCTAGGTATTATTCCAAAGAGTTCTAAAAAATAATGTAGAAGAAAAGAGTACAAGTATGTATCATGAAAAGATAAACTCATTTCTTTTAGAATATATGACACTAGAAAAGTCTAGTAACAATATAAAAAAGTGAAAACCTTATTACAAAAGTGGTTTGGGTTTATTATGGCTAAGTATCCTTATATGAGTGCTTGTTACATGATAGTGGGGATAAGTGACAAAGTTGAGATACAAGATGATAATTTTTACAAAGTTGATTGCACAAATGAGCAAGATGTAGAAGCTAAGCCAATACTTGAAGAACTTGAAGATAGTGAGGAAGCTACTACCATTGATGAATTAAGAAAAATTAACTTGGGAGTAAAGGACTATCCTTTCCAAACCATCATCAATGCTCCTCTCCCAGAGGCTATAATTGAAGAAATAAAAAAACCTATATGAATTGAAGACTAATTTGCCTGGACATATGTTAAAATACTTGGCTTATCCCCTAATGTGGTGGTTCATAGATTTGACATCAAATTAGATGCAGTATATGTCAAATAAGATCTAACAAAAATGAGATTAGAAATTGAAAAGCTTGTGTTTATAGAAACAAATAAGCTCATAGAAGCAAGCTTAATTTGAGAGAAATATGCTAATTAGACCATAAATATTTTTCCTATAAAGAAGAAGAATGTTCAAATTCTCATTTATATTGACTTTCAACCTAAATGGCCAAAGTATTTTGCCACCAATTTGTTGACATCATTTTTGTGTGAGCTCAAAATCCTAAATTAAAGTTTCAATCTTGGTCTTCAGATCCTTGAATTCCTTTTCAAAACTAAAATCAAATTCCACATTGTGCTTTGGCATGGTGTTCAATCTTTAAAACTCTAAATCATTCATCTGATAATTGATGGTTATTACCATTTGATCAATTACTCAATCACTGACAAACATTCAATGATTGTTGTTGATTAAAGCATTTTAAATCATAAATATTCCCCTAACTCATTCATAAATCAACCCTAAATCAAATTCCAATTTAAAAATCCAATGTCTAATTCCAAACCATAAAGCCTTTGATTTTTCCCTTTTTTAAGGAAATTTTTAATTGATTCAAAACCCTAGGTAAAGTTTTGTAGTAGTGTTTGATCATTTACTTATTGATTAGGCCTACCTACAGAATCTACCTAACAATTTTGGAGGCTTTCATGATCTTCTAAACCCTAAATCTCAAAGCATATTTCAAGCATGGAAGACCTTTAAATATTTATAACTCATGCCACTGAACATGGCATCTTGATGTAAATCACCATAGGAGCCTTCAAAAACGCATTGAACATGTTCAAAATCATCATACATTGATTTAAACTCATTTGAGTAGTCCATGGTTGACTTAGGTTGACCTAGTTTGACTTAAGGACCCCTTTTAAACATAAATAGTTCATTTGAATGAATCATATTAAATTACCCAAACCTCACAAAATATTTTAAATATTTTTAAACCTTAAATCACACATGACTAAACCTAATTAAACCATTGGTGGTCTATAGTTCACCATGGTTGACCAAGAAACCATAAAACCATAAAAATTAGCCTTTGAATAAAGTATTTATGACTCAACCAGATTATGACCCAAGATCTCTTCCAATAAATTCCAAATACCATTTGGAATGGATTGGACCTAAACCTAGGCTTTGGACAAGTTTGATTAACCAAGTTAGCACAGGTTAACCAATCAACCCTTAAGTTCCTAAACTTGTATTTAATACATGTAGACCATGCCATGAGCTAAAACCTCATCCAACAAGTTCCAAATATAAATTGGAATAAGTTTGACCCAACCCTAACACCAATTTAACTTTGGTTGGCCAAGATAATTATGGTTCACCAAACTAATCCTAAATCTCTTAAAGATTAAATTCAATGCTCTAGACCAAAGCAATGAACCCAAACTCATTGGGACTGTCCATTGGGTTTCGAAAGGTTAGCCCTAAGAAACCTAGCCCTTAGGCCCACTTGGGCCAGCTAATTAGGCTAACCAAAGTGACCAATAGAAGATTTCCATGAGCTATTTCTCTGCAGAATTAAATTGGCCCAAGCTAACTATTGCATTTGGTTACCCATGACCCCGTTCATCTTCCATTATCAGCCCATCCACTGCTCTGACTGGGTCAACTAATTGAGTTGATCCAAACACTAAAATTTTAATTCTAATAAGCCATTTTGCAACTCAGGCTATCCCAAGACTTGATACCACATGCATTAGCACCTAAAAGGTTCCAAACACCTTTCCCAAGAATCTTAGTCTAGGTGGCGGTCCAAGATGGTTGAAATTTAAGAAATTAGTGAACCAATCACATGGATTTTGTCATAACTTCGTCCCTAACTACCCATAAGGGCTAAGACTCTCCAAAATGGCTATTTGACCTCCATTAGACCACTAACCAACTTTACAGCTTGAGGTAGTTGCAGGTGGCTAGATTATTAGCTTGATTTTACACCACTTAAATACTCCTACATTTTACATTATAGGGATCCTAATTTCAATTCCTATAGACTTCCTAGACCACCTGATTTTATTCTCTTGCTTCCCATTCAATTCCCTAGTGGTTTTGGATGAGTTTGAATAAACTTTAGTTATCCTAAACTAGTGGAAATCCAACTCTGGATCCAATGCTTCTCTTGCTATGCCATCTGAAGGAAATATACTCCTAAGGTGGAGATGAACTTGACTCACCTGAATTCTAGTAAAATTCACTTATTTGTGAGGTAAAAACTTAATCTTGAGCCTCCATTAGTGCAATTCTAATCAATTATGAAGAGAATGTTCACATCAAAGGGATCAAGCCATCTGATATAATTGTTCTACTCTTCTGATCCTCTGGGATTTGATTCGAGTCAATTTGGTGGACTATATATTTTGAATTAAGCAATGCTTTCGTTATGGCTAAAATGATGAGTGTGAGGTTGAAGATGAAATCTAAGTCATTCATTTTTTATTAATGGCTATAATATTTTTAGACAAAGTTTTATCTATTAGTCCCGCTATCTTAGTAATTATTTCTTACTAATTAAAATGCACATGTGTCAAAGCACGCACAGTTAGCCATTAACTATGTTAATCCCTTTAAATAATTTTAAAGAATTATGGAAAGTAAGAAAGTTCATAATACCAACCATATTTGACCAAATCTTGTAAGCTAGGGCTCTATGGATTTGTTTTGAAGAGTACTTTAAAAGCTCCATAATTATAACCACTAATTTCTAATGTATTAAAAGTAATTTCATAAATGTTTTCTAGGGTATTTATGGAATTATTCACTAAATATAATTCACCATGGGCTCTAATTTAAAAGGAATATTCTTGGGGATGTCCTAAACATGTCCAAAATATTTATGGACATTTGAATCCTTTAAAGGCTTCATGTGAATAATTCAATCTCTATTGTTAGTATTTTACCTAGAGATTAAAATTGTTCTAAATACAAATCCTTAAAAAATTAGGGCTCGATCTGGTCTGTGATGGGGACTCTATTGTATGTATGTGAGAGAATTAATTATTTACGAGCTAAATTATATGATAATAAAATTCCTTGCTACTATAAATTCTTATGCTAAATGCTCCCAACTAACATAAGTACATGTGCCTATCATGTATCAAAGTCTTATGAGAAGAGAGTCAAATCAATGACGATATTGGTGAAACACAATTGACTCTAGTATTGTCTACTCAAACTACTAATTTTAACTTATGAAAAAAAATTAACGGGTAATAACATAGTGAAGACAACAAAAATTAAAGATGTTTTGGGACTAATGATGATGATTGAATCTATGTTCTCTTAAGTAGACTCATTTAAAGTATGGAAATCAGAGCTTATAAACCTTTAGGTCTCTATCAAGCTAGTAAACATGTAAAGCAAGGTTGTTGGCCTCTCTACACTTATTATATCTCCATAGATTCTGGAATCCTAATCATCTTATGTCAATGTATGAAAAGATTTCATTTCAAAACTCCTAATTGTTCAAATATTCCTCCATGGAAGAAATGTATCATAGTAGATTTTAAATTTATACATAGTCATTGTACAAAATAAATTAAGCATGGGAGGCATTGAAAATAATAATTCACATTCTTATTTATGAGTCTTCATTAGGATATATATATATATATACATATACCTTTGTCAGTTAGGAATTTGTCATACATTAGTTAATTTTGAAATTCATTTATAAACCTTTCATATGTAATAGCTCACTTACACTCTCCCTTTAAAATTAAGTATTAGAATACATAAGGAATTTAGCATCATCAAATATCAATTTTTGATGTTATAGTACTCATTTTCCTTTGGCTTTTTTTCTTATGTTGATTTTTTTGTATTACCTTTCTTTCTTTTTAATGCACATGAGCACTAAAAGAATGATTTTGAATATTTGATCATCTTTATTCCTTTAAGTGATCCTAAATTGAAATTATGTAACAATTATACAAGTTTACTAATTCCATACTTGAGTTTATAATGAGCTTTATAAATTAATCTAAGTACACCCTATTTGTAAACTTAGCTACTCAATCTTATAATCAACTGGCAATGCTCAAATGCTATAGCTCTTGAGTTCAATGTGATGCACTATCTTAGATGATTTTCTTTAGTTGCTTGTGGTGATTTTAAATTAGAAATTATTGTTCTTTGTTCATTCAATTTACCACCTATAATTTAGCAGTATTCTTAATTTTAAGTAATTTTAAATTGTAAATTTTTTTATTTGTGAGTTACCAAAGTGTAATTATAAGAAGATATTCTAACAGTTAAGCAAATAGGAAATGTATTGAATGAAATTTTACATAAATAACATAATTAATAATCAAAATAAAGTGTGGAAGTAATAAAATCATCAAAGAAAAATACTAAAAAGGCCTTTTTGATAAGAATGATAACTAGTACAAAATGCTACTTGTAATAAAATCTACTCAGCTATCACTAATATAACGTGCCCACTATTGTATAATCCATCCACAAGAACTTCTAACAACATCATCATCATATGTACTTCCCAAGCAAAGAAAATGCAAATAAAGAAATTAAAAATAACAACATTATCATCAACCCTCTCCCTCTCTCTCTCTCTCTCTCTCTCTCTCTCTCTCTCTCTCTCCCTCTCTCAAGAAAAGAAAATAAAATTGAAGAAAAATAAAATAACAAATATTAATCCCAATCCTCCTCCTCCTCCTCCTCATCATCATCATCATCATCTTCATCATTTGTTTATGTTGTTGATGGGTACCACACATAGGGTTCACATGTGGGAGCTGGAAGAAACTAATACTGATCTATGTTTTTCATAAATGGACTCCTCCTAAACATGTCAACTAATGCTTCATTGAATTTTAAGCATAGTTATATTGCCTTTGTTGCATATCCATCACATGGGAAATCTGATGTGACATTCCTTACCACCACTCCCTACTCTCATCACAAAAAGAAGTAACACACGTTATTTGCTCCCTTAGATCAGCAACCTGATCACCTAAAGATCCGAGGGTTTGAGCACTCTACCTACATAAGTTGGGTTGACTTGTCAAATGAGGCTCACTAGCTCACCAAAAATACCAAAAATGACATAAAGGAAATAGACTAAGGAAGGGTAACCTAGACCTATAGAGGTGGAGCCCCTAATGATATGCTTGAAGGAAGAGTGAATCTGTTTTCGAACATCAATAAAATTACTCTCTTAGATAGCATAGTTTAGGATTGCATGCACATGGGTCACATCACTTATATTTTCTCTTAGTAAAAAGCATGCAGAAATAAAGTAAAGAGAAGCCCTAAAAGTTTAGCTAGACATGATACTGGGAAATTAATCACTCCTTCATCTCTCCTTTTCCTTACGGCTCCACTCCTAGGACTAGTCAGCACACTAAGAAACTCTTGGGGATCTATGGTGCTATGCTGAAAGCAAAATAATTATTAAATTCTATGTCATTCTGTTTATAAATCCTATTAATGTTAGTGGGATCAAAAGGTACCCACTTACAACTCACAAAGAATCTTTTATTCTTGTCCTCCTTCATATCCATGAAGAACCTCCTCACAATATTCACAACATAGGCTGAGGTTTTCTCGCATAAAGTCTCCCACCCTTAATTCAAAATTAGGGATAGGCCTAACCCCTTAGGATTCAAGAATCCTAGAAAAAGAATCAACTGCTTACTAACAAATAGCTGAGCATATCTCTCCTCAAACTTACAGATATAAATCGTCTTCTATCAAAAGAAGAAGAAGCTCTCTTTTTAAAAGCTTACACATTGGGGGCCATAAGAAGCTAAAGTATTATAAGAACATAACAAAGAAAATATAATTAAGAATGAGAGAATTAATAAGAACAGTGAAAGAAATGAAAAACACACCTTCATATTTATAAAACTTGACTAGCTCTATAGTGCTAACAAGAATGACATTACAAACTAAGAAAGGCAAAAAAAATAAACATGGTAAAACTGGTGCTACATTATAGCATGAAGTGACATGCAACACTATGACATTAGCATTAGAAATTAAATAGCCAGGTTTTTTACTACAGGATTTCCATGGGGCTTGACATGTATAGGCACTATAGCATTTGAAGCTGACTACTGTTGCGACACTCAAATGACCTATTTATTATGTGACTTAATGTTATTGTGCTAAAGGTAGCAGCGTGGTGTTCAATAATGAATCATAATGAAAAGGGATCCATGTATAGTAGCATTGAATACATTATCTCAATACTTTAGATATAAATGATTTGGCACCACGACACTACATATATTATAATGTGAGCACCATAGAAACATGAGCAACACTGTAGTTCATAAATTTACAATGCTATGGTATTATATTACACCAACTTTTATGATACTTCAATGTAGTGGTTCTATATTTAGAATCTATGGCACTTGGCATGCAAATAGGATGATGTTCTAAAACCCTACATTACATCTCTAGTTTAATTTTTGCACATTATATAAAATTCTCAAAAAAATATGATGTAATTATTTTAGTCACAACCATAATTAGTAAATTGATAACAAGCACAAACATAATATTTTTTACAATTAATAAATAATAATAAATACCCAAAACATAAAATTGAAAGTTTGTTAGGGATGTTAAGCCCTTATGAACTACCCCGAGGCTAACCAAGGGGGGGGGGGGGGGGGGGGGGTGAATTGGTAGTTTTAAAAATTCATAAGCAAAAATGATTTTGAAAACCTTTTTGAATGTTTTAAAATAATTACAATAGCACGTTGATTTGGAGATGATTAATCAACCAAAATAATAACTTTAATCACATGATCATCCATAGAAAATTAAAGTGAAGAAATTAAAAGCAGAATAGTAAAAGAATGAACACACCAGATTTTATAGTGGTTTGGTTAACTTGACCTACATCCACTCCCTGGAGCCTCCCCTCCAGGTATTGTACTTAGACTCAGTGAATCTCCTTCTGCTCCCACAGCATGGCGGAGAAGCCTTTACAAAAACTCTTTTTCACCAACTCCGGTGAGGCAGAGAACCAAAACTCCTTTTTCTTCCTCCTGAAGCAGGTAGAGAACCCAAACTCCTTTTACTTCCTCCTGAAGCAGGAAGAGAACCTTACCTCCTTTCGCTTCCTCCTGAAGCAAGCAGAAAACCTTGATCTTCTTGTTAACGATCCTTCCCACAGAGCCACCAAAGGATATGGGATGACGACTGGAGAAGATAACTTGAATCCTTACTTGGAGTAACCTTTATGAACACCTCACAAACTCCCCCTCACAAGATTCTCTCTCTCTCTCCCAAGCTCTCCCTCTCCCTCTCAAGACTCTCTCAAGTGAGGACAGCGGCAAAAGATCTTAATAGTAACAAATAAGAGATCTTAAATAGAAGGGCTCAAAAATTGCCCCAAATTTTAACTTGCCATTAAAGATCATCCAGGTCAATCCTACGGTCGTCCTGTACGATTAGTGTAAATCAGCCCCTTTTGGCCTGGATGATCTGGTTCCTCTGGATGATTAGAAGACATGGTTTGTTCTGATTATTTGGGATGATTCTATGATCATCCTGGATGATTAGTTCTAAATCAGGAATATTGTCTAGCACATAGTTTGGGATGTCCAGGAGAAAAGTCTGGATAATCTAAAGAAAATGACTTGATCGTCCAGGATGATATCTCTATCATCCTGTAAGATTTGTTAAAAAATGTTCAATATCGTCCGGTACATAGTTTGGGTCATCCGGGATAACTATGCTGGATGATTTCAAAATAATTGATCAACCAGGATGATAAAGCTATCATCCTTTATGATTAGTTCAAAATGGCAATATTGTCCGGCACATAATTCGGGTCGTCCAGGTGAGATATATTGGAAGATGAGGATTTATAATTGATTGTCCAGGATGATCTTGCGATCATCTAGGATGATGTGATCGATCAATCAATCCTTAATTACTTTCCTTAATCACATGACTAATTTAGGCAGGATTATAATGAATCATCCAGGGCGATACGTGAATCATCCTATATGAATAGACTAAAGTCCTAAAATAAAAACCTGCCTAAATATGTTTGTCGACTGAGATGTTTTGATTTGAGCATATTATCCCGGATGATAGGGGATCATTCAGGATGATCTGCTTAATCAGATCGACTTAAAATGGTTTCCCTAGTTAGGGTTTTTATTTTCAATAGATCATCCAGGATGATATTTCGATCGTCCAGGATGATATGATCAAAATAGAATAAAAACTCTAACTCATTAAAATTATCCCTCTAAGTGTGTGTGTGTGCAAGGTTACTTAGCTTAGGGATCCATTATATTACATTTGACTCAAGAAAGGGAAAAAGAATATATTTGAACACAGAAACACCCGATCTTGAGATGGCTTAAATTACTCTTGATCTTGTGGACCTGAAAGGTTAGGCAATCAAATAGAAACAGAAATATTTATTATCATCAAAATCATAATCCTTGAAGCTAGATTTGCTACAATCTCTCCCTTTTTGATGATGGCAAATATTTGTTAGATAATTTCTAATTCAGCAAATAAAATACAGAACAAGGAAAAACAAAGCAACACAAATTTTACTAGCACAGTCAAATAGTACAACGACACTAAACACTAATAACCCAAAATAGTATAACAACCCAAAGTACTAATAACATAAACTACTCCCACTTATGACATTTAAAAAAGGAGGAAACAGAAAAACACACAGAAAAATATAAAGAAAGATAGAACAAAACATCACAGAAAAATAAATAGGAAAAACGGAACAAACTAAAAGTATGAGGGACCTTGATCAGGTGGAGGAGGGGGTGGTGGTGACTGAAAAGACTGTGGATGGTGGCGAACTGCTCTCCAAACCAGGCCATATCCTGGTCGTGCTGCTCCTGCTATTGGGTGACATATGCTTTTTTTTATTATTTTTGAATCGATCTGCTCCAAAAAATTAGAATTTTTTCTTAATTTTTAATTCAAAAGCCAATAAGAAGAAATTGACGGGCTGAAATCTAGAAAAGTTGAAAATTAATATTTATTACTCCTACCTCGGACAACTTATAGGTTCAAATTCCTTCGAAAAAAAATCTAATTCAAAAGAGAAGAAATTAGATAAGAAACATGATCATTTCAAACTTTATTCTAGAAAAATATCTGATAAAATAATATTACAAATTAGAGAATCAGAAAACATGATTTTCACTCTCAAGTGTTTGAATTTATTAAGTAGTACATGAATTCTTCTAAGATTTTTAAAGGATTGAAAGAGGAGGAAACTTATTGCTTTGTGGGCTCATTTTGTGCCTCTTTTTTAATTATTTGGAGCACTTTGCGCATCTTTTTATTTTTGATACACTTTGTGTATCTTTTCAATTTGGAAATCATTGCGCATCTTTTCAGTGTTGGGCTCATTTTATGCCTCTTGTTTTAGTTGATAGGTGCACTTTGCGCATCTTTTGCAAGCTTCCTTTCTTTCACAAATTGTAAAAGACTCTCAGTTGTGAGATTATCTTCCAGATATAAGAGAAGAAGAGAAGACTCTCTCTCTCTCTCAGATAAGGATAAGTAGTCCACAAAATAGAATCATTCTCATATGATAAATGTAACCACTTGATTAAGAAAATACAAAAGTGATTCAATGATTTAGAATACTACTCATATGAGATAGATTACTGTAGGAAGATAAAAAACTCTCTATTTCAAAGTGCAGCTTTTTAATTTAAAAAAAGATTTTTATTCAAAAAGAAAAATACACCATTAAAGAAGTTAGAGGAAGAGAAAACAATCATCAATGTTTCTTCCCTTTAACTATTTTAGAGAAGTCAATCACTGCTTACAAGCTTCTAAATAAAAATAAGGTAAAACCCTTATTTAGGAATCAAGTTTATCAGCAGTAGTGAGCAGTGATCTGATTTTGAAGAAAATAAATAGTAAATAAAAAAAAGAGGAAAGTATATAACAAGAAATAACTAAATCAAGTAAACAATAATAACAAAAGAAAATCAGCAAGGAATAAAAATAAAAAGAAACAGATAATCAAATCAAATAAAAACAAAATAAAGAATGAAAAATAGAAAATTCAGAAATCAGTAATCATCAAATTCATGTATTTATGTCAATCACACCCAATCTGGTTCTTAAGATACTGAATGTGTCAAAGGCCAGTGGTTTAGTAAAGATGTCAGCCAGTTTATTTTTAGTTGCTACATGGTGTAACTCAATGTTTACTTTGGTAATAAGGTCCCTAATGAAGTGTTGTCTTATGTCAATGTGTTTAGTCCTTGAGTGTTGGATAAGATTTTTAGAGATACAAATGGCATTAGTGTTATCACATAGAATTGAAATTATGCCAGCAGGTAATCCTAAATTCAAGGTTTGTTGCTTCAACCAATGAACTTGGGCCACACAACTTCCTAAGGCAATGTACTCATCTTCAACAGTGGAAATTATAATAAAGTTTTGTTTTCTACTGGACCAAGACACTAAGGACTGTCCTATGAATTGGCATGCTCTAGAAGTGCTCTTTCTATCCACCCTACATACTACAAAATCAGAATAAGAATATTCGATAATTTCAAAAGAAGTGTTGTGTCTAGGATACCAGATTCCTAAGTTTGGGGTCCCTAAGAGATATCTAAGGATTCTTTTAACTACAGTCAGGTGAGATTCTTTAAGATCAGCTTGAAATATAGTACAGATACAAACACTAAACAATATATCAGGTTAGCTAGCAGTCAAGTAAAATAGTGATCCAAATATTCCTCTGTACTTCTTTTGATCAATAGATTTTCCATTTGAATCCTTATCTAACTAGATAGTGGAGTTCATTGGAGTGTTTATTGGCTTGGCTTTATCCATTTCATATTTCTTCAAGATGTCCTTAGTATACTTTGACTGATTAAGAAAAGTTTCCTCATCCATTTGCCTTATGCTAAACCCCAAAAAGTAGGATAATTCTCCCATCATACTCATCTCAAACTCTTTACTTATTATTTTAGAAAAATTATCACATAAATTTTAATCAGAAGATCCAAAAAGTATATCATCAATATAGATCTGAACAATGAGTAAATCATCCCCTACTTTTCATAGAAAAAGGGTGGTATCTACTCTCCCCATAACAAACTTCCTTTCCAGTAGGAATGTGCTA
Organism: Dendrobium chrysotoxum; assembly: GCA_019925795.1. Classification (NCBI taxonomy): domain Eukaryota; kingdom Viridiplantae; phylum Streptophyta; class Magnoliopsida; order Asparagales; family Orchidaceae; genus Dendrobium; species Dendrobium chrysotoxum. Next base: position 41,931,797 of record CM034297.1, read on the forward strand.
AGCCTCTCATACTAAGCTCTGAGTGCCTATATTTAATCCACACAAGGCCTTTTTTAATTTATAAACATGATTTGAAAATTGGGAACTCTCAAAACCTAGGAGTTGCTCTAGAAACACTTCTTCTTATATTACCCTATTTAAAAAGGTACTCTTGACATCCATTTGGAAAAGCTTAAATCCCTTAAAACACATAAAGGCTAGTAGCACTCTAATGGCTTCCAATCTAGCTACAGGGGTAAAAGTCTCCTCAAAATTAATCCCTTTTATTTGGTTGTACCCCTTAGCCACCAATCTTGCCTTATTCCTAACCACCACACTAGAATCATTCATTTTATTCTTAAGGACCCATTTTGCAGTTTGATCCTTAGGTCTTTCTACTAACTCCCAAACAACATTCCTCACAAATTAGTTAAGTTCTTCTTGTATAGCTAAGACCCAAAATTCATTAGAAAGGGCTTGATTGATGTTGGTGGGTTTAGTCATTGAGATAAAGGCAGAGTGGCTCACTTCCTTTCTAAGTCCATGCCTAGTTCTAACACCTTCAGAAGGGTCTCCTATGATCAGTTCTTTAGGATGACTCGAAGAATATCTCTATTCTCTAAGCAAAGTGTCTTCAGGTTCTACCCTTTCCACCAGATTTGTAGTTTCTACTCCTTGGGTAATCTCTCCTATTTCATCTTCTTCCTCAGCTCTAGACTCCTTAGGATCAGATTAATCAAACACTACATGAGTAGTTTCCTCCACAACTAATGCCCTCTTGTTAAACACTCTAAAGGATTTCCCAACACTTGAATATCCTAAGAACACTCCTTCATCAGATTTTAGATCAAATATTCCTAAGGATGATTTCCCATTATTAAAAATGAAGACCTTACAGCCAAAGACATGAAGGTGAGAGAGGTTTGGTGTTCTACCCTTAATGATCTCATAGGGTGTCTTATTCATATTGGATTTAATATTTACCCTATTTAACACATAACAGAATGTGTTCACCGCTTCTGCCTAAAAGTATTTTGGAAGTGGATGTTGCAAATCTGGATTTAAGGATTAAAATTTTGATGATAACAAACAATTCTATGTTCTATTTTTGGTTGACTAATATTTCAGGTACAAAAGATTAAATATAATCCAAGATAACTCAAGATCGAGTCCGTGTGTGTTTAAATTATAATTTTTCTCTTTCTTGAGTCAAATGTAATGTAATTGATCCCCTAGCTAAGTAACCTTGCACACACACACTCAGGGGGAGAGTTTTAGTGAGTTAGGTTTTCTATTTCAAATTTTGTTCATATCATCCTGGACAATATTTAGATCATCCTGGATGATCCAGTGAAAATAAAAACCCTAATTAGGATGACCATGTTTAAGTCAATTGGATTAAGCATATCATCCTGGATGATAAATATATCGTAAAGGATGATAGGCATAAGTCAAAAATTCTCAGCCGCCAAATTAAGTTAGGCAATTTTTTATTTTTAGAGATTTGGTCTGATCGTCCCGGACGATACGTGTATCATCCTGGATGATCCATTATAATTATACCTAAATTTGTCTGGTGATTAAAGAAAGTAATTAAGATTTGATTGATATGATGTGATCATATCATCCAGGATGACCGCAAGATCGTCCTGGACGACACATGCAAAATCCTAACCATTTAGAGCACTTCACCTGGCCGATCCAAGAAATGTGATGGATGATATTCTCAATTTTGAACTAATCGTATGGGACGATCATGATATCATCCCGGACGATCAAATCATTTTAAGATCGTCTAGGATGTTTTGGTTGTACGACCCGAGCTGTGTGTAGGACAATTTTGTCATTTTTGAACTAATCATATAGGATGATATACATATTATCCTGGATGATCAAGTCATTTGAGATCATCCAGCACAAGTTCCCCTGGACAACCAGAGCTATCTTCTAGACAAAATTCCTGATTTACACTAATCATCCCGGACGATCGCAGAATCGTACGGGACGATCAGAACAAATTTTATCTACTAATCATCCAGAGGAACCAGATCATCCAGGTTAATACTTGTAATTTTAAACTGATCGTACAAGATGATCAATCGATCATCCTAGATGATCTTCGACGACCAGTTGAGATTTAGGGAAATTTTTGAGCACTCCTATTTAAGATCTCTTTCTTTTAACAAGAAAGATCTTTTGCCCCTTTCCTTTCCAAAGAAAACCTTGAGAGAGAGAAGGAGCTTTGGAGAGAGAGAGGATCTTGTGAGGGGGAGTTTGTGAGGGATTCACAAAGGTATCTGCAAGTAAGGATCTGAGTCATCTTCTCCGATCGTCGTCTCTTGTCTTGTTGGTGTCTCTATGAGAGGATCATCTGCAAGAAGATTCAGGTTCTCTACCTGCTTTAGGAGGAAGTGATAGGATTCCAGGTTCTCTGCCTACTTTAGGAGGAAGTGAAAGGCATCCAGGTTCTCTGCCTACTTTAGGAGGAAGCAAAAGGAGTCCAGGTTCTCTACCTCATTGGGTTGGTGAAAGGAGTTTTTGTACAGTCTTCTCCACCTTGCTGTGGGAGCAGAAAGAGAGTCACTTAGTGTTAGTGCAATACCCAGAGGGGAGGCTCCGGGGAGTGTGATGTAGGTCAAGTTGAACGAACCACTATAAAATCTTGTGTGTTCTTTTTGATTATTTTCCACACTTATTTTTCTGTTGATTATTGTGTGATTGTGATTATTATTTCATTATCGTGAACATCTGTACATCATCATGAAACTGTAATTGTGTTAAAACATTCAAAAAGATTTTTCTAAATTATTTTGGCTCATGAATTTTTAAAATAACCAATTCACCCCCCCTTCCCCTCTTGGTTAGCCTAGGACTAGTTCATAAGGGCTTAACATCCCTATCAAACTTTTAACTGGTATTAGAGCTGAATTCAAAAATTAAGTTTAAAAGTTTTTGAATTTTAATCTATGGCTAACTTCGATAATCGAAATACTGATGAAGGTTATTTAATTATACGACCACCTTTGTTTGATAACATAGCTTTTGATTTTTTGAAAACTCCTATGTCCACCTTTTTATAATCAAATGATTATCGCATATGGATGCTTGTTAAAGATGGTTATAAAACACTGTTTAGACTTATTAATGGCATTAAAACTGAACTTCCTTTTACGGAATGGACATTTGATGATCGTGATTTAGCATAATTGAATGCAAAATGCTTGAACTATTTTTTCTGCGCTCTGAAATATGAAGATTACATGCGTGTTTCTACTTGCACTACTGGTAAAGAAATATGGGATAGATTATGTATTACTTATGAAGGTACATCTGAAGTTAAGCAATCTATATTGAATATCTTGCTTCATGACTATGAACTCTTTCGCATGAAACCTAGTGAATCAATTTTTGAAATGTATACTAGGTTCACTCAAATTATCACCTCCCTGCATGCCTTAGGAAGAGAGCTTACTAATTATGAGAAAGTTAACAAAATTCTAAGATATTTGGCTTCTTCTTATGATGTTAAGATAATTATAATTACTTAGTCCAAAGATTTGAACACTTATTCTATTGATAACTTACTTGGGTCACTCACTGCTTACGAACAAGGAGTGAACCAACAATAAATTGATGCAACTGAGAAGAAGAACGAGAAAATTGTGGTGCTGAAGGCCAACGATATTGACACTGATTCTTTCGGGTATGATAGCGATGATGTTGCCTTAATCACTAGGTAATTCAAAAGCTTTCTAAGGAAGAAACATAAGAACTTTCAGAAGTGGAACAAAGATAAAAGTAGTAAAAATTTTAAAGGTTCATCTGATACTATTTATTTTGAATACAGGAAGCCTGGACATATAATAGCTGATAGTCCTACACTTAAGGATCACCCAAGTAAGGAGAAGGGTGAGGAGGAACCCAAGTTTAGAAAGGATAAGAAAAAGATTCAACATCTGACTCCTCTGATACTGAAGCTGAAGAGGAGACTATGAACTTGTGTCTGATGGCAGATGATCATCTTAGTCAGTCCGATTAAGAAGAGGTATGTGAGCTCACCTATGATCAATTACTTGAAGTTTCTGAGAAAATTCATTCATCATATAAGAAACTTAAGAAATTGCATGCTAGCCTGAAATTGAAATTATTAACTTGGAAAAAGAGCATGAAATTTTGATTAAAGAGTATTCTACTCTTGATAGCAACCACATATCATTACTTGATGAATTTGATGAGTTGAATAAAAAGCATTCTGATTTGATTACTAACCATAATTTATTAAAAGTATCACATGTTGAATTAGAAACTGTATTTAGGGAATTAGAAACTCATGTATCTGATTTAGATAGTAGTAAGTATCATTTGAAATTTGAAATTACAAGTCTCAAGAAAGAAAATAAATTTCTAAATGTAAAAATTATTATTTTTGAGAAAAATGAAATACCTCCTACTTTTGCACAATTTTATGCACCTCCACCATTTGAAGAATCTAATTCAAAATCATCAAAGCATGCTTCATTCAAACCTAGGAAGAGGCACTATCACCCATGTAGATTAGTTAACCCTTTTCCTGGTGTTAGATGTTTTTCATGTGGCATGTTAGGACACATTTCCCACACCTACACTGTTCACCATAGTACATATTAGGTGTGGAGGCCCAAATTGCATACTTCACAGCACAGCATGCATGCATTACATTCTTCTTTTCATAAAAAAGAAACCAAACTTGTTTGGGTTCCTAAATCTGACATTTGATGATTTTATAGGGTTGCTCTCACATAAGACCTTGTGAGAGCATGTGTTACCTGAACAGCTGATGTTCAAGGCACATGACTGGAGATACAAATCAGTTCATTTCACTAGAGGCCAGGGCTGGAGGCAAGGTCACTCTTGGAGATAATACCACTAGGAAAGTGGTAGGTGTAGGTATAATCAAAAACTCCAAGAACCTTTTGATTGAAATTTTTTTTCTTGTAGATGGATTAAAGCACAACTTGCTTAGCATCAATTAGCTCTGTAACAAGGGTTTCAGCATCAAGTTTTTGGCAAATACTTGCATAATAAGCTTAAATAATAACACTATTTTGCAGGGCAAGAGGATCAACAATCTCTACATGCTTGATTTAAATAATATTGAATGTGCTGCTTCATTTTACTTAAAAACTACTGTTGATGAGTCTTGGTTGTGGCACAGGAGATTATGTCATGCTAGTATGAAAACCTTTAGAAGAGTCACCTAAAAGGACTGAGTTAGAGGTGTCCCCAAGCTTAAGTTCACTAAGGACCACCTGTGTGATGCCTGTCAATTAGGGAAGCAAGTCCAATCCTCTTTTCACTCCATTAAGGACATCAGTACCTCTAGACCTTTAGAAGTCCTTCACATGGATCTCTTTAGACCCATTAGAACTACGAGCTTAGGGGAGAAAGTCTATGGATTTGTGATTGTTGATGATTACTCGAGGTTCACTTGGATTAAATTTTTGTCACATAAATCTGAGTCATTTGATGAATTTAAATCTTTTCAACTTGGATTCAGAGGAAGTTAGGCTGTGAGATCTTGACTATTCACAATGATCATGGTAGAGAGTTTGAAAATATGAGATTTGAAACATTCTATGAGGAGCAAGAGATAAGCCATAACTTTTTAGCTCCTAGGACTCCTCAGCAGAATGGATTAGGTGAAAGGAAGAACAGGACCTTAATGAAAGCCGCTAGAGCCATGCATGTTGAGTATTTACTTCCAAAATACTTCTGGGCTGAAGTGGTGAACACTGCCTGTTATGTTCTGAATAGGGTGAATGTTAGATCCAATCTGAATAAGACACCTTATGAGATTATTAAGGGTAGAACTCCAAACCTGTCTCACCTCTATGTCTTTGGCTGTAAGATTTTCATTCTAAATAATGGAATATCATTCTTAGGAAAATTTGACCTCAAATCTAATGAAAAAGTGGTCTTAGGCTATTCTAGTGTGGGGAAATCCTTTAGGGTGTTTAATAAGAGGACTTTGGTGGTGGAGGAGATAACTCATGTGGTGTTTGATGAATTTGATCCTAAGGAGACTAGAGTTGAGGAAGAAGAAGATGTAGGAGAGATTACCCAAGGAGTTAAAAATACAAATCTGGAGGAAAGGATAGAACCTCAAAACACTTTGCCTGGAGATTGGAGATATGCTACGAGTCATCCTAAAGAACTGATCTTAGGAGACCCTTCTGAAGGTGTTAGAACTAGGCATGGACTTAGGAAGGAAATAAATCATTCTGCCTTTATCTCAATGATTGAACCCACCAACATCAATCAAGCCCTTTTTGATGAATTTTGGATCTTAGCTATGTAAGAGGAATTGAATCAATTTGTAAGGAATGATGTTTGGGAATTAGTAGAAAGACCAAAGAATTAAAGTGTAGTGGGAACCAAGTGGGTCTTTAAGAATAAGATGAATAATTCTGGCATAGTGCTTAAAAATAAGGCAGGATTGGTGGCTAAGGGGTATAATTAAATTAAAGGGATTGTTTTTTAGGAGTCCTTTGCACCTGTAGCTAGATTAAAAGCCATTAGGGTGCTACTAGCCTTTGCCTATTATAAGGGATTTAAGCTATTTCAAATGGATGTCAAGAGTGCCTTTTTAAATGGCGTAATAAAAAAGGATGTCTTTGTAGAGTAACTCCCAAGTTTTGAGAGTTCCTAATATCTAAATCATGTTTACAAATTAAAAAAGGCCTTATATGGATTGAAACAGGCACCCAGAGCTTGGTATGAGAGGCTTAGCACATTCCTACTACAAAGAGAGTTTGTTAAGGGGAGAGTAGACACCACCCTTTTTCTTAGAAAAGTAAGAGATGATCTACTCATTGTCCAGATCTATGTTGATGATATACTTTTTGAGTCTTCTGATAAAAATTTATGTGATAATTTTTCTAAGACAATGAGTAAGGAGTTTGAGATGAGTATAATGGGAGAATTGTCCTACTTTTTTGGGTTTAGCATAAGGTAAATGGATGATGAAACCTTTTTAAATCAATCAAAATACACTAAGGACATCTTGAAGAAATATGAAATGGATAAGGCTAAGCCAATCAACACTCCCATGAGTTCCACTATTCAGTTAGATAAGGATTCAAAGTGAAAATAGGTTGATCAGAAGAAGTTTAGAGGAATAATTGGATCACTGCTTTACCTGACTGCTAGCTGACCTGATATTATGTTTAGTGTTTGTCTTTGTGCTAGATTTCAAGCTGATCCTAAGGAATCCCACCTGACTGTATTTAAGAGAATCCTTAAATATCTCTTAGGGACCCCAAACCTAGGAATCTAATATCTTAGGCACAACACTTCTTTTGAGATTATTAGATATTCTGATTCTAATTTTGTAGGGTGTAGGGTGGATAGAAAGAGCACTTCTGAAACTTATCAATTCATATGACAGTCTTTAGTCTCCTGGTCCAGTAGAAAATAGAACTCAGTTGCACTTTCCACTGTTGAAGCTGAGTACATTGTCTTTGGAAGTTGTGTGGCCCAAGTCCTTTGGTTGAAGCAACAAGTTTTGGATTTAGGATTACCTGTTGGCATAATTTCAGTTCTATGTGATAACACCAATGCCATCTACATTTCTAAGAATCCAATCTAACATTTTAGAACCAAACTCATTGACATAATGCATCACTTTATTAGGGACCATATTACAAATGGGGATATTGAGCTACATCATATAGCAACTGAAAATCAACTGGCTGACATCTTTACTAAACCACTGGCATTTGACTCATTTAGTATTTTGAGGACCAGATTGGATGTAATTGACATTAATGATTGATTCTGATGAATGATGATTTTTTATTTTTCTTTTTTTCATTCTATTTCAGTTAGTTATTTGTTTGACTTGATTATTTATTTCCTATTGGTTTGAATTTTCTGTTGATTTTCATTTTAGTATTATTGTTTTCCTAATTTGAGTATTTATTTTAATACGATTTAATACTTATTCTTGATTTACTATTTAAAAAAAAATCAAATCACTGCTCACTACTGCTGATAACTGAATTTCTGACTAAGAGTTTTGCCTTACTTTTGTTTGAAAGCTTGTAAGCTGTGATTGACTCCACTGAATCTGTTAAAGGGAAGAAACATTGATGATTGTTTCTCTTCCTCTAACTCCTTTAATGGTGTATTATTTCTTTTGGATAAAAATCTTCTTCAAAATTAAAAGGTTGGTTTTTTTTAAATAGAGATCTATTTTATCTTCCTAGAGTAATCTACCTTATATGAATAGTATTTTCAAGATTTTGAATCATTATTATGTTTTTCTTAATCAGGTGATTGCACTTATAATATGCTGCATGGTTTTGATTCTGTGAATTACTCCTCCTTATTATAGAGAGTGAGTTTTGTTCTCTCTTATGTTTGGAAGGTAATTTCATAACTGAGATTTTTTAATGATTATGAAAGGAAGCAAGATTGTAAAAGATGTGCAAAGAGCGCCAAAATGAAAAAAGGTACAAAATGAGCCCAACGCTGAAAGGATGCTTAATGTCACCAAATTAGAAAGATACATAAAGTGTATCAAAAATTAAAAAGATGCTTAAAGAGCGCCAAACAAATTGAAAAAGAGGCACAAAATAAGCCAATAAAGAAACAAGCTTTATTCCCTTTCAGATCTTTAAATGTCTTAGAAATATCCATATGCCACTTAATATTTTTAAAAGCTTGAGATGAAAAATCATGATTTCTGATTCCTTACTTTGTAATACTATTATATCAGAAATTTTTTTGGAATGAGGCTTGAAAGGATCTCTTTTCGAATCTAACTTCTTTTCTTCTGAATTAGACTTTTGTTTGGAAGAAATTTGAACCTGTAAGGTGTACGAGGTAGGAATTATGAAAGTTGATTTTCCAACTTTTTGTTGATTTCAACGTTGTCAATTTTCTTCTTTTTGGCTTTTGAATTAAAAATTAGAGAAAATTCTATTTTACTGGAGCTCATTAAAAAAAATCATTATTTTCACTATTATTTTTCTTGTTTCTATTTTTTATTTGATTTGATTTTGGATTTTCCTTTTTTGTGTATTTTTGGGATCCCTGATCTTTTCTCTCCATCCTTCATCTTTTTCACTTTTTCTTCACAACATCATGGATGATCCTCACATCATCCTGGATGATCCTCTTCGTCCTAGATGATCCATACATCATCCTGGACGATCCATTCAAATCATCCCCATCATGATCAAACGGTTGAGATGTACCAATTATTGGTGATCATCCCGGACGATCCACTACATCATCCTGGATGATCCATGTGGCAGCAGTTGGATGATTTAAATTCAGCCCATCCAATTCATTTACTGTATATCATCCTGGATGATCCACCAAATAGTCTGGGATGATACTTTTTCATCAACGATCGTCCGGCTAGACTCCTCAGGATGATCGCCTGTGTCAAACATCCTGGATGATATATGATCATCCTGGATGATCAAACCACCTTTTTTACCAATCAATTTGGTTGTTTTTATTACCCCTATCGTCTTGGTCGATCTTGCGATCGTCCTGGACGATCCGACCGAATTCTATTTAAACTATCATTTCCTTCAAAATTTTCTCACACATTCTCTTCTAATCCTTCCTACAATCCTTTTCTAATGGCTAGTGGTAAAATATCTAGGCAATAAGGTGCAAGTTCCTCCCAGGAAATATCGATCCCCACTTTCCTGATGCAGCAGATCAAGCTGCCCTTCAATGATATCTTGATGTTGGGATCATGATCTCCAAAACTGTGAACCCCCGAACCCTCACCTATCCGATACTGGATCTGTTCACTCACACATCCCTTACGTTTATTCTTACTTTATCTTTTCCCTTCAGCACTGAACTACTTAGGGTTTTCTTTATCAATCTTCGCATCACCTCTGATTACTCAGCCCTTCAGTCCTTTGTAAATTAATGACCTGTCGAATTAACCATCCAGGACTTTCATAACATTCTTCAACTGTCCACTTCTGGCGATAAACATCATATTCTAGCCTATGACCCTGACTTTGATTGGAGTGTCCCAAACCACTTCCTTAGAAACACCAATGCCCGATACCACGACCAAGCCTGTTCCTCCCTAGTTTAGGATGCTAGGACAATCCAACATGTCCTTCACTCCTCCGTCATTCCTAAAGCTGGGGACCACATCTACATCACTCATTTGGTCTCCATCACTACCTACTACATCATGGCCCATCGTGACTTTAATACTACTAATTTAATTTTTTGCTACATTGAACAACTGACAACCATTAGGGATTCGGGCCACAGGAGACGCCCCAATCTAGCTTTAGGATATCTCATCCACTATGCCCTTGAAACAAAATACAACTTTCAATATCCAGATCCAACCAGAATCCCACCTATCTTCTTCTCCAACAGCTCCTTTCATACTCTTCATAGTACTAGACTTCATCCGGAGCCCGCAGCGGATGTTGAGGAAAAAGAGGGGGAGGCTGCTCCTGACCCAGCTGCACCTACTACACCTGCTCCTCTTTGTATAGCATCACCCCTAGATCACTTGGTGCAGTATTTTGACTAGTGGGAGGCCTGCTTTAACTCCTACATGGTTGCCCAGGAGCAGCAGCACGCTGAGGATGTTGCTTGCTTTAATTCTTACGTGACTCACCAACAACAGCAGCACGACTAGGATATGGCCTGGTTTGGTGAGCAGTTTGCCACCATTCACAGCTACTTTCATCCACCACCACCTCCTCCATCTGATCAGGATCTGCCTCTCTATTAGGTTGTTTGTTTTAATTTATTTGTGATGTTTTATTTTGCAGTCTTTTCTGTTCCTCCTTTTTGTGATGTCAAAAGGCGGAGGTGTTTTTGTGTTCCTAGTAGTTTCCTTTATTATTTTTATATTATAGTAGTTTTGTTTGTTGTATTGAATGTCACTGGTTATCAATGATTAGTAAAATTTATCTTCTCTCGTCTGTGCTTTAATTACTACAATCTGGTTGACTTGAAACTACTAAGTAAATGTTTATCATCACAAAAAGGAGGAGATCGTTGTAAATCTGGATTTAAGTATTATAATTTTGATGATAATAAATATTTCTATATTCTATTTTTGGTTGACTAATATTTCAGGTACAAAGATGAAATGCAATCCAAGCCAACTTAAGATCAGGTCCGTGTGTGTTTAAATTATAATTTTTCCCTTTCTTGAGTCAAATGTAATGTAATTGATCCCTTAACTAAGTAAACTTGCACACACACACTTATGTGGAGAGTTTTAGTGAGTTAGGTTTTCTATTTCAAATTTTTTTCATATCATCCTGAATAATATTCATATCATCCTGGACGATCCAGTGAAAATAGAAACCCTAATTAGGGCGATCATATTTAAGTCAATTAGATTAAGCATATCGGTAGGCTCAAGTCAAAAATTCTCAGCCGCTAGATTAAGTTAGCCAAGTTTTTATTTTTAGAGATTTGGTCTGATTGTCCTGGATGATACGTGTATAATCCTAAATAATCCATTATAATTATGCCTAAATTAGTCAAGTGATTAAGGAAAATAATTAAGATTTGATTGATATGATCACATCATCCTAGACGATTGCAAGATCATCCTGGATGATACATGCAAAATCTTGACCATCCAGAGCACTTCACCTGGCCGATTTGAGAAATGTGCTGGATGATATTCCTAATTTTGAACAAATCATACAGGATGATCGCGATATCATCCCGGATGATCAACTCATTTTAAGATCGTCCAGGATGTTTAGGCTATACGACCCGAGCTATATGCAGGATGATTTTATCATTTTTAAACTAATCGTACAGGATGATATACATATCATCCTGGACAATCAAGTCATTTTAAGACCATCTAGCACAAGTTCCCCTGGACGACCAGAGCTGTCTTCTAGATAAAATTCCTGATTTATACTAATCATCCCAGACGATCGCAGAATCGTACGAGAAGATTAGAATAAATTTTGTCTACTAATCATCCAGAGGAACCAGATCATCCATGTTGATACATGTGATTTTGAACTAATCGTACAGGACGATCGACCGATTATCTTAGATGATCTTCGATAACCAATTGAGATTTAGGGCAATTTTTCAGCCCTCCTATTTAAGATCTTTTTCTTTCAACAAGAAAGATCTTTTGCCACTTTCCTTTCTAGAGAAAACCTTGAGAGAGAGAGAGAGCTTGGGAGAGAGAGAGAGGATCTTATGAGGGGGAGTTTATGAGGCATTCACAAAGGTTGCTCCAATCAAGGATCTGAGTCGTCTTCTTTGGTTGTCGTCTCTTATCTTGTTGGTGTCTCTGTGAGAGGATCGTCTGCAAGAAGATCCAGGTTCCCTGTCTCCTTCAGGAGGAAGCGAAAGGAGTCCAGGTTCTCTGCCTGCTTCAGGAGGAAGCGAAAGGAGTTCAGGTTCTCTGCCTGTATCAGGAGGAAGTGAAAGGAGTCTAGGTTCTCTGCCTCATTGGGTTGGTGGAAAGGAGTTTTTGTATAGGCTTCTCCACCTTACTGTGGGTGCAGATGGAGAGTTACTTAGTGTTAGTGCAATACCCGTAGGGGAGGCTCCGGGGCGTGGACATAGGTCAAGTTGACCGAACCGCTATAAAATCAGGTGTATTCTTTCTGATTATTTTCCACACTTATTTTTCTGTTGATGATTGTGTGATTGTGATTATTATTTTGTTATCGTGAACATCTGCACATCATCACAAAACTATAATTGTGTTAAAATATTCAAAAAGATTTTTCTAAATCGCTTTTGCTCGTGAATTTTTAAAATAACTAATTCACCCCCCCCCTCTTGGTTAGCCTCGGGACTAGTTCACAAGGGCTTAACATCCCTATCAAACTTTCAGTGAATACTCAGCAAGCATGGCTCTAACAGCTTCCACTAAGATCATATTCTTTCTTTCAACTACCCTATTCTACTGAGGGGTACTAGGAGCTGAAAAGTTGTGACTAATCCCTTGCTCCTCACAGAAAGTTCCAAATCTCATATTCTCAAACTCTCCACCATAATCACTATGAATGGTTAAGATCTCACAGCCTAGCTTCTTCTGAATCCAAGTGGAGAAGGTTTTAAATTCATCAAATGACTCAGTTTTATGTGACAAAAATCTAATCCAAGTGAACCTCGAGTTATCATCGACAATCACAAATCCATAGACTTTTCCCCCTAAGCTGGCAATGCTAATGGGTCCAAATATATCCATGTGAAGGACTTCTAAAGGTCTACAAGTACTGATGTCCTTAATGGAGTGGAAAGAGTATTGGACTTGTTTCCCTAGTTGACAGGCATCATACAGGTGGTTTTTAGTGAACCTAAGCTTGGGGACACCTCTAACTAAGTCCTTTTAGGTTACTTTTCTAAGAGTTTTCATGTTGGCATAACATAACCTCTTATGCCACAACCAACACTCATCAGCCACAGTTTTTAAGCAAAATAAAGTAGCACACTCAATGTTATTTAAATTAAGCATGTAGACATTGTTGATCCTCTTTCTCTATAAAACCATGTTATTATTTAAGCTGATAATATAAGTGTTTGCTAGGAACTTTATGATGAACCCTTTTTCACAGAGTTGACTGATGCTAAGCAGGTTGTGTTTCAGTCCATCTACAATAAAAATATTTTTAATTAAAAGGTTCTAGGAGTTTTTTATTATATCTACGCCCACCACTTTCCTGGTGGTGTTGTCTCCAAGAGTGACATTGCCTCCAGCCCTAGCTTCCAGTGAAATGAATTAATTTGTATCTCCTGTCATATGCCTTGAACATCCACTGTCCAGGTACCACATTCTCTCATGAGGTCTTGTGTGAGAGCACCCCTACAAAATCATTAATTGTCTGATTTTGGAATACAAACAAGTTTGGGTTCCTTCTTATGGAAGGAAGAATGCAATACATGTGTGTTATGCTATGAATCATACAATTTGGGCCTCCACACCTAATGTGCACTACGGTGAACAATACAGGTGTGGGAGATATGTCCTAACATGCCATAAGAAAAGCATCTAATGCCAGGAAAAGGGTTAACTAATCTATGTGGGTGATAGTGCCTCTTTCTAGGTTTGGATGATGCATGCTTTGATGATTGTGTATAAAATTCTTCAAGTAATGGAGGTTATTTAATTTTCATAAGAGAGGTTAATTCAGTGTCAAAAAATTTATTTGAACTCTCCAGAATTGAATTTTCCACTCTCAATGCATGCTCCCTACTCTACATCAAATGTATGAGTTTCTAATTCCTTGAATGCAGTTTCCAATTCAACATGCGATGCTTTCAATGAATCACGCTCAATAATCAAATCAGAATGCTTTTTATTTAACTCATCAAATTCATCAAGTAATGGCATGTGATTGCTTTCAAGTGAAGAATGATCTTTAAGCAAAACTTCATGCTCATTTTGCAGGTTTAAGAGTTCAAATTTCAGGCTAGCATGTAATTTCTTAAGTTTCCTATATGATGAATAGATTTTTTCAGAAACATCAGGTAATTGATCATAGGCTAATTCACATACTTCTTCTTGGTCAGAATGACTAAGATGTTCATTCGCCATCAAACACAAGTTTATAGTCTCTTCTTCAGCTTCAGTCTCAGAGGAGTCAGATGCAGAATTGGTCCAGAAAGCCTTTTGAATCCATTTCTTATCCTTCCTGAGCTTGGGCTTCTCCTCACCCTTCTCCTTGCTTGGGTGAGTCTTAAGTATAGGACAATCAGCTTTTATATGTCCTGGCTTCCTGCATTCAAAGCAAACTGAATTAGAAGAACCTTAGAATTTTTGCTATTTTTACCTTTGTTCCTTTTCTGTTAATTCTTGTATTTCTTTCTTAGAAAGCTTTTGAATTTCCTAGTGATTAAGGCAACATCATCACTTTAAGACCTAGAAGAATCAGTCTCGGTATCGTTAGCCTTCAGCGCCATAGTTTTCTCTTTCTTTTTCTCACCTGCATTAAGTTGTCTTTGGTTCACTCCTTACTCGTAAGCAATGAGTGATCCAAGTAAGTTATTAATAGAATAAGTGTTCAAATCCTTGGATTCAGTGATCATAGTTATCTTGGCATCATAGGAAGAAGGTAAACATCTCAGAATTTTGTTAACTTTCTTATACTTAGTGAGTTCTCTTCCTAAGGCATGCAGGGAGGTGATAATTTATGTAAACCTAGTATAGATTTCGGATATTGACTCACTAGTTTTCATGTGAAAGAGTTCATAGTCATGAAGCAAGATATTAAACCTAGATTACTTAACTTCTGATGTGCCTTCATAAGTAATACATAATCTATCTCAGATTTCTTTACCAATTATTCAAGTAGAGACACGCATGTAATCTTCAAATTTTAATGCACAAAAAAAATAGTTTAAGCATTTTGCATTTAGTTGTGCTAATTCTCGATCATCAAATGTCCATTTAGTAAAAAGAAGTTTAATTTTAATGCCATCAACTAATCTAATAGGTGCAGAGTATCCATCTTTAACAAGCATCCACATGCAATAATCTATAATTTTTAAAAAGGTGGACATGCAAGTTTTTCAAAAATACAAAAGGTATATTATCAAATAAAGGTGGTCGAGTGATTGAATATCCTTTCACGTTGTTTCTATTACCAAAGTTAGCCATGGATGAAATTCAAAAGTTTTTCAAAACTTGATTTTATGAATCCCGCTCTGATACCACTTAAAAGTTTGTTAGGGATGTTAAGCCCTTATAAACTAGCCCGAGGCTAAAAAAGAGGAGGGCGTGAATTGATAGTTTTAAAACTTATTAAGCAAAAATAATTTTGAAAACCTTTTTGAATGTTTTAAAATAATTGCAATAGCACGTTGATATGAAGATGATTAATCATTAAAAATAATAACTTTAATCACACGATCATCCACAGAAAAGTAAAGTGCAGAAATTAAAAGTAGAATAGAAAAAGAACGAACACACCAAATTTTATAGTGGTTCAGTCAACTTGACCTACATCAACTCCCTGGTGCCTCCCCTCCAGGTTTTGCAGTAAGACTCAGTGACTCTCCTTTTGCTCCTACAGCAAGGCGGAGAAGCCTTTACAAAAACTCTTTTTCACCAACCCCAATGAGGCAGAGAACCAAAACTCCTTTTGCTTCCTCCTGAAGTAGGTAGAGAACCCAAACACCTTTTACTTCCTCCTGAAGCAGGCAGAGAACCTGACCTCCTTTTGCTTCATCCTGAAGCATGCAAAGAACCTTGATCTTCTTGTTAACAATCCTTCCCACAGAGCCACCAAAGGATAAGGGATGACGACTGGAGAAGACAACTTGAATCATTGCTTGGAGTAACCTTTATGAACACCTTACAAACTCCCCCTCATAAGATTCTCTCTCTCTCTCTCATGCTCTCCCTCTCCCTCTCAAAACTCTCTTAGGTGAGGACAACAGCAAAAGATCTTAACAATAATAAATAAGAGATTATAAGTAAAAGGCCTCAAAAATTACCCTAAATTTCAACAAACCATCAATGATCATCTAGGACGATCATGCGATCATCCTGTACAATCAGTGTAAATTAGCCCCTTTTGTCCTTGATGATTTGGTTCCTCTATACGATTAGAAGACATTATTTATTCTGATCATCCTGGATGATTCTGCGATCGTCCTGGATGATTAGTTCTAAACCAGGAATATCATCCAACACATAGTTCAGGACATCCAGGAGAAAAGTCTGGATGATCTAAAGAAAATGTCTTGATCGCTCAGGAAGATATCTCTATCGTCCTGTACGATCAGTTCAAAAATGCACAATATCATCCAGCACATAGTTTGGGTCATCCAGGATAACTATGCTAGACGATTTCAAAATAACTGATCGTCCAGGATGATAAAGCTATCATCCTATATGATTAGTTTAAAATAGTAATATCATTCGGCATATAGTTTAGGTCATCCAGGTGAGATATATTAATAGATGAGGATTTGTAATTGATCATCCAGGATGATCTTGTTAGCATCCAGGATAATATGATTGATCAATAAATCCTTAATTACTTTCCTTAATCACCTGACTAATTTAGGCATGATTATAATTAATCATTCAGGACGATACATGGATTATCCTATGTGATTACACAAAAGTCTTAAAATAAAAACATGCCTAAATAAGTCTGGTAGCTGAGATGTTTTGATTTGGGCATATCATCCTAGATGATAGGGGATCATTTAGGATAATCTACTTAATCATACTGACTTAACATGGTTGCCCTAATTAGGGTTTCTATTTTCAATGGATCGTCAAGCATGATATTTCAATCGTCTAGGACAATATGATCAAAATAGAATAGAAACTCTAACTCACTAAAATTCTCCTCCTCAGTGTGTGTGTGTGCAAAGTTACTTAGCTTGGGGATACATTACATTATATTTGACTTAAGAAAGGGAAAAAAGAATACATTTGAACACATACACACCCGATCTTGAGCTGGCTTGAATTGTACTTGATCTTGTGGACCTGAAAGGTTAGGCAATCAAATAGAAACAGAAATATTTGTTATCAACAAAATTATAATCCTTCAATCCAGATTTACAACAAACGTAATAACAATAACACTACACATAAATAACATAATAAAGAATTTTGCCTAATAGGAGAATATGGATGCCTTCTAAGTAGTGTTATATTTATAGTCTTCAGCCAAACTTTGCCAAGATTTTTCATTTTGGCTGTGCAGCTTCATTACTACTCCTCAAATGCTCCAAACTTTGATCTTTCACTTTTTCCTTATGATAGATTTTAGTGGTACAAGACAAGGTTCCATGGGGCCTACTACTAAAAGAAATTGCTAAATATCCTAATAAATTCGCCAAATTTCTAATGACAGCACTTGACTCCATAATTAGCTTCCTATCTAAAGAAAAAAATCCTCTAAAGGTGTCATCCTAGCTTTTGCTTTTATTTTTAAGTTAAACTTTTTAAACTGTTGAAGAGTAACTAATTGACATCTTCTTAAGTTCTTCAATCAGAACATTATTCTGGACTTCTTCTTTAAGAGCTGCTAGATCAACTAGGATGGGACCATACACTACTTTTGATTCTTTACCATATGAATGATAAAGTTTATTTAAAATTTCCAAGAAGATCGGGATAAAGCTATATATCCTAAGTTAGAGGCTGATATGAAAGGATCACCAATCATGCATTTAGTTGATCCTTGACTAGAATCAATTGAATACTCCTCGAGTGTCATAACTAATCCATTTTTAATATTTCTTTCAAGCGATTCCTTGAATGTTACATAATCTTAAATTTCATGACTGACCATCTGATGATACGGGCAATAGTTGGGCTGCCCCACCTTCCCCAAATTTTCTAGCTTCTTAGGTTTAGGTTATTTGAATTTAGTTTTCTTTAAGAGATTTTTGAAGATTCTTTTGATAGCTCCCCTTTTGAATAAATAGCTTTTATTTTTTAGTACCTCAACCCACCATTTATTTTCTTCTAGAGTAAAATAAGGCCAAGATCTGTATTGCTGATCTTTTATACATTTGTTATACTACTAATACTACCAAGGATGACTTAAATTTTCTACCGAAATCTTCATTAGTCTATTTCCATTTATCTACTATAGATATTGACCCTGACTTCTTCTCTATCACCTTATGAAGTTTTACCTTTTTGACTTTTATAGGAGACTGATCTTTAGAAAAAGTTAATTTAGACATCTCCCCTTAAAGATTAGAGGCCTTCCTCAATAGCTTCTCAAATAGGAAAGCAATTCAGTCCATGGATATTCTTTAAAAGAATCTCTATAGCATATTATTTTTAAAGTTAAGGTTCACATTTCATAATGATGTTACTCCATCTTAAGATATAATTAACCAAAATTTTAGCATGTTTCTACTTTTCAACTACCAGATCTCCTACTATGACATGGTGATGTGCTCCAACAAACCTTTTTATGAACATCTATTCTAACTCTGTAAACCCATTTGGTACTTTAGTATACCATTCAAATGTTATTCTAGATAGTTGTTTGCAAGTTTTGTAAGCTTTGCTCGAAAGTGCAAAGTAGTTATAATTATTAACTTTGGAAAATTTTAAGTATTGCTTTTAGATTTTTTTAGTTTTATAATCAAACTCAACTTCATGAATGATATGTCTCCTTAGACGGTGAAGATATCATTCTTTGATAGGTTCAAATTACAAAACTTCAGACCTTTTCTTAACTATCATAATCAAATTTAGAGGATTATTACATATGACTCTAAAGAGCTAATATAATGTTCAATCCTATGTTTAGCTATGATACTTATAATACTTTACCATCAATTATTATAGTCGGCTCATCATATTGAACTATATATTACCCTGAGGGGGTCAAAATGTTATTTGAATACGCATCTAACTACAATAATCGATATGTTCATTTTCCATTAAACTCGTGTTTGGATTCTCCAATAAGAAATGGTGTTCATATTTTTTTGTAAGTTGAAAGGCACCATTTATTATTGGATATCCTAAAAATGACAATAATAATTTTTCTAGATTTTGACTTTCGAAAGTGAATGATTTTTTTTATTTCTATGGGGTCTTAAATCTCCTACAAAGGCAAGCCTTTGTAGTTAATTACATCATAGAAAGTTTGGGCTTCCTATGAACACTCTCGATTGAAATAATGATAAATTTTTCATTTAGGATTTTCAAGGAGTGATACGAAAGAAGTGAGGTCAGAATTTAATAGGGATTGGAGCAAGTTTGAATAGTTATTTGGGAGGCCAATGGAGAAGGAGTAGGAGGTATTTTGGAATTTTGAAATAATTCATAAATGCTTCAATCTATTCTATGTATTGGGCTTTATATCTTGGTTTAGAGAAGATTTTAGTTTGAATTATCATTTTATTAAAGTATAGGGATTAGATTCCCAATGTTGGGGACTTATAATTTTAGGTCTACCCCGAATCCTAAGTCTAAGTTAGGCACTAAATGATAGTGATCCAAACCTGACTAATGAAATGCAAATCTGGGACTACCTCAGCTTGGATTGGCATGCTAAATAATCTACCTAGGCGCTTTAAATCCATGTATATTATCTTTATGAAAGATGGGTATGCTATTGTTTAAGTTTTTGAGGAATTGAGGCTGATGTCTTGGGAAGGTCCTAATTGGCCCCTTTACTTATGTGGGGTAATTATGCTCGAATGTAATTAAAATTTTATTAATTTAATTGGTTCTAATACAATGCATGCTGATTGATCTTGAATAAATGATATGAAGCATTTTAAAATTTTGGCTTAGAAAATAATTTTTTTCCTAGAGATTACACAATTTTTCCTAGACAGAGCTGGACCCTAATAGGCCAGGTGGTTTTCCATAACCCATAGGCAGGAAGGTGCCTTACTAGGAAGAGAAGGTAAATATGTATGCATAGGGACCCTCGACATGTCTGAGCTGAATTCTTAGATTCACTTATCTTTCTATGTTAGCCTAATTCTTTTGTTTACATAAAGTAGAAAAATTTTATCCTTAAAGAGACAAATCATATCCAGGCTAAAAAAAAATTGTCATGCAGAGTAAGAAACCTTAAGATTTATAAAACTCCTAAAACAATCAATCATAACGCCTCATCAAAATTTATCAAATGAATGTAGGAAATGCCATATGGCATGTGCCACTTAATTACAACCCAGGGTCTGCAGAAATTAAAAGTGGTACCACTTACAATAAAACCATATTCTAATCCTAATAAGGACGCAAATTTCTAAAATGGGATATTTTCTTCTTCGTGACCTTCATTTCTTCATCTTCTTCCCTTCTTTGAGCTCCTTGGATATGCCAGATTTAGATACCCAAATGAAAAGAATAGGTCCCCGAAGGGTTGTTTCTTTCCTCCATGGATTTTTAAGTGATCCAAATTTGAATTTCCAAATGAAAGGAACTCTCCCCTAAGGGATGTTTCTCTTCTCTTTGGAATTCAAAATTGGATATCTAAATATCCAATTTTAGTTAAAATTTCACAACACTTTGAGTTTTAAATTACATATAGGAAATTAAAATGACTCTAAAATAACGTGCATGATTATCATAGGCAGTTTATATATATAAGTCATTAACATCTTAAGCATTTATATAATCAAATGGTTCTCATCTGAGTATAAAATACACTTGGCTATGCTATTTTAATTGTAAGTGGGGTGACATATTTAGGACATGTATAAAATTTCTTTAATTAAAATTTAATTAGCCCCCTTTATTTTGGTCCTACATGAGCATGGCTGCCTAAAAAAATTTGTGAGCATCCAGATCATCCTAACTTAAGTAAATCAAGCACCAACCACATCAATCACAGATAATATGGTAAAAGAAGATATTACATCATAAGTAATCATAAGAATTAAGTCATAACAACTAGCATGCAATAATATCTATAAAAAATTTTGTCACATAAATAGCAAAAAAGAAAGAAGACCAGCCTAGCCTAAAACTAGGATTAGTTGTCCTAACAAATAATTTAAAGTATGTGCATTAGGCTGTGTGTCTTGGATTTGTCTTAGGCTGGGTTATTGTTGAAGTTTTTTGGTACTTTCTTTGATTTATTGAAGGCTAAAGGGGTTTTTAGTTTCAATTTAAGTATTACTGTTTTAACATTCATTTTGAGTTGAATTTTATTTGTTAAGTGAATACTACCTTTATTTACACCAGAGCTGTAAGGTTTATTTCGCCCTCCTTAAGGCTAATTTAATAGCCCCGCAGCCTAGCTTACCTATAAGTAACAAATATTATTTAATTGATTCAGTTAGTTTAAATTAATTGTTGATGATTTTTAATTAGTTGGTTACTGATTAGATTGATATTTTTTATTTTCCATCAACCAGTTTATACATTATCATAGCGAGTACCAGTACCAAGGTCTCTTTAGGACACATGGCCCCATAGCTCGAGGTAGTCCATCTTAAAAATCTTATTGATGTAGTTGTATTTAAGCTTTAATTTTGGTTAGCTAATTAATGACTATTTAATTTTATAACTTTCCACCCTATTGAATTTGTCATGGCATTGTCACAAAGTGCCCGAGAAGTAAGGTGTCCTAAGGACATGTAGCCCTGCAGCTCAACGTAGTCCATCTTAAAAACCTTATCAATGGAGTGTTTTTTATGTATTTTGGGGTTGTTTATCTAATTATATTAATTGGATTGATCTGTCGTTAGAATTTTAGTCATTTGTTTAATTTTTAGAATTTATAAATTATTTTAATTTGATAAATAAAGGGTCTAATTTTTTAATTTTTGATTTAGATTAAGTTCCAGAGTTTTCTTATTTTTTATGAATACTAGACCCTAAGATGAGTAAAATAACACTAAGTTTGCTAGATTTGAATTTTTTTAGAATTAGTTATGGTTTTTTTTAAGTTTTGATGTAATTTTGAACTAATGTTAACCAAAGTTTTGACTTTTTGTTTTTAGTAATTTCTAGACATTTAATAATTTTAATAAATATTAGACCATGAGAGGAGTCCAATCCCTTTAAGTTTGCTCAATTTGGAGTTTTCTATAATTAGTATGAATTTTCAAAGTTTTGTCATTTAACTGAATTATTAAATTATTTAATTAAGGAGGTTTTATTATTTTTGTACCAAACTTACTTTAAACTCCTTTAAATAACTCCCAGGGATGACTTATAGGTGTGTTTTTAAGAGCTTAGAATTTATTTTGAATTTTTAATAATTTTTTAATAATTTATTTTAATTAATTTTTTAATTTCCTTAATCATCAAATTAAAATCAATTTTGATGTCCATTGAAGGGGCTTTTAATTTTCATAGATATAGTATGAAATTATGAATAATTTGAGATATTATTTGAAATTTTTGAATTTAATTTGGATTTATTGTATTTTTTGAAAGTTTCATGCCCATTAAGGGGGCTTATTGTTTTTAGTTAATTTTCTATCCTGATGTAGTCCAAATTCAGTGAATTTAAAAACTAAGATTTATAATATCACAAAGTTCACTATTGCAAAGTTTCACCCCTAGTAAGTGTGTGAATAATTTCCTAGGATTTTTCTAAGTCATCTAGACATTATCCTTTATTTTTTTTCTTAGGTTTCACTAGTATTCAAATGGGTCCAAATTTTGTTTCATCTAACCATGACATATAAGCAATCACACAACGGAAAAGTCATAGCCAAATCCTATCAATTTAGGGAGTTATGTATTTTTAAATTTTTGGTCCAAAATGGCCCCATCATTTTAAAAATTTACATCACAGTGATTCTAAGAGCATTTGGACCTATAAAAAATGCAGGGGATCCCTATGATGCTAAAAAAAATTTTAGAAAAAGTTGGGTCTAGTTTAACCACTAGATCATGAGAAAATTACTAAAATTGAAATTCAAACAATCACAAATTTCTTATAATTTACTTATGAAAACTCATCAAAATTATTTTAAAAACTTAAGTAGGTTTTAAGACCTTTACAATGACACCAAAATCATCAAGTTTGGTGAAAAATACATTTTCAATGA
Source organism: Dendrobium chrysotoxum (assembly GCA_019925795.1). Classification (NCBI taxonomy): domain Eukaryota; kingdom Viridiplantae; phylum Streptophyta; class Magnoliopsida; order Asparagales; family Orchidaceae; genus Dendrobium; species Dendrobium chrysotoxum. The sequence goes on from CM034297.1 coordinate 41,955,266, forward strand.
ATTTTTAAAGTTTTGAGTAATTAAATGAATGTTTTATTCATTTTTGAATGAAATCGGTAGCGATAATGATTGTACTGTTGTCGCCACCATTTCTGTTACGGACGTGTGTCAGGACACAGGTCAAAATGGAAAGCACGGACATGGTTTCACTTAACCATATCGATGGTAAATATGCACCATCCAATCCTTCTAGTTTGGCTGGACAGTCATCACGCCACGTGATATAATTATAAGTAAGCGGCACATATTCGAATCCTAGAGGCATAAACAATTCATTTTTTGGGTGACATAGCATAATCAAGGCTGTCTAATCATGCAAAATATATGATCAAATGGCTTGGAACAGCCACAATTCATTTAGTTCAAAAATGTATTAAAATTTTATTTTCTCAAAATATTTAACATACTCATCCAAATTGTACAAATTTTTAAGCACAAACTCTTAACAACATAAATTTCCATTTCCTAGAGTTTGGAGGCTCCATGCACTAAAAATTTTGAGTAATTACAAACTAAAATCCTAGCTGAATGTTTAGATATCTCACCAACCAATGGATAGATTTTTATGATCTTGGTCTTATTTTTCTCGTGGTGATGTCCTCTCCAACTTTGTAGAAGACTCCCCATGCTGGTTGTGGCTGGATTGAAAGTTGTGTTGCAAACTCCACCTTCTCCCTCTACCTCCCTCTCTCTCTCTCTCTCTCTCTCTCTCTCTCTCTCCACTAAAATGAGGTTTTAAAGGTGGGAAATGGTGGCAAAATGGTTGTAATGATTGAAGGAGTTGTTGGAGAGACTAGGCAAGGAGTTCTCTAAGTTGGAGGCTACTAAAATAATGAACTTGTTGGAATAAGCTCTAGGTTTAGGTTTTCCCTCCCTTAAGCCCTTGCTTTCCGAATGAAGGGCTTGGATTGACTTGAGCTCTCACTTAGATGATTGCCACCTGTCTAAAGCTATTAGAACCCAAGGAGAAGAGTAGGATCTTGAGAGAGACTCATTTTTGGCTCATGTGAAAGAATGGGACCACATCCTTTTTCCCTATTTGGCTAAACCAAGGCTTGGCTTAGTTTAAGAGCTAGTTTAGGGTAGCTTGAAGCTGGATTTGGGCTAATTTATAGCTTATTAGAGAAACAGTTGGTGTAGATAAAGTTTTTCCTTGGTGTCTTGACCACTTCAACTCATTTCAAAGCTTGTTTGACAATTTGACTGGTCAAATAAGTCAATGGGCTGAGGTGGCATCCAAGGACGTACACTTGGCTGTTTAGGTGAATGGCCAAGTGTTTGAGGCCATAGCATTGGAGCTTTATCAAAGGCAAAGGAATGTAGTGAGGTTTGACCATGCGTGGGAGTTTGACCAAGTCAAATAAATAATGACTTGACTTAGGAGAATACCATATACGCCTAGAATATTCAATTCAGTAATTTTGAGAGGTCATTTTTGTTTGAAATTGATTGGAGGATTGAATTTAACCTTGGTTGGGTGTATGGTTAATTTGATCAACTATGGTTGACTTGGCCCAACAAATTCAAAATGATATGTTGGACCCAATAGAGGTGATCCCGTGCAATAGTGAGGTCTCCTTGCATGAAATCCATGTTTGAACACTTAAGGGGCATTTTGGTCGACCATGATTGACTTGGTCAACCTAGACAAACCAAAGCTTGAGTTTGGATTCAATGCACTTCTAAAGAAATCTAGGATGCATTAGAAAATGTTTCATACCTTAGTTTGATTGAGCCTTGTTAAAGTTTAGAGAAAACTTCAATTTTTATCTTAGGGGCATTTTGGTTATTTGGGCCCCTGGTCCACTCTGGGCCAACCAGGGTCTACCAAAGTGTATTTTTGTGTTTTTTATTTCATAAAGATGATTATAGACATATTTAAAGGTTTTTGGAAAGATACCAGGGTAAAATTCCACAAGATGCAAGGTCTAATGGTATAGGCTGTAAATATTTTAAAATTTTACAACCATTGGATTTTAATTGAATTTTGGGGGTTAGAGGTCCTGAAAAGACCTCAAATTTGGAGGGTTTATCCTAGGGAAATTCCTAATCAATATGTAATTGATATATCATTAATTGGGGGTCATTTGATTTAATTTTTAGGTGATTGAAAAATCACCCAAAAAGGGTCATAGGACATGGACCTTTGACCTTGAATTTTGGTTTGGAATTTTGGACTTGAATATGATTTTGGATTTGATTGATTGAGTTTGGTTAAACTCATGATAAAATTGAGGTCAACAATAGTCTACTTATGAATTATCAAAATAGTATAACATTGTGGCCTCCTTTATTACAATAACTAGCCCTAAAATTTACATGTTGCTTTGGATTCCAGTTCCATCAAAGTTTTTGAATGAGGGAGGCACAAATTCTTTGGGATAAGGAAAATATTTGTTATGTCATTTGTTTGAAGTCTACTATTTGCACTATTTCTTTTTCTAACTTAATGATTTTATTTTTATTTTCTTTTACTGCTTTAGCTTTGGTGCTGTGCTATAAAGACTCAATTAGCACATAATCTATTTGAGATTTAGCAAAAAGGACATCTTTATTATGTAGAGTGGCCATCACAACCATAAACTTTACTTTTTGCTTTTTCATTCGAGCTATATGTTTGCCTTTTAACTTAACTGATCTAAAAAAAAGCTAGTCTTATTAGAAACATACACTCCAACATCATCATCATCTTCTTCTTTTTCATTTTTATTGTCTACTTGATTTACTTTTAGTATTCTCTTATCTTTCTAAATTAATGATTGTAAATCCACCATGAATTCACTTTCATCAATTTCCTCATCTAGACCATTTAAAGATATTATTTCATCATCTTCTTGTTCATCTCTCTTTTTATACTTTCTTTGAGGTAATTTATCATTTCTTTAATGGATTTCCTCGACACATTATGCGAGTCAACCAGGATATGCTCCTTTTTGGAGGATGTCTCTACTTGATCTTTACTTTGCTTTGTTCTTTTTTTCTACTGCACTTGGTTTTTTGATGATAGGTATAGTAGAAGTGGCAACTATTTTAGGCTGCCAAACCTTTTTCTCTTTAGATAGTGAGTTTGCCTAATTTATTGATTTCAATCTTATCATATTAGGATGATAAGATGATTTTCTACCTTTAAAATAATGCTAATCAATTCTTGGTGATTGATGAGACAAGGATTAATGAGAGACTTTAGTTACTTCACTTTTCAGTTGAAGAGACATCGAATGCGAGACTAGATTATTTCTCTGAGACTTTACAAGTTTATAACTTTGATCATTTATAGGGACAAACATATTATTTAAATTGAATGAGTCCATATGACTCTATTTGGTGATTCAATACCATTGAAAACTTTTTAAATTTTAGATTCCTCACTTGGATTTTTCTCTTCTTAGCTGAAGGAACAATGCTTTCTATACACAGCTATGTTTCAACCTAAGTAAAGATCACCCCCTTCATTGACTTTAGGAATTTTGACTTGGACTATCCATAACTATTTGCATAGTTATGAACCAATCCATCCAATAAATGTTTAGATTTTCTCTTTTTATTAGATAGGGAGGCTACAATAAGTGCTTTGGATAATGCAGCAAGAGGGGAAATTTTGTTATTTAGAGAATGTTCTCTTCTGCAACAACATGGAATAGGTGGTGGAATCAATTTGGACTTGATATAGGAGAGTTAAAGAGAACTTCAGCCTCTTCAAATACTAGTTCAACTGACTTTATTTGGCTGCCTTAGCTGCAACATTCATTAGATTGTTCTCTTCTATCAACTTATCCTTTTCATCTCTTCACCTCAATTGGTGGTTCTTATTTTTCCTTTGAGACTTAGTCATCTCTGTAAAGGTGGAGTATTACCCCATCTCAAACTTAATTACATATGAGGTTCAACAGGTACTACAAATTTTCCCTTTTCACTGGAAGATAGTCTTAGCAATGTAAGGCGAGAAAATACTGAAGGTTTAACAGTCTATAAACCTACCTCAAGTTATGATTTTTGAAGGCAGATTTTACAAAAAGATAGCATGAGAAAATTTAATCTTAACAACATCATATTATGGCCTAGTGAAGTTAAACTAAACATTATCTACTGACCCAAGCTGAATCATTATAACTTCAACAGATGGACCCTGGTTGATAGTCATGTTGACATTTCTGGTAAAGGAGAAAACAAATTTTCTATACATTCTTTCTGTAATTGAATAGAATTGTGTATCAATCTCAAAAATTCACTGATCTTTAGGAAAGATATAAGTCTAAAAAATATGCTGAGTAAAGTTTAATGAATTACCAAAGCCTGATTAAGCTCAAGTGAATCAAAACTTTTTTAATTTGGATTTTTTCAATGATTTTGGCTATGGACCTACCCTATGAAGACATGGACTAGGAGACTGATTCAAATTAGAGTTTGAGTTTGACTTTAATGATTTGATAATGACTCCAATCCAAATGACTTTTAATATGAGAAGAAAAATTGAGGTTTGATTTGAAATTTTCTTTTTAGTAATTATTTGCTAAAGACCCTTATCGTTAGATTTTCATATTTAAAGGATAGAATTTGATAAGATATAGAATTGGATTTAGACAATAATTTCAGTGAAGAGATTTAATGCAAGAGGGAAGATAGTTTTGGAATTAATAATTTAAAATGTGAAACTTATATACATATGCAAGACTATACACAGGCAGCACACATAAGACTATATACATGTAAGACTACAATGGGCAACACCCCTATAAGAACTAAAACTAATTCAGTATTCTAGTTGGCCTAGTCCTCTTGGTTTTTAGGATGAAACCAAGTGACCATGGGATATATTTACTCAAGTACAAGAAAGAAGGAATTTAAATAAACATGCAAATATAGACATGTAAATTAAGATTATATATAGGTAGAACCCCTACCTAACTTAGGTCAAATTCAGTTTTCTGGTTGGCCTAGTCTGCTTGGATTTTAGGATGAAATCAAGTAACCATGGGACATGTCTAATCGCATAAATATGGAAAATAAAATTGGAACTTAATAAATATGAAAACGTAAACATGTAAATGCAAGGCTATAGTCGAGAACAACCCCTACCTAACCTATGACAGATTCAATATTCAAGTTGGCTTATTGCTCTTAGTTTTTAGGATGAAACTAACCATGGGACTTGTTTACTCACATAAATATGGATAAAAAATTGGATTTTAAATAGACATGCAAATGTAAGATTATACATTAGTATAACCCCTACCTGACCTAGGACCAATTTAATATTTTGATTGACCTAGTTCGCCTAGTTTTTAGGATGAAACTAAGTAACGAAGGGACATATTTACTTATGTAAATATGGACAATAAATCTAGAATGTAAATAAACATTGAAATATGCAAACTGAACAAAATATGCATATAAAAGGTTGAACTAGACATGAATATATAGGGCTACACTAGACATGAATATACAAGACCATACTAAACATACATATATAAGACTATACTAAACATGCATGTATAATAATGAAATTTAAATAAACATGCATATTCATTAAATTTGATAACCCAAATATTTTTAACTTAATTTATATGTATTAAAAAAATTTTAGTCTTCTAAGGATGGAGAGAGAAGTATATCCCTAGTGGAGTCGTTAGAAAAATCTATGGACAAATTTTACATTCATTACCACATTATTTTTTTTTAAATATTTCTTTAAGTCAAATATACATAGATTAACATTATACCATTCTAAGGGATAGACTAATGTTTCACTATCGATTTGAAAAAAAAACTCTCAATTTATTTTCAAGATCAAACACAGGATATGAAATATTCAATTCATCCCTAAGGATAAAAAGAATATTCACCTATCATTTTAATCGCAAAACTAAATCAATGAATTTATGTTTATAATCAAATGGAATAAGGAATATTTAATTCATCCCTAAGGATAAAAATAATATTCATTTATCTCTTTGATTATGAAATTAAATTAATATTTAAAGCTTGGTCACTGTCCAAAAATTATTCCCCTATGTAAATTAAAAAGGTATTAAGGTTGGGTTTATTTTAATTCTGGGTTCTAGACTTCTTATAAGACAAAGATCCTATATTTAATTATCTCTCCTAAGTGAATACTCTCGATTAAAGTGAAGGCTAAACTTTTCAAATTCTTTATATTTAATGAAAGGTTTTGGCTATCAAGACTTTAATGCATAGGATTTTGATTATGAATTCTTGTCTTGGATTTGGAATTCAAATTTTGACTTTAAATTTTGTATTTTTAAAAGACAGAATAGGAGAGGAATGTGTAGAGACTGAGGGGTGTATAATTTAGACATACACTTTCCTATAGTAAGCTACCAGCTAATAATCTTAAGCATTATCAATATCGTATAAATGCAAAGTTAGATAGGCTCTATCTTAGGAATTAAGGAATTATAATTTAGAAGATTATAATAATGACTTTATCGTATTTTCATGATCAAGTAATTAAATGATGCATGAAAAATAATGTATAAATAAAATTTTTTATTCATTGATAATTTTAGAGTACAACCATCTATTGTAAAGTAAAGGTGGGCAAGCTCCACCAATAACAAACTTGAATTTCTATTCATATACAAATGTGTTAAGTGTAAATTATTTATTATTTATAACATTTAAATTCAATAAAAATGTATTATTTTAGTGGTTTTTATGTAGGAAATGTTCATGAAAAGGAAAAAACTATAGGTTTTGAACAGTGTCGTAACGCCATCATCAAAAGCACCGCAGTGTTCGATTTCATAGCACCCTGACATAAGATTCAGACATTGTAGCATTGGGTTCTATATTTTTAAGGGCCACATCATCACTAAGGTTAGTGTCATCATGTTACATATTGCCACTACACCCAAATTCAACACCAAAGTATTGGATCATAGGGAAAATGAGCACTGGAGCATCCAGCCTCGTAACTCCTTAGCATCAAAATTTACATTCCAATGCCATAGCACTTAAATTTTAGAGCACCATGATAGAGAAGCTTCCAATATGAGGAGTCGTAATGACTCAGCCAAAGGATGCACTATTTCAATCATTAATTATGCCAGGTTAGCTAGCACCGTAGTAAAGCCAACATTATAGCACCAAGGTGCTAGTTCATTTTATACCTCCCTAGCATTTCCTTACGGAGCACTATGGTGCCTGAGCTCATCACTAAACTTCATATAAATAGATTTTCCATTCTGTAATTTAGGGAATTTTGTCTCTTAAGTAAAATTCTATAATTCTAAGTGTATTTCTTTAGTGCTCCCTTAGAGTAAAGTCAAAGGGAGGCTAGGGAAGTGCAAGATATTTTTTATTGTGAAGAGCTTAGCCTTTTCGTTTAAGTAAGAGGAATAAGGAGTGTGGAGAAGATCATTAGATCATTCTGGTTAATTTTGTTTATTATTTCTCTTATATCTTTTCTCTCAATGAATAAAATAAAATGAGTTTTCTTGTTATATCTTTCATGTCTAGCTAATTTTATAGTTTTGGGTTGATGATATTTCTCTTATATCCTTTCTCTCAATGAATAAAATAAAATGAGTTTTCTTGTTATATCTTTCATGTCTAGCTAATTTTATAGTTTTCGGTTCATGTCTAGCTAATTTTATAGTTTTGGGTTGATGATGTAAAAAGTATATCAAGTACTAATGTAGACTTTTGTGCCTTGAATGATAAATTGATGTTTTTAATATCTCTTATTTTTCTTTCAATGAATAGAATAGCCATGTATATAATTAAAATCTAGTGTAATGTATATCCTTGATGAAGGAATGCGGGAATAATTAGAGGTACTAAAATGGAATGTTGGCATGCCTAGACATTGGATGTTACAATATTCTAGGTTCTATAGAGATAGTAACATAATAGGAAGGACATGAACCTTTCTTTTCATCCCAACAACCTCGACATAAATCTAAATATTCATATACTCTTATCCACATATAAAAACTAAGAGTCTCATTTGGAAAACTATGTTTCAATATTCTAGGTTATCAAAATTCCTTGAAGGTTTTTTTCTGTGATAAAAACTCCAAAACCTCATTTTTTTTCAATAGGATAAGTTGTACATTTGAAGTAAGTAGCTATAATTAAGTAGAACAATTCCTCATAGGTTTGACACTCTACTCTATCACTTTATTGCTTAATTCAGCACATATACTTATGTATTTTAGAAGGATTTTATAATTTTATATCAAAGGAAATCTAAGCATATTTAAAACTTAGTAAGTTACATACTAAATCACCATAAGCCGTCATCAAAATATAGATTTGTATATGATTTTTTATTTCAGTCATCAATCTTTTAGCTTCAAGATTTAAATTTATATTTACCTTTATATTCTCCTTTATATCATTACCTACATATAATCTACTTTTGTAGGAATATAAGAGAGTAATTTATTTATAAAAGAAATATACATTTACAATGCAGTATTTGGAAAAAAGTAAAGTGGCCTTAGAGCCTACTCCAAATGTGCACCAATTAAATATAAACATGATCTCTAAAGTATAGAAAGTAAAAAATCTAAACATGAATACCCTCTAGTCAAGACACTTCACAAGCAAACAAAACCAAATCACTGGCCAAGCCTAAACTAAAGTTAGTTGTCCTAGCAAACCATCTAAGTGTATATAACACGTAGTGTGGCTTGGATAAATCCTAAGGTTTATTTTTTTGATGTTGTCTACAATTTTAATTTATTTATTTAAGGTCATTGAAGGTTGGTCTAAAAACTTTTTAGTGTCTTAAAAGTTTTATGTTGGTTTTAAGAGTATTTGGATTTGTTAAAGTTGTTTAGTGTTAGGTTTTAAAGAATATAGCACTCAATAAATTCGAAGTACTAGAATTTTTTGATTAGCAAATCCAAGGCTCATATCTATAATGCTACCAATCCTCCAAAAAGGGGGAAGATGGGTTGCATGGAGTCCTTGCATTTTAATTAGGTATTTTGATGCTTAAAGCTTTGTAATCCAGTATACCTTTGGATTCCTAAAAGAAGTCAAGCATAAGGGTATGAAAGCTTTAATAAAAGTTCATTGATTATTAATTTATTAAATTTATAATTTAATAATTATATTCTATCAATTCATTAATGGCATTATCATAATGGGGTACAAATACCAAATATACCTTGTTCAAATTTCAGCTCAATTGGCCATTAGTTATGGAGTAATTAAAGAAATTTAATTTATAATCAAACCTAAATTACTCACTAACCAATGGTCAAAGAACTTTGAAATTTATTTTAAAATAAAATTAGTCTCAAGAAGATTCCAATTAGCCTAAGAATTTAAACCTTGGATGAAAATTGGATTTATTGTAAAATTTAGAAGTTGTGAGCATTTTTCTAAATTTTTAGCGCATTTAAATTGATTTAGCTGTTGTGGCCAATCATTGGCATTGATTGCGTGATGGCGTTCATAAGATTATAAATATTATAAGCCACATATTTTACACTAGGAGGATCCCGCAAAATCCCTTATCCACATGGACGTGAAATCAAAGCCATCCTATCCACGCCTCATGAAATTAACCGCCATAATTTAGCCCAAATTAATAGTTCAAACTTGAAATAAAATTTTAACTACTTATAACTTCATGTATACTCATCCAAATTAAATAAAATTTGAAACATAACTTCCCCACACTAAAATGAAAAGTGCAGAAGTGTTTGATTGCTTTGAAAAGAACTTATAGAGAGGAATTTTATGCTTAATTTGGGAAAATTCCTTGATCCATATGGTGAAATCCTTTGATAGTAGGCTCTATGTACTTCTGGAGAGGACCTCTAGATCTTCCTTGAAGACTTTAAGCCTTGACATCCACTATATTGGAAGTTGTATTACTAATATCACTTTCTCTCTATTTTCTCTTCTAGACTTCAATTGAAGAGATCTAGAGCTAGAGAAGGCTGTAGAAAGCTGTTAGGGACTTGAGGGAGTTCCTATAAAGCTAGGGATTATAATTGATTACCTCTTTCTTTAAAAATTTTTGTTGTATTTATAAGGGAGAGAAATTCTAATCAAGGGCCAAGATCTTGTCACCTAAGCATTGACTAACCACCATTTCAGTTGGGTATTATCCAATAGGATGCAATGGAAGGTTCTAGAGACTTTGAGCTCATTAGGACAACTAGCTAATTAGTTAAGAGTTAACCAATAATTGAATAGAGGTTATTTTGTGGAATATTTCCACATCAATATTCCACATGGTTGGCGCTTTACATACCAAGTGGGATGAACATTCTATAGTGTAATTGATTAGTTGGTTTGGTCCAATTTAGGTTGGGTTGTCAAAGGACCTAAGAATTTGGGCTTTGGAGGGTTTAGTTCATCCCAATTGGTTGACCTAGGCTAACCCATGAGTTGGGCTTACTGGGCCATGTGCATGGGGTTACGGGACACCTACTACAACTATTTATACAATTTAATTTTACAAGGGTTGGGTTTTGATTCAAGAAAACATATTTGGGTGCACTTGGTTCAACCCATGTTGCTAAACTAGGTGGGCCTAGGGGCTGAAATTTTTTGGGCCCATGGACTATCCTCAGAAGTTCTGTTCAATGGTTTGGTCCAAATCATTTGTTCTAAATTTTGAAGTGCTTAAGGTGTTTTTGATCCACCATGGTTGACTTGGTAAACTAAGATTGACCTGGGTTCAATGTTGGGTCCAACTACTTCCAAATGTCATTTTGGACTTATTGGAGGTGGTCCCATGGAATGGACATATCATTTACTTAAACTTGCATATTTAAGGGCTTAAGGGGCCCTTTGGTCAATCTAGGTTGACTTAGTCAATAATGGTTTACCAAGGGTTAGAATGGGTTGAATGCATTACAAATAAGATTTTGGGTTTTTTGGAGGGGGTCCTAAGGTTTGATGCGGCTCCATGCATGAAATGTAGTTTTAAAGGGTTCAAGGGCATTTTGGCCAACCTAAGTTGACTTAGTCAACCATGGTTAACCAAGACTTGGGATTTGGTTTGATGCACTCCAAGCTACATTTGAAATGTATTGGAAGACGTTTTAGGGTTTTTTTTTTCGACTAAGCCATGTTCATGTTTAAGGAAAATCCAATTGTAGGAGGTTTCATGGTTTTAGGGTTTTCATGATTTTATGGTCAACCATGGTCCACCATGGGTTTAATGTTGGTTCAAAGCATCATGCTAATGGAAATGATCATACTTCATTAATTTTGGGTGGTTTCTAAGGTCAAAAACTGTAATATGCTTTGTCTTATAGTATAGGATATAAATATTTAATGGTTTTATAGCCTTAGAATATTCATTGAGTTTCATAGGTTAGGGGACTTGGAATGCCACCAAACTGATGTGGTTGACTCCAAAGACATGTCTAATCAATATGTAATTGACTGAACATGAATCTAAGGTTATTTTGTTAAGTTTTGAGGTGATTGAAATTTGTCCAAACACAGGTTATGGACCTAGGGGTTTTGGGTATGGTTTTGAGTATTGGTCTTTGAGGTTTGAGATTTGCATTGGGTTTGGTAAAGTATTTAATGTAGATTTGATTTGGTCAATGATTTAGTAGGGTTTTAGATTTGACATGCTCAGATCATTGATAATCAATGATGACTAGCAATGTTTGAACAGATGATTAAGTGACAGAGTGGGGACGGTTAACTAGAGGATTTTAAGTTTGATTTTGCATGGATTGTGAAGTAGTTGTGGAAGTTAATGATTGAAAGAAGTTTTTCTTTTGAAATGATCATATCAATAAAAACAATTTGGTTATTATCAGGTGATTGATCAGATGATCAAATGATTATCAAGGGTGAATTTCAAAGGATGGATTTTAAGTTAGTGATTTGACCATTATGCCACAACTTAGTGATGGATTGGATTTAAAGTTTGGAGTGTAGTCCAATGATTTATTCATGGAGGTTGGGTATTTAATGTGGGAAATGGACCTCGCTCAAAAATGAGGTCAACAAGATACTCACAAACTCAATTATGATAAAATGATATTGTGAGGATTCAATGAATAATGTGAGAGGGCTTTAGGTTCTATAACCTTATTATAAATATAGATGGCCTTAGAACCAAAGCTAATTTTTATGTACTATATTCAAAAGCTTAATGCTTTTTTGGGTAGACCCTTGATTCATGAGTACAGAATGGTGCATTCCTCCCTATATTAATGTATAAATATTCTCGTGAGGTTAATCAGCACTCTATTAAGAGAGATTTGCAATCATTTTCAATTAATGAAGTTGGTATATATGAAGATGCAAACTATTATCCTCCTAAAAAGCAAGAAATTTTCTCTAAAAATCTAAAATCAACTAAAAATAAAGAAAAATAAGTTTAAAAAATTGATATAACTAAAGAAGAAAAAGAAAAAGAAAAGAATTTCGACCATGAACACAATATTTGTTAGTCATCTGCCCCTTCCTAACATGAAGGTGATAGAATGGCACAACAATATAAAAGGAGGGATTGGTGATGTCAAATTGAAAAAAAAAATTATCATTCAAATTGCTTGTAATACATATTGATTTGGAATCATGTTTGAAGTATGAATCATAATTGCTTGAGAAAAATAAATAACTTGAAGTACATATGATTGTTATAGAATAGCCAAAGTTTAAATTTTATAGAAAAGATAGTGATGAGGATAGGGTCCAAATTGCTCAGAAAGAAAATATTAAAATGTCTACCCTAAAAAGATTAATGTAGTATGTAGATAACATGACTCTAACCCCATTATCTCAAAATGATATAGCTAGGTCGGAGGTTAAAGTCTCTCTCACTCTAAATGAAGAATCTAAAACCATTTCATTTATACCTTCTAACAGTAAAAGTGTAAATCCAGACGTAACCCTTGATGATCCATTTATGGATAAAATAATAGAGCAACCTTTTGATCAGTATTCTAACTGTGTCAAAAAATTTTCTAAACTAAGTTTTACACCATCAACTTGGACTTAGAGTGAAGCTCAATAGTTTGAAAACTTGTGGGATACAAAATTTTACAAATATAAATCTAAAGTAGGTGTTAGCTTTTGTACTCTTTATCCTTTGGATAATGATGAATACTCTTTAGTTATAACTAATAATCTAAAATCTGATAGTCACTTTTTAATTAATGTTAAATCATCTTTTCATGAATTCTTTTTAAAGAATTCAGATGATTTGGATGACTCCCAAATTAGGGATACATCTCCTGAGTTTGAAATGAAAATTAAGTCAACAGTAGAAGAACTTAAAGAAATAAATTTGGGTAGAAAAATGATTAAATAAGGATGAAGAAAATATAATGATTGTGTTGCTCTCAAAGTTTAAGGATTTCTTTGCTTAGAGTTATGAAGAAATGCATGTATTATCACTAAATATTATAGTTCATAAACTAGAAATGAAACCCGATGTGGTTCCTATGAAACAAGCACCCCAACGTATGAAACTTCAAATTAAAGAACAATCACTATTAAAGTCTAGAAACTTATAGCTACTAGTTTTATTATGGAAGAAAAATATACAATCTAGTTAGCCAATGTTATTCTAGTAAAGAAGAAGAGCGATAAAATTCATGTGTATTGACTTTAGAGATCTAAATAAAACCTATCATAAAGTTGAGTTTCCACTTCCTATACAAGAACTCATGGTAGATAATGCTTCATCATATGCAATTCAATCCTATATAATTAAATAAAGATGGCTTCTAAAGATGAGAAGTTTATAGCTTTCACAAAATAATAAGAGTTTACTGTTATAAGGTAATACCTTTAGGACTAAAGAATGCTGGTGCAACATACCTGCAGGCAATGAAAAAAAATCATCAATGAACTTATCCACCAGTAAATGGAAAGTTATATCTATGATTTAGTCAATAAAAGTCTTCTAAGAGAAAATCATTTAAGAGATCTGAGAATCATTTTTGAAAGACTGCATCAGTATAATCTAAAAATGAATCCTCTAAAATTTTCCTTCAGTGTTACTTTAGGGATGTTTCTAGGTTTCATGGTTCGACACTACAGAATATAAATAGATCCTGCTAAAATTAAACCAATCTTGGAGATGCCACTACCTAAAAGTGTCACTCAATTCAGATGCCTTCGATGTTAGTTAACATATCTAAGATGGTTTATATATAATTTATCAGGCAGATGTTAACCATTTTAGCTCAATGTATGAAAGGTGTTTGTTTCTAGTGGGATGAAGGTTATTAAAAAGCTTTTAACAATATTAAAAAATAATTGATTAATCCTCCAGTATTAGCTACTCCTATCTCAGAGGAACCATTAATCTCATATATAATAATGTTAAATGAATCTCTTGGAACCTTATTAGCTAAAGTTAATATGGAAGATAAAGTTAATGCACTTTTTTACCTAAAAAGAAGGTTTTATCAATCAAAATTAACTATCCTCCAATTGAGAAGCATTGTCCAACCTTGATTTTTGCTGCTCAGAAGTTAAGGCACTACATGCTTTGTCATAAACAAAATTTAATATCTAGAGTAAATTAATTGAAGTATTTGGTGACTCAATCGACAATATCAGGAAGATTAACTCGATGGTTAATGATTTTTCTATAGTTCGATACAAAATTCAATCCTCTATGTGTAATAAAATGATAAAGATTAGTAAATTTCCTTGTATTGCATCCAGTTTAGGATACTATTATAGTAGATGATGAACTACCAGATGAACATATTCTAAATTTATAAATAAATAAAAACCCCACCTGGGAATTTTAATTTTATGGTGTTGCATCTAGTTAAAAAGATAATGGATCACAACATTTATCCCCATGGAAGTCAGGATTGGCATCAGATTCATTACCTTAGATAAAGAGTTAATATATTACTCTTATTTTTTATCAGAACCATGTATGAACAATGAAGCTAAGTATGAGGCACTGATAATTAGCTTAGGGTTAATAAATTTAAATGAAAATAAAGAAGTAAATATATAACGAAATTCATAGCTTGTTGTCAATAAAGTTATAGGAAAATATAAGGTGTTAAAACCAAACTTTATTCCATATCACCTGTATACAAGAAGTTATTATAGCAAGTTTTGAATGTGACTTAGTATAGAAACCACGAGGAATTAATGCCACAATAGTTGTCTTATTAAAGCTCACTAAAGAATTACCCTATCCTAAAGAGGATTAAATTCTAATAGAATTATTGGATTATAAGGTCTTGTGGTAGATTAATAAGGAATACATTTATAGAATATCCCCACATGAGGTGAAAATTATTTTGTTGTAGATGATGAAGTGTTAGATTGGATAATACGCTTCATTAAATACTTGCAAGAAAATGAGCTCCCTCAAGATAAATCAATTATGGATTAGACAAAAATATATCAATCTTAAATTTTATTCAATAGAACCCTTTATAGAAGATCATTTGATCAAATGTGATTATATTGCCTCAGTAAATCTAAATTTATACATATAACAAAATAAGTTCTTATTGGACTATGTGGCACTCACCAATTTGGTGTTAAAATGAAAATGAAGATTAAAAGCATGGGATACTATTAGCCATCAATGATAGATGATTGTATTAATGTTACACATCATTGACATCAATGACATTGCACGATGTTTCTATACATCAAGCACCAAATATTCTACATCCAATAATTACATCATGGATATTTGAAAGCTAGGGTTATGGATATTGTTAGTTTAATTGTTCCTCTATCCACTAAAGGCCACAGGTTTATATAACCAATTATCGAATGCTTGTAAAAGTGGGCAAAAGTAGTTCCTCTAAGAGAAGTCAAAGCACATCATGTCCTAAACTTCTTTAAATATCATATAACAAATCAATTTATTATTCCTCATCGAACCATATCTGATAATGGTACATCCTATAGAAGAAATAAAATAAATAATTTTGCTAGACATCATAAAATAGATTGGAGATACACAACTATCTATTACTCTCAATCAAATGGATTTGTTAAGGCCTTCAATAAAACTTTAAATATTAAAGAAAATCATAGATGATGATAAGCGTCAATGGCATGAGAAGCTAGAAGAAGCTTTATGGCATACCGAACCATGTATAGAACTCCTTCTCAATCTACACCATTTTATTAACTCTTATGAGCAGAGGTTGTTGTCCCTTTAGAGGTACATCTACCTTCATTATATATTACTGTAAGTAATAAAATTTTACTGGAATAGAATGCTAAACATAGATTAGAAGAGCTCAAAGGTTTAGAAGAAAAGTAGTTGCAAGCTCAACAGAACCTTAAGTTATACAAAGATAAAATGATTCAAGCACATGATAAGAGAGTTTGTTCGAGAACATTCCAAGTAGGAGACTTGGTCCTTATTATAAGAAGACCTATCTTGGCTTATTGGAGGATGGGTGGTAAATTTTATCCAACCTGGGAGGGTCCATTTGTGGTAGAAAAAGTCTACTAAGAAGAATCTTATTAGTTGATAGATTATAAAGAAGATTATCTAATGTTACTTATAATTGGGTGATATCTCAAGAAATACTATGATGGATAGTATTTATATATAATAAAGATTAAATTAATAAAAGAATTTTTTTTTGGCATTTTCATAAATAGCCTAAATTTATTAAAGTATTTTGCAATAATTAGGTCCAGACGATAAACATGGGTCCACAATGTTAAACTAAAGCTAGTAAATTTTGAAAAAATCCCTAGCACTTGATTAAATTTGTCCATAAAGATTGGTATAAGTTTCTTTAAAGGAATCCTTCCTTTTTAGACTTTTGTTGATTAGGTAATATAATCCCTGGTATTGTCCTGATCCAACTGCATATTCTTAATTCTATTTATTTAGGATAGATCTCTCATTCAAGTCTAAATTGTCCTTTAGGTACATGTCCTCTCTTACGGCATACTATATGTTATGGGTCTAGGTTCAATTTTATGGCATCCCTTCCTTTTAAAAGTTTGGTTAATTAGCTAATACAATTTCTAGTATCTTCTCAATTTAACTAATAAAACCATTCATTTGAGATAGATTCTCATTTGAATACCCCTTAACTCTATTCATTTAAGAATAGTTTCTCACTTGAACATCTTAAATTTTCTTGCTTGGAAGTAAACTTCTATTCAAGTTTAAATCCTACATAATATTTCAATATAATTAGGTGAGTATCTAAAGCTTCCTTCTTTGCTATTTTGAGTTGGTTAAGCAAATGTTAGACCCCCTAAAATCTCTATATCGTGCCATTTTAATATGCTTATGCAGGCATTAAATTTTTCAAAAACTCATTGTTTACTATTTTGATATGGTCAAGTGAACATTGAGTTATCCTTCTTTGATATTTTGATATGGTCAATTGAAGAAAGGATACCTTTATAATCCAGTTAGATTTGACATATCTTGGATATATCTACTTTTTATGTTCTTTTCTAACTTAAATTTATCTGATAGGGATGACTTCTCTTTTAGATATTCAACTTGACTAAATTTGCTTGTTTAGGATGATTTTTGTTCAAGTGTTTTTCAATTAAAATTCTATGAATTGATTGATCATTTAAGTCAATTTGAACATATATGATTTACTTTTCAAGTTAATCACACCTCTTAGAGGTCCATCTATTGACCTCATTTTTGTTCAAAACCCTAAATCAAAGTTTTAATTTTTCTTTTTAGATCCTTGAATTCCATTTCAAAATTAAAATCAAATTCCACACTATGCTTTAGTATGGTGTTTATTCATTAAAACTCTAAATAGGTCATGTTGCAATCACTAGTTATTATCATTTCATCAATAACTCAATCATTGACAAACATTTAATGAAAATCAATGATTCAAAAATTTTTAAATAATAAATCTTCCCCAAAATCATTCATAAATCAATCCTAAATTCAATGCTAAATCAAATTCTAATTTAAAAATCCAATGTCTAAATCCAAACCTTAAAGCCTTTGGATTTTTTCCCTATATCATAAGAAATTTCAATTGATTGAAAATCTTAGGTAAAGTCTCAAGAATGGTCTTTAATCATTTACATAATGATTTGGCATGTCTCTAGAGTCTACCTTACCATTTTGGAGGCATTCATGATTATCTAAACCCTAAAACTAAAAGCATATTCCAAGCATGAAAACCCTTCAAATATTTATAACTCATACCACTGAAAATGGCATCTTGATGTATATCACCTTAGGAGACTTTAAAAAATTATTGAACATGTTCACAATCGTCATTGCATTAATTAAACTAATTTGAGTCCATAGTTGACTTAGTTTGGCCGAGTTTGACCTATCAACCACTTTTAAATTAAAACCTTTCAAATCAATGTTTCATATTGAATTACCCAAACCTCACCAAAGCTTTTAAAAATCTTTAAACCTTAAATCATATATGACCAAACCAAATTGAACCATTGGTAGACCATGGTTTACCAAGAAACCTTTAAACCTTAAAACCCTTAATAATGAACCTTTGAATAAACACTTCATGACTCAAAATGACCATGACCCAAGAGCACTTCCAAAAAATTTCATATACCATTAGAGTGGACTGGACCTAAACCTATGCCTTTATTAAGCTTGGTTGACCAAGGCAACCTAGGTTGACCAAATTAACCCTTAATTCTTAAACATGCATTTTATACATGTAGGCCGTGCCATGACATAAAACCTCATCCAACAAGTTTTAAATGTTAATTTAAATGAGTTGGCCAAGTTGACCATGGTTTAAATTTAATGCTCTTGACCAACCAAGCACTCAAACCCATTGGGACTATCCATTTGGTCTCCAAGGGCCATCCATAAGAGACTGGGCCTGTAGGCCAACTTGGGCTAGCCAATTGGTCTAATCCAAATTACCAAGAGAGGTTTCCCAAGAGTTATTCTCTACCTATATCAAATTGGCCTAAGCCAACTATTGCATTAGGTTACCCATGACGCCATGCACCTGCCATGGTCAACCCAACCCTTAGTATAACTTAAATTAGCCAATTGTACTAACTCTAACTTTAAAATTCCAAATCTAGTGAGCCTTTGTGCAACGCAAGCTAGCCCAAGCCTTGAAATAATATTCATTAGCACCTATAATGTTTAACTCACCTAGCCTAGTAAGCTCGGGCTAGGCAGTGGTCAAAGATGGTGAAAATTTAAGAAAATAGTGAACAAATCATATGGGTTCAGTCATAAATTCCTCTCTAACTATTCATATGGGCTCAAACTCTCCAAAATTATTGCCTGCATTCCATTGGGCCTTCCCAAACCAACTTTGTAGCTTGGCCTTGCAACATTTAGCAGGATTCCTAACTTGATTCAGTTAGCTAAACCCTATAAATACTCCTAAAATTTACACTAGAGGGTTCCTGGTTTCAATTCCTATAGACTTTCCAAACCTCCTTTTTTGATTCTCTTTCTACCTAGTCAATCCTTTAGTGGTTTCTAGTGAGTTCGACCAAGCTTCAGCGATCCCAAACTACTAAAAATCTAACTTTTAATCCAATGCTTCTCCTACTTTGTCGTCTTAAGGAAACCTATTCCTGAAATGGAAACAAACTTGAATCAACTAAATTCTAGTCCAATTCACATGTCTAAGTGATAAAAACTCAATCCTGAGCCTCCATTAATGTAGGTCTGATAAATTATGAAAAGAATGTTCATATTAGAGGGATCAAGTTGTCTGATGTGAAGGTTCTACTATCTAAATTCTCTGGGATTTAATTTGAGTCAATTTTGTGGGCTATAGCTCTTAAACTAAGCAATTCTTTCCTTACAGTTGGAATGATGAATAGTAGGTTGAAGATAAAATTAGAGACATTCATTTTTTATTCATGGCTTTAATTTTGTCAGACCGAGTTCTATCCATTAATATCATGATCTTGGGATTCATTACCTGTAATTTAAAATGTGTCATATGTTAAAGTACCTGTAATCAATTGGTGACTGTGTAAATACCTTTAAATAATATCCAGAGAATTAGAAAAATTTTTAAAAAAAAATCATAAATTTTGTCACAGTTGGCCAAATCATACATGTTAGGGCTCTATGGATTTTTCTTAAGGAATACTTTAAAAGCCTCATGATTGTAATCCCTAATTTCTAATTTATTAAATGTTATTTCATAAATTCTCATCATAGTATTTATATAAATATTCACTAAGTATAATTTACCACGAGCTCAAATTTAAATGAAACATTCATGGGGATGTCTTTGACATGTCTAAAAAATTTCATGGATATTTGAATCCTCTAATAGATTCAATTGGACAATTCTATCCCTGTGGTCAAAATTTGACTAGAGATTAAAATTATTCTAAATGAAAATCCATAATGCATTAGGGCCTGATGTTGTGTGATTTCCTTGTATTGTGTATAATGGTTAGTTAGCCATTGATTTAAACTCAATCTGTGGTCAATATAGCATAAAATAATATTTCTAAGTGTATAGATATATTTACCTTGGTTATTGATTTCAAACCCTAAAACTATTTTAATAGCTTCAAATTTCCTAGGAGTGAACTTTAGGTTTTACTTAACCTATGATTCAAATTTGAAGCGATTTGGAGGTCATTTAGTCTATCAATTCGTAAACCCTAATTCACATTGTATAAATAACTTCGGATCATTAATAAATAATAATAAATTCAAAATAAATAAAAAAAAATTCAATGTAAAAATCAACCAATCATAATTTTAATATACTTTCAATGAAAAAGAAAATCCTCATCTAAAAGTTTAAAAATAAAATATTTAAAAATTTTAAATTAAAGGTACTAGATAAATAAATAAATTACTTAGAAATGTAAAAATTCTCAAATTATTTCAAAATGTTGTAATCATCTTCAAAGTTCATTCATGACCTCTTATGATGATTCCATGTTGTTTTGAATTGATTTGGTTAAAAAAATAAAAATTAGCTTATTTACTAGAATTATTAATTCAATTAATTGGGTTGCAAAACTGATAAATAAATAAATAAAAATCCTAAAAATACAAACTAAATTATCTTGAACTTCAAATTAAATTTAAAATTTATTCAAAATCATAATGATTTGGAATTGTAAATAAAATTAAAGACAAAGTTTGGTCAAACTCAATTAATAAGGGATAAAGATGCATTAAAGATAAAGCATTTAAAGTAAATAAACCAAAAATTAAAAAAAAGATATATAATGAGAATAAATATAAAAAATAAAATATATGAACATATAAAAACAAAAAATAAAAATGAAATAAATAAAATTAAATGAATTAAACATAAACCATTTAAACAACATAAATGTATATATTTAAAAGGAAATTCAATGAAACTTAAATAAAAAACTTAGATTAAATATTAAGGATATCAGTTCAAAGAATAAATTTAAGTTAAGATTGACTTTAAAATTCATAAATATAATTCATAACTTGAATTACATAAATTGAATAAAAGGGAATAACCTAAATAAATAGCATAAATAAAATGAAGGACTTTATGCATTAAATTTGATATGTTAAGGGGAATAAAATGCATTATAATTATGAGCCTAGGATCCTTCAATTAAGGGCTCCAAGTCTTTAAATTAATTAATTGAAATGATTCTTTAAAACTTAAATCATTAAAATACTTAAATAAAATGATGGACTCTATGCATTGGATTTAATCCTTAAGGGGAAATCAAATGTATTACAAATATGAGTCTAGGACTTGCTAATCAATGACTCATGATACATAGGAGTTATTGAGTACTATGTTCTTTAAAACTTAAAGTAAATAATTTAAATCCTTAAAATATATTCTTTATATAAAATCATAAAATTTTAAAAAATTAAAAACTTAAATCAAATAAAATCCTCTTTGGCCTTAAAAAAATTAAATTAAAATGGTAGATACGTTAAAACTAAATAAACTTAGGACCTAACAAAACCACATAGCTTTTTACGCACACTTTAGATTGTTTGATAGAGAAACTGACTCTAGTTTAGGCTAAGCTAGTGGTTTGTTTTAGATTATTTTGAGTGCCTTTCCTAGAGTGTATTCATATTTTGTATGTTTACTTTCTATACTATAGATGTCATGTATATTATTCCTATTGGTATCCCTTGGGCTCTCTAGGTCTTACTAGGCTCTTAAGCCATGTTATACTTGATACACCAGTATTGCACTTCTACATTCTTTATATATTGCTCTTTTATTTTCCTATATATTATAGAATGTACCTAGATGGAAATGTAATCGTAAACTTTTAATTTTAAAGTTGTAGATTTCTTATATAGATACATTGAGTTGTAAATTGTAAAGAATTGTAAGAAGATTTAATGATAATGGCTAATATTCTTTCATAAGTTCTAAAAGGAAATGATTCTTCTTCCTTTGAAGATCATTATCTTTTATAATTACATGTTTCAGTAACCAAAAGATTTAAAGATTAAAGTAAGCAATCTTATTTAAATTTACATTATATAGGAGTAAAAATTCTGGCTTATTGTGGTGGAGCCTGACCACCTTTACTTTATGGTAGACAAAGTGTTATACTTTTTTACATTATAGATGAATAAAGTTTCATTTATACATAGCTTTCATATATAATTACAGTGTGCTATTTAGATGCATTTGCATATTAAAGAGTCCTAATTAAAGTATTTGAACTAAATCTCCTTGATTTCTAGGGAATAACTTGCATTAATGAGGCATTGGTTGGCACTTAAGATGTTAACTAGTAGTTAAATCTAGGTAGACATAAGTTCAAATTTTGCATCACTAAGTTTCTCCTATCCTTGGTTGGGTTATCCAATCATCTAAAACCAAAAGTATATAAAATCTCTAAATCTAAATTCTAAATCTTTTCTTTTGTTCTCTTAAGGTTCTCTTAAACCTAAACTTCTCTTTAAATATTTATAAATTTAAAAAGTATAGTCTTCACTGTAATCAAGAGTTTCCTCAAGAATTTTCTTGAGATGTGATTAACTATAGGGGCTTGCCTCTATAGGGAGTCTAGAACCCAGTAAAAAAAATAAACTCTATCATAGTTCACTAATGTCCAAAAAGAATCCTATGGATGAAAACTTTGCTTTATACATTGGTTCATTTTATATTCAAAATAAAAAGATGTTTTTTATCTTTCACGATGAATTTAACATTCCTTATGTTGTTTTGGAATATGAAAATAAAATATGATTAAATATTTGAATCGATAATCAAGAATTAGTTTGTCTTTCGAGGTAACGAATATTGTGTTATGTAGATTTGAATAAAGAAACACTAAAACCAAAATTCATGTAGGCCCATAAAATTTGTCCACAAAATTAATGGCTGGTATTTAAAGAAGTATCATACATAGAAGCTTACTCAAGAAGATATCTTATTTAAATCTCCTATAAAAATAAAAAGGAATTTGTATGTATGTGCCACCATATATGTTAATCCCTTGGAAATTCTCTTATTGTACTGATGGGCATGGGGAGATGTGGTTGATTGCTATGGTTTATGCTTTTTTTAGTCAAATAAAAATCCCAGTGCACGTGTCAATAAAGTAATAAAAGTGTTACGAGAGAGTGTCAATCTAGTGAGGTAATGTTCTGCTTCACACAATTGTTCTATTATTGTCTACTTCAAGCTACAAAAATTATCCTATATAATAAAATAAGGGTTGTATTCTATTGAGAATGAGAATTACAGATGAAAAGTGAACATACTAATAGATAAAGTATTTTGGACTAATGGCAATGAAATCTCTTAAGCTTTCCTAAGTGAACTTTCATAAATTAGCTATGAATCTGAGCGTATACATCCTTAGATCTTTATCAAACTTGTAAGGATATAAATAAAGTTTATGGCCTTCTTACAGTTATTGTATATGTATAGACTCTAGAATGCTAAACATCCTATGTCTAGGAGTACAAGTATTACATTCTTATTCCCTTAATTGCTCCATTATTCCTCCACCAAGAAAGATATCACACTATGTTTTAATTCTACACATGGCCACTCCATAGATTAAATGAAGAGCGAGAGATATTAAAAATGGCCATAGTATAAAAATAGAATAATATAATTTTTATTACTTGTTCAAGAAAGGAGGTACAAGTAGAAAAGAATAAAAAGATATCACCTAGAATAAAGGATCCCAAGTAGATCCTACATATGAACCCTTCCTAAAGTGAATCATCCTTACAGCTTTACTCTCAACACTTCTCTCCTCTCTAAATACTTGCTTGCTCACTAAAATATTAGCTAGCCAATCTAAAGCATATACCTTACTCTTCTCTAGCCACCCGCCTCTCCTTTAAGAAATCTATTCAGAGCCTTAGCACTCTCATATATAAAAATATATAAACTATTTATACTTATTAAAGAATGTCTCAAGTGCTGCTATGCTCAACAAGGTGGCGCTGCGACATTACAATATGAACTAGCTCCTCGATACTATTAACGGTTCTTTGTTGTGGCACTGGGCTTACATCGTGTAGTTGTTTGCTGATCGAGCATGATGTTTGACAGATTTAGTGAAGTGCTTCTTTCTTCAACCGGTTCAACGAAGCACTACAAAAGTTAGGCGTTGAGGTGCTTTTGAGGTTGGTGGTTCGTCATTGAATTATTGTATAATTTTCTCGAGACACCAATGTTGTAATGTTGATTTTTGGCATTATGGAATTGTGAAGCACTGCGATGCTGACCTTTATTCCATTAGGGTGTTATATCAAATAACATTTTTCTTGAGGATCTACTAATATAATGTCCTGATATAGCATTGAGGCATTAAAGACACAATAGTATTGGTTCAATACTTGTGAAGTTTTCTCTATTTTTTGAGATATTCCTACACAACATTAACTAAAAATAAACATATTCACTAGAATTTAACATAATAAAACCCTACATAGTTTTCACTTAACAAATTTCCCCAGCTTAAACTTTTTCTTTTCCTCGGTCAATTAAGTTTACACCTTTGAATAACATCAACAATTGAAATGACTACAGAAGAAATGTCATTTTTTGGCGGCCATTTTTGCTGGAAAATGAATGAAATCTGTCAGTAATTTATATTTCTGGCAGATTTTTGATTAAAATATTTTTAACAGTAAATCACACATTAAAAAATAAATACAATAAAAAAAAAATTGGCCAAAAATATGTTTAGCGAATTTTTGACAAATTTTCTGCCTGAATTGCTTAGAAATAAAAAATAAAAAAAGTTATTTAGCCCGAGCGAGCCCGTGACCCAGCTGTTCTTACAACTTGCCCATGAACTAGGGCTGCCCTGCACTCTATAAGCCCATGAACCAGGCCTGCCCATGATCTGTGGGCCTGTAAACCAGGCCCTCCTGCTAACTCCGCAGGCCCGTCAACAAGGCTTGCCCTGCACTCTGCCCTCGCCTTTGCTGCGTGGGGTTTGAACCTCACCCACATCAAAAACTTTAAAGCACCTCAATCCAATGAGTTGCTCTACATATTATATTATTTTTGCTGCATTTTTATTTAAAATATACTTTCTTAATAATTATTTTTAATGCATAATGTGTTTATATTATTTATTATATTTAATAATATCTATTAGATTACCTAATTAATTTATTTTAATTAGTTAAATTATTATTATTATTATTATTATTTTCATTTTATAATATTTGTTTTAATTAATTTAATTTAACAAAATAAATAATTTTAAAAATTAATAATAAATATTTTATAGAAAATTCAAAATTCCATTGAAAATCTGCCAAAATAACGTCAAAAATTCCACCAGAAAATTTGCCTGAAAATCCACAAAAAAATCCACCAGAAATACACCAGAAATATTCCGTCAGAATTTTGTTGTAAAATCTGCTAAAAGTTTTGACGAATTTATTTTCACTAGAAAATCCATAGAAAATTTGCGTTTTCCTGTAGTAAATGAAAATTTTGTAATTTAAAACTAACTAAAATATAAGATAACACTCCGCCATTTAGATGTGAATTGGAATGATCAAAGGATGATAATTTTAATGTGACAAAACATGAACAATCATCCTAAGGATTCACCTTCATTAATGTCCAAATTGAACTCATCTACTATATGTGTAGGAGTAATGTTGACTTACTGGTTTAGATTGAATAGTTTATCATTAAGAAGTTAGTTGTACATTTGTTAATTTTTTAAATTTATTTAGAAACCTTCATATGCAATAGTTCTCTTACATTTTTCTCTTTGAAATTGAGCATTTAGGATCATTTAAGAATTTGGCATCCTTATATACTAATTTTTGATGTTATAGTACTAGTTTTTCTTTTGATTTTTTCTTTCATCTAATTTTCTTTCATTTAACTTCTTTTCTTTTTAATGCACTTGAGTACTAAAATAATAATTTTGAATATCTAATTAACATTCTTCCTTTAGGAGACCCTAATTTGCAAATATGAAAGGACTGTAAAGGAGACCCTAATTTGCAAATATGAAAGGATTGTACAAGTTTACTAATTTCATACATGAGTTCATAGTGAGTTTTATAAATTAATCTAAGTACATCCTTTTCTCTAAACTTAGTTATCCAATCATGTCACCAATAGTCGGTGCTCAAGTGTTATAGCACTTATGTTCAAAATTGAGGTACTAACTTGGATAATTTTCTTTAGCTGATTGTTGTGACTTTCAAATTAGATATTATTATTCTTTGTTCATTTAATTGAGCCCCTATATTCTTATATTATTCTTAATTTTAAATAATTTTAATTATAAATTTTCATTTTGGATAAATTAGCTATCAAAGTTTAATATTTAGAGGACATTTAAAAAGTTAAGCAAAATAAAAATTTTAATTATTGAAAATTTAACTAAATAACATAAACAACAAACAGAATAAAGTGCAAAAGTAATAAAAAAATGTCAAAACAAAATATTGTAAAGGAAACTAATCATGTACACAACAACACAACAAATTTGGTTTTCCTCCCATTGTCAATAAGTTTTTAGTCTTTAACCAGACTATGCCAATCATTTCTCTTAAGGGTATGCTAACTTAACAATAGTTCGTAAATGGTCAACGTCCTCTCCCAGATAAGATTTTATCCTATGAACATTAACTATAAAAATTTGGGAGGTCTTTTTTATCCTAAATTTCTATAGCTCCAAAAGAAAATACCTTAGTAATAGTGAATGGTCCAAACCACCTACACTTAAGTTTTCCTAAAAATAATTTAATCTAGAGTTTAATAATCGTACCTCTTATCCAAGGGCGAATTCTTTCTTGAGAAGCTTATGATCATGCCATCTTTTTATTTGTTCCTTATAAATCCTGGCATTTTCATAAGCTTCACCTCTAAACTCCTCCAATTCATTTAACTAAATAAACAATTTTCTTCTACATTCTAAAGATTAATATTTAGCACTTTGACTGCCCAATTTTCTTTATATTCTACTTCTAAGGGAGGTCAAAAGCTTTCCAAAGACTAAGTGATAGAGAGACATTCTAATGGGAGTTTAAAAAGTATTTTTATAGGCCCATAATACATCATCCAACATAATGGCCAAATCTTTCCTATTAGGACCCACATATTTCTTCAAAATTATTTTAATCTCCATATTACTAGTTTCAGCTTATCCACTATTTCAGGGATGATAAGTTATTGCAATCCTACGTTGTATACCATATTTAGTAAATATTGATTCAACCCTTTTAAATTAAAAGTGATTTTCCCTATCATTGATTTTCCCTATCGCTGATTAGAACTATAGGCATTCAAAATCTTGAATTTTTTTTAATAATTTAAGTACTATATGAGCATCAACTTTAGGGATTTCCACTCATTCAATCCATTTGGATACATAGTCAATAGCAATCAAAAATGGACCCATGAAATCAAGTCACCAAACATTGAACAATTCCACTTCCAAAATTTAATTTAAGGGAATTTCATTTCTTCTAATGCTATTGCTTACTATTTGACATCGATCTCACTTTTTAATATAATCTTTAAGATTTTTAAACAAAGTAGGCCAATAAAACTATGATTGAAGAATTTTAGAAGTAGTTGTAAATCCTCCAAAATGCCCTCCATAATATATATCATTGCATTATCTAATAATAGGTTCTATTTCATCTTCAAAGACACATCTCCTAATGATTCCAAATAATTTGATCATTTCACTTTCTAAACAAATGTGGCTCATCTCAAAACAAATGCTTTGCATCATGCCAAAATTTATGTTTTTGAGTAAAAGGTAAATTAAAAGGAATCACACCACTGATAATAAAATTTATAATATCACCACACTAAGGCAGTCTGCTGACATGTAAAGCAAACAATTGTGCATTAGGGAAAAACTCATTGATTTCATTTTCATGTGATGCATGTTCTTCACACACTAATCTTGATAGATGATCAATAATGTAGTTCTCATTACCTTTCCTATCCAAGATTTCTTCATCAAATTCTTGCAACAAAAGTATCCACCTCACCAATCAAGATTTGGTATCCTTTTCTTCATAAGAAATTTAATTACAAAATGATCTATATATATAAGAACCTTCATAACAATCATATATGACAAGAATTTATCAAAAGTAAATACAATATCTAGTAGTTCTTTTTCAATAGTGGGTAATTACATTGTGCAACATTTAAAATTCTACTAGAATAAAAAAATAGCATATAATTTTATCTTTCTTTTTCCAAGAATAGCACCAGTAGTATAATCACTAGCATAACATATTAATTCAAAATAAATAGACCAATCTAGTGCAACAATAGTAGGTGCAATAATTAAATACAATTTTAATATTTTAAAGGCATTAAATCATATAGAATCAACACAAATGGAACATCCTTTTCCAATAAAAGACACAATTATTTAGAAATATTAGAAATGACCTTGATAAACATCCTATAGAACCCAACATGTCCAAGAAACCTCCTAATGCCCTTAACTGAAGCAGGTGGTGGCAACTTGTTTATATCCTGAACCTTAGCCTTATCTACCTATAACCCCTTCTTAGAAATCTTATATCCTAGCATAATACCTTTATTTACCAACAATTGACACTTTTCTCGATTAAACATAAATTTTGTTTCTACATATCTTTTAAGCATAGTGGTCAAATGGTCAAGATAAGAATCAAAAGTAGCACCAAAAATAGAAAAGTCATCCATAAAGTTTTTAATGCCCTACTTTATTAAACATAAAAAATTGACATTATACATTTTTAAAAAGATACAGGAGCATTGCATAGACCAAAGGGCACTAAAGGAAAATGTTCCATATGGACTGGTCAAGGTAGTTTTTTTTTTATCCTCAAGTACTATAGAAATTTGGTGGTACTCTGAGTATGAGTCAAGAAAATAATAGAAAGAGTGTCCTACCAACCTATCTAACATCTAGTCAAGAAATGCTAAAGAAAAATGATCTTTTCTAGTGACTTTATTCAACTTCCTATAGTCTGCACAAATTCTCTAACTAGTGACAATCCTAGTGGCAATGAGCTCATTATGTTCATTACATACTATAGTCAAACCACCCTTCTTAGGAATATAATGAGTAGGACTAACCCAAGCACTGCTTGAATTGGGATAATTGATCCACACAACTAGCCATTTATGTATTTCCCTTTTAATAATTTCTTTTATAGATGGGTTTAATCTTGTTTAAGGTCGACTTTTAAAAAGAAATTTTCTCCATAAGAATCCTATGTATACACAAAGATGGATTATTCCTTTGATGTTTGTTATGGTCCATCTAAAAGCTTTTTCATAATAATCTAGATCCCTAATCAACTTGCCATCCTGATCTTTTCTTTAAACCGGCAGAAATAATGATATGCAAAGTTGAATTGCTACCCAAAAAGGTATAATTAAGGTGCTTAGGGAGGGCTTTAAGCTCTAAATTGGGAGCTTCCTCTACAGACAGTTTTACCCAATGATGAGGTATCTAAAATTTTAAATCTCCCCCTAAACTTCTCAAAATTGACTCCAATAATCTGATCAAATTCTCCCAAACTCTTATAATTTTTCTCCAAAGATTCATCCAAAGTTCTTTCTACTATAAGATCTCCCTTAAATTCTGAACACTAGTTTCTTCCAAATTAACCCTGAAATAATCCTTATTTTATTATCACTAGGGAATTTTATGGACTTAAGCACATTTGTAGTCACTTTTTGATCTTGTACTCTCATGATCAACTCCCCCTTATAAAAAAATGTCATAGCCATACCTATTACTAAGAAAGGGCTCCCTAAGAAAATGGGTATCTCTCTATCTTCCTTCATATCTTTGATAATTAAATTTATAGGGAAGATAAACCTATCTACCTTAATAAGAATATCTTCTGCCATCCCTTAAGATAAGTC
Organism: Dendrobium chrysotoxum; assembly: GCA_019925795.1. NCBI lineage: Eukaryota > Viridiplantae > Streptophyta > Magnoliopsida > Asparagales > Orchidaceae > Dendrobium > Dendrobium chrysotoxum. Next base: position 41,985,511 of record CM034297.1, read on the forward strand.
AAGGATCTATCAGCAAGCTGAAGGGTGACAAAAGTGAGTTAAACATCTCCTATATCTAATCTCTGGAAAATGGACAAAGGCATAAGATTTATGCTAGATTCTATATCACATAATGCTCTTTCATAAAATTTATCCCTTATAGTCATGGGAATGGTAAAACTACTAAGATCATTTAATTTTTCAAGGAACTTCTTTTGAATGATAACATTGCATTCTTCAGTTAAAGCTACAATTTAAAATTCCACTAATATCATTTTCTTGATATGGATGTCTTTCATGAATTTGGTATAAGTGGGCATCTACTCTATGGCTTTAGTAAAGGGTATATTAATAGTTAATTTCATAAATACCTCTAAGATCCTAGAGAATTATTTATCAAGATTGCTTAGTCTGTCTCAGTAGAAAAGGTGGTGGAGGTCTCTCTACAACCTTCCTAATAAGCATTTTAATTTCTTTAATTATTTAGGCGGTTTTACGGGTGGTTCAACTTCTACAGGATCTTCGACCTCAATTTCCTACTTATTTTGATCTTTTTACTTATAAGAGTCTCCTAAATCTTTCTCACACTTAAGCTATATAGTATTGCCATGCTCTTCCAAATTCTTGTCTTCAACATTAGAATGCTCAATATGGCATTTACTATTAAATAAGCTATCAAGTTATCCATTTGATTATTAATATTTCTAAGGACTGCAGCATGACTCTATAATTGGTTTCCCATATGAATCACTAAGTCCTTCAAAGGTGTCTTCCTATCTCTGAATTGATTATTTTGATTAAAGCCTTGGTGATAAGATGGTTTAGGATTCACTAAATGGTGTTCAAAATTATTCCAATTTCCTACCAAGTTTAATTAGGCATTCTACTAATTTTCACCATTATTATAATTCCAACTAAAATTAAGGTGGTTCTTCCAACCTAGGTTATAAGTATTTGAATAGGGATAATTTTATCCTCCAACTAAATTCACATTTTTAATCCCTTGAGCACTAAATTCACTAGCATAATTCAAATCATGCCCCTCTATATGAATATATGATCTTGAACCTGAACTAACTCCAAAATTGCCTAGCTTCATAGACATGGCTACTACCTAAGCTATTACAATTGATAAAGCATCCAACTCAAAGAAACTTACTACTCTCATAGCATTCACCACTAAAAAAACTATTCATTGCTACCTCCTCTATTAAAGTATAATCCTCTTTACGAGGCTTTGACATCAAAGAACCTCCAGCTGTTGCATTAATTATTTACCTAAGAGATCCTATAAGTCTATTAAAAAAGTTTGAATCACCAACCAACCAGGAAAAGAATAATGATGGCACTTTCTAATCATCTCCTTAAATCTATCCCAACTCTTATGGATTGACTCTACTTCAAATTGGAAAATAAAGTAATATTAATCCTAAGTTTAGCAGTTTTAGAAGGTGAAAAATACCTTACTGACAGCTTATGTGCCAGCTCTTTCCAAGTGATTATAGAGCCTAGGAGTTAGAAATTTAACCACATTTTAACTTTGTTCATAAAAAATAGAAACAAATGAAGTCTAATAGTATCATCACAAACTCTATTATACTTGAATGTTACATAGATTTCTAAGAAACTAGCTTAGTATAAGTTGGGATCCTCAATAGTAGTTCCCCCATATTGAGAATTATTAAACATTTGAATTATGGTGAGTTTTAGCTCAAAGTTTTTTTCTTTGATAGTAGATCAATTACTACTTTGATGAATTCCATCTACTTTAGGTTTTACATAATTCCTAAGTGGTCTAGGATGGTCCTAATTTGGATTTGGTTCAACCATTTCTAATGATAAATTCTTATTGGATTTTCTTAATATTGTAAGGGTGCCTTGAATCTCAAAATTAAAAAAATAAAGGATCCTTACCTGCTCTACCATGCATACACTAACAACAAATATAAATTGAAATGTAATAAACAAAATAAAAATAAAAATTGTAAGATATAAACATTCGCAGATGTATAGATTCACAAAGAATAATTATAACTAAATAAGATAAGAAGGATTAAATATTTTTTTAAACAATTATATAGAAATAATTGTAAGAAGACACATTACTTTCCCGACAACTCTGCCAAAAACTTGATTGTTATGGGGAGATGTAGGTTATTTATATTGGTTTATCCTTATGTTTAGTCTAATATAAATCCCTATTATAATTATAAGTGCATGTGCCGATCAAGTAATAAAAGTATTTTGAGAGTGTGTTGATTCCATGAAAAAGTGTTCTACTTCACACAATTATTCAAGTATTGTCTACTTTAGGCTACAAAAATTATCCTACATAAGAAAATAAGGGTTGTCTTAAATCTAGAATGAGAATTATAGAAGAAAACTGAAGATAGCAATAGATAAAGTGTTTTGGACTATTGATAGTGTAACCTTCTAAGCTTTAGTTAGTAGACTCTCCTAAATTAGTTATGAACCAAAGCATATGCATCCTTTGATCTCTATCGAGCTTATAAGAATGTAAAGTAAGATTTATGGCCTTTCTATAGTTGTTTTATCTTTTTAGACCCTAGAATACTAAACATTCCATGTCTAGGCATGCAAGTAATCCATTCTAATTCTCCTAATTATTCTAATATTCCTATGTCATTGCAATATATCACACTAGGTTTTAATTCTATATATAACCACTAAATATATTAAAGTAAGAGTGAGAGATATTAAAAATGATCAATTAAAATTTAAAGTAAAAGAGTTTACATTAGTAAATACTTAGGTTTCCATGGCATTAGTAAAAAACTATGCGTTTATAGGCCATAGAATAAAAATAGAACAACAAAATTTTCATTCCTTACTCAAGAAAGAAAGTACAAGTAGAAAATAATAAAATGATATTACCCAAAATGAAGGATCCCAAACAAATCCTACAAATGAACCCTTCCATATGAATCTCCCCTTAAAACTTTGCTCTTCACACTCATTTCCTCTCGAAATGCTTGCTTGCTCAGGATAATATTATCTAGTCAATCTAAAGTATATACCTTACTCTCCTCTAGGAAATCTATTTTATACTTCAGCACTCTCGCACATAAAAGTATTTACACTTTTTATAGAATGGCTCAGATTTCATGATGCTTGACTAACACCTTATCATTGCCAAAGGTTCTCTTATGTTGCATTGGGCTTACACGGCATGGCTATTTATTGATCTAACATGATGTTTGATTTATTTGGTGTGGTACTTCATTTTTTCAATGACTCTACCGTGGTGCTACAAAAGTTTGGCACTATGGCATTTGTTGATGTCACATGGCACTACGACACATCTAAGGTTGACAATCTGACATTGAATTTATAAATAATTTTCTTGAGACTTCAGTGCTATAATGTTTATTTCTTACACTTTGGTGTTATGAAGCAATGAAGAGCTAACCTTTATTTTTATAGGGAGCTAAATTAAATAATATATTTTTGAGTCATTGGAACTGTAATGTCCTGATATGTCACCAAGGCATTTCTAACACTACGACGCTAATTGTATCAACTGCAGTGCTAGTTTAATACTTGTAATTTTTTCTCCACTTTTTGAGACATTCTTGCACAACATTAACTAATAATAAACATATTCACAGGAATTTTACATAATAAAATACTACCTAATTTTCACTTAACATATACAAAGAAGCATTTCAAGTGTGTTATGTAAATCCACTTATAATAGAGGGGTATACTTTTAGTTTTAATAGCTAAAACTTGCCTTAATTCCACAGTAAGATAACGGGTATTTAAAATATATATTTTGATCCCCAAATAAATATCTAAAATTATAAAATGTTGAGCCAAAATGAGATCAAAATTTTGCTTTAACATGCATATGTAGAATAATAATCTAAAGCCAAAGATATTGCCTCTTTAATGTATAAAGATATTGAAGGTTGAGAAGGAAGACATTATTTCTACATGATTTAACAAGTTAAGTTAGGACAACATAAGTTCACTTACAACTCAAAGATAGTGCTCAAACTTGTGTATGTGGTCAAACTCAATAAGCCTAAATATGATCTAGTCACTAGTAGCTCTGCTTATTCAACAAGGCATAAGAAAGAACACAATAAGGGAAACATAATTTTACAAGCCTAACAGTGAGGATAATTAGAATCCCAAAGCTAATTTGAATTAATGAGTTTAAGTAATTTGGACCTAGATGATTTTCCTCATTGTCTTCAAGGTTAAATCAAAAGTTGAAGAGATGATTCTCATTCAAAATAATTACTCAAAATATATGTTCTATGACCTTAAATAATAAAAGAAACTCTAAGTTACTAACTTCAGCAAATCTTCGTTGAGGAGCATGTTTCTCCATAGCCCAAGTCTAAGACCTAAGTTAGAATAAAAGGTTAAACTCAACAAGACTAAATAAGGCTAAATCATTGGCCACTCCCTTACTCAATATGCCTTAAAAATGTTATAGTAAGTAACCCTCACTTCAATTTGGTACTATCAACAAAGTAAAAGTTTAAAATTCATTTAGCTAGTCTAGAAACCCTAAAGTGAGGATTGAAGGAATTTCTTTTCTTCAATAAGTCCACCAAAGAACAATCAATGGTCAAATAAGCTCATCCAAAGTTTATTAAAAGCCTGAAGTTGAATTGAGAAAAAATTATCATCAAGAATTCTATTAAGGCATTAAGCCCTAAAATGATGACTCTAGTACATCGACTTAAAACACACCCTAGGGGTCAGGTCATTAACATGAGCCACCTTCACCAAACCCATAAAAGCAAAAAATCATAGGACAAAGAGTATGCAATTTTTTTGACAAGCCAATGAAGACAAATCAAGTCAACTCCATTGTTAGCATAAAGAAAAAGATGAAAGGAATTTCAAATCCAATTCTAAATTCCTAATTCATTTTTTTCATCAGAAAGCCCATTAGCATATAGTTTTAGATTGATGAAAATCTCAATAGGCTCAATAAGCTATAACATCAGTGTCATAATGATCATAAATTTGACACTTATATTAAGACTTAGACATGTATTTTCTCACAATATCAACTATCAAGCTTTTAAAAAATTTATTCAAGACAAACCATAATATAAAAGAAATGATGTTACAATGAGAAAAGGAGAATAAAACAAAATTGCATATATTTAAATATATAAAAGTGGAGTGCAATTTGTTTATTAAAAAAAGAGGTAAAAGTATAATCCTGTAATTAAGCTTATAGGTCTTGGAGTTGTGACATCACTTCAACGAGGTTTTCAAGTTCAACTTCAACAGATTATAATTCCTAAAGGGTTTGGGTCAATGTAGCCCTATTATCCACCAAGGTTCGATGACGTATTTGGTGCCGGGTCAGTTCCCCCTTAATCACACATGCTTGCCATCCTTATTTTTCTTGAAAGTCTATTTTGAAAGACATCAAGTCTTTGATCTCCATCCATGGGTGCTTTATTTTTTAGGTGAGTCTCTTGATTTTAATAAAGGCTTACAAACCTATGGCTAGGTCATCATTAGCCTTAACACTCTATTAAAACTCAATATAGGTCATACCAATAGCCTCTTGATGAATCTTAAACCTCTCAGAGATATCAAGTAATTCGGCCTTGGTTTATAGGATGGATAGAGGCTTTAACAGTCAAATAATTCAGCTTCATGGCATAATCCTTCCTAATGAATTAAGTCCTTCTTTTCTAAGCAAATTGGAGCCTGAAGAACTAGAGTGGAGTTGGTGTTAGCTATGAACTGGTCAAATAAGTTAGTTAATCTTTTGTGTAACCTTGAAGGAATGTCATGATAAGGTCATGCATGTCTCTATTCCATAGATTAAAAAAGGATACAATGAAAAAATATTTTGAATTGATAGTCCACTCATTTGGCACTATAAGAGAAGGAAGATGAAAAAGATATTATCATTACAAAAATGATAGTAATAATAATAATAATAATAATAATAATAATAATAATAATAATAATAATAATAATAATAATAATAATAATAATAATAATAATAATAATAATAAAGAAAATAAAGAGATAGAATGGATAAGTTATGCATGTTCTCAATTCCATAAAGTGCATGCTAATGAAAGAGGCCTTGAGCACTATATTTAACTTAAAAGAGATTGGCGTGTCCTTAGTTCATCAAACTCCTTCATGGGAGCTGATTCTCATGTCCTAAATGTCTCACTTTGCCAAAAGAAAGAGAAGGGGTCCATAGGAAAGTTCAGCACCACGAAAGATGTCCCCTCTTCAGGAATGGTGGGATCTGATATACGCATGTTGGATAAGTCCACCTCAGAGTCATAAAAAGGAGTGTACCTCTTGACCACCTACATCTTATAAAAATCAAAAGGTACATCTACTATTGAAAGTGTTATCCAATCCACAAATGCATGCAGCGGCTCCATATTATGAGAGGGCACATGCCTACATGTTGTTGAAGGGACATCTCCATAGCCCAAAGTAGGTTCCTTAGTTTGCATTGTAGTAGGAGAAGAAATGATCTTCACATATATGGATCTATCACCAATTCCATTTGTAATTAAACCAAAAAAAATAAACAATTGGGTATCAAATACAAATGAAATTTAGGTGAATGAATAGACTATTGAAAAAAAAAAAGAGAGAGGGATAGACTTGATATAGTGCATGCTTTCTGCCCTTATAGGGCTTATTTGTGGATTCTAACTCCGAGAGCCTCCTAGCGACCTCATACAGTGTTTATATGTTCTAGTTTTTATGCCTTAGAGAGGTCGTATAAGATAGTCTCACCCAAGTCATTCAGGTACATCTGACTTTCATGAGACGATTGGATAGTGCTACACAATACTTTGATTATGTCCCAAATTAGAGCAAATGATCCCACATCATAACAATGAAGTATATGTGAATCATCGAGGGCACCTAGTTCTGTTGGCTAACATCCATAACACTAGAAATGAAGAGAAAGACTTCATGTGTGAAACCTATGAAAACCCAAACTACCAAGTGGCCTTGCTTGGTTTATACCCTTTAAGCGACACTAACTGACCAAAGAGGTATCATAGCCATTCAGGTCACATAAAGATGATTTATTCAATAACCTATAATGAACTTACCTCTAAAAAGTATAATATAACTGCTACAATGATCAGTGTTATCATCTATCTTAGCTCCCATCAAGATACTTAATAACTTGCCTTTATGGTTCACTAAATAGAACTAATTGGTGACATGATGAGGGTTAGAGAAGAATATCCATGTTCCAACTCTAATATGCAGGAGGCCCTCAAAAGATACATCATAATCAAGTACCCCTTATTCTAGAAGTAGGAGGGATACTCCAAGCAGTCAAAGGCCCCTTGGATATGGATGTGAACACAAACATAAAGATGATACTCAAGTAGAGCAAGGTCCTACACATTGAGTGAAGTAGGCTCTAAAATTATCCAGAACATTTTATATTTTCTATTGAGCAATATAGGGGGAAAATAAAGATGCTCATCATGCGATAGAATACTAGTCACCAATAAAGCACTACGAAAAGTTGATCTCCTTCTACTAGAAGAACAAATGTATAAAACCATGTAATAATAAAAACCATCAGAAATAAATTCTCAGCAATACATGGAAGGGAAATGGACATACACCCTACCTCTGTAGATGTATTATAAAATTCTTTTGATAATACATTGGCACATTCAATACCAAACTCGAAGGGGTCAGGAACTAAAATAGTAGATTGAATAAAAGTTTCCTACTGGAGAAAACTATGAGCCCAAATTTTGACTAAAGAATGACCTAGGAATTCATTGATAGTTTGGATACCCTATTGAACTATTGGTAGTGACTTATTACCTCATGAAGAACCATAAGAAAAATCACTTACCCCTCCTATTTCTATAAAGGGAAAGTCACCTACAAAATAACTCGTCTAGAGTGACACACTCTTCATTTTGATGATTAATGATTGGCCATCAAAATACTACTTGTAGCTCTTACAATAAGATCCTCAAATCATCTAGGCCTAACCAATAAATATTAGTTATTGGATCCTAGAACTTGATAATCCTTCTAATCCAAGATGGGGGAATGTGCTTAAAATTAGAAATGTGAGGAATACACAATAACATAGATGCCTACCTCTTTCAAAGTAATCTTATGAGTTTTTAAAATTTACCTTGCCCATGGAATACACTCGCAAGCAGGACCAGAGAGTTTCCCAACCAAAGAATCTTGAGGTCACTCATGGAAAGCATACTATTATTGGTGATGACTCAATAATCTTGATTGACAAGTATGCTCAATAATATCAACATGAATCTAAAAAATATAGCACAAACCATAGATCACTTTATCGATTATGCTCTTTAATGGGTTATAATCCCCTCATTTCATCTTCATAATAGATTCCCATTCTATAGGATCACTATAAATAAAGAGATTAAACTCACACTATGGAAACTTGAATGGTCATGTGATGAAATCACCATATGCATTATCGCCTTTCAGCATCTCCTCATGTTGTTCAAGCCTATTATCTACATCATTGGCTCCATGGGGATTGTAACTATAAATCATAGGCCAAATCACCTCTTTAGTAGGCTCATTCCACAACATCCCCTTCGATCTCCTCCAACTAAATATTTTCTTAATAAAGAGACAAAATTAAGATATAAACATACCCACAAGTCCAAAATTAGAGATAAAATGAAGATAAGATAAAGACAAAACCCCCCATACTTCATCCCCTACCCTATAATGACATTTAAGAATTTACTAAAAATATCTTAAAATTTTATTCTCAATTCAATGAATTCATAAAGATCTATAGGGTCAACTATTTGTAACAAACATGGTCCTCTTTAGCCAAGCACTATATTTTTTTGGGGCATTTGTTAACATTAATATCAATCATGTTCATGTTACACGGGTATGATAAAAATGATAAGTAAAGATGCAATGTAATATAAACGATATCTAAAACGCTACAAAAAAAATCAAAAAAATTGAAACGATGTCTATTTATTAAATGGATAGTGCTAGTTCATTTGAGACAACTAAAAAAAAAAAGATAAACACCTATATTGGTTAGGGCTTTTGATCTTTAGAAATAAAAAAAATTATGCATGTAAATTGTGGCTGACTAGAACAATGAGGATTTAACAAGTGATATATGTGATTAATATAAACAAATATCTATTATTAATTTCAAAAAGTTTGTACTAAGGTTATTTTAAATTTTTAAACTATTAAATATTATAAAATAATATAAAAAAACATTATATCCTTTTAGTGTTATTATTTAGACATCTATTTTAGGAAAGCTGAAAAAACAAAAATTAAAAATAAAATTAAAGCAAAAAAGCAAACTAAAAAGCCCTAAATCTACCTAACCTAACTCACTCCCCACATATCTCCCTACTCTTCTCACTACACTTTCACCCACACTCAACCTTACAACACTTATGCATGTAGTTGTAACACTTCTAACTCGATGCACACTTTACATATTCTGACTTAGTCTATTAAAAGTAACTCGCTAAGTTTCTATATTTAACACCCCATTTTACATGTGGTTGTATGTCTGAATCTATTTTTGAGTGGGTCTCGGGGCTTTCTTTGCATGATTAAGAAATTTAGAGTTTCTCCCCTAGGGCACCATGTGTTAGGGTAAGTGATGTTGTAGCATCATGCTCTCTATCCGTTTACCAAAATAATTCAGCGTTACAGTACTTCGGGTGGTATTACAGTGCCATGCTATCCAATGAAGAGCACTACAACACAATGGGGTAGGGAGCCATGGCTCTAGGTGAAGAATTCAAAAAAAAATATTAGTTTCCACCATTTCATTTTTTTATCAAATCTATCTCTATTCTTTGAGTCAACTAGCTTGAGAGAGAGAAAGCTGGGTTTTGCTGACACTAATCCACTTTTTGCTGCCAGCCCAGTTCTAAATTTGAATCTAGTTAGATTATATTTTACCTATTTTAGTTTTCAAAAATTTTAAAAAATTGGGATTTTCGTGATTTATTTATAAATTTGTATTGTAAAAAATATGAATAACTTTATACTTGTAAAACTTTCATAGTGTAACCTTTTATATATCATAGAGCTAGTTATTCCAGACATTTAGGTATCTTTCTAAAAAATTTCCACCAGATAATTTGAAAGGGTTCTATTTTATCTTACTAGAAAATAATTTTGATCAAACAATAATATTATAGCAAAATTAAATCATCAAAACTATGTTCTAAATAATCCCCAGTAATCAGGTGACAAGCTTAAACTATGAAATTCTACTCAGTAGTTAATTATATTATCTACTCATAAAGCATCCATGAAATTATGAAATGGATTAATTTACATTTTCTTACTGTAATGATATATATGTGTTTTTTGCTTTAAATATGGGATTTAGAGGAGCTTTAATGTGAGATTGTTGACCTGTATACTGTGAGCCAAAAAAAATTTGCTCGTACATATACGGTGCCGAATTGCACGACATGGCAGCTCCAAACCCCTCTCCACGCACGTCACTCACACGTCGTTCGCACGACCTCCCCAATCCACGTTAAATAGCAGGTAAATGAGAGAATTGGGCCTACCTCTCTTGACTCATCTCCCCGTCGCACACTTCTTCAGTTCTCTCATTACTGATTAACTTTGCTCCTCTGACGTCGTTCCCTTCTGTCGAATCGTGAGTAGCGAACAGGAGCTCGCTCATTGTGAAGGCAACTTTTGCCCTTTCGTTCGCTTCTTTGGCTCCCACAATGAAGTTCCCTTCCTGACGGTCAGATGTTACAACATTTTGATCGTAAGTAGCGATGAAAGCTTGCTTGCTATGAAGATAATTATCTCCCTTTCATGCGCTTTTTTGCCTCCTTCATTGCTGGTCAACTTCTCTCATTTGACAGCGTTCCCTTGTTGTCAGACTGGAAGTTACAACATTTGATTGGAATAAAAGACTGGGTTTCGCTCAATATGAAGGTAACTTCACCGTTTTGTGCCTTATTGAGACATTTTGAAGGTAATTTTAAATTAAGTATACTTAATTATAGATTAAAATATAATTAATTATAATTAGTTTTTAATAAATTATAAATAAAATCCAATTAATTTATAATTAATTTTAAATTAATAATAATTTGTTATAGATTAAATATAACTAATTATAGTTAATTTATAATTAATAATAAATTAAACATGTATGCCCCTATCATTATGTACCCGGCCACACCGTCATCATCAACATCACACATGTAAAACCTTCCAACTTGAAACCCTGCACTTCAAACTTATGGTGAGCCGACAGACCTCCCTATGCACTCATGTAGCACAGTGGGAGGGAAACTAGTGTGACGCTTGTGACGAGGTGGGTAAGCCTTGGAGCACTCACTATCGTAACGAGGATAAAAATTAAGTACCCTTAAGCGCTTGTGTAATGTAGCTGGGGAAAGACAACTGCAATCTTTCAAAATAGGTATTCGAAGACCCTTAAGTGCTCATGTAGTGTGGTGGGGATTGAAGAAATTACAGTTGAGGTGCCATCTGACACCTACCTGAAGTGCCCATGTGACATGGAGGGAAAGGCTATGTCTCTTGGGTTTTCCCCTAAATGGGGGAGACGCCGGGAGGCTACCAAAATTCAAAGCAAATACAAGGGACTTGAGCTTGCAATTTGAAGTGCAGGGGACCTAAATGAACAAGGAAATGAACTTGAGTTTAATTCAAACTCAAACAAAAAAGCAAGATAACTTGAACTCAAATGAGCTTGAACTTGAGCAAAAAATGACTTAAGTGAGCATGATTTGAACAATTTAGACTCAAGCAAAAACTTGACTTAGACCACAGAGGACTTCAATTTAAATGAACTAATTACAAGGAACTTTGACCATACTTGAGCCAGATCGATCGCAAGGACTTGAATCAATTTTGTACTGCAAGGAACTTGAGTTTAAGCTATTGAACAGGGGACTTGAATCTACTTTGAGCAATAGAAACTCAGACTTTAAATTAATAAAGGCATGATCGAAATGAAGACATCAAAATCAAATAATAACTTTGAGCATTCAAGTGCATGCAAATGAACTTCATGCAAGAAAATACAACTCAAAATTTTCAAAGTGAGTGAACACAAATGAATGTGGTAGCATCCCTATCATTTGCAATCTTCCAATATTAAGCAGGCATGGTCTTTTTTCCAACAAGCATTGCAACTTATATGCAAGATAACTCACTCACAAGTGATAATGAAAACTCAAGTAATTGATTGATTTGGAACAATTGCAATGGCTACAAGGAATATGAAATGACTGTTCAAGCATATGCTAAGGTCTCGTGGTAAATCAACTCTCAATTGCAAGCAAACATGTCAAGTAATAAGAGAGCTACAAAGTACATAATGGACTATTTAGGAATGATAACAAGTCATGTAATTAGTAATTTGAAATGATTACAATAACTACAAGGATGTGCAATGAATACAAATATTTATTGGTGAATGCAGCTTGACTAGTAGACAACACATCTATAATATATGTAGACATACCAAGCTTCTGTAGGTAACGATAGTGGGTATACATTGATTGCAGAGATGCCCTCATAGCTAGCATCGACCAAGTACTGTCAAGTATACAAGTTCCTTGTGGGTGAAGGAAGTCAACACGTAGTGAACATTACAAAATTCTTTTAAATGGTGGCGATTGATTAGCAAGTGAAGATCATAGTTCTTTACAAATATTAAGAGTCAATGTACAAAAGATATAATAGCCCACTGACCAGTTTGCATGGGAATGTTAGTGACAAAAACAACAACACCCTGTATTCAACATTAAAATATAAGAAAATACATTTACTTGCAAGCACTGATGGAAACTTGTAGTATCTTGAAGATAAAAGCGGTGATTGCGACAAAAAATAAAAGTGGCACAAGAAAATACACCAAACCTTAGCAAGCAATGGTGGTTAGCATGCAATAATTGCATAAATATTCTCACATTCAATATGTAGGGAGAGATAGATGACGGATGCGAGCTCTTAGTCATAGTAGGAAACCTCTCAGTATGTAAAGTACATACGAACTATTGTAGAAAGGATACTGTAGTATCTCTACAACCAAAATAGCTATCCAATTAAAGGTAAATGCATAGACCCCTATAATCAACTACCAGCCAAATTGCTAGCAAATACATTTATTCATTACAAGCAAACACCAGATGATATGCAACAAATCTAAGTGCCTACGGGTCCTTGTAAAAGACTCATTAAACATGCTAGATATCATCCATAAGCAAAATGTTAAAGGACTACAACAAACACAAGCACCTACAAGTCACCATAAGTGATATACAACACTCATATTGTTCATGCTCGTGCAAAGGATCTAAAATATCAACAAATAATAAATGCAGCATCTGATGGTTGATGTCAATATACAACCAAGCATATTAAGCTCCACAAGTAGCAAAAGTGTTTAGCATATAATGAACTGACGACGAAGGTGTATTTAAAAATTCTAAGGAAAACACTACAGTTTATCGATCATCATGTATAGGGAAAGTGATGACGAATATAACATCTTCCATTAGCTCAACATCAGTATATTTATGAATATATTGCCCTACCCACAAGTGATGACAACTCACCAAAGTGAATGTAGCAACACCCTACAGTTCATATACAAGAAAGAGCTATGAATCCACTACAAGCATAAATACCTACGAGCAAAGGTAGAGCAATAATAGCAAATACAAATACTTACATATAGTACTAGAAGATTTTTGTACAAAGTAACTTGCCTATAAAAAAAGTTGAGGCATCATGCCTATGGTGAATGCAATTATCAACAAGCAATAGCAAGAGATTCGTTAGTGCACAATAATCTACCTAGAGAAAGTAACTAGTAGTGCACAATAGTCTACCTATACAAAATGAGCAAATAACTATAGTACGATGCCACACCATTGGATCTGCAACATCCATGCAAGTGGACAGAAGGCGTTTACAAGCATTCCCAAATATCCCTGTACGTACACTATAATATGTAAGCACATAGGTAGACCGAAGGGCATGTGTAATCACACACCCGCATGGGCCCTAGTGAACGTATTATGAGTACATATGTGACATCTAGCGATGCTACGTGGGTTAACAAGTGAATTTATGTTTGAACCTGATTATTCTATTCTAGTAAATAGAAGTCAACATGGCTTGATCCATTAAATAATTATATGATTGTGAGGTCGATCGAGATATTTATTTTATGTATTCATATTAGGTCTTCAAGGCCTTCAAGAAAAAAAATCACCAACAAAGATACAAAACTAATGATGAACCTGATCCACTATCGGCAAGTTGATAGAATCGATAAGGTCTAATCATTGAAATTCCCATATTCTCATCAGCACCCCAATAATGGCCATGTTAGACATAGATCTCAACCAGAGGGATTAATTCAAAATGCCACCCAAATACCTATCAAACGTTCAAAATTCCAAAGATCTCAAATTCAAAATGTTTAAAAAGGAAACTATCCATCAAAATGCTTAAAGAAAAATCCATCCACCCTCCATAACAATTTTCTAGGGTGGACAAATTTAATTACTACTTCAACTCATAAAGAGCTAGTGTCTGGTCAAAAATATCATTAGGATTCATTCGCAATCCATCTCCTACCAATAAGGATATGTCATGTGTCCTCTAACCGGTGATTTTGCCGCCAAATGGCACTGTAGGTAAACAGATATGACCTGGGCCCTCTGAATAGGGTGGTTTGCTACCAAATGGCACAACTAAAAGTTCGATAGGGATGTTAAGCCCTGATGAACTAGTCCCGAGGCCAACCAAGAGGGGGGGTGAATTGGTTATTTAAAAAATCGAGAGCAACAGTAAAAGTCTTTTCGATGATTTGCAGCAAAAATAAGTAAACACACAAACGAAAAGATCAACCATAGATTTCACCCAAGCATATAATCACAGAAAACTAAAGTGCAGAAGGTAATCAGAAAGAACACATTAGATTTTTATAGTGGTTCAGTCAACTTGACCTACGTCCACTCCCTGGAGCCTCCCCTCTGGGTATTGCACTAAACCAAAGTGACTCTCCTTCTGCTCCCACAGCAAGGCGGACAAGCCTATACAAAAACTCCTTTCCACTAACACGGTGAGGCAGAGAACCTAACCTCCTTTCGCTTCCTCCTAAAGCAGGTAGAGAACCTCGGACTCCTTTCACTTTCTCCTGAAGCAGACAGAGAACCTGAACTCCTTTCTCTTCCTCCTGAAGCGGGCAGAGAACCCAGATCTTCTTGGGAATGATCCTCTCACAAAGAACACCAACAAGATGAGAGATGATGAACTGAGAAGACAACTCTGATCCTTGCTTGAAGCAACTTATGTGAATCCCTCACAAACTCCCCCTCACAAGATCCTCTCTCTCTCTCCCAAATTCTCTCTCTCTAGGGTTTCTCTATAAAGGAAAGTGGCAAAAGATTTTTCTTGTTGGAAGAAAAAGATCTTTTATAGGAGGTCTCAAAATTTTCACTAAATCTCAACTAGTCGGCAAAGATCGTCCAGGATGATCGATAGATCATCCAGGATGATCGATAGATCATCCTGTACGATCAATTCAAAATCAGTTGTTTCAGCCTGGACGATCTAGCTCTTCTGGACGATCAGTGGAAAAAATTGTTTAGATCATCCCGTATGATTCTGCGATCATCCTGGACGATTAGTGTAAATTCAAGAATTTCATCCCAAAAGACCACTCTGGTCGTCCAGAGAAACTTATGCTGGAAGATCTAAAAATGACTTGATCGTCCAGGACGATAAGGGTATCGTCCTGTACGATTAGTTCAAAAAGTGCCAAAATCATCCTAAGCACCGCTCTAGACGTACAGCTGAAACACACTAGACGATCATGATCATCCCGGACGATCTTGCGATCATCCCGGATAATATATCGTATCAATTAAATATTAATTACTTTCCTTAATTACCAGACTAATTTAGGCATAATTATACTGGATCGTCCAGGATGATCAGATCCAATATCTAAAAATAAAACTTGCCTAAATTGATCTAGCGACTGAGAATTTCTAATTTGAGCCTATCATCCTATACGATGTATTGATCATCCAGGATGATCGGCTTAATCAGACAGACTTAACTTGGTCGCCCTAATTAGTGTTTCTATTTTTACTTGATCGTCCAGGACGATGTGAATATCGTCAGGACGAAGTGAATATCGACCAGGACGATATGAACAAAAAATTAAACAGAAACTCTAATTCACTCAAGCTCTCCCCTTGAGTGTGTGTGTGCAAGGTTACTTAGCTAGGGGATCAGTTACATTACAATTGACTCAAGAAAAGGAAAAATAGTACATTTACACACTTGGACCTGATCTTGAGTTGGCTTGAGTTACTTTTGATCTTTTGTACCTGAAATGGATTAGCCAAGAAAAATATAATACAAATATGTTTATCATCATCAAAACCAGATTTGCAACAATCTCCCCCTTTTTTATGATGGCAAACATTCGTGCAGTAGTTTAAAATAAAACGAATATCCAACTCACATTGAATAACAAATATCTTTCTAAATTTTATTGAACAACTAGAACAGTACATGAAATAACCAACAAAACACAAATACGATCAATACATAAAATAAGAACTACTACAACCAAGTCCCCATTTTGACATCACAAAAAGGAGGAGGAACAGAAATAATAGAATAAATAGAAAAACAGCACAAAACACAAAACTAAAATGGAGGCGGATCCTGATCAGAAGGAGAAGGTGGCTGTGGTGGTGTAAAGTAACTGTGAATGGCAGTGAAGTGTGCTCCAATCCAGGTAATATACTAGTCGTGCTATTGTTGCTGCTGAGCAGCATAGTCAGTAAAGTGCTGTAGATCCTCAGCGTGCTGCTACTCCTGGGCAGCAATATAAGAATCGAATCGGGCCTCCCACTGGTCGAACCGCTGCACCAGATGATCTAAAGGGGAAACAATGCGAAGGGGAGAAGGTGCATCAGGTGCAGCAGGAATGGGAATAACTTCTTCCTCTTCCTCCTCAACATCTGGGGCGAGCTCCGGATGTAGTCGGGTACTGTGGAGTACATGGAATGAATTATTGGTGAAGAAGGAAGGAGGGATATTGGGAGGGACTGGATACTGCAGGTCATATTTAGTTTCCAAGGCATATGCAATGATATGTCCTAAAGCTACATTGGGATGACGTCTATGGCCCGGATCCCTAATGGTGGTGAGATGCTCGATATATCTGAAAAGAAGGTCAGTGGCATTGAAGTCCCAGTGGGCCAAGATGTAATATGTGGTAAGAGACAGTAATGGGGTGATGTGAATTCGATCCCCAGCCTTTGGGATGATGGAGGAACGAATGACATGCTGAATGGTCCGGGCATCCTTAAGGAGGGAAGTGCAAGCATTGTCGGGGTAGGGTACATTTATATTTCTAAGAAAGTGATTGGTGACACTCCAATCATAGTCAGGATCAAAAATAAGGGTGTGGATTTTGTCGGCAGTCACAGAGAGCTGAAGGATATTATGAAAGTCCTGGACTGTGAGTTCTACTGGATGTTGATTCACATAGGAGCGGAGGGTGGAATAGTCAGCAGAGATGCGAAGATTGGCGAAGAAGATACGGAGAAGTTCAGTGCTAAATGGGAAGGCGAGGGTGAGGATGAAAGTTAGGGAGGTGTGCGTAAAAAGATCAAGGACAGGATAGGTAAGGGTGTGGGGGTTTACGATTTTGGACTAAGTGATGCCGACCTCAAGATATCGCTCGAAGGCAGCCTGATCGGCTGCATTGGGAAAGCAGAGATCGACATTCCCCCCCGAGGAGCTCGCACCCTTTTGCCTAGAACCCTTTTTGCCAGCCATTAGAAAGCACAAGTGAGGGAGAATAGAAGGAGATGTGTGGAAAAAACTGAAGAAATTGGCTGTTTAAATAGAAATCGGCCGGATTGTCCCGTATGATCTCAGGATCGTCCAGGACGATATGAGCATTTATGACGACCAGGACGATTAATCAAAAAGGCAGTCGGATCATCCAGGATGATCAAAGATCATCTAGGATGATTAGACACAGGCAATCGTCCTGAGGAGGCAAGTCGGACGACCGTTGATGAAAAGTATCGTCTAGGACGATTAGGTGGATCGTCTAGGATGATATGCAATAAATGTGTCGGATGAGCCAAATTTGAATCGTCCAACTACTGACACATGGATCATCCAAGATGATGTGGTGGATCATCCAGGATGATGAATAATAATTGGTGCATTCTCAGCCATTCGATCAGATCAGGAAGATATGGATCATATCGTCCAGGATGATGTAAGGATCGTCCAGGACGATCACCAATAATTGGTGTTTCTCAGCAGTATGATCAAAGTGGGGATGATTTGAATGGATCATCCAGGAAGATTGATGAATCATCCAGGATGAAGAAGATCATCCAGGATGATGTGTGGATCGTCCAGGATGATGTCAAGAAAACATGAAAAAGACGGAGGATGGAGATGAAAGATTAGGGATCCCCAAAAATACAAACAGTAAAACAAAAAATAAAAGTAGAGTAAATAAAACTCGAAACAAGAAATACAAAAACACAAAAAAAAAATAATCTTTGAAAAAAAAATTTTCTTTTAATCGATCTGCTCCAGTCAATCAGAATTTTTCCTTGATTTTAAATCCAAAAATCAATAAGAAGATGATCGACAGCGCTGAAATCCAGAAAGAGTTGGAAAATTGACTTTCGTAACTCCCACCTCAGACACCTTGTAGATGCAAATTCCTTTCAAAACAAAAATCAAATTCAGAAGAAATGAAATTAGATTCAAAAAGAGATCCTTTCATGCCTCGTTCCAGAAAAATATCTAATATAATAGTGTTACAAAGTAATAAATCAGAAATCAAGATTTTCAAACTCAAGCTTTTGAAAATATTAAGTGGCGCATGGATTTTTCTAAGACATTTAACGATCTGAAAGGGAAGAAAGCTTGGTTTGGGCCCATTTTGTGCCTCTTTTTCAATTTGTTTGGTGCTTTGCACATCTCTTAATTTTTGATACACTTTGTGTATCTTTTAGTTTGGCGGCATTTCGCATCTTTTCTGCTTTGGGCTCATTTTGTGCCTCTTTTTCAATTTGTTTGGTGCACTTCTCATCTTTTGTAAGCTTTCTCCCTCTCAAAATTATTAAAGGATCTCAGCTGTAGAATTACCTTCGAGACATAAGAGACGCCAAAGCTTACTCTCTACAATAAGGAAGAGTAATTCATAAAATAAAAACCATACGTCGTATGATAAGTGCAATCACTTGGTTTAAAAAATCAAAATAATGACTCAAGACTTTGAAAACACTATTCATATGAGGTAAATTACTGTAGGAAGATAAAATAAATCTCTATTTCAAAAACTAATATTTTAATTTTGAAGAAGATTTTATCCAAAAGAAACAATACATCAATAAAGGAGTTAGAGGAAGAGAAACAATCATCAATATTTCTTCCCTTTAACAGATCCAGTGGAATCAATCACTGCTTACCAGCTTCCAAATAAAAATAAGGTAAGACTCTCAGTTAGAAATCTTGTTTATCAGACGTTGTGAGTAGTGATCAGATTTTGAAAAGCATAAAATAGTAAATAAAAGAGATGAACCAGTAAATAAAAATAGGTAGAAAATCACATCAAAATAAAAACTCCAATCAAACTAACACCTAGGCTAAACCAGAAATCAGCATAAAAAATAAAAACAACAGAAAGAAAATAATCAAATCAAACAGCTAACTAACAGAAACAGAATAAAAATTAGAAATCAGAATTCATCAAAATCAAGCATTTATATCAATCACTCCTAATCTGGTCCTCAAAATGCTGAATGAGTCAAAGGCCAGTGGTCTAGTAAATATGTCAGCCAGCTGATTTTCAGTTGCTACATGATGTAGCTCAATGTCTCCTTTTGTAACATGGTCCCTAATGAAGTGATGTCTTATATCAATGTGTTTGGTTCTAGAATGTTGGATTGGATTCTTAGAGATGCAGATGGTACTAGTATTATTACACATAATAGAAATTGTGCCCAAAGGTAATCCTTAATCCAAGACTTGTTGCTTCAACCAAAGAACTTGGGCCACACAACTTTCTAAGGCAATGTACTCAGCTTCAGTAGTGGAAAGTGCAACTGAGTTCTATTTTCTACTAGACTAGGAGACTAAAGACTATCCTATGAATTGATAAGTTCCAGAAGTGCTCTTTCTATCCACCCTACACCCTGCAAAGTCAGAATAAGAATATCCAATAATCTCAAAAGAGGTGTTGTGTCTAGGGTACCAGATTCCTAGGTTTGGGGTCCCTAAAAGATATCTAAGAATTCTCTTAACAGCAGTCAGGTGGGACTCTTTAGGATCAGCCTGAAACCTAGCACAAAGATAAATACTAAATATGATATCAGGTCGGCTAGCAGTCAGGTAAAGTACTGATCTAACTATTCCTTTATACTTCTTCTCAACAATAGATTTTCCACTTGAATCCTTATCTAACTGAATAGAGGAGCTCATAGGAGTGTTGATTGGCTTGGCTTTGTCCATTTCATATTTCTTCAAAATGTCGTTAGTATATTTAGATTGATTAAGAAAGGTTCCATCATCCATTTGCCTTATGCTAAACCCCAAAAAGTAGGATAATTCTCCCGTCATACTCATCTCAAACTCCTTACTCATTATTTTAGAAAACTCATCACATAAATCTTTATCAGAAGATCCAAAAATTATATCATCAGCATAGATCTGGATAATGAGTAAGCCATCCCCTATTCTCCTCAGAAAAAGGGTGGTGTCTACACTCCCCTTAACAAACTCTCTTTCTAACAGGAATGTGCTAATCCTCTCATACCAAGCTCTGGGTGCCTATTTCAATCCATATAAGGCCTTTTTTAATTTGTAAACATGATTTGGATATTGGAAACTCTCAAAACCTGGGGGTTGTTCTACAAAAACATCCTTTTTTATTATCCCATTTAAAAAGGCACTCTTGACATCCATTTGAAACAGCTTAAATCCCTTATAACAGGCAAAGGCTAGTAGCACTCTAATG
Source organism: Dendrobium chrysotoxum (assembly GCA_019925795.1). Classification (NCBI taxonomy): domain Eukaryota; kingdom Viridiplantae; phylum Streptophyta; class Magnoliopsida; order Asparagales; family Orchidaceae; genus Dendrobium; species Dendrobium chrysotoxum. The sequence goes on from CM034297.1 coordinate 42,006,587, forward strand.
GCTTCCAATCGACCTACAGGGGAAAATGTCTCCTCAAAATCAATCCCTTCAATCTGATTATACCCCTTAGTCACCAATCTTGCCTTATTCCTAACCACCACACCATAATCATTCATCTTATTCTTAAAGACCCACTTGGTTCCCACAATACTTTAATTTCTAGGTCTTTCTACTAACTCCCAAACATCATTCCTTGCAAATTGATTCAATTCTTCTTGCATAGCTAAGATCCAAAATTCATCAAAAAGGGCTTGATTGATGTTGGTGGGTTCAGTTATTGAGATAAAGGCAGAGTGGTTTTCTTCCTTCCTAAATCTATGTCTAGTCCTAACACCTTCAGAAGGGTCTCCTAAGATCAGTTCTTTAGGATGACTCGAAGAATATCTCCAATCTCTAGGCAATGTGGTTTGAGGTTCTACTCTTTCCTCTAGATTTGCATTTTCAACCCCTTGGGTAATCTCCTCTACCTCTTCTTCTTCCTCAACTCTAGTCACCTTAGGATCAGATTCATCAAACACCACATGAGTTATCCCTTCCACCACCAAAGTCCTCTTATTGAACACCCTAGAGGATTTCCCCACACTAGAATAGCCTAAGAACACTCCTTTATCAGATTTAGGGTCAAACTTTCCTAAGGATGAGTTCCCGTTGTTCAGAATGAAAACCTTACAGCCAAAGACAAGGAGTTGGGACAGGTTTAGAGTTCTACCCTTGATGATCTCATAAGGTATTTTGTTCAGATTTGATCTTACATTCACCATATTCAGCACATAATAGGCACTGTTCACCGCTTCAGCCCAAAAGTATTTTGGAAGTGAATACTCATCAAACATGGCTCTAGCGGCTTCCACTAAGGTCCTGTTCTTCCTTTCAGTTACCCCGTTCTGCTGAGGGGTCCTAGGAGCTGAAAATTTGTGATTAATCCCTTGCTCCTCACAAAAACTTCCAAATTTCACATTTTCAAACTCTCCACCATAATCACTGTGAATAGTCAAGATCTCACAACCTAACTTCCTCTGAATCCAAGTGGAGAAGGACTTAAATTCATCAAATGACTCAGATTTATGTGACAGGAATTTAATCCAAGTGAACCTTGAGTAATCATCAACAATCACAAAACCATAGACTTTCCCCCCTAAGCTAACAGTGCTAATGGGTCCAAAGAGATCCATGTGAAAGACTTTTAAAGGTCTATAGGTGTTAATGTCCTTAACAGAGTGAAAGGAGGACTAGACTTGCTTCCGTAATTGATAGGCATCACAAAGGTGGTCCTTAGTGAACTTAAGCTTAGGGACACCTCTAACTAAGTCCTTTTGGGTGACTCTCCTAAGGGTTTTCATACTGGCATGACACAATCTCCTATGCCACAACCAAAACTCATCAGTAGTAGTTTTTAAGAAAATTGAATTTTTAGCTTTAATGCAACTTACATCTAGCTTGTAGACATTGTTGATCCTTTATCCCTGCAAAACAATTTTGTCAATTAAGCTTAAATGCAGCAAGTGGACAGGAATTTGATGATGTATCCTTTGTCACAGAGTTGACTGATGCTCCACAAGTTATGTTTCAGTCCATCTACAAGCAAAACATTATCAATCATAAAATTCTTTGAATCACCAATTATACTTGAACCTACCACCCTCCAGGTGGTGTTATCTCTGAGTGTAACCTTGCCTCCAGCCCTGGCCTCCAGCGAAATGAACGGATTTGCATCTCTATTCATGTGTCTTGAACATCTGCTGTCCAGGTACCACATACTCTCACGAGGTCTTGTGTGAGAGCACACCTACAAAATCATCAAATGTCAGATTTAGAAACCCAAATAGGTTTGGGTTCCTTCTTATGAAAAGAAGAATGCAATGCATGTGTGATGTGCTATGAAACAGACAGTTTGGGCCTCCACCCAATGTGTACTATGATGAACAATGCAGGTGTGAGAAATATGTCCTAACATGCCATAAGAAAAATATCTAACATCAGAAAAAGGGTTAACTAATCTACGTGGGTGATAATGCCTCTTCCTAGGTTTGTATGCAATATGCTTTGATGATTTTGAAATAGATTCTTCAAAAGGTGGAGGTGCATAAAACTGTGCAAAAGTAGGAGGTGCTTCATTTTTCTCAAAAGCACTGATTTTAACTTTCAGAAATTCATTCTCCTTTTTAAGACTTACAATTTCAAATTTCAATGCACCATTGCTACTCTCCACTTCACATGCCAGATTGTCTAATTCTTTAAAAGCTTTTCTAAATCAACATGTAAGGTTTTCAATGAATCATGCTCAGTAACTAAATTAGAATATTTTTTGTTCAATTCATCAAACTCATCAAGTAAAGATATATGATTGTTGTCAAGTGTGGAATGATCTTTAATTACATAATCATGCTCTTTTTATAAATTCAGAAATTCTAGTTTCAGGCTAGCATGAGTTTTCTTAAGCTTCCTATACGATACATGAATTCTTTCAGATATTTCAAATAATTATTCGTAAGTAGGCTCACATACCTCTTCCTGGTCAGACTGACCAGGATTATCATCAGCCATCAGACACAAATTGGTTTTCTCCTCTTTAGCTTTAGTTTCAGAGGAGTCAGATACAGAATCTGCCCAGAACGCCTTCTGAATTCGCTTCTTATCCTTTCTGAACTTATGTTTCTCCTCACCCTTCTCCTTGCTTGGGTGAGCTTTAAGTGTAGGACAATCAACCTTAATGTGTCCAGGCTTCCTGCATCCAAAATAGACAGTATTAGATGAACCCTTAAAATTTTTGTTGGACTTACCCTTATTCCACTTCTGAAAGTTCTTGTGTTTCTTCCTTAGAAAGCTTTTGAATTGCCTAGTGATCAAGGCAACGTCATCGCTATCAGACCCGAAAGAACTAGTATCACTCTCGTTGGCCTTCAGTGCCACTGTTTTCTCCTTCTTCATCTTACCTGCATCAAGCTGTCTTTGGTTCACCCCTTGCTCGTAAGCAATGAGTGATCCAAGTAAGCTATCAATAGAGTAAGTATTCAAATCTTTAGATTCAGTGATTGCTGTTATCTTAGCATCATACGAAGAAGGTAAACATCTAAGAATTTTGTTCACTCTTTCATAGTTTATAAGTTCTCTACCTAAGGCATGCAAAGAGGTAACAATTTGAGTGAACCTTATATACATTTCAGAAATGGATTCAGTAGGTTTCATGTGAAAAAGTTCGTAGTCATGAAGCAATATGTTTAACCTAGACTGTTTGACTTCAGTTGTACCCTCATAAGTGATGCACAATCTATCCCAAATCTCTTTACCAGTTGTACAAGTAGAAACACGCATGTAATCCTCAAATTTTAAAGCATAGAAAAAATAGTTCAAACATTTGGCATTCAATTATGCTAAGTCACGATCATCAAAGGTCCAATCAGTAAAGGCAGTTCAATTTTAACATTATTAATCATTCTAAACGATGGCTCGTAGCCATCCTTAACAAGCATCCACATACGATAATCAATTGATTGAAGAAAAGTGGACATGCGAGTTTTCTAAAAATCAAAAGGTATGTTATCAAACAATGGCAGTCGTATAATTGAATAACCTTCAGCAGTATTATGATTATCAAAGTTAGCCATGGATCAAATTTAATAGTTTTTCAAAACTAGATTTTATGAATCCCACTCTGATACCACTTGAAAGTTTGATAGGGATGTTAAGCCATGATGAACTAGTCCCGAGGCTAACCAAGAGGGGGGGTGAATTGGTTATTTAAAAAATCAAGAACAACAGTAAAAGTCTTTTCGATGATTTATAGCGGAAACAAGTAAACACACAAATGAAAAGATCAACCACAGATTTCACCCAAGCATATAATCACAGAAAACTAAAGTGTAGAAGGTAATCAGAAAGAACACACTAGATTTTATAGTGGTTCGATCAACTTGACCTACGTCCACTCCCCGGAGCCTCCCCTCCGGGTATTACAGTAAACCAAAGTGACTCTCCTTCTGCTCCCACAGAAAGGCAGAGAAGCCTGTATAAAAACTCCTTTCCACTAACACGGTGAGGCAGAAAACCTAACCTCCTTTCGCTTCCTCCTGAAGTAGGCAGAGAACCTCGCACTCCTTTCGCTTCCTCCTGAAGCAGGCAGAGAACCTGAACTCCTTTCGCTTCCTCCTGAAGCGGACAGAGAACCCGGATCTTCTTGCAAACGATCCTCTCACAAAGAACACCAACAAGACGAGAAACGACGAACGGAGAAAATGACTCTGATCCTTGCTTGGAGCAATTTTGTGAATCCCTTACAAACTCCCCCTCACAAGATTCTCTCTCTCTCCCAAACTCTCTCACTCTCTCTATGGTTTCTCTGTAAAGGAAAGTGGCAAAAGATTTTTCTTGTTGGAAGAAAAAGATCTTTTATAGGAGGGCTCAATATTTGCCCTAAATCTCAACTGGTCGGCAAAGATCATCCTGGACGATCGATAGATCGTCCTATACGATCAATTCAAAATCAGCTGTTTCAGCCCGGACGATCTGGCTCTTCTGGACGATTAGTGAAAAAAGTTGTTCAGATCATCCCGTACGATTCTGCGATCATCCTAGATGATTAGTGTAAATTCAGGAATTTCATCCAGAAGACCACTCTGGTCATCCAGAGAAACTTGTGCTGGATAATCTAAAAATGACTTGATCGTCCAGGATGATAAGGGAATTGTCCTGTACGATTAGTTCAAAAAGTTCCAAAATCATCCTGAGCACTGCTCTGGACATACAACTGAAACTCACTAGACAATCATGATTGTCCGGGACGATCTTACGATTGTCTCGGATGATCTTGCGATTGTCTCGGACAATATGATCATTTCAATTAAATATTAATTACTTTTCTTAATTACCAGACTAATTTAGGCATGATTATACTGGATAGTCCAGGATGATACACATATCGTCCGGGACGATCAGACCAAATATCTAAAAATAAAACTTGCCTAACTTGATCTGGCGGCTGAGAATTTCTGATTTGAGCTTTTCATCCCGTACGATGTATTGATCGTCCAGGATGATCGGCTTTATCAAACAGACTTAACTTGGTCGCCCTAATTAGGGTTTCTATTTTTACTTGATCGTCCAGGACGATGTGAATATCGTCTAGGATGATATGAATAAAAAATTGAACAGAACTCTAATTCACTCAAGCTCTCCCCCTGAGTGTGTGTGTGCAAGTTTACTTAACTAGGGGATCAGTTACATTATAATTGACTCAATAAAAGGAAAAATAGTACATTTAGACACACTTGGACCCAATCTTGAGTTGGCTTGAGTTACTTTTGATCTTTTGTATCTGAAATGGATTAGCCAAGCAAAACAGAATACAAATATGTTTGTCTTCATCAAAACCGGATTTACAATAACCACTACATTACGGTTATGGCCAGAGCCCATATGCTCCCCAATGGCATACAATCCCTGATATATGAATCAATAGGATATAATCAATAGGGCACAAAGCCCTCTGTTAGCTAAGGTGGATTCAAATTTATCCCCTTAGGCAAATACCCCCCCCCCCCCCCCCCCCCCCCCCCCCCACAAGTCTATAAGGTACCCTTGGACAAAGCAATCCATGGCTATCGATAAGGATCCTTCTGTCAGGTTGGGTCGACTACCTCCTCCGACTAAGTAGACCAGGGACCACGATAGCCTGGGATAATGGAACCATGGGATCTTGATCAGGTCTATCATCCATTCCCTCACAATCTTCTTTAAGTGCAATATGGTAAAATTTTCTATTTTAAATATCAAATCTTTAAACTTCCAATATCCAAGCCCATGTTGCTACTGTATGCCAGATAATACATATCTCCATATATCAGATCAATGACTAGCTTTAATTGAAAGTTCTCTCTCATTATCAGGAGTGGTAATTAACTATAGGGGCTTGCGCCTATAGGAAACCAGAACACATATCATAAAGTCCTTGTAAAAAAGAGGGAAAAATCTTTGGGTAGTGTCTTATCTACAAACCAATCTGCCTTCCAAAAATTTACCTAGAAACTTAATTCGTTTAAAGTCCCCGAAAAAGCAACGGGGAGGCCGGGGCCAAATTTTTGGAGCCCGTAGAGGTGGAAGTTTTGTATTGGTACTAAATTTTGAAATATGTGATATGTTCTAGGCATTATGATTCAGAGAGGCATCTTCTTGTATGCTAACACAAGAAGTAGTAACGGCATGAATTCTGATATTTATTTATGATGGGAGGTATAAGGGCATAAGGAAGTTTTGTTACATTCTACTATGATATATGAAGTGCTTATTTATGAACTTTTCCTACACCATTTAATTTATTTCAACTATTTGAAATTAATATCATGCTTAGTATAATATATTTCTTATAAACTACTTTTACATTCAGTCAAATGCAAAATAAGTAAATTTTTAGAAATTTAAATTGGCTGATGTGACCTCTTGAGCTTTGTTGGCTCACGTCTATTCTACCTTATATTTCATGCCAAGGGGAAAGGAAAAAGCCTTTTGAGTAGCTGAGTTCAGAATCTGATATATATATATATATATATATATATATATATTAATTTTATATAACTATGCCTTGTTATGTGGTTTCTTTATTTTAATTTGTATAATCATGTACTGTAGTGTAAATATTGTAAATACATTTTTATTAAATGAAAGAAAATTTATGAATAAGTTTATTTCATTCTACTTATTAAAGTTAATTAGAAGAGATAGCCTATCCCAATTCAACATGATATAACATGTCTATTTGTGGCGCAAATCTACTCAAGCTCCTATCCCTACACTTCTAGTGAAATAGGCTACCAAACCTGATCCATTGCCTCATCTACCTATACTGCCTACTAAGTAGCCTATTGAACTCCTTGCCATATGCTCTAGCTACCCTAGGACTCCTCCTCTTCCCTCTTCCTCTTCTTCTTCCTGCTTTCTTATTCCTTCTTTATTCTTCCTCTTCTTTCCTTATTCTCCTTCTTCTTCTTGCTCTTCTTCTTTTCTTTTTCTTTTATTCATACTTCCTCAAACCTCTCACCTTCTCAAACCCTCACTCTCCACCTCTCTCTCTCTCTCTCTCTCTCTCTCTCTCTCTCTCTCTCTCTCTCTCTCTCTCTCTCTCTCTCTCTCTCTCTCTCTCTCACCCTCTCTCTCTCTCTCCCTCTCTCTCTCTCTTAGAAATAGGGAGAAAAAGTTCTTTTTACTCCTCACTCTTCATCCTCTCTCCAACACCTCACTCTCTTCCTTAAATGCCCTCACTTGCTCCCCCATTCACATTTTCTTTTTAAAATTAATATGTGAAAGTAGTCTTTCTCTCACTAAGCCCCTTCTCTCTACACTAACCTCTCCCTACATCTCTCTTTCTCTCTCTAAAATTAGAGAGAAAGACATTTTATCTCTCTAAAAATAGAGAAATTGTATTTTTCTCTCTCTAGGTCCCTCTCCCTTCCTCTCCTCATTAACAATCTCTTTCTCTCTATATATAGAGAGAAAAAAATTCTCTCTTTTCTCATTCAAGAAAGAGAGAAAACTCTATCTCATCTTTTTTTCTCTATCTAAAAAGAGAGATCTTCATCCCCACTCTTTCTATAAAAAAAAAGTTAAAAAAAATAAAAGAAAAATGGTAAAGTATAAAAAAATAAAGAAAAGAGAAAATTTTGTGCATCACCTCGCTAATGTCTTCCTGAAGGTCACACACTCAAAGGAATAATGTTCATAACTCTTAAAAAACTAAAATCCTAAATGTAATATGTTTGGCGTGACAAGGGGAACCCATGCATCTTTTCTTAGCTAGTTAATAAAATTCATAAGCGAAGCTTGCTACATGATGGGTGGGTATAGTGTGAATTCTTTTTAATACGATGGGGTAAGATTTAAGTGCCCATGACTATCTTTTTTGATGGGTAAGGAAATATTATGACTTGTAAATAGGTACCTGAAGATCCATGCATTATCTTTCTTTACTGGTTGAATTGAAGACTTTGGCCGTAGTGTCTAACAACACTGGCGATATATGCCTTTCTTGGATTTATTGGAAGACCCAACAATCCTAATGAAATACCATATGTAGGTAATATGTTACGATGCTATACAAATTTGAACTAGTAAAAGAGCTAATCAAAGATAAGAAAGAACCCATTTTAACAAAAATTTAATTTCAAGGCAATCAAGGTACACATAAAAAAGCATGTTAAAATGCCATTTTTAGGGATTTGTATTCAGATTCTTGATAAAGGTGTAAGAAGACAAATTGAGAGTAATAATATGCCTAAATATAAATGATTTTTAACCTAAAATATGAAAGTACGAGTACCACTCCATAATAGCATATATATGTTATTGACTACCACATAGTATCCTTAAACATCTCCTAAAGTTACTTAACTTGAATGTCTCTGAATAAATTGAAAATAGACTAACATGTTTTTCAGTCATGGTTGTATGGGTATGCTAGGTAGCATGCATGCTTGAAAGTTCGTGAAGGTGGTTAAACCCTATAGAACTAGTCCCGAGGCTAACCAAAAGGGGGGGTGAATTGGATATTTAAAAACTTCTTAAAAAAAGAAAAATCTTTTTTTATCTTTTAGTAGAAATGAATTAAATCAATAATAAAAAGATAAATCAAAGATTTCATCCAAGCAGTTAATCGTAGTAAAAATAAAGTGTGGAAAATTAAAATTGAAAGTTCGAAAGGGATGTTAAGCCCTAGTGAACTAGTCCCGAGGCTAACCAAGAGGGGGGGTGAATTGGTTATTTAAAAATTTCACGATAACTACAAAAATCTTTTCGATACTTAGCAGCGGAAACAAGTAAACAATAACGAAAAGATCAACCAACGATATTCACCCAAGCAGTTTATATTGAAAAGTAAAATGCAAAACTGAATCAGAAAAGCAAACCAGATTTTATAGTGGTTCGGTCAACTTGACCTACGTCCACTCCCCGGAGCCTCCCCTCCGGGTATTGCACTAAACGAAAGTGACTCTCCTTTTGCTCCCACAGCAAGGCGGAGAAGCCTGTACAAAACACCTCCTTTTCACCACACGGTGAGGCAGAGAACCCGACCTCCTTTCGCTTCCTCCTGAAGCGGGCAGAGAACCCACGAACTCCTTTCGCTTCCTCCTGAAGCGGGCAGAGAACCCACGAACTCCTTTCGCTTCCTCCTGAAGCGGGCAGAGAACCCGGATCTTCTTGCGAACGATCCTCCCACGAAGAACACCGACTAGACGACAGACGACGAGCGGAGAAGACGACTCTGATCCGTGCTTGGAGCAACCTTAGTGAATCCCTCACTAACTCCCCCTCACAAGATCTCTTCTCTCTCTCCCAACTCTCTCTCTCTCTAGGATTTCTCAGGGAAGGAAGGCAGCAAAAGATTTTTCCAAATCTAGGAAAAAGTTCTTTTAAAGGAGGGCTTAAAACTTGCCCTAAATCTCAACTTGTCGGCCAAGATCGTCCAGGACGATCGGTAGATCGTCCTGTACGATCAGTTCAAATTCAGCTGTTTCAGCCTGGACGATCTGGCTCTTCTGGACGATCAGTAGAAAAAGTTGTTCATATCGTCCCGTACGATCCTGCGATCGTCCGGGACGATTAGTTCAAATTGAAGGAAATCGTCCAGAAGACAGTTCGGGTCGTCCAGAGAAATCTGTGCTGGACGACCAAAAAATGACTTGATCGTCCCGGACGATATGGTAATCGTCCGGTACGATTAGTTCAAAAAGGCCCCAAATCGTCCTGTACATAGTTCTGGACGTACAGCTGAAATGCACAAGACGATCACGATCGTCCGGGACGATCCTGCGATCGTCCAGGACGATGTGATCGTATCAATTAAACATTAATTGCTTTCCTTAATTACCAGACTAATTTAGGCATGATTGTAGTGCATCGTCCAGGACGATACACGTATCGTCCGGGACGATCAGACCAAAATACTTAAAATAAAACTTGCCTAACTTAATCTGGCGGCTGGAAATTTCTGATTTGAGCATATCGTCCCGTACGATCCAAAGATCGTCCAGGACGATCTGCTTAATCAGACCCTCTTAACTTAGTCGCCCTAATTAGGGTTTCTGTTTTAACTGGATCGTCCAGGACGATGCTACTATCGTCCAGGACGATCTGAACAAAATTTTAACAGAAACTCTAATTCACTCAATCTCTCTCCCTGAGTGTGTGTGTGCAAGGTTACTTAGCTAGGGAATCAGTTACATTACAATTGACTCAATAAAAGAAAAAATCATACATTTGACACACTTGGACCCGATCTTGAGTTGGCTTGAGTGGCTCGCGGTCTTTTGTGCCTGAAACTGATTAGCCAAGACAAACACACTGGAAACATGTTTGTCATCATCAAAACCAGATTTGCAACAATCTCCCCCTTTTTGATGATGGCAAACATTTTTAAAGTAGTCTGAAAATAAAATGAAACTAAGAAATCAAACAAAACACACATTTTTTAAATTTTCATTTAACAGCTCAAACAATACAGACAACATGAAAGCGGAACATAGAAACAGACACGACTACAACTGACTCCCCCTTTTGACATCACAAAAAGGAGGAGGTAAAAAAAACAGAACACTGAAATAAAACATAACATGGAACAACTACAAAAGCAAGAAACTAAAACAGAGAGGGATCCTGATCGGAAGGAGGAGGCGGTGGTGGAGGATTGAGGTAATGGTGAATGGCCTGAAAGTGAGCTCCAAACCAGGCCATGTCCTGGTCGTGCTGCTGCTGCTGCTGTGCAGCATAGTTCGCGAAGCGTTGGAGGTCCTCGTTGTGCTGCTGCTCCTGGGCAACCACGTAGGAGTCAAAACGGGCCTCCCACTGGTCGAAGCGCTGCACCAGGTGGTCAAGGGGAGAGGCAATGCGAAGGGGTGCAGGTGCCTCTGGTGCAGCAGGAACTGGAGCAGCCTCTTCCTCTTCTTCCTCAACATCCGGGGCAGGTTCCGGATGTAGGCGGGTGCTGTGTAGGACGTGGAATGAGTTGTTTGTGAAGAAGGAAGGAGGGACATCAGGAGGGACAGGATACTGAAGGTCATATTTTGTCTCTAAGGCATAGTGAATGAGATGACCTAAAGCTAGATTTGGGCGACGCCTGTGGCCCGGATCTCTAATGGTGGTGAGATGTTCTATGTATCGGATGATCAAATCAGAGGCATTAAATTCTCGACGGGCCATGATGTAGTAGGTGGTCAAGGACAGAAGCGGGGTAATGTGAATCCGATCCCCCGCCTTTGGAATGACGGAGGAACGAAGGACGTGCTGAATGGTCCGGGCGTCCTTGAGAAGGGAAGTGCAAGCATTGTCGTGATAGGGTGCGTTGGTATTGCGAAGGAAGTGATTGGCGACACTCCAATCATAGTCAGGATCGTTGATGATCGTGTGGATCTTGTCGCCAGTGATAGACAAGTTGAGGATATTGTGAAAATCGTGGGTCGTGAGTTCCACGGGGCGTTGATTTACGTAGGAGCGAAGAGTGGAATAGTCCGCGGAAATGCGCAAGTTGGCAAAGAAGATGCGAAGGAGTTCCAGATTGAAGGGAAAGGCTAAGGTCAGAATGAAGGTGAGGGAGGTGTGTGCGAACAAGTCTAAAATGGGATACGTGAGAGTGCGTGGATTGACAATCTTGGAGTGCGTGATACCTACATTACGATAGCATTCGAAAGCCGCCTGATCAGCGGCATTCGGGAAGCGAGGATCTACATGTCCCCGGGACGAACTGGCCCCCTTTTGACGAGATCTTTTGCCACCAGCCATTAGGAAACCAGAGAGGAGGAAAGGAGAAGAAAAGTGGAGGAAAAACGGTGTGAAAAACATGAAGAAAACCGCTGTTTAAATAGAAAACGGGCGGATCGTCCCGTACGATCGAGGGATCGTCCGGGACGATGTGGTCATTTATGACGTTCTGGACGATTGGTCAAAAAGGCGGTCCGATCGTCCAGGACGATCAGAGATCGTCCAGGACGATTAGACACAGGCGATCGTCCCGAGGAGTCAGGCTGGACGACCGTTGACGAAAAGTATCGTCCCGGACGATTAGGTGGATCGTCCAGGACGATATGCAATAAATACGTCGGACGGGCCGAATTCCAATCGTCCAGTGGCTGACATGTGGATCGTCCAGGACGATAAGGTGGATCGTCCAGGACGATGGGCAATAATTGGTGCAATGTCAGCCGTTTGATCGTATCAGGAAGATATGGCTCATATCGTCCAGGCCGATGTAAATATCGTCCCGGACGATCACTAATAATTGGTGTAGTTTCAGCAGCAGGAGCAGTGGGAATGATTTTGAATGAATCGTCCAGGACGATTTGTTGGATCGTCCAGGACGGAGAGGATCGTCCAGGACGATAGGTGTATCGTCCAGGACGATGTGAAGAAAAGCAGAAAAGAATGGAGGATGAAGATGATCGATCAGGGTCCAAAAAACACAACCATGAAATCAAAATCACAAAAAGACGAATAAAACTTACGTAAAAAACACATAGAAGCATTTTTTTTTTTTTTTTTTTTTTTTTTTTTGATTAAACTGCTCTTAGAAAATCAGAATTTTTCCTTGATTTTATATTCAAAAACCAATAAGAGAACGATTGACAACGCTGAAATCCAGAAAAGGTTGAAAAAATCGACTTTCGTAACTCCGACCCCGGGCACCTTATCGATGTAAGCCTCTTTCAAAACAAAAATCCGATTCAGAAGAAAAGACATTAGATTTGAAAAGAGATCCTTTCAAGCCTCGTTCCAGAAAAATACCTGATATAATAGTGTTACAAAGTAAAAAATCAGAAATCAAGATTTTCAAACTCAAGCTTTTGAACGTATTAAGTGACACACGAGTTCTTTTCTAAGACATTTAAAGATCTGAAAGAGAAGAAAGCTTAGGTTGGGCTCATTTTGTGCCTCTTTTTTTTAATTTATTTGGCGCACTGCGCATCTTTTGATTTTTTGATACACTTTGTGTATTTGGCATTTTCGCATCTTTTCAGTTTTGGGCTCATTTTATGCCTCTTTTTCAATTTGGTTGGCGCACTGCGCATCTTTTGTAAGCTTTCTCCTTTTCATAATCATTAAAGAGTCTCAGCTGTGAATCTATCTTCCAGACATAGGAGATGACTCTCCACAGTAGGGAAGAATGATTCACAAAACAAAAAACCACACATCATATGATAAATGCAATCACTTGGTTTTAGAAAATCAAACTAATGACTCAAGACTTTGAAAAACACTATTGATATGAGGCAGATTACTGTAGGAAGATAAAATAATCTCTATTTCAAAAAAACTAACATTTTAATTTTGAAGAAGATTTTTATCCAAAAGAAACCATACACCAGTAAAGGAGTTAGAGGAAGAGAAACAATCATCAATGTTTCTTCCCTTTAACAGGTTCAGTGGAATCAATCACTGCTTACCAGCTTCCAAAACAAAACAAGGTAAAAACTCCCAGTCAGAAATTCAGATTATCAGAAGTAGTGAGCGGTGATCAGATTTTGAAAAACATAAAAAAAACAGGTAGAAAATCATAGCAGAGTAAATACTCAAATCAAACTAACAATAAGACTAAAACAGAAATTAGCAGAAGAAATAAAATCAACTGAAAATAAAATAATCAAGGCAAAAACTAACTAACAGAAATCAGAAATCACAATACAAAAACTAACAAACAGAAATCAGAAAACAGACTACAAAAAAAAACTAACTAGCAGAAATCAGAATACCAATCATAACAATCATAAATCAGCAGTCATCAGAATCAAGCATTTATATCAATCACTCCTAATCTGGTTCTCAAAATGCTGAATGAGTCAAAGGCCAGTGGTTTAGTGAATATGTCAGCCAGCTGATTTTCAGTTGCTACGTGGTGTAGCTCTATGTCCCCTTTTGTAACATGGTCCCTAATGAAGTGATGCCTAATGTCAATGTGTTTGGTCCTAGAATGTTGGATTGGATTCTTAGAGATACAGATGGCACTAGTATTATCACACAGAACAGAAATTGTGCCAACAGGTACTCCTAAATCCAAGACTTGCTGCTTCAACCAAAGAACTTGGGCCACACAACTTCCTAAGGCAATGTACTCAGCTTCAGCAGTGGAAAGTGCAACTGAGTTCTGTTTTCTACTGGACCAGGAGACTAACGACTGTCCTATGAATTGACAAGTCCCAGAGGTACTCTTCCTATCCACCCTACACCCCGCAAAGTCAGAGTCAGAATATCCAATGATCTCAAAAGAGGTGCTGTGCCTAGGGTACCAAATTCCTAGGTTTGGGGTCCCTAAAAGATATCTAAGAATTCTCTTAACAGCAGTCAGGTGGGACTCTTTAGGATCAGCCTGAAACCTAGCACAAAGACAGACACTAAACATGATATCGGGTCGGCTAGCAGTCAGGTAAAGCAGTGAACCTATTATCCCTCTATACTTCTTCTGATCAACAGATTTTCCATTTGAATCCTTATCTAACTGAACTGAGGAGGGCATGGGAGTATTGATCGGCTTGGCTTTGTCCATTTCATATTTCTTCAAAATGTCCTTAGTGTATTTTGATTGATTGAGAAAAGTTCCATCATCTGTTTGCCTTATGCTAAACCCTAAAAAGTAGGACAATTCTCCCATCATACTCATCTCAAACTCCTTACTCATTGTTTTGGAGAACTCATCACATAAATATTTATCAGAAGATCCAAAAATTATATCATCAACATAAATCTGGACAATGAGTAAGTCATCTCCTATTCTCCTCAGAAAAAGGGTGGTGTCTACGCTCCCCTTAACAAACTCTCTTTCTAACAGGAATGTGCTAAGCCTCTCATACCAAGCTCTTGGTGCCTGTTTCAATCCATATAAGGCCTTTTTCAATTTATAGACATGACTTGGATATTGGGAACTCTCAAAACCTGGGGGTTGTTCTACAAAAACATCTTCTTTAATTACCCCATTTAAAAAGGCACTCTTGACATCCATTTGAAACAGCTTAAATCCCTTATAACAGGCAAAGGCTAGTAGCACTCTAATGGCTTCCAATCTAGCTACAGGGGCAAAAGTTTCCTCAAAATCTATCCCTTCTATCTGATTATACCCCTTAGCCACCAATCTTGCCTTATTTCTCACCACCACACCAGAATCATTCATCTTATTCTTAAAGACCCACTTGGTTCCCACAATACTTTGGTTTCTAGGTCTTTCTACTAACTCCCAAACATCATTCCTTACAAATTGATTCAATTCTTCCTGCATAGCTAAAATCCAAAACTCATCCGACAAGGCTTGATTGATGTTGGTGGGTTCAGTCATTGAGATAAAGGCAGAATGGTTTACTTCCTTCCTAAGTCCATGCCTAGTCCTAACACCTTCAGAAGGGTCTCCTAAGATCAGTTCTTTAGGATGACTCGAAGAATATCTCCAATCTCTAGGCAATGGGGTTTGAGGTTCTACCCTTTCCTCCAAATTTGTATTTCCAACTCCTTGGGTAACCTCAACAATCTCTTCATCTTCTACTTCAGATCTAGACTCCTTAGGATCAGATTCATCAAACACTACATGGGTTGTTTCTTCCACCACCAAAGTCCTCCTATTGAACACCCTAAAGGATTTCCCCACACTTGAATATCCTAAGAACACTCCTTCATCAGATTTGGGGTCAAATTTTCCTAAGGGTGACTTCCCGTTGTTTAGAATGAAAACCTTACATCCAAAGACATGGAGGTGGGACAGATTTGGTGTCTACCCTTAATGATCTCATAAGGTGTCTTGTTCAGTTTGACTCTCACATTCACCCTATTCAGCACATAACAGGCAGTGTTCACCGCTTCAGCCCAAAAGTATTTTGGAAGTGAATACTCGGCAAGCATGGCTCTAGCGGCTTCCACTAAGGTCCTGTTCTTCCTTTCAGCTACCCCGTTCTGCTGAGGGGTCCTAGGAGCTGAAAAATTGTGACTAATCCCATGATTCTCACAAAAACTTCCAAATCTTTCATTTTCAAACTCCCCTCCGTGATCACTATGGATGGTAATAATCTCACATCCTAACTTCTTCTGAATCCAAGTAGAGAAAGATCTAAACTCATCAAATGACTCAGATTTGTGTGACAAAAACTTAACCCAAGTGAACCTTGAATAATCATCAACAATCACAAAACCATAGACTCTCCCCCCTAAGCTGGCAGTGCTAATGGGTCCAAAGAGGTCCATGTGAAGAACTTCTAAAGGTCTAGAGGTGCTAATGTCCTTAACAGAGTGAAAAGAGGACTGGACTTGCTTCCCCAACTGACAGGCATCACACAGGTGATCCTTAGTGAACTTAAGCTTGGGCACACCTCTAACTAAGTCCTTTTGGGTGACTCTCCTAAGGGTTTTCATACTGGCATGACACAATCTCCTATGCCATAACCAAGACTCATCAGCAGCAGTTTTTAAGCAAATTGAATTATCAGATTTAATGCTACTTACATCCAGCTTGTAGACGTTGTTGATCCTTTGCCCCTGCAAAACAACTTCATCATTTAAGCTTAAAATGCAGCCAGTGGGCAGGAATTTGATGCTGTATCCTTTGTCGCAGAGTTGACTGATGCTCAGCAGGTTGTGTTTCAGTCCATCTACAAGCAAAACATTATCAATCACAAAATTCTTTGAATCACCAATCATACCTGTGCCTACCACCTTCCTAGTGGTGTTATCTCCAAGTGTAACCTTGCCTCCAGCTCTGGCCTCCAGCGAAATGAACTGATTTGCATCTCCAGTCATATGTCTAGAACATCCGCTGTCCAGGTACCACATGCTCTCACGAGGTCTTGTGTGAGAGCACACCTACAAAATCATCAAATGTCAGTCTTAGGAACCCAAACAGGTTTGGGTTCCTTCTTATGAAAAGAAGAATGCGATGCATGTGTGCTGTGCTGTGCAACAGGCAGTTTGGGTCTCCACACCCAATGTGTACTACGGTGAACAGTACAAGTGTGTGATATGTGTCCTAACATGCCACATGAAAAACATCTAACACCAGGAAAAGGATTAACTAAACGTCGTGAGTGATAGTGCCTCTTCCTAGTAGTGTATGAAACATGCTTTGAAGAACTTGCAACAGAATTTTTAAAAGGTGGCGGTGCATAAAATTGTTCAAAAGTAGGCGGTGTTTTGTTATTTTCAAAAGAACTGATTTTTACTTTCAAAAACTCAATGTGTTTGTTTAAACTTCTAATTTCAAATGTTTTTGCACTATGAGTACTTTCTAACTCAGATGCCAAATCATTCACTTTCTTAAAAGCAAGTTCTAATTCAACATGCGCTGTTTTTAACAAGTTATGCTCAACAATTAAATCAGAATGCTTTTTATTCAGTTCATCAAACTCATCTAGTAAAGACATGTGATTGCTATCAATGGTGGAATGATCCTTAATCAACACTTCATGCTCTTTTTGCAAAGTCAGATAATCTAGTTTCAAACTAGCATGGGTTTTCTTAAGCTTCCTATACGATGTATGAATCTTTTCAGAAACTTCAAATAACTGATCGTAAGTAAGCTCACATACCTCTTCCTGGTCGGACTGACCAGGGTGATCATCAGCCATCAAACACAAGTTTGTTTCCTCCTCTTCAGCTTCAGTCTCAGAAGAGTCGGATGCAGAGTCTGCCCAGAACGCCTTCTGAATCCGCTTCTTGTCCTTTCTGTACTTTGGTTTCTCCTCACCCTTCTCCTTGCTTGAGTGAGCTTTAAGTGTTGGACAATCAGCCTTTATGTGTCCAGGCTTCCTGCATTCAAAACAAACCGATTCAGATGAACCCTTAAAGTTTTTATTGAACTTACCCTTGTTCCACTTCTGATGGTTCTTATGTTTCTTCCTTAGAAAGCTTTTGAATTGCCTTGTGATTAAGGCAACATCATCGCTATCAGACCCGGAAGTGCTAGCATCTGAATCTTTGGCCTTTAGTGCCACTGTCTTCTCTTTCTTGCGTTCACCTGCATCAAGTTGCCTTTGGTTCACCCCTTGCTCGTAAGCAATGAGTGATCCAAGTAAGCTGTCAATAGAGTAAGTGTTTAAATCTTTGGATTCAGTAATAGCAGTAATCTTAGCATCATAAGAAGCAGGCAAACATCTAAGAATCTTGTTCACTCTTTCGTAGTTGGTAAGTTCTCTACCTAAAGCATGCAAAGAGGTAACAATCTGAGTGAACCTTGTGTACATTTCTGAAATAGTCTCACTAGGTTTCATGCGAAAAAGTTCGTAATCATGTAACAAGATGTTTAACCTAGATTGTTTGACTTCAGTTGTACCTTCATATGTTATACATAATCTATCCCAAATCTCTTTTCCCGTTGTACAAGTAGAAACACGCATATAGTCCTCAGATTTTAAAGCACAAAAGAAACAGTTCAAACATTTGGCATTTAACTGTGCTAAATCACGATCATCAAACGTCCAATCAGCAAACGGCAATTCAGTTTTCACATTGTTAACCATTCGAAAAGGTGGTTCGTATCCGTCCTTAACTAACATCCACATGCGATAATCGATAGACTGAAGAAAAGTAGACATGCGTGTTTTCCAAAAATCAAATGGAATGTTATCAAACAACGGTGGTCTAGTTATAGAATAACCTTCAGCAGTATTACGATTGTTACAGTTAGCCATTGGATCAAATTCAAAAGTTTTTAAACAGAAATTTTGAATCCCGCTCTGATACCACTTGAAAGTTCGAAAGGGATGTTAAGCCCTAGTGAACTAGTCCCGAGGCTAACCAAGAGGGGGGGTGAATTGGTTATTTAAAAATTTCACGATAACTACAAAAATCTTTTCGATACTTAGCAGCGGAAACAAGTAAACAATAACGAAAAGATCAACCAACGATATTCACCCAAGCAGTTTATATTGAAAAGTAAAATGCAAAACTGAATCAGAAAAGCAAACCAGATTTTATAGTGGTTCGGTCAACTTGACCTACGTCCACTCCCCGGAGCCTCCCCTCCGGGTATTGCACTAAACGAAAGTGACTCTCCTTTTGCTCCCACAGCAAGGCGGAGAAGCCTGTACAAAACACCTCCTTTTCACCACACGGTGAGGCAGAGAACCCGACCTCCTTTCGCTTCCTCCTGAAGCGGGCAGAGAACCCACGAACTCCTTTCGCTTCCTCCTGAAGCGGGCAGAGAACCCACGAACTCCTTTCGCTTCCTCCTGAAGCGGGCAGAGAACCCGGATCTTCTTGCGAACGATCCTCCCACGAAGAACACCGACTAGACGACAGACGACGAGCGGAGAAGACGACTCTGATCCGTGCTTGGAGCAACCTTAGTGAATCCCTCACTAACTCCCCCTCACAAGATCTCTTCTCTCTCTCCCAACTCTCTCTCTCTCTAGGATTTCTCAGGGAAGGAAGGCAGCAAAAGATTTTTCCAAATCTAGGAAAAAGTTCTTTTAAAGGAGGGCTTAAAACTTGCCCTAAATCTCAACTTGTCGGCCAAGATCGTCCAGGACGATCGGTAGATCGTCCTGTACGATCAGTTCAAATTCAGCTGTTTCAGCCTGGACGATCTGGCTCTTCTGGACGATCAGTAGAAAAAGTTGTTCATATCGTCCCGTACGATCCTGCGATCGTCCGGGACGATTAGTTCAAATTGAAGGAAATCGTCCAGAAGACAGTTCGGGTCGTCCAGAGAAATCTGTGCTGGACGACCAAAAAATGACTTGATCGTCCCGGACGATATGGTAATCGTCCGGTACGATTAGTTCAAAAAGGCCCCAAATCGTCCTGTACATAGTTCTGGACGTACAGCTGAAATGCACAAGACGATCACGATCGTCCGGGACGATCCTGCGATCGTCCAGGACGATGTGATCGTATCAATTAAACATTAATTGCTTTCCTTAATTACCAGACTAATTTAGGCATGATTGTAGTGCATCGTCCAGGACGATACACGTATCGTCCGGGACGATCAGACCAAAATACTTAAAATAAAACTTGCCTAACTTAATCTGGCGGCTGGAAATTTCTGATTTGAGCATATCGTCCCGTACGATCCAAAGATCGTCCAGGACGATCTGCTTAATCAGACCCTCTTAACTTAGTCGCCCTAATTAGGGTTTCTGTTTTAACTGGATCGTCCAGGACGATGCTACTATCGTCCAGGACGATCTGAACAAAATTTTAACAGAAACTCTAATTCACTCAATCTCTCTCCCTGAGTGTGTGTGTGCAAGGTTACTTAGCTAGGGAATCAGTTACATTACAATTGACTCAATAAAAGAAAAAATCATACATTTGACACACTTGGACCCGATCTTGAGTTGGCTTGAGTGGCTCGCGGTCTTTTGTGCCTGAAACTGATTAGCCAAGACAAACACACTGGAAACATGTTTGTCATCATCAAAACCAGATTTGCAACAAAAATGCAAAAATAATAAAAGGAAACAACACACCAGATTTATAGTTGTTCGTTCCAACCTAACCTACATCCACTCCCCAAAATCTCCCATTCCAGGTATTGCACTAAACCTTTAGTGACTCTCCTTTAGCCTCGACAGCTAGGCGGAGAAGCCCTTATAAAATCTCTTTTTACCTCCCCCGGTGTAGCAGAGAACCTGAAATCCTTTTCACCCTCCTGGTGAGGCAGAGAACCTAGAATCCTTTTTTACCCTCTTGGTGAAGGTAGAGAACCTGGTCCTTTGACACCAAGGAGATCTTCTCCTTCCTAAAACTTCTCTTAAGACAAACCTTGAATATGATGGTACTAAGGTGCAAGCTTGCCAGAGCAACCGTGTGAACCCCCCTACACTCCCTTGAAACCCCCTCCAAGGATCTTCTCCCTCTCTCAAACTCCACCCTTTCAAGACTCTCT
This sequence comes from Dendrobium chrysotoxum, assembly GCA_019925795.1. Taxonomy (NCBI): domain Eukaryota; kingdom Viridiplantae; phylum Streptophyta; class Magnoliopsida; order Asparagales; family Orchidaceae; genus Dendrobium; species Dendrobium chrysotoxum. The sequence goes on from CM034297.1 coordinate 42,027,423, forward strand.
CTTCAAGTTTTCTCCAAAAAAATGAAGCCTCAGTGGCTGCCAAAGATACTTATAATGTCTTTGGAGAAAGCTTAAATAGAGGGCTTTGAAAAACCCGATAAATTTTCTTCCTAGCAGCAAAGATTGTCTAGGACGATCGCAAGATTATCTAAGATAATGTGCTTAAATAAAGGGCTTCAGAAAGCCTTAAAAAGTCAATTCTGGCACCAAATATCATCCCGTATGATTGCAAGATTATCCAAGAGAATGTGCAAAATTTGACCTGATAGTCCAGGACGATCACCAGATAGTCCGGGACGATCAATTCAAATTTGTACTGATCATCCAGGATGATTCTAGGATCATCCAATACGATCAGAATATCAAATTAAGCGGATTTGATTCACAAATCAAAGGATTAATTTAGGCATGGTTTTCATAGATCGTCCAGAATGATCTAGATCATCCTGGATGATTAGAATAAAATTTGAATCTTAAATCCTTGCCTAAATTATCATTAGCAACTATTTTTCAAGATCATAAAGGATCATCCTAGATGATATAAATCATGCAGTATGATTAGTTCAAAGAGCTAATCATCCTGGATGAAAGAAATCAATAATGATTAGTTTAAAAATTGAACTTCTAGTTTTGACTCAATCTCACTCCCCCTGAGTGTGTGTGTGTATGGTCACCAAGCTAATATACACCCTTACAGGACTTAACTCAAGAAATCAAAAATACATCAATGAATATTACAAAGATCTTTACATCATAACATATTCTATCTAATCTTGATCCTTGAATCTTTGTTGGATGTTGCATGGTGTTCCTGAAATGTTAGTATACACACAAACAAGTATTTTGTTTTTGGGAAAACCCCATGGTGGGGGCCTACGTGTTAATTAGGAAAAAGAGTACAAAGTCCTTAAAGAGGCCCCAAGCTCACTAATGCTCAGAAGAGCTACAAAAATAAAATAAAATAAAACCTAAGAGCTTGTGGCCTCTACTAAGCAAAAGTATAAAAGAACCTAGGTACATTCTACGGTGCACAAGAAAGAGCACCCAAAAAAATTGCAACCAACGCCGCACCACTCTTCTGCACGAGCTCTGAACCTGCAAAAAGTAAGATCTGTAAAAGTACAAAAGAACCTAGGTAAATTCTACGGTGCACAAGAAAGAGCACCCAAAAAAACTGCAACCAATGCCACACCACTCTTCTGTACAAGCTCTGCACCTGCAAAAAGTAAGATCTGCAAAAGGAGAACAGGGGCACCAAATATAACATAGAAGTGCAAATCAAGGGAACAAAATCTATCTCATTAGAACTTAAGGTAATATGAAGGAAAAAAATACCCAGCATATCAGCCACCAAGAAGACAGACCATAAACCCACTATCCTCACAAGCCACCAATATAAAATAAGCCCAAAAACCTTGTTATAATGGTTACCAACCATAATACAAACCATCAGATCATAATCACATAAGGCAAACCAGCAATAATACAACCCACCCAAAGGAACAAAGAGCCCAGTATACGGCCAACCCACAATCCACCTGGAAGACCAAAAATTCATCAAACCCCTCGACAACAACCAGAAGAAGGAGCCAGCAATAGTCCCAAACACAAAACCAAAGTATAACCCCTTAAAGCCACTGAAAGGTTTACCAAAACCATCCCAAAAATAAAGACAAGGAGCACTAACCATCATACCAACCCACAGCATAAAAATAGAAAGCATAGTAGGGACGAAAGGCAAAAGAAAGAACAGAGAAACACAAGGAGAAAAGAACCAGCAAATCCAATTAATTCCTAACATAAGGAAAACCAATTTTGTCAAAATGTATAAGACCTTTCAAAGGATTAGGGACATTATCTTCCAAAAATTTAGTGACGCAATAGGTCTCAGTACCAAAATGAGCCAACCAATTAGCACAGGCATTGCCATCTTTCAAAACATAGGAATAAGAAACTTGCGATCGGAGTAACAACTTGTTATTATCCCTCACCAAATAGAGGACATTAGGATTACACAAAGTACCTTTCCCACGCAAAATACACTGCACATTATAAATGGACTCAGCCTCAATGATAATATTAGAAATGCCAAGAGTCGAGCAGGTATTCAAACCATAAAAAACCGCAGTAAGCAGGGACCATTGATAATTATCAGTGACCAGATAACCCGCAAAAGCCAAAGTGACATTTCCCAGGATATCCCTGATGATGCCCCCATAGCCCATGTAGTTAGACTCATAAGACACACTCACATTAAGTTTAAAAAATCCAAGAGTAGGTTTAGACCAAATAACAGTCCTCGGATTAGGAGAACACAAACGAGGTTGAAACTGAATGCCAAGGTCAAAAGCCACCTTATGATAGTTATTGAATCATTCGGAAGAAAGCAAATTAATCGTGAACAGTGCCAAAACTTTGTTAGTGACATTCTTAATGATCCTTTGAGCTTCCATTCTAATGTTATTAAAGAGAGAATTATTCCTCTCAAGCCAAATGAACCATAAGATAAGAGACGGGATAAGGTTCCTGACATGACCTTTAGAATTAACAAACCAAGCATGAAGAAGAGCAGTAACAGATAAGTTAACATTAAAACAGTTAAGCTTAAAAAAATCATCAAAATAGCACCAAGTTTTAACAGCAATAGGACACGAAATGAAGACATGATGCAAATTCTCGACATGCTAGCAACATTGACCCTTAGAAGGAAAAACAAAACCTTTTTTAATCAAAATATCTTCAGTAGGAATAAACTTATTCAAAAGTCTCCAAATAAAAGTGGAAATAGTAGGAGGGATACTCCTATGCCAAATCATGGAAAAGATAGAAGAAACAGCATTTTTCGTTCTAAAAACATTGCAGGAATCTTTTAGTCTAAAATTACCATCATTAGATAAATTACAAAATAACAAATCCTTGGAGTCTAAATTTAAGGGAATACTAATAATTTTATGAATAAGAAAGTCAGGAATCGCATTAGCCAACTTACCATAATCCAAGCCATTGTGATCAATAAAAAAATTGACCTTGACCTTGTCAATAGAAGTAGTATTGAGAATAGAATCCAGGGCCTGATTGGCAAGCCATTGGTCCTGCCAAAAGAAAACATTGCCCTTGTCGAGACCCCGAGAAAGATGAGGCTCCACTTCCCACTTAACCTTGCACAACCTCTTCCAAACTAAGGAATCCCCAACCTTAAAAGAATAAGTAGTAGGATGCTTGCCCCCACATTCCTTAGAAACCATGAAATTGGCCCACAAGGACAGTTTAGCATGAAAAATGAACCATAATTTAAAGGAGAAAGCATGCGCCAAGTCCACCATACATTTACAACCCAAACCCCCCTCCTTCAAAACCCCACAGCACTAATCCCAGGAAGCCCAAGTAATTTTAGTGTTGCTATTAGCACCTTTCCAAAAGAACATGTTAAGAATCTTATCAATCCTATTGCACACCAGCTTAGGGGGAAGAAGAGTTTGAAAAGAATATACCGGAAGGGAACAGAGGACACTTTTAATGAGAGTAAGCCTACCACCAAAGCTCCAAAAGTTAGAGTCCCAAGATAACAATTTACTTTGCACAGAAGCAATTAAATCATCAAACAAAAAGGCTTTTCTCCGACCTTTAAAAAGAGGAATACCAAGGTATTTGAGGGGAAATTGCCTATGCACAAAGCCAGTCAGATTCTTAATAGCAATAGTACGATTATTAGTAACATTGTTAGAGACAATGAAACAACATTTCTAATTATTGAAAAGGAGACCACTAACCATATAAAAATTATGAAAAAATTTCATAAGCTTATTAACGTGATTACTAGAAGCATTCATGAAAATAATAAAATCATCAGCAAAACATAAATGGGTAATCGAAAAACCCCCTCTAGTCCTGAAATAGAAAGAGGGCTGACTTTCAAATAAGTAAACAAGGCTTCTTAAAAGATAATCAATCGCAATGATGAACAGAGCGGGAGACATGGGATCTCCCTGCCTTAACCCATGAGAGGATTTAAAAAAACCAGTGGACTTACCATTAATAATAATAGAAAGAAACAACCTTCAATGCAATTTTTAATCAGGTTAATGAACACCAAGTTAAACCCAAAATGATGCAGGATGTTATAAATGAATTGCCAACAAATGTTATTATAAGCTTTAGCAATGTCCAGCTTAAAAATAGCATTACCACCTCTAACCTTGATATCCAAATCATGGCAGAATTCCTGGGCTAGCAAAATATTATCAGAGATATTACGACCTTTAACAAAGCCCATTTGATAAGGAGAGATAATCTTAGGAAGAACAGTAGTTAAATGGTTCATAAAAATTTTAGAAATAAGTTTGCTAAAAAAGGTACAAAGACTTATAGGTATGTAATCATTCCAAGAAGAAGCTTCATTAGTCTTAGGGATAAGAACAATAGACGTAGAAGAAAAAAATTTAGGCAAAGCGTTTCCAGCAAAAAAATCTAAAACAGCCAGATACAGATCATCTTTAATAATATCCCAAGTTTTTTGAAAAAACTTCGACGTGAAACCATCCGCACCGGCAACAAAATCACCATTCATGGAAAAAATTGTATCTTTTAAATCATCTAAAGAAGGGGGCGAAGTAAGCAAGTCATTATCCTTTTGGGAAATAAGGTTAGGGATGATATCAGGGAAATCAATATTGCAGGGAATAAAATCCTTATTAAGATGATTCTGAAAATGACTGACCGCCAATAAAGCAGTCTCCTCGAAATTCTCAGAAATAGAACCATCCTCATGTTGATTTTTACAAATAGAATTCTTAACCCTTTTCTTTTTAACCAAAGCATGAAAATACTTCGTGTTATTGTCACCTTCTACCAAGTGTTTAGCAGAAGCCTTTTGTTTCCAAAAAAGTTTCCTCTTGAGAATGCAGTTTAAAAAGATAGACTTTAGCCTCCCGAAGAGAAGCAAAATTTGCTTCAGAAGGAGAATTTTGGCAAATGTTCTTCGCATTGTTAACATCCTGCTCAGCATTAAGAATATTAGAAAATATATTTTTGAAAACATGATGATTCCACCAATTAAGAACCTATTTTAGCCATTTCAATTTTAACCAAAATCTTATCATTCCAATGATAGAGTTGTCCGGATGTAATTGGGCCTTCCAGTTATCCAAAACACAACTCATAAACACATCATGTTGTAACCACATATTTTGAAAATGAAATTAGGGAAAGGAGTGGACATGTCTAATATTAAGAGAAATGAGTAAAGGAGAATGGTCAGAAAGGGTACGACTAAGGTGCTCCACATAAATGGAACTGAAGGTATTCAACCAGTTATCATTAAATAAAATACGATCCAACCTTTTCCATAAGTGCCCCCGGTTCCAAGTAAATTTATTACCTGAAAAGCCAATATCAACAAGGTTACAATCCATAATCATTTTATTAAAATCCACCATAGAATGCAATATAGGGGTAGAACCCCCCATCCACTCCGAGGGATTGGAAATAGTATTAAAATCGCTACCCACCAACCAAGGCAAGTTATAGTTATTATGAAAATCCAATAATTGGTCCCAAAGAACCTTCCTAATACCACGAGAGGAAGCAGCATAAAAGAAAGAGGCACAACAATTCTGGTTTAAGACTTCAATATTACAATGCAACACCTGATTAAAATCACCAATAATATCAATTCTAACATGATCATTCCAAAATAACCATATTTTATTCGAACAGTTGGTAGTAGCCTGCTTAAAACCCAAATATTTAGCTGTGGAAAGAAGCTTAGATTCATTAATGAGGGGTTCAAGAAGAGCAATAATCGAAATGCCATTCACACGACGTAAATTCTTAACACGCAAACGAGAGGAGGGAAAACCAATACCCTTAACATTCCAAATGATGGCCTTAAACATAAAAAAAACCCAAACTTAATGACTAGTATGTGATCGGGTATACCTACCCGATTGTAACACAAAGTTTTTATTTTTTCTTCCCATCTTAGACTGAATCTTAATGAAGCTCTTATCATTATCATCTTTGGAAAAGCATTTAGCAGAAAAATCCAATTCATCAGTATCAGTAAAGGAATCACTGTTATAATGAGATGTAGACGGAGACCTACATTCGGAATCCAATTCCTTATTCTTACCCAAGGGAGGAAGAACACCTGCTTCGATCCCTTCATCAACATCTGGACCATCACAGTGCAATCCAAGCTCCACATTTTCTTGGTCAACCAAGTCCTTATCAATACAGCTCACTGTACCGAAGATAGCTCTTATACCCTACTCAATAACATTACACAATGTGGCAACAGGATTAGAAATTTTATTAGAAAGTAATGGACATTCCTTCCCTGTAAATTCCACATGATTTAATATATGAGAGGAACCATCATTCATCCTTTGGGCCTCCAAGTTAACTAAATCAAGAGAGTCTAAATCTGAGATATTATTATCGTTTTCCTGAACAAGGGAGTGGTTCTCACGGGAAGAAGGCTCCAAAATCAGAAGAGTTGAAGGTGGTTCAAGCAAAACAGGTACAGGACATGGAACCAAATTGTCAACAACAGGCACATTAACATTTTCGGTAACATTCTCTTCATTAAGAGGAAGAGCCTTGGATTCAATTTTATCTTTGCGGAGATGAGGATACAACCTATAGCATTCATTAACCCCATGTCCATGCATTTTATAGTGGGAACAAAAAATCAGAAAATTCTCAAACTCAACTTTTTGGAAATAATCGTTAAGCTCAAAACCTAACTAGACCTCATTCGGATGATTTTTTAAAACATCAATTTCCACAAGAACTCGCGCCACAGAGGGATGAGAGATAGAAGCCGTGGCCTGATCGATTTGTAAAGGCCTTCCAAAAATCGAAGCAAGCCCAAATAAAATTTGCTGGTTAAAAAAATGAAGTCTCAAGTTAGGGAATGAAATCCAAACTGGGGCAATGGGAGACTCTTCCCTCACGTCAAAATTGGGCGACCAATTGAGGAGGCGCATTTGACAAGCTTGAATGTAATAGGACCTTCTAGCAAATATACGGCTATAGTCAAGATCATTCGTTAGTTGAATCGTAATGTGACAAGGATCCAAAAGACCCACATGGAAAGCACCGGACAGCTTTAGATTAACAAAAAACTTTCGTATAATATCTAAATTAGGTCTACGCAAAGCAAATTTCCCGACCAGTGTTAGGGCAAAAGGAGTAGCTAACTGAGAGATGACTGAATCCTCAAACAAGAGCGCAGGGCAGCCCTTAAAGGAAGACTGCACAAAGTTAAGCTTAGAAGAAGAGGATGAAGATCCAGAGATAACATCCTGGAAGGAACAAGAACGGCCATAAGAACTGGAAGTGATTGGAGGGATAGATGACGATGGAGACGTCATCTCCCAAAAGAAAATGCCCTAGAAAAAAAGACCCAAGAGGTGGCCACAGAAGAATCCGCAGAAAAACCAAAACAAAACGAGAAAAGGAAACCACAATCTACAGAAAAAACCCAAAAATCAACACTAAAACCAAGGTCTACAGAAAGAATTGCCAAGAACAATAGGAAAGCCCGAATCGTAGCCAGATCGCCAGAGCACGAGCCAGCTAGCCGTTGTGAGATGATACACACAAACAAGTATAGAATGAAAATACTATGAGACATAAAGATGTGAGCCATAATATTTATTATCATTAAAAACATAAACTTGTTAGCTCGAGTCGTAACAATCTCCCCCTTTTTGATAATGACAAACATTACTGGTTGAATTTGCAAATCAAAAGTATTTTCTCCGAATCTCCCCCTCACTAAGATAAAAATTTTAAAAAATAGGGGAAAACACAACTATCTTTCTTTTTAGTTTTTATTTTTAAAATAAAATAAATAAAATAAAATAAATGACTAGATAAAAAGATAAACTAAACAAATACAACAAAAAATAATAGTACATTCAAATACAATATAAATACAATAGTATATTCTCCCCCTTTGACATTATCAAACAGAAGAGTAGCATAGAAAAATAAAATAAAAAAATAGACTAAAAGATCAAACGATCCCTGATCTTGTAAAGGTGATGCTTTAGAAGAATTAGTTTGAAATATCAAAAATTTTCTTCGAATGAGAAAGTTACCTCTTGATTTTATTCAAAAACTTAGTAAGGCATGTATTGACCACGCATAATCTTAGAAAGGTTAGAGATTCAAAAATTATTAATCCAAGCTCAAGTACCTTTAGGGCTAAAATACTTTTTAAAATAAACATGTAAATCAAGGAAGAAATTTGAGAAGGAAATAATACTCCTTGCATGAAATATATCTAATAGAAGATTAATGCAAAAAGATGAATCAAAAGTCATGATTTTCAAACTCAAGTATCAAAAATATCAATAGATATAAGGGTTTTCTTAAGATTTAAGAAGTACAAGAAAGGTAAGCTAACTCATTGTGGGTTCATTTTGTGCCTCTTTATTAGTTTTTGGCACACTTTACACATCTTTTGATTTTTAATACACTTTATATATCTTTTCATTTTGGCGATATTACGCATCTTTTTAGCTTTGGGCTCATTTTATGCCTCTTTTCTTTCTACAAATATGCTTCCTTTTTGACATTTCAAAGACTAAAGTAAACCCAATCTAGTGACAAAAATGATTAGCTTGATTAAGAAAATAATGAAGTGGATTTAACAACTTGCAAAAGATCCTTATGAGATAAAGAAAATTTAAGGAGATGAAAAAAGTTCAATTTCAAAAACCAATTTATAATCTGATGAAGATTTTGAATCAAAAGTGAAATAGCCTCATTAAAGAAATGAGATAGAGAGATAAAATCATGAGTTTTCTTCCTTTGACTGATTTTAGAGAAGTCAACCACAACTTACATAATATTTCAAGAAAATATGAGGTAATTTTTTTATTTTTAGAAAAAATAATCTTTGAAAAATAATTTAATTTGTTAAGGCATATACGAAATAAAATGTGATGTGTGTGTGTTAATCAGAGAAACTACACAAACAACATGGAGACTAAAGAAAAAATAAAAAAATAAAAAGAGAAATAAAACCTAAAGAAAATATAAAAAATAAAAAATATAACAAATAAAAATATACACGCACATAAAAATAATAAAAATAAATAAACATAAATAATTTTTTAAACATCATCTTGCTCCTGATCTGATGATTCAGAAACTAGGTCTGCCCAGGAGATTTTTTTGCTTTTCATTATTTGCCCATTTTACAATTTGCTTAGCTTTACCCTTTTCCTTTACAATAAGAGTTTTCAAATTAGTGCACTAATTTTTCATATGTCCAGGTTTCCTACATCTAAAGCAAATAACATCAGAATAAATCTTAATATTCTTACTATTTTTAGTTTTGTTCCACTTTTATTGATGCATATGCTTGTGCTTTAGTAGACTTTCCAATTTGCTTGTTACTGATGCTAATTCTTCACTTTCATCATCTACTAAGCCACTTTCATTCATGTCTTTAGTATTTAGTACTATCATTTTACCTGCATCCACAAGTCTTTGTCTCACAGTTTGCTTGTAGGTAATGAGTGAGCCAATTAGATTATCAATAGAATTTTGATTCAAATTTTTTGATTCACAAATAGAAACAACTTTGGCATTAAACTTATCAAGTAGACAACGAAGAATTTTATTAACCTTTTCAAAGTTTAAAAATTCTTTACCTAAAGCATATAACGATGTCACAATTTGAGTAAACCTAGTATACATATCTAAAATTGTCTCATAAGATTTCATGCAAAAATGTTCATAATTAAGCATTAGAATATTCAACTTAGATTGCTTAACTTCATTAATACCTTCATATGTAGTGCATAGTTTATCCCAAATTTCCTTTCCAATAGTGCATGTGGATACTAACATACAATCTTTAAAATTCAAAGCATAGAAAAAAATACTTCAAATATTTAGCATTCAATCGAGCAATGATTTATTCTACTCTACTCCATTCATTAAAAGTAATATTAATTTTAATTCCATCTAAAACACATAATAGTATAGAATAGCCAATTTGAATCATATGCTACATTCGATAATCTATTGATTTCAAGAAAGTAGACATGCAAATTTTCCAAAAATCAAAAGTAATATTTTCAAAAAACGGTGGTCAGATGATTGAATATCCTTCCGTAATATTACAATTTCTAAAATTATACATTGATCAAAATTCAAAAGTTTTTAAAAATTTAATTTTTAAATTTCGCTCTGATACCACATGAAAGTTCGTGAAGGTGGTTAAACCCTATAGAACTAGTCCCGAGGCTAACTAAGAGGGAAGGTAAATTGGATATTTTAAAAACTACTTTAAATAAAAAAAATATTTTTCTATCTTGCAACATAAATTAATTAAATTAATAATAAAAAATAAATCAAATATTTCACCCAAACAGTTAATTGCAGTAAAAATAAAGTACAAAAAATTAAAATGCAAATATAATAAAAGGAAAGAACACACCAGATTTATAGTAGTTCGGTCCAACCTGACCTACGTCAACTCCCCAGAACCTCCCATTCCAGGTATTGCACTAAACCTTAAGTGACTCTCCTTTAGCCCCCACAACTAGGCGGAGAAGCACTTACAAAATCTCTTTCACCTCCGCCGGCGTGGCAGAGAACCTGAAATCCTTTTCACCCTCCTTGTGAGGTAGAGAACTTGGAATCCTTTTACAGCCTCCTGGTGAAGGAAGAGAACCAGGTCCTTTGACACTAAAGAGAACTTCTTCTTCCCAAAACTTCCCTTAGGATAAACCTTGAATCCGATGATACTAAGGTGCAAGTTTGCCGGAGCAATCGTGTGAAACCCCCTCCACACTCCCTTGAAAGCCCATCTAAGGGTCTTCTCCCTCTCTCAAACTCTACCCTTTCCTCTCTCCCTTTTAAGGCTCTCTCTTCAAGTTTTATCCAGAAAAATAAAGCCTCAATGGCTGCCAAAGACACTTATAATATCTTTGGAGAAAGCTTAAATAGAAGCTTTAAAAAATTGTAGAAATTTAATCCTGGCAGCAAAGATCGTCCAGGACGATCGTAGGATCATCCAGGACGATGTGCTTAAATAGAGGGCCTCAAAAAATCCTAAAAACTCAATTTTGGTGCTAAATATCATCCAGTACGATCACAGGATCGTCTAGGACAATGTGCAAAATTTGACCTGATAGTCCAGGATAATCACCAGATAGTCCAGGACGATCAATTCAATTTGTACTGATCATCTAGGATGATTCTAAGATCATCCAGGATGATTCTTTGATAGTCCAGTATGATCAAAATATCAAATTAAGTAGATTTGATTGACTAATCACATGATTAATTTAGATATGATTTTCATAGATCATCCAAGATGATCTAGATTATCCAAGACAATTAGAACAAAATTTGAATCTTAAATCTTTGCCTAAATTATCATTTGCGGCTATTTTTTAAGATCATAAAGGATTGTCCTGGATGATATAAATTATCCAGTATGATTAGTCCAAAGAGTTAATCATCCTAGATGATAGAAATCATCTAGTAAGATTAGTTCAAAAATTAAACTTCTGGTTTTGACTCAATCTCACTCCCCCTGATTGTGCGTGTGCATGGTCACCAACCTAGCATACACCCTTATAGGACTTGACACAAGAAATTAAAAATACATCAATGAATATTACAAAGATGTTTACAACATAACCTATTCTACCTAATCTTGAGCCTTGAATCTTTGTTGGATGTTACATGGTGTTCCTGAAATATTAGTATACACACAAACAAGTATAGAATGAAAATACTAGAAGACATAAAGATGTGAGCCATAATATTTGTTATCATCAAAAACATAAACTCTTGAGCTCGAGTTGCAACAATGCTAACTACTAGAAAAAGGGAACTTGTACACATCCAGTGAATGTAGCATACAACTTATGAATTCATATATTTGAAATAAAATAAAATAGTACACTATCGCATGTCACGGATTGCACAACTACTTCTATTAATTGTGTGGGTCATATCAAATCACCAAAAGGGAATCCTTTTTTTAGGGTTCCTCCTATATGTATTGTGTAAGTGTACTTAACATATACAAATGTAATATAAAAGCGAATAGAAAATTTTACAAATGTTTAAAGGATGCTAATGCACCATATAAATGCATTGAAAGCATGCAGGTGGATCATGAAAAGCATTAAAAGTGCACACATCATTTTTAAATATAATTAAAAAAACTCATCTGAGCTCTAACCATTGCACTCAAACTCTTAAAATGAATGTCTGAAAATATTGTGCAAGATAAAAATGAGAAATTAATCTTAAAGTTTAAAGCCTAATCCTCCTTCTTAAAAGGACTGGAGCCGATAAGATTTTAATTTACTAGTGAATATATGAACCTAAAATCTACTATGAAAATAAAATTTTGATTTTAAAGTTCACATTCAGAGTTCAAGGTCTCTATAAAGAAAATTTGTCCACTAATATACAATCTCTAGGTTTTCAATACCAATATGATAATCCCTAAAATCATCAGCTGAACCAGATCCTTTATTAGCAGGCAAATAGAGTTGAAAAGGTTGAAACAATGAAATAAAATTTCCTAAAAAAACTTCCATGATGGCTATGTTAAAGTAAATCTCAATTGGAGTGCACTCTATCTCATTAAGTGTGTCAAAAAACTTCAGTAAAAATATAAATATTTTAAGTGACTTCAATATAAACTAGATAATCGTGATGTAAAAAGTAAATCTCAATTAGAGAGGACTCTGTCTTAATAAATGCCTCAAAAACTCTGATAAAAATAAAAAAATTTATAATGTGACATCAATGTTACCTCCATGATGGCCATGTTGAATTGAATCCTAATTGGAGGTGTAACTGCATAATTTCCAAAAATGCCTCTAAATTTTAAGATTAGTCACTTAGAGGCTTAAATTTAAAAAAAAATTTCAAAAGTCTTATATTTACTAAACTTTAAATATTCAAAATGAAGTTAAATTACCCATGATTAAAGTGAATATACATGCACCCTCCATAATCATTTGTCAAGGAGAATAAATTTAAGAATAACTCCAACTCACAAAGAATGAAAACCCGAACAAGCATATTATTAAGATTCATTCTCAAACTATCCCTTGCTAATAAGGAAGTGGCATACATCCTCTAACCAATCCTTTTGCTGTCAAATGACACTATAACAAAATGGTTATGATTGGAGCCCTCGTGCCTTGTGATTTTGCAACAAAATGACATCATTATATTATGGCCACAACTAAAGCTCGTATTTTCCTCGATGGCACTAAACCCTTGAGTAATGAATCATAAGGCATACTTCATATAACACATCACTCTTTTTTAGCAGATTTGTCCTATTAGATAAATATTTACATTGAGTTTATAAGAAACCCTTGGATAAAGTAACTCATAGCTGTCGATAACTGATATCCTGAGATTATGGAATAATTTGATCTTGAACAAAATCGTCATCATCTCCCCCACCCCCACCCCCACCCCCCACCCCTAATCATTCTTTTTAATTATATGATGGGTAATTTTAAACACTAAAAACCAAAATCAAATCTTAAAGTTATAACTATTACACATCAAGTATTTAGTGTATATCCAATGACTAGCTTTAATCAAAATTTCTCTCTCAACACTAAGAGGAGTAATTAACTACAGTGGCTTACACCTATAAAAAATTAGTCCTCAGCTCATAAAGTCCTTGTGAAATGAGTTTGTGGATATAGTAAATTATATAAAATCTAATCTACCTTCGAAAAATTTACCCCAAAAAAAAATCTGTAAAACTCCCCTTATTAATAAAATTCATGATGAGTCTGAGGCACGAATTTTTAGATCTGACACTTGCTTCTAACAATGGTGCCTTAAATGTTATTGATTATGCTAGCGATAATGGTGGTGTAGCTTCTCAACCAACTTATTTAGGTTGTCAGTATAGCGACCACTATTGTAAGTTAGGCTTCATTTTATACAGTTTTCTTACTACTTCTTAAAGCAGCTTTCTAGTACAAAAATTAAAATTTTTGTACAAGAAAGCTCTTTAAGAAGCAAAAAGAAATCCATCCCAAATAAAGCCTCAACCTAGCTTGCAATCCACTGCTACTTAGGAACTTTGAAAGGGTTCCAAATTGAGAACAAGCACACCTGATGAGTTCTTTCTACGAGAGCCACTAACAAGTTGGTGATGCACTAAGTATTGCAACATATTTCCTTAGTCATTGTGCGAATAGCATTAGCGAGTGGGCAACTTCATGACTTCCTTGAGCTTGTTCAATACCTTAGTACTAAGGGTCGGGTAATGTTATATATTGAACAACTTTGTTCAGGGTGACTTAAGGCTATAAATTATGTAAAACTCGATAATTCTGAATTGTAGGTTGCTCAAATTAGATCTTAATCAATGATCAATTCAATTTGATTTAGATCCTTATGATGATTAAATTAATCTAAACTTGGCGCATGTAGATATTCAACTTACAATATTTTAACTTATGCCAATCAACCTTGTGACCAATTAATACCAAAACCTCCAACAATGATGATGGCAATATGAGCTCTTCGAGACTGATATTTGCAACTTTAAAATTTTCCATAAATATCTCATAGATTGGATATCATCAGAGATTACGGGTAACATTTTGGAATAAAATTTCAAAGATTATACAATGAGAAATTATAATAAAAACAAAAATAAAAGAATCATTTTGCATAATATTTTCTTGACCATCTCTTGACAAAGCTACCTATAAGTTCTTGCAAAATGATTAAATGTAGGCATACTATATCATTACATTCAGCTAGTTGGTTTCAGTACTATAAAATAAGAAAATCCCCATGCAGCCGAACGGCATGGAAAAGAACAGTCTCATGGCAACATCACAACAGTCACTTATTTGGCTAAAATCCTGAAGCCTATCACATTTTAAAATCATAGTTTTCTCATAAGGTAAAATCATCTCCAGTTGGCCTTCCAAACAAAATTTAATGAGTTTAATTTTATGAATGCGCACGACTATAATGTTTTCTTATTTTGATTTTTTATTAAGATATACCGAACTAAGTACTATTTCCAACTTTTTCTCAAATAAATATTGAAACTTCATATGAAAAATTGATGATGTGTACGAAATTAATTCAGATCAAAAAAGAAAGCCTTACATATTAAACTCAAAATTTTATTTAGTAGGCACACAGACCAATCACTAAACAACTTAATATTAGGAACAAAATATAAAACTAAGTGAGTGATCCATGCCAATTGACCTCACGTTTAGCTTTAGGGAGTTATTGCCCTTAGACTTGGAGGCTTCTCATGCATTGATCATCATTAAATCAATGTGATCAAATGAATTAGCTAATAGCTTAGGAATGCAATATATATGGCCTAGAAAGCATTGGCCCTAATTGCTAATTAGCAAAGACAAATGGTCTTCAGGAGGAATGTCTGAATAAAAGATAGAAGTTGGAAATTAATCAATGTCTCTCTAGTAGGTACATCCTCAAATTGTTTGGTAAATTCAAATACTAAATCTTGTCTTAAAAGCTGGAAAATTAACCTTATCCAATAATATTTTTACTCATTCAAGCTTAACAAGATTTAGAAAATTCCTAATAAAATAAGCCATAGATATACTCTTGATCTTGTAAGACTTAGATTTAGCTCAATCTTAGTGAACTTAGGCTGACCCTATTATTAAACTAACCTATGTACTTGATTATGCATAGTCTATGTGTTGGAGTCACTAGTTACAATCCAATAGATCCATCTCATGCATTCAATTGAGTCCAATGAACTAAAATAATCCTTATCTTATTGTCTAGGTAAATCCAGATCACCTAAAAGCATAACTTAGCATAGCCATAGCCAAATTTGCTAACCCTAGGACCTTACGTAATTCCTAAAGTGTTGACTTACCCCATGACCTTCTAAACCTAACCAAAACAAAAATACCTTAATTGCAATTTAAACTAATTAGCTTAGTCTAACCTAATTTATTAGGCCAATCTTTGTCCCAAATACAACATTTTAGTTTTAATATAAAAAAGCCATTATAACCATTGGATTCAATTGAATGAAAATCTAGGGCATGATCTAACATGGAAGTTTCATAGATTAATTTATACTCTTGTATAATCAATGAAAATAATCAGCTCATCTTGAATCATTTCCCTTATCCTCCTAAGAGCATTTTAACCACATAAAAAATTTCAATTGACCTAGATTTAGCCTCCCCAACTAATTAAGAATTATTTTCAATTCCTTTCCATGGATGATATCTCTCAATTTAACCCTTTTTTTAAACCCTATAGATGGGTACATGGCTTCCCTTATCAATTTCATTCTAGTTTGTCACTTCTAAGCAGCTCTCTCAACATTATTTTGAAAATTACTAGTGGTGGTCAGAAGGATAAGCCATAATGCCAATTTCAAAAAACTTCTAGTGAAACTTCACTTCACCTATAAGAGGGATTTAAACCATTTAAATCTATTAGATTGAGCTTTAAAAAGAAATTTTCTTTAAACCCTATGCTTAACCTATCTATTGATTATCATAAGCACATAATTTAAATAATCCTATTAGTTAAAATTAAAATTTTGTAGATCACATTCAAAAGAGTGATTAAGGAACTTAGATTATATGAAGAGAGTGAAAAAAGGGTGAAGTCCTATCCAAAATCATAGTTCATGTGTGCTTATTTATCATGAAAGATAACTCATTGTCCATATGATATTTGATTATAGAGACCAATATACCATATTCTATCAAATTAAAATAGCATTTTAATTTTTGAAATTAAGGACCACACCTAGCCATTTTATTGATCACAAAAGTTTACATTTGTATAAGAAGTGTCAATGTCAAAAATAAAAAATACCTCATGTAGGCATTATTATACATTAGCCAGTACAAATGCAGGACTGTAAATTGTAACCAAATGGTGCCTGAGTTAGTCATGTGTGTTAAATATAAATCATTTAGCCAAATTTATTGTGGGGATTGGCCATTTTTCATGTGCATTCAGCCTTAGGCAGAGTATAGAGGGAGGGAGAGAGTTAGTGCAAGTTAAGTTTAGTGGGAAGTGAGTCTGTAATTGTGCTTGGAAGAACTTCTTGGTGATATTTATCCTTTCCTTCCTCTTGTACTAATTTTATTTATTATTGAAATGGAAAATACTTTATTTATGTTAAGTTCCATGGCTGGCTAAATCATTTCTTTGGACTTATGATATGTTTAGAACAATGTTTACATAATATTAGATCTTCTTTGTTTAAATAATGTAATGTTATTTTTAAATCCCTCTTGCTTCATTTAGTTTGTGTAAAAGCCTTGCATGAACTTAATATTTAATATGATCTTCTTCCTCGACGGAGACATAGTGTAACAAATAGGGGATTTAGAATGGGATTCTATCATACATAGACATATGGTGGCTAGAGTCTAGGAATCATAAAGGAGATACAATCACTATAAGTGGAATCTTGGCTAGAAATTCCAACAAGCTTGAAAGAGGTGAGAAGTATTTATGCTCTAATTCACAACATCGAAATAGGAGATCTATCTTTGCATTCATGAGTTATAAACGATCACAGGTTCAGAGGCACTTACACATATATAGGATTTATTTGTGAGAACTTAGCTGATAATTTTCATTGGCTCGCCCTTTTTATTTAACTATAAGATAAACTAAGCAATTCATATAAGCAATATTAGAGTGGTTTAGATGTTACAGCTATCCTCGTGAGAATGATACTTTACTCACTATTTTTTGCTTCATTTGACACATGCACTTGCGTAGTTCTAGTATGACCCACAGTTGACATAAAGTGCTAGGGTACACAAAAACATTTTCCATAACAAATCTCCAAGCAACTCCAACAAGAGGACATTAGATCTAATACATTTCATCATAAGACACATAAGCCGTATAAGAGATACAACTCAAGCCTGAATAGTATAAAAGAAAATATGAAAATTAAGTCTCAAAAAGTCTCCTTGATTGAATAAGTAAATAAAAGACTCAATTGAACCCCTTATAAGAGAAGACTGAGTAAATTGAGTTATAGAGTGAATTTGAATAGAGAGAGAGGGGGGTGGGGTAGAGAGACTTTAAGGAGAATTATGAAGAAGGTTTTAGGGACCTTAGTGGGATAAAATTTCAGCCAAAAGTACAAGTTTATATGCTAGATTTCAAGGGCCAAGATCGACATGTATCCCTATTTCTAGATGATAGTCAAAGTTAGCGTATAAAATTGGAAGCACAACATTATCAAGTAATTATCCATTACTTGGATTGGGTGCAGCTAGCTCTATAGTAAGTGATTCTAGCTTGCAGTCCTTTGCAAGTAGGTAACTTCAAAAGGGTTCTGAATTGAGAATAAGCATCTTTGATGGGTTTATTCTATGTGAGCCACTAATCAAATTAGCTCCTTGGTTCTGGGGCGAATAGCATTACCAAGCAGGCAACTTCTTAACTTCCATGAGCGTGTTCAATGCCATAGTACTATGGGTCAAGTAAGGCTAATTCTTCAACAACATAGTTCAGGGTGACCTAAGGCAATAGATGATATAAAACTGGGTAATTCTAAGTTGTTGGTTGTTCAAATCGGATCTCAACTAATTCAATCCGATTTAGATCCTAGTGATGGTTAAACTAATCCAACCTTGGCGCATGCATGTACGTATTCAACTTATAATATTTTAATATCTGCCATTCGACATTGTGACCAATAAATACCAGAACATCCAACAATGACGACGACAATATGAGCTCTTGGAGACCGAAAGTTGCAGTGTTTGCGTTTTCCAGAAAAATTTCATAGATTGGATATCATTAGAGATTACGAATAATACTTCAGAATAAATTTTCAGAAATTGTACAATGAGAAATTATGGTAAAAACAACCATAAAAGAATCATTTCACATCATATTTCCTTAATTGACCAGGTCATGATAAAGCGACCTGTACGTCCTAACAAAATAATTATATGATGTTATATCATATCATAACCTTCAGCTAGTTGGTTTCAGTAATTTAAATTAAGAAAATCCGCATGCAGCCAAACGGCAAAGAAAAGAAGTCTCATGGCAACATCACAACAGTTACTTATTTTGCTATTATCTTAAAGCCCAACACATTTCTATATCATATATAGTTTTTTCATATGGTAAAATCATCTCCAGTTGGCCTTCAAACAAAATTTGACAAGTTTAATGTTGTGAACGAGCATGACTTTGATGTTTTCTTGTTTAGATTTCTTATTAAGATATAGCGAACGCAGCACTATTTCCAACTTTTTCCCTGTGTTGTTGGCCTCAAAGACCTTGCCATTTGGAACCTAGTGTGCTCTCTAAAATACCAAGGCAGCGACCTTCAGTATTCTAAAGCTTCAGGGCTTCAGGTCTGTGCATTGATGATATTCTATCTTTCAGATCCTCGCCGCTCCAACTTGATTCTTTCATTTCCTTGTAAATTTCTTTTTTTTTTTTTTTCTTCCTTCTTCGCGCTTGTTTCATACTCTTCAGTTTGAACACACAAACATGCATCGTACTGACCGGAAAAGAAATAAGATGTTCAAAACATGCCTGTAACATCTTCCTCCACTCCACATGTTCCTACACATGCAGTAACAGGTAGAAGTAATAAATAGAAAGATAATGCTATGAAAGAGGCCATTTTGATAAGGAAAAGATAGTGATTGCTTACGGATGATTTAGAATTCACTAACCAAAACATACGATTAAAATTTTTATAATGCACTCCAAACAACACAACTCGTAGATTACCAACTTTTCTTTTTTTAGAAATAATAATCACATTTGATACTGAATCAGGAAGCAAACATTTTGACACGGTATTTGGCAGCAAACACATTTATTTCATTCTAACTAATAATTCATTTGTCATAAAATTTGAAATTTCATATAAAAAATTATGGATGAGAACTAAATTCATTGATCAGGAATCGGATCACAAAAGAAAACCTCAAGCATATTAAACTTGATAAAAATTTTAGTACGCACACACACCAATCACTAAACAACTTAATAGAAGGAACAAAAATATAAATCCCCAAGGGAGTGATCCATGCCAGTTGACCTCACTTTTAGCTTGAGGGAGTTGTTGCCCTTAGACTTGGAGGCTTCACATGCATTGATCATCACTAATTCAATGTGATCAAATAAATCACCTTATAGCCAAGGAATTGAATATATGTACTCTAGAAAGCATTGGCTCTAGTCGCTATTCGCAAAGACAAATGATATTTGGGAGGAACTCCTAAATAATAGGTCAAAGTTGGCAATTAATCAATGTCTCTCTACTAGGTAGATCCTCAAAGTACTTAGTAAATTCTAATACTACTTGAAAGTTCGATAGGGATGTTAAGCCCTAGTGAACTAGTCCCGAGGCTAACCAAGAGGGGGGGTGAATTGGTTATTTAAAAATTTCACGATAACTATGAAAATCCTTTTATAACGTGCAGCGGAAACGAATTAAAACAACGATAAAAAGATCAACCAAAGATATTCACCCAAGCAGTTAATATCAGAAAAAATTAAAGTGCAGAATTGAATCAGAAAAGCAAACCAGATTTTATAGTGGTTCGGTCAACTTGACCTACGTCCACTCCCCGGAGCCTCCCCTCCGGGTATTGCACTAAACAGAAGTGTCTCTCCTTTTGCTCCCACAGCAAGGCGGAGAAGCCTGTACAAAAATCTCCTTTTCACTACACGGTGAGGCAGAGAACCCGACCTCCTTTCGCTTCCTCCTGAAGCAGGCAGAGAACCTTCGAACTCCTTTCGCTTCCTCCTGAAGCAGGCAGAGAACCTATGAACTCCTTTTGCTTCCACCTGAAGCGGGCAGAGAACCCCGGATCTTCTTGCGAACGATCCTCCCACGACGAACACCGACTAGACGAAAGACGACGAGCGGAGAAGACGACTCTGATCCGTGCTCGGAGCAACCTTAGTGAATCCCTCACTAACTCCCCCTCACAAGATCTTCTCTCTCTCTCCCAACTCTCTCTCTCTCTAGGGTTTCTCAGGGAAGGAAGGCAGCAAAAGATTTTTCCAAATATTGGAAAAAGTTCTTTTAAAGGAGGGCTTAAAATTTGCCCTAAATCTCAACTGGTCGGCCAAGATCGTCCAAGACGATCGATAGATCGTCCTGTACGATCAGTTCAAATTCAGCTGTTTCAGCCTGGACGATCTGGCTCTTCTGGACGATCAGTAGAAAAAGTTGTTCATATCGTCCCGTACGATCCTTCGATCGTCCGGGACGATTAGTGCAAATTGAGGGAAAGCGTCCAGAAGACAGTTCGGGTCGTCTAGAGAAATCTGTGCTGGACGACCAAAAAATGACTTGATCGTCCAGGACAATGGGGTCATCGTCCTGTACGATTAGTTCAAAAAGGCCCCAAATCGTCCTGTACATAGTTCTGGACGTACAGCTTAAATGCACTAGACGATCAAGATCGTCCGGGACGATCCTGCGATCGTCCAGGACGATATGATCGTATCAACCAAAAATAAATTGCTTTCCTTAATTACTAGATTAAATTAGGCATGATTGTACTGGATCGTCCGGGACGATATACGTATCGTCCGGGACGATCAGACCAAGTATCTAAAAATAAAAACTTGCCTAACTTGATCTGACGGCTGAGAATTTCTGATTTGGGCATATCGTCCCGTACGATCCGGTGATCGTCCAGGACGATCGGCTCAATCAGACCCTCTTAACTTAGTCGCCCTAATTAGGGTTTCTGTTTTAACTGGATCGTCTAGGACGATGTGGAGATCGGCCAGGACGATCTGAACAAAATTTTAATAGAAACTCTAATTCACTCAATCTCTCTCCCTGAGTGTGTGTGTGCAAGGTTACTTAGCTAGGGAATCAGTTACATTACAATTGACTCAATAAAAAGAAAAATCATACATTTGACACACTTGGACCCGATCTTGAGTTGGCTTGAGTGGCTCGCGGTCTTTTGTGCCTGAAACAGATTAGCCAAGCAAAACACACTGGAAACATGTTTGTCATCATCAAAACCAGATTTGCAACAATCTCCCCCTTTTTGATGATGGCAAACATTTGTAAAGTAGTCTGAAAATAAAAGTAAACTAGGAGATCAAACAAACAAATATTTTTTAAATTTTCATTTAATAGCTAAAACAATACAGGAAATATGACTCAGAAAATAGAAACAGACACGACTACAATTGACAGACACGACTACAACTGACACCCCCTTTTGACATCACAAAAAGGAGGAGCGAAAAACAGAACACAAAAATAAAACATAAATAGAGCAACTACAAAACAGGAAAATCAGAATTTTTCTTTGATTTTAGATTCAAAAACCAATGACAGGATGATTGCAGCGCTGAAATACAGAAAAGGTTGGAAATAATCAACTTTCGTAACTCCGACCCCGGGCACCTTATCGATGCAAACCTCTTTCAACACAAAAATTCGATTCAATAGAAAAGACATTAGATTTGAAAAGAGATCCTTTCAAGCCTCATTCCAGAAAAATATCTGATATAATAGTGTTACAAAGTAAAAAATCAGAAATCGGGATTTTCAAAACTCAAGCTTTTGAAAATATTAAGTGGCGCACAGATTTCTCTAAGACATTTAACAATCTGAAAGGGAAGAAAGCTTGTTTTGGGCTCATTTTGTGCCTCTTTTTCAAATTGGTTGGCGCTTTGCGCATCTTTTGATTTTTGATACACTTTGTGTATTCAATTTGGCAATTTCGCATCTTTTCAGTGTTGGGCTCATTTTATGCCTCTTTTTCAAATTATCTAGCGCACTACGCATCTTTTATAAGCTTTCTCCTTTTCATAATCATTAAAGAGTCTCAGCTGTGAGATTATCTTCCAGACATAGGAGATGACTCTCCGCAGTAAGGAAGAACGATTCACAAAACAAAAGCCATACAACATATGATAAATGCAATCACTTGGTTTAGAAAATCAAACTAATGACTCAAGACTTTGAAAAATACTATTGATATGAGGCAGATTACTCTAGGAAGATAAAATAATCTCTATTTCAAAAACTAACATTTTAATTTTGAAAAGGATTTTTATTCAAAAGAAACTACACACCAGTAAAGGAGTTAGAGGAAGAGAAACAATTATCAATGTTTCTTCCCTTTAACAGATTCAGCGAAGTCAATCACTGCTTATCAGCTTCCAAACCAAAATAAGGTAAAAACTCCCAGTCAAAAATTCAGATCACCAGAAGTAGTGAGCGGTGATCAGATTTTGAAAGGCATAAAATAGTAAGTGCAAGATATGAACCAGTAAATAAATAAACAGGTAGAAAATCACAGCAAAGTAAATACTCAAATCAAACTAACAGTAAGGCTAACACAGAAATCAGCAGAAGAAATCAAATCAACTGAAAGTAAATAATCAAATCAAAACTAACTAACACAAATCAGAAATCAGAATACCAAAACTAACTAACAGAAATCAGAATACCCAAAACTAACTAACAGAAATCAGAATACCAATCAGAACAATCATAAATCAGCAGTCATCAGAATCAAGCATTTATATCAATCACTCCTAATCTGGTTCTCAAAATGCTGAATGAGTCAAAGGCCAGTGGTTTAGTGAATATGTCAGCCAGCTGATTTTCAGTTGCTACGTGGTGTAGCTCAATGTCCCCTTTTGTAACATGGTCCCTAATGAAGTGATGCCTAATGTCAATGTGTTTGGTCCTAGAATGTTGGATTGGATTCTTAGAGATACAGATGGCACTAGTATTATCACACAGAACAGAGATTGTGCCAACAGGTACTCCTAAATCCAAGACTTGCTGCTTCAACCAAAGAACTTGGGCCACACAACTCCCTAAGGCAATGTACTCAGCTTCAGCAGTGGAAAGTGCAACTGAGTTCTGTTTTCTACTGGACCAGGAGACTAACGACTGTCCTATGAACTGACAAGTCCCAGAAGTACTCTTCCTATCCACCCTACACCCCGCAAAATCAGAATCAGAATATCCAATGATCTCAAAAGAGGTGCTGTGCCTAGGGTATCAAATTCCTAGGTTTGGGGTTCCTAAAAGATATCTAAGAATTATCTTAACAGCAGTCAGGTGGGACTCTTTAGGATCAGCCTGAAACCTAGCACAAAGACAGACACTAAACATGATATCAGGTCGGCTAGCAGTCAGGTAAAGCAGTGAACCTATTATCCCTCTATACTTCTTCTGATCAACAGATTTTCCATTTGAATCCTTATCTAACTGAACTGAGGAGGGCATGGGAGTATTTATTGGCTTGGCTTTGTCCATGTCATATTTCTTCGAAATGTCCTTAGTGTATTTTGATTGATTGAGAAAGGTTCCATCATCCGTTTGCCTTATGCTAAACCCTAAAAAGTAGGACAATTCTCCCATCATACTCATCTCAAACTCTTTACTCATTATTTTAGAAAACTCTTCACATAAGTATTTATCAAAAGATCCAAAAATTATATCATCAACATAGATCTGGACAATGAGTAAGTCATCTCCTAATCTCCTCAGAAAAAGGGTGGTGTCTACGCTCCCCTTAACAAACTCTCTTTCTAACAGGAATGTGCTAAGCCTCTCATACCAAGCTCTGGGTGCCTGTTTCAATCCATATAAGGCCTTTTTTAATTTATAGACATGACTTGGATATTGGGAACTCTCAAAACCTGGGGGTTGTTCTACAAAAACATCTTCTTTAATTACCCCATTTAAAAAGGCACTCTTAACATCCATTTGAAACAGCTTAAATCCCTTATAACAGGCAAAGGCTAGTAGCACTCTAATGGCTTCCAATCTAACTACAGGGGCAAAAGTCTCCTCAAAATCAATCCCTTCTATCTGATTATACCCCTTAGCCACCAATCTTGCCTTATTTCTCACCACCACACCAGAATCATTCATCTTATTCTTAAAGACCCACTTGGTTCCCACAATACTTTGATTTTTAGGTCTTTCTACTAACTCCCAAACATCATTCCTTACAAATTGATTCAATTCTTCCTGTATAGCTAAAATCCAAAATTCATCCGACAGGGCTTGATTGATATTGGTGGGTTCAATCATTGAGATAAAGGCAGAATGGTTTACTTCCTTCCTAAGTCCATGCCTAGTCCTAACACCTTCAGAAGGGTCTCCTATGATCAGTTCTTTATGATGACTCGAAGAATATCTCCAATCTCTAGGCACCTCTGTTTGAGGTTCTACCCTTTCCTCCAAATTTGTATTTCCAACTCCTTGGGTAACCTCAATAATCTCTTCATCTTCTACTTCAGATCTAGACTCCTTAGGATCAGATTCATCAAACACTACATGGGTTGTTTCTTCCACCACCAAAGTCCTCCTATTGAACACCCTAAAGGATTTCCCCACACTTGAATATCCTAAGAACACTCCTTCATCAGATTTGGGGTCAAATTTTCCTAAGGGTGACTTCCCGTTGTTCAGAATGAAAACCTTACAGCCAAAGACAAGGAGGTGGGAAAGATTTGGAGTTCTACCCTTAATGATCTCATAAGGTGTCTTGCTCAGTTTGACTCTCACATTCACCCTATTCAGCACATAACAGGCAGTGTTCACCGCTTCAGACCAAAAGTATTTTGGAAGTGAATACTCGGCAAGCATGGCTCTAACGGCTTCCACTAAGGTCCTGTTCTTCCTTTCAGCTACCCCGTTCTGCTGAGGGGTCCTAGGAGCTGAAAAATTGTGACTAATCCCATGATCCTCACAAAAACTTCCAAATCTTTCATTTTCAAACTCCCCTCCGTGATCACTATGGATTATAATAATCTCACATCCTAACTTCTTCTGAATCCAAGTAGAGAAGGATCTAAACTCATCAAATGACTCAGATTTATGTGACAAAAACTTAACCCAAGTGAACCTCGAATAATCATCTACAATCACAAAATCATAGACTCTCCCCCCTAACCTACCAGTGCTAATGGGTCCAAAGAGGTCCATGTGAAGAACTTCTAAAGGTCTAGAGGTGCTAATGTCCTTAACAGAGTGAAAAGAGGACTGGACTTGCTTCCCCAACTGACAGGCATCACACAGGTGATCCTTAGTGAACTTAAGCTTGGGCACACCTCTAACTAAGTCCTTTTGGGTGACTCTCCTAAGGGTTTTCATATTGGCATGACACAATCTCCTATGCCATAACCAAGACTCATCAGTAGCAATTTTTAAGCAAATTGAATTATCAGATTGAATGCTACTTACATCCAGCTTGTAGACATTGTTGATCCTTTGCCCCTGCAAAACAACTTCATCATTTAAGCTTAAAATGCAGCCAGTGGGCAGGAATTTGATGCTGTATCCCTTGTCACAGAGTTGACTGATGCTCAGCAGGTTGTGTTTCAGTCCATCTACAAGCAAAACATTATCAATCATAAAGTTCTTTGAATCACCAATTATACCTTTGCCTACCACCTTCCTGGTGGTGTTATCTCCAAGTGTAACCTTGCCTCCAGCTCTGGCCTCCAGCGAAATGAACTGATTTGCATCTCTAGTCATATGTCTAGAACATCCGCTGTCCAGGTACCACATGCTCTTACGAGGTCTTATGTGAGAGCACTCCTACAAAAGTATCAAACGTCAGTCTTAGGAACCCAAACTAGTTTGGGTTCCTTCTTATGAAAAGAAGAATGCAATGCATGCGTGCTGTGCTGTGAAACAGGCAGTTTAGGTTTCCACACCCAATGTGTACTACGATGAACAGTGCAGGTGTGAGAAATATGTCCTAACATGCCACATGAAAAACATCTAACACCAGGAAAAGGGTTAACTAATCTACGTGGATGATAATGCCTCTTCCTAGATGTATATGAAACATGCTTTGAAGAACTTGCAACAGATTTTTCAAAAGGTGGCGGTGCATAAAACTGTTCAAAAGTAGGCGGTGTTTTGTTCTTTTCAAAAGCACTGATCTTTACTTTCAAAAACTCATTTTCTTTCTTTAAACTTGCAATTTCAAATTTCATGGTTCCATTGCTACTTTCTACTTCACATGCCATTATATCTAATTCTTTAAAAGCTCTTTCTAAGTCCACATGCATAGTTTTCAATGAATCATGCTCAGAGACTAAATCAGAATATTTTTTATTCAACTCATCGAATTCATCAAGCAAAGACATGTGATTTGAATCAAGTGTGGAATGATCTTTAACTACAGAATCATGCTCTTTTTGCAATGTTAAGTAATCTAATTTCAAACTAGCATGAGTTTTCTTAAGCTTCCTATACGATGTATGAATTCTTTCAGAAACTTCAAATAATTGATCGTAGGTAAGCTCACATACCTCTTCCTGATCCGACTGACCAGGGTGATCATCAGCCATAAGACACAAGTTTGTTTCCTCCTTTTCAGCTTCAGTCTCAGAAGAGTCGGATGCAGAGTCTGCCCAGAACGCCTTCTGAATCCGCTTCTTGTCCTTTCTGAACTTTGGTTTCTCCTCAACCTTCTCCTTGCTTGGGTGAGCTTTAAGTGTTGGACAATCAGCCTTTATGTGTCCAAGCTTCCTGCATTCAAAACAAACAGATTCAGATGAACTCTTAAAATTTTTATTGGACTTACCCTTGTTCCACTTCTGATAGTTCTTATGTTTCTTCCTTAGAAAGCTTTTGAATTACCTTGTGATTAAGGCAACATCATCGCTATCAGACCCGGAAGTTCAAGCATCTGAATCCTTGGCCTTTAGTGCCACTGTCTTCTCTTTCTTGCGTTCACCTGCATCAAGTTGCCTTTGGTTCACCCCTTGCTCGTAAGCAATGAGTGATCCAAGTAAGCTGTCAATAGAGTAAGTGTTTAAATCTTTAGATTCAATAATAGCAGTAATCTTAGCATCATAAGAAGCAGGCAAACATCTTAGAATTTTGTTCACTCTTTCGTAGTTAGTAAGTTCTCTACCTAGAACATGCAAAGAGGTAACAATCTGAGTGAACCTTGTGTACATTTCTGAAATAGTCTCACTAGGTTTCATACGAAAAAGTTTGTAATCATGTAACAAGATGTTTAACCTAGACTGTTTGACTTCAGTTGTACCTTCATATGTTATGCATAATCTATCCCAGATTTCCTTTCCCGTTGTACAAGTAGAAACACGCATATAGTCTTCGGATTTTAAAACACAAAAGAAACAGTTCAAGCATTTTGCATTTAACTGTGCTAAATCACGATCATCAAACGTCCAATCAGTAAAAGGCAGTTCAGTTTTTACATTGTTAATCAGTCTAAAAGGTGGTTCGTATCTGTCCTTAACTAACATCCACATGCGATAATCAATAGACTATAGAAAAGTAGACATGCGTGTTTTCCAAAAATCAAAAGGAATATTGTCAAACAACGGTGGTCTTGTAATAGAATATCCTTCAGCAGTATTACGATTATTACAGTTAGCCATGGATCAAATTCAAAAGTTTTTAAACCTAAATTTTGAATCCCGCTCTGATACCACTTGAAAGTTCGATAGGGATGTTAAGCCCTAGTGAACTAGTCCCGAGGCTAACCAAGAGGGGGGGTGAATTGGTTATTTAAAAATTTCACGATAACTATAAAAATCTTTTTATAACGTGCAGCGGAAACGAATTAAAACAACGATAAAAAGATCAACCAAAGATATTCACCCAAGCAGTTAATATTAGAAAAAATTAAAGTGCAGAATTGAATCAGAAAAGCAAACCAGATTTTATAGTGGTTTGGTCAACTTGACCTACGTCCACTCCCCGGAGCCTCCCCTCCGGGTATTGCACTAAATAGAAGTGTCTCTCCTTTTGCTCCCACAGCAAGGCGGAGAAGCCTGTACAAAAATCTCCTTTTCACCACACGGTGAGGCAGAGAACCCGACCTCCTTTCACTTCCTCCTGAAGCAGGCAGAGAACCTTCGAACTCCTTTCGCTTCCTCCTGAAGCAGGCAGAGAACCTACGAACTCCTTTTGCTTCCACCTGAAGTGGGCAGAGAACCCCGGATCTTCTTGCGAACGATCCTCCCACGACGAACACCGACTAGACGAAAGACGACGAGCGGAGAAGACGACTCTGATCCGTGCTCGGAGCAACCTTAGTGAATCCCTCACTAACTCCCCCTCACAAGATCTTCTCTCTCTCTCCCAACTCTCTCTCTCTAGGGTTTTTCAGGGAAGGAAGGCAGCAAAAGATTTTTCCAAAAATTGGAAAAAGTTCTTTTAAAGGAGGGCTTAAAATTTTCCCTAAATCTCAACTGGTCGGCCAAGATCATCCAGGACGATCGGTAGATCGTCCTGTACGATCAGTTCAAATTCAGCTGTTTCAGCCTGGACGATCTGGCTCTTCTGGACGATCAGTAGAAAAAGTTATTCATATCGTCCCGTACGATCCTTCGATCGTCCGGGACGATTAGTGCAAATTGAGGGAAATCGTCCAGAAGACAGTTCGGGTCGTCCAGAGAAATCTGTGCTGGACGACCAAAAAATGACTTGATCGTCCAGGACGATGGGGTCATCGTCCTGTACGATTAGTTCAAAAAGGCCCCAAATCATCCTGTACATAGTTCTGGACGTACAGCTTAAATGCACTAGACGATCAAGATCGTCCGGGACGATCCTGCGATCGTCCAGGACGATATGATCGTATCAACCAAAAATAAATTACTTTCCTTAATTACCAGATTAAATTAGGCATGATTGTACTGGATCGTCCGGGACGATATACGTATCGTCCGGGACGATCAGACCAAGTATCTAAAAATAAAAACTTGCCTAACTTGATCTGGTGGCTGAGAATTTTTGATTTGGGCATATCGTCCCGTACGATCCGGCGATCGTCCAGGACGATCGGCTCAATCAGACCCTCTTAACTTAGTCGCCCTAATTAGGGTTTCTGTTTTAACTGGATCGTCCAGGACGATGTGGAGATCGTCCAGGACGATCTGAACAAAATTTTAACAGAAACTCTAATTCACTCAATCTCTCTCCCTGAGTGTGTGTGTGCAAGGTTACTTAGCTAGGGAATCAGTTACATTACAATTGACTCAATAAAAAGAAAAATCATACATTTGACACACTTGGACCCGATCTTGAGTTGGCTTGAGTGGCTCGCGGTCTTTTGTGCCTGAAACAGATTAGCCAAGCAAAACACACTGGAAACATGTTTGTCATCATCAAAACCAGATTTGCAACAAAAATATTGTCTTCAAAGTTGTTATTTTAACCTTATCTAGTAAGATAGTGACTCTCCAAGCTTAACAAAATTTAGACACTCCCTAGTTGTGGGCTCCAAAAATTCGGCCCCGGCCTCCCTGTTCCTTTTCGGGGGAGTTTTAACGGATCAAGTTTCGGGGTTAATTTTGAAAGGCAGATGGGTTTGTAGACAAACACTATCCAGAGATTTCACCCTCATTTTACGAGGACTTTATGATCTGAGCTCTTGTTTCCTATACGCGCAAGCCCCTATAGTTAATTACCCCTCTCAATAACGAGAGAGAACTTTCGATTAAGGCTATTCGTCAATCAGATATATAGAAATTCATGATATCTGACATATAGTAGCAGCATGGGCATTTTGAATTGTGGAAATTTAATATTTAAAATTAGAAATTTCATCATCTTGCACTTAAAGCAGATGGTGGTGGAATGGATGATGAGCCCGATCAAGATCCCAAGGTTCCATCATCCAGGGCCATCGGGGTCCCTAGTCTATTTAGTCAAAGGAGGTAGTCGACCCAACCTGACAAAAGGATCCTTGTCGGTAGCCATGGGTTGCTTCGTCCAAGGGTACCTTGTAGATTTGGGGTGAATGTTTGTCTATGGAGACAAATTTAAATCCACCTTAGCTAAGAGAGGGCTTTGAACCCTATCAATAATATCCTATTGATTAATATCTCAAGAATTTGACATCACTAAGGAACGTATTGGCTTTGGCCATAACTGTTATCTCATGGTGCCATTTGGCGGCAAAATCACTTGGTTCAGAGCTCCCCGGGTCATAACCGTTTACCTGTAGTGCCATTTAGTGGCAAAACTGCTGGTTAGAGGACACGTACCACATCCTTACTAGCACGAGACTATTTTGAGAATGAATCCTAGTGATATTCTCGAGCGAACACTAGCTCTTTATGAGCTGAAGTGTTTTCAGATCTGTCCACCTCGACAAACTATTTCAGAGAGTGGATAGATTTTGCTTTAAGTGTTTTAATAGTTAAATTTTAGTTTTAAATATCTTGGAATTTTGAGATTTTGAAAATTTCTTTGAAATTTGTGAGTATTTGAGAAGTATTTGGAATTATTTGGAATTAACCCCTCCGATTGAGATCTATATTCAACACGGCCATCATCGAGGTGTTTATGGGAATTTTCATTCATGGATTCAACGTTATTGACTCTTTCGAGATGTCGAGAGAGGATCGGGTTTCGTAGGCTTCAGACCTGTATTTATGAATTTTCTTTATTGAAGGCCTTGAAGGCCTAATATGAATATATAAAATAAATATCCCAGTTGACCTCGTGACTGCATATTTATTTATTGGTTTGAGCCATGTCGACTCCTATCTACCCACATAAAAGGATCAAGCTCGAACTTGGATTTTATTTACTGACCCGCGCAGCATCCATAGACCTCACGTGTATACCTATAACACATTCATCGGGGCCCATGCGGGTGTATGATATATCCCCTTCTATATATCTATGTGCATACATATTATGGTGCATTCGCGGGGACATTTTTTGGACATTTAGCGGGTCTTCTACAGCAGCTCGTTGGAGCTTGTGTTTGTCATAGTCTTTTTCGTATTTGCATATGGATGGCATATTGGATGTATGACCACTATTCATCGAGGAACTTGCAAGACTTAATAATCTTATTCGACCCAATGTTCAGGACTTGGTTGAACTTCGATTCACTCACTCTTTGAAGATAATGATTTGATCTGGCTTTCTCTTCCCAGAACTCATATGAGAATCAACAAGCAACTCCCTAATTATACCATCATCATCATTTTTTATTGTTGGCTTAAATAAAGAATCAATCATTTTAACCTTAGATGACTGTGTCTTTACTAATGCCCCATACTTCAAAATCAAGGGGCCACAGTCTCGAACTAACTGCAGCAATTAAGTGCACATCGAACTATCCAGAAAAACCATATGAGGCACCCATTCCTGAAATAACTGTTGCAACCCTTGGGGTGATCAGGATAGCAAGTGTATTTTCTATTTGTAATTATGAGTTTGGGCCACCCAAGCTTTGCATTAATCTTTAGCAGCACATTTGTCAGACATGGATCATTAACTCTAGTGGGTGTGATGCAATGTGTGTTCACATTCATTTAAATCTATCTAGATGTATCACATCATCATTTTCACTGCATATTAATTCCCTCTGGTTGCAACTAACATGTTAATTATAGTATGAGTCCCTTGTAGTGCCATTGTACCCTTGCACAAACTCCTATATGATCAGAAGATTCCTTACATCGGAATCATATCTCTCATTGCCTTTTGCCTACAGGTCAATGCGCTCATTTCAATCTTGATGTTGACAGCTTGTTAGACTATATTCCCCAATAATCCGTTTATGTTTATCTAAGCCCTACTTAGATATCATAGAACCTTTCTCCTTCATGGTGTTTGCAAAAGAATGTAGTGGGAATTATTGCATCTTTCTATATGATTCCTATGAAGACTATCATTAGCTTTAGTTTTCCTATTCGAATGTGTTCATTTTTCATTCATAGGGTATCACCACTTTTGCTACATATATTCTATATTTACTTGTGGACATTATTCCCCAATAATCCGTTTATGTTTATCTAGGCCCTACTTAGATATCGTAGAACATTTCTCCTTCATGGTGTTTACAAATGAATGTAGTGGGAATTACTGCATTATTCTATATGATTGCTATGAAGACTATCATCATCTTTAGTTTTCCTATTCAAATGCGTTCATTTTTCATTCATAGGTATCGCCACTTTTGCTACATATATTCTGTATTTAATTGTGGACAGTATGTTATACACATGATGAGATTTTATAGTAGCTCGCAGGAGCTTACATCTGCAGCCTATTCTCCCCTTTTGCTCGTAGGAGGGCAATATGCTTGTTTGAATGATAGATACATATATCATAATCCCTCATTGTTGTCTTCGTATGATTTGTAACATTTTTCTATCTTTAATTATGCTCAAACTATACATGCCCAAATTGATCATTGCATGAAAATGAATTAAATTCGATGCTACTAGTCTGTTATCATGCTACAAAGAATTCATGCCATGGCTTTGTGACCAAATCATATCCTTCACAATCTTTTCATTATTTGCAAACAAGTTCCACTTGCAAACTCCTTATCTTCAAAGAGGATTTGCCATATGCATGATGGGTTTGACATCATGTTCCTCAATATTTTCCTTCCAATTGAGATGCTTGTTACATGTTAATTATTGTTGTTATCATCAGCATGTTGTTTCATATTTCATTTAATCATCATTTTCATGTTGATTATGTCTGGATATCTTCCTCCATGAGTCCCCTGCTATCTCGTAAAGTTCAAGTCCAAGTTCAAATTGAGTTCATGTCCATTGCACTTAGTTCATTTGAGTTTAAGTTCTCTTGCACGTAGTTCATTTGAGTTTGAGTTTCCCTGCGTATGATTCAAGTTTAGTTTATTTAATTTTAATCATCATATCCAATTCAAGTTCAAGTTCGAGTTTTATTCAAATAAGGTCCTCTGTGTTCAATCAAGTTCAAACTAGGTCCTCAGTTCATTATAAATTTTGGCAGCCTCCCAGCTTCTCCCCTATTTAGGAGAAATTTCAGGAGTCTAGGCCTCCCGCCACACTAGAGAAAAGCATGTACAGTAAGTGTTGGATGACATCGCAACCAAAAATCTTCAATTTCACAATGCCAGAGAAAGGCATGTATGAGTCCTCGGGCAACTATTTCAAAAAAAAAAGTAGTTTTTATATTTGTCCCCGCCGCGCTAGAGAAAAGCGCGTGTAATGACTACCCACCTTGCCGTAGGCCTCGCACTAGGTTCCCTTCCCACCATGCAAGAGAAAAGCATCTATGGGTGGTTTTCCAGTGCACCGCTAACGCCGAAAATGAGGTTTTGAATTAAGAATATTATACCTAGCGACGACGATGGGATAGAAGTGACGAGATTCACAAAACTCTCCATTTTATATATATATTCTCTTTTTTTGCATTCTTTTCTTTTTGTACAAATACAAATACATAAACATATATATATATATATATATATATATATATATATATATATATATATATATATATATATATGTATATATATTTTTATAATAATATTAACTAACTAAATAATAGATAAAGGATTAATCCAAACTTTATAATATATATTAAAGAGTTTTTTTTTTTGAAATCGTAATGCAAACAACTGTTATTATTAATCAATAAAAGATACTAACTAATAGCAATAACATAACATACGTAATAAGAAAGCACAAATGAGTACAAGAGTTAAAGAGAAAGAATAAGGTTTACTTTATAGATTTTTTTTGAAAGACGCCAAGCCACGTGAGGAGATTCTGTTAGCTTTGGGATAAAAGAAAATAGTGAAATGGCTTTAGAGGAGTTATGAGTGGACTAGGCTGTTTTATATATATATATATTTTTTTGGCATTTTGTGAACTGGTGGAATCAATCAGGACTTAAGGGGAGAAATAAAATGAAAGCTTAAGTTGTGGAAGTTATACTCAGATATGTAGATAGAAGAAATGGCTTGAGGTAAATAAAAAAGAGAGAGTAAGAGTTCGGCCTCTGGTGAGCTGAAAGCTGACAGACAAAAGAGAGATAGGCATCTGGCATTCAGAATTGACGTGGGCGGCTGATTTCATGTAAGGAAGCTGGTGGGAAATTCTCGGCTTAAAGAAGGTGGCGGGATCTTCCAGGGAGGCTGAGTTGACGGCACCTCGTGAGGTTTGGGTAGGCTGAAGGAAACATGAAGATTGGTTGAGTGAAGAGGATATAAGCCGGTGCAGCTTCTGTGGACATGAGAACTATTTACTAGCATTGGAGAAGATGAGAGGGAAGAGGTCGGGAAGTTGAATCGTGGAAAGAGAAGCTGTGAGTTGAAACTCTCGGTACAAAGATGACGTTTACTTATTTTTTGAAACTAAGAGAGGCAGGAAGTTCTTTTGCGTGGAAGTGGAGATTATATTGAAGGTTCGCAGGCTATGGGTGAGTAAAAAAAAATCATTTGTTCCACTCTCTTTTAACGATGAGAATACTCAAACTGAGCAGAGTAGCTGATTTATAGAGACAACTCTTTGGGGGATTTGTCGGATTCAAGGCATGGATTCAATCCATAGTATACGAGGTTTGCATTAAATGCTTTGATTTGATTTCCTTATCTAAATTGCAAATTTTGGTTAAGTCCACTTGTAGCACTAATAATAATTTGCCATTATGAGTAATGTCATTAATTAAGCTGGTAGCAACACCATAATCAATGAATATGACCTTGATTCTTGTGCATTATCTCAAAATTTATGTATATTACATCATCTTGCATGCTGACTTCATCACATTATTATCTTCGAACAAATTTATAGTGTATTTTGGGTGTTGATGATGTTCATGTCGTAACGGTGTATTCCATTTGGTGATTGGACATTATTTGGGTAGTGTCGAGGCCAATTTTCATCAAAATACATATTGTTACATCGAAACCGCCTTGATTTTCATGCGTAACTACAATTGAATAAATTACTAGTCAATTTAGAGTGTTAGCAGCCTTCCAGATGCAACAGTAAAGTTCGTTTGTCAATCAGACATCATTTGGGGGCCATCAAGTGTCATTTTCCTTGAAATGCGGGTTTTACCTCAGGATGGTGTATTGCCTCAAAATACATGTCGGCCTCTTCACAAGTCTTTAATTTAATCAAATGTGTTGTCATGCTTAAGTATTTAGGATGTTCTGAACATGAGGGCAAAGTCTGTTTCATGACCGGACTTCATTTGGGCAACGCCGAGGCTAATTTTCTCAATATATGTATTATCTCCTTAGGATTCATGTCACCATCCAGAACAATCCCTTTTGGAAATGTAAAATATAGTTTTTAAATATTGGGGATATTTCGAACATAATGGTGCAGTTTGTTTCATGATCGAAGGTCATTTGGATAGTGTCGAGATCTCTTTTTCTTTATATACGTGTTGTCACCTTAGGATTTGCATCACCGCCTTAGCCAGTCCCAATTAATCAAATAAGATGTATATTTTGAATGTTGACAATGTTCGAGATGCAATGGTAATGTCCATTCTACTATCGGATGTGGGTGATATCAAGTATTAATTTTAGGTGTCGGTCATCCATTTGGACCGATCTCGTCTGATTTAACTACGAGGGGGCTCAACTTGGAAGAACTCAATGTCCTGGACATAATGGCATAGTCAGTTTGGCAATTAGAGGTCATTTAAACCTTCAAGTGATGCATCACATCAACGTGCACGTTGCTCAAATCTGTCAATTTAACCCCTCTTATGTGTGGTTTCATGTGTAGGGATCAACAAATGCCCCCCAATAAATGTGATACACGCTTAGAGCGTATCACGTTTATTGTAACATGATTGATGGACTTTTGGTAATTTTCTTTTCACGTATTTGTAATTATAATAATTGCTTTCTGACATATTTTGCCTATTTTTCCTGTGTAGGGAATGTTTCATTGGTAAAGACCTGATGACTTGCCTCCAAGCGAGCCTAACGAGGTTGCCATCTGGGATACTATTGACAGGTAGGATACCCAGAGCAGTGTTGATGTACGTGACAGACTAGAGTAGAATCAGGACATGCTGTAGGGGTGGGATATCTTTCACAGCTTCTTTGCATGTTCTCCCTTGCTTCCATAGTGTTCTAAGGACTTAGTTATGTTTCAGGACCCTAACAAGTGGGTGACCAGCCTTAGACTATAGAGTGGGGAGTACCACCAGCTCAAGAGTTCAGTCACCCACATTGGTTAGTGTACTTGTGACATTCTGGTGCCTATTATAGATACAATCAAGCCAGTTGAGAAGCCAAGTCTTCTCAGTCACCATCAACTACAGTCATCGCCTTTAGAGTGGCCACGAGACTTGACATTTGGTCAGGTTTAGATCCTGGTCAGCAGTTACATCCACTAAGCCCATTATATTTTATAGTCATATAGGGGTACACTACATGAGACAGGGATCTATGAGGCAGTGTACACTTAGCTGTTTGACTACAAACATCTTCCTCCTTCTTGGGCCATGGCCTATGAGAGTTCTAGGATTCGAGCAAAGTTATGCACTAGATCAGGGTAGAGGAGCTCACGATCACTCTCTCATACCACCAGACAATTTCAGGGTTTCTAATTTTTTGTTACCTCTTTGAGGAGTGTGTCCCTCCTGGCGAGCAGTTATTTTGACAGGTTCATTCGACATACGGTGGCAAGAGAGGGAGGCTATTACTTCTATTCATTTACCCCACCATTCTACTCACTACCGATAGACTTACAGAGCATCAGACTATTCTAGGCGTGTCAGGGCTTTAATGCTTGCGGGTGTTTGGGTCCGCAATTTTCTCCAAGAGGAGTACTTATCTTTTGTTATGGTATCACTACATAACCTATTTAGCTTCGATTTGCAGTACGGTGCTCCACTGTCAGAGGACACCATTGAGCCTTCTTCTTCAGCAGGTTATACTTCTCTAGCTTTGGTGAGGATTGATGAGGATCAGCTTTTGACAGGTTTCTTGGCGCTCTGGCTCAATACCTTTATACTCCTGCTCAGGAGAAGCTCTCTAAGGTATAGTATTCTATTGGCAGCTAGCCAGTTGGCACAGAGATAGAGGCTTTCTCTAGCTCCTGTCATTCTTGCCAGAGTGTACAGGGTTTTGTGGGTCGTTTCTGAGCCTAGCTCTTTGGAGGCATGGGATTCAGTTTTGTCGTGGAAGTGCCTATACGCTTGGGTTCACTTGCATGTCCCAAGAGCCTTCTCTTGTTTGGAGAATCTAGTTTGCTTTCTATAGAGGGGCTTCCCCATAATTCTTCAGCTGTCTCAAGCATCTTCTATCTTTAAGTAAGAAAAGATTTGCCTCTTCTTCTTTGCCCCACAGCTAGTTATAAACTAGTTTTCACTAGTTCATCAATCAAATGTTATCAATTTACCACCTCACCAGAAAGGTACTATTATTATAGACGGGGTTGACCACAGAGGGAGGCATACTGTACTGTAGAGTAAATAGAGTTTGGCAGTTGATAAGTACTTCATCAGCATGTGTTTGGGCTGATTGTGCTACAGGGCAAGTGTTGTAGTAACTTTGGAAGGCTACCAGCCAAATAGGGTAGCTAGATAGTTCAGGTTATTCTAGGCCACAGTTTATAACTGACGGCCACTTATCCCTGGAGTTCTAGACACATAGCGCATGGACACCATTTCGTCGGAGACCCACTTTTATGTTGCAGCTCTGACTTGGTTGTACTCGCTAAGGCTAGGCACAGGTTCTAGTTTTCTTTTAGCTCAGTCATCTGCTCACACAGGAGTTAGTTACACATGGCTATCCTGAGTACAACAGTCTTTTTGTCCAGCTTAGAAGCATGGCACTATGAGGTATGAGCACAGAGTACATGAGCTTAGGGTAGCAAGGGGATAAAGGTCTCATCGGGGTTTTCCAGAGGTTACAGGTGACAGAGATACTTCTTTACCCTTCTCCTTTTTTGTGTTAACATTTAATTTGAAAAAAAAAATTAGTCATTTCATATATGTCTTTTTGGTGCAGGGATACATGCTGAGGCCCATACTGCTATTGGGGCCATTATTCCTTCTCATACCAAAGCTCAAGATGTGGCACCTGCGCCACATCACACAGATGTCTCCCGGCCTTCTAGCATATGGGCTGGTTCTCAGTGTGCTACTCTTTCTAGGATATTTATAGACGCTCTCCTTTCTCCCAAGGACCTTAGGGAGAGTACACAGGAGCCGAGGAGGTCAGACTTTATAGGGTACAATACACTGGGACCTTTCGACAACTTCCCTTTTTTGGTAGACCCCTATGAGTCTTCAAGTGCCATTATAGCCTTACTTATGTAGTTCTTTGGGGGGCCGTCGCACACACTGACGACCTTAGAATTGGTGCCCATGGAGTTCCCCTTTTCCGCTTGAGTTACTCAGCTGATCGTACAGTCCCTTCTTCTGTTCGAGTCAGTTATTCAGCCGACTCTGTGAGCCCTTCCACATGTACATATTTATTATAAGTCAATTTATTTCAAATATATTATTATAATATTTGTCATCATATTAATTACTTGTAACTCTTTGTGTAGTGCCTGAGGGATTCAACTACACTTCTAAGATCCGTTGCCACACTCCTTTACCTCTGAACCCCAGAACCACTGATAGATGCAGTCACTTGGTAGAGCTTTTGACGGATTTGAATTCTAGCATTGACTCGAGATCTTTAGAGTCTTGGGTTGAGTTCGCTTCTTTTGTTGACCGGCTCCTCAACCTGCTTGTCGATTTTGGGGAGGACACCACCGAGCTACTTTTCTTGGAGGTGATGTATCACAAGGTAGAGTCTTGCATCTGGCAACTGAAGTCCCTCTCGATTACCCGGGCCATAGTTACACTTCTATAGATAGAGGAGATGGATGCTAGTCATTGGGCGATGGCTGACGACACTTACGATCATCTAGATAGTAATATAGAGGCTCTGAGGAGGCACTGTCAGAGCTCTTTCAATATAACCCAGGAGTTAAATGGACTGACAGCATGCATGTAGGCTCTTTAGAGGTACATCAGGAAGGTGATGTCCCAGAGATTTCACTTAGAGGAGGGGTGTGATCGGCGAGACCGTCTCACCAGGAGGGAGGAGCAGCATTACCGATCTTTATAGTAGGAGGTGATGGAAGCCGCTACTAGCACAGACCGTGGAGTAATTTTAGACCTCTCAGTCAGAGTTCCAGACATTAGCCTAGATTATCGACAGGTTGGAGAGCTTACAAGTTCACCTCTTTTGATGTATCCTTATCTTTTTATGGTCTATACTTTGAAGTGTCTTGAGTCCCAATGTATTTATACCTCATGATGACTATTGTATACATACATGGAGGATTTTTTTGTTTTTTCCTGTGTTGTTCCTGTTATACTCTGAGTTATGTTGAGTTATGTATTAGAGTTATGTTTTGGACTTATGTTGTTGGATTGTGTTGTTGGTGTCATAGGGGATATTAAATATTTATTTGGGGAGCTCGTCACACAGCGTGATGTCGACCTAAATAAAAATTTAAAATACCCCCTTTCTTTGAGAGAAATTGTGAGCTTCGTCGCCTTAGCCACTAGCCAGAGTCAGTGGTTATAACTTTAGTTCAAATTTCAAGGATTTTAGCTTTTTCTTATCCTATGCTTTGTGCGGCAAATTTGACGGAGAGTTTGCAGGTTTTGGATTTAGTTGATTGTACCAAATGAAGGTAGTATCTCAATCCTTAACCAGTTGAGAAGACTTTAATTTGATTTAATTGAGTTCATTAGATTAGGTGAGCTAAAAATTGATAGCTTTTTGTCCTCTGGTTGCTAAAACAAGGGTTTCTCTAAAGTGGCCTTTCTTATGGTGTGTTGAGTAGATGGAGCTGCCAGCTATTTGGCCATATTAGAGCATGTTAGATCTAGCCTTTTACACCCATTTAGGCTTCAGACTTGAGATATGGGGAACATGCTCCCCAATGTTGAATCCACTAAAGTTGGTAAATTTGAAGTCATCCTTTATGGTTGTAAATTTGAAGCCTACGGACATTCGATAGTTGTTCGCAACTCATCCTTCCCACTGGAACTTTGATTCTTTGATCAATTAGGAGAATCATATGGACTACGACTACTAGAACTTGTCAAGTTAAATTAGCTTATGTTCTTCCTGCAATCCCTATACTCAACTTGATGAACTGGGGGTTTCACTACAATGGTTTTTTTTCTACCGTGCTAAGTAGACAGAGCTGCCAGTGATCCGACCATATTTGGGAATGTTGGATCCAGCCTCTTTCACCCATTTGAACCTTAAGCTTCAAGCTATTGGAAAACTTTAAGCTTTTCCAGCTCAATTTGATGGACTGTATAGTCACAAAAGTCTCTTTCTTGATTTTTGAAGTCTTGGTACACTGGAAGGAACGGTGTCCCAAACTTTCAGGAAGATCACATGTGTATGTGTTTACAATGGAATTCATCATAACCCTATTCAAAAGAATATAAGACTTGATGATTTTGAATATTTACTCTGGGGATCCCAACACGTAGCACGATGTCAACCCAAATAAACATTTGAGAACCTCTCATTTCACAGGGAGGTTTTGAAATCAGATAAATTTGGAGTTTTGAGTTTTTAAACATTCATTTAGAGATCTTGACACGTAACATAATGTTAACCCCAATAAATATTTAAATACCCTCTGCCTTGTATGGGGATTTTAAGGTGGGAAGAATTTAGAGTTTTGATATTTTAAATATTTATTCAAGCATCTCAGCACGTAGCATGATGTTGACCAGAATAAATATCTAAAATGCCCCATGTATAATAGGGAGGTTTCGATACAAGGTAAATTTAGAATTTTAAGTATTTACTTAGGGATCTCGATATGTAGTACGATGTCAACCTAAATAAATATTCATATAGCCCTTGTCATGCAGGGAGGGGCATTTTTGGGCAAATTTAGAATCTCAAGATTTTAAATATTTATTCAGGGATCTCGGTGCACGAAATAATGTCGACCCAAATAAATATTTAAAATGGCCCCAATTTTTTTTCAAAATGTATTCTTATATTATAAGAGAATTTTAAAACATACATCGTACCTGTGCAAGTAGGCATATGTAAAATACATAATAAAACTTCAAATACATATTCATTATTATGCATAATACTTCTTCAGGTATCGACCATATACCGACGGCATGGGCTTCTGATCGTCCAGGTTAATCAACTAGTAAGCTCCTCCTTGGTACTCCTTCTCAATAACGTAGGGGCCTTCTCAGCTGGACACAAAATTTTCACCAATTTTTTAGTGCAAGATGATTGGCCTCCTCAGCACCAGGACCAATTTTTCTTCTTGGAATGATCGATGATACACCATTTGATCAAATGATTTCACCATCCTTGCTTGATAAATTTCCAAGTTCTATTGAGCATGTAGTTTGACTTCATTAGGCGCATCGAGCTCTTCTATTCTTTGTCGAGCATTTTAATCTTGAGTTAGATCGTGCTGGATAGCTACCCGAAGTGACGGTATCTCAATCTCCAGTGGTAATACAGCTTCAACCCCAAACACCAATGCATAGGGAGAAGCTTTGGTCAATGGTCCACCCATAGCTCCTCCACTATCTTCATGTGCCACTCTCTTTTATTCTTGGCGAGTATTTTCTTCAATAATTTCACCAGCATCTGGTTGAAGGCCTCTGCCAAGCCATTTACTCTTGGGTTATATATTAATGAGTATCACCAATCAATCTTATGTCGCTCGATAAACTTATTGATTTTGGTGCTCTTGAATGCTATGCCATTATCTGAGATCACGCGGCATGGTACATTAAATTTATAAATGACATTATGGGTGAAGAAGTTAATCACGTGCTCAGACATAACTTCTTTGAACGGAGCCGCTTCTACCCACTTAAAAAATAGTTTGTTGATGCAAGTATAAAATGATGTCTGACTGATGATGGTGGATCTATCGGCCTAATTATATCTGTGCCCAAACATTCAAATGGCCAGGATGCTACTGTGGGGTGCGGTGGATTTGGTGGCTGATGAATGACATCACCGTGAATCTGACATTCGTGACACCTCTTGGCGTGGTCAATACAATATCTCACCATTATAGGCCAGTAATAATACATTCTCTAAATTTTAGCATCAATCTTGGGACCTAACTGATGTGCGCCACAAATTCCTTCATTGACTTTCGCTACCACTCTATCAGCTTCCTTTGTCCCTAAGCATCTCAGCCACATATGATCAAAAGCCCGTTGATATAGCGTGTCATTGACAAACACATATCATAATGTTCTCTTCCAAATTTATGTGACTAGGCATTTATCTACCATGAGTTTATTTTCTTTGAAGTAGTCGACAAATGACTGCCTCCAATCATTCTGTACTTCAATATCTAAGCAATGCCATAATGATTCTGAAGCTTAACTAGCTTTTCGTCTCTTGGCTAAATGATATCCTTCTGAATAATTTTTCATAATGATTTGATGGAGAGGTTAAGGGCCAATCAAAATTATATCTCATTATCTTGAATTTGGACCCCTATCTTTAAAAATTATAATAGAGCTTGCTCCAAGACCTAACAGGTATAAACTCCAATGAATATAGGCCTCACCTCATTGGTACTCGCCATTTCCTTGGTCAATTTGGCTAGGCAGTCTGCTTTGGCATTCTATCCTTAGAGAACTCGAGCTATTTTAATATTTTACACTTGCTTTAGAAGCTCAAGGGTTCACCAGTGGTAATGGGCCAACTCAAGTTTACAAATCTTGAAAATGCCTAGAACTTGATTTATCACAAGCTACGATTTGCCAAAGATTTGGATATTTGTGATTTTAACATTGCTCGTAATCTCCAATCCTGTTATTAGAGCTTTATGCTCGACTTTATTATTGGTCCACGGTTTAGTTAAACTGAATGAAAATCTTATTATGCCTCCCTCATACGATTTTAAAATGAGACCGATGCGAGCACGAGCTCTTGTAAGATTTGGAGGTTGGAAAGGTTTAATTGACGATGCCCCCATTGAAATACATTTGCCAAAATGGTAGTTCTCTGTTCTCCTCAACCTACATGATTTCCTCATCAGTAAAA
Source organism: Dendrobium chrysotoxum (assembly GCA_019925795.1). Classification (NCBI taxonomy): domain Eukaryota; kingdom Viridiplantae; phylum Streptophyta; class Magnoliopsida; order Asparagales; family Orchidaceae; genus Dendrobium; species Dendrobium chrysotoxum. The sequence continues at coordinate 42,071,270 of CM034297.1, forward strand.
TCATCATGGAGTGGGGAATCTATTGGGATAGGGTGTGCGGTGAGAAAATCTACCAAAGCTTGTCCGTTTACCGCCTTTTATTGTATGTATGTGATATCAAACTGCAGATATATTACTACCCACCTGGCTAGGCAACCTGTCAACGCAGGCCTTATCATCAAGAACTTTAGCTGATCGATCTTTGATATTAATATAATTTTATGAGAGATCATGTAGTTATAGAGTTTCTGGACTACGAAAATCAACGTTAGATAATGCTTCTCAATTAGAGAATATCGCACTTATGCTCTGATCAATCTATAAATGATGTAGTAGAATACATTCTCTTTGCCTTCTTCATTATGCTGGGCCAATAATGCTCCGAGGGACTCTTCTAGTATCGTCGTGTACAGTATAAGAGGGTTCCCCAAAATTGGCACTACAAGAATGTGCAGATTTAGTATATATCTTTTAATGCTATCAAACACTTCTTGACATTTTGCATCCCATTTCAAGTGGGTATCTTTTTTCATTAACTTTGAAAATGGCTGGCACATACCCGACATATTTAATATGAATCGTCGGATGAAAGCTAGTTATCCTTGTAAGGAGCAAAGTTAATGAAGGTTCTTAGGAGGCAACATCTTTATAATTTCCTTGATCTTATTGGGATCAATTTTAATGCCTCGATGTCGAATGACATACCCCAAGAATTTGCCAGAAGAGACACCGAAGGCGCATTTAAGAGGGTTCATCTTTAGATCAAACTTTTTAACCCTCTCAAATACAATCCTTGGGTCATTTAAGTGATCCATATGATCCATACTCTTATCGACCATGTCATCTACATAACACTTGACCATTTGATGTATCAATTCATCAAATATATGTGTCATTGCCCCTTGATAGGTAGCACCAGCATTCTTCAGGCTAAAGGGCCTGACCGTATAACAGAATATATCGATGGGCATTCTGAATGATGTGTACTTCTCATTTTCAGGTGCCATTTTGATTTGATTGTAGCCCGACGATCTGTCCATAAATGAGAACATATCATAGTTAGAAGTGTTATCCACTAGTAGTTTTGATATTATAAGAGGAAAGTCATCTTTTGGACATGCCTTATTCAGGTCCTGAATGTCAATACAAACACGAATCTGACCATTCATCTTCTTTACAGGGATGATGTTGGCAATCCAATCGGCATGGTTTTCTTCTTGGATGAGAAGCCCGCTTCTATGAGCTTCTTAGTTTTAGAAATCACCTATTCTTCAATCTTTAATCTCATTCTTCTTAGAGCTTATTTAAAGAGTATTGCATCTAGTTTAATGGCCAATCTGTGAACTGTGACATCATGGGATAAGCCAGGCATCTCAGTATATGTCCAGGCAAAGCAGTCCCTGAATTTGCTAAGTAGTCCTTTCACTTCTTCTGCCGCTCTTTGGGAAGGAGAGAATGAATGAATGCCGGGCAAGGGTCCTCCTCAGTCCCCAAGTTAGATTTTTTAGTTCATCCATAGTGGTCGCCTATCCACCATCTTTAAGTTCTTCAAGTGTAGTCTTTGCTTATATGGGCTGATTGTCAAAGTCATCAACTTCATAAATTTCCTCATCAAAATTGTTATCAGATTTAATTTCCATGTAAGTGATGGCTTGATACATCTCTTTTTTAGGGTGGTTTTATACGACGAACCTGAGACCTCTCCTTGTGAGAATATCCCTTCTTCGCAATGCATGGGGATTTATTCGATGCCAAAGCTTTAAGAAGAGTTTAAGTTATTGTGCGGGGGTACAAATTTTGGCCTATTTTTACAACATCCTTTAGATATTTTCAGTGTTAAACTCGGGCATTCTTGTAAGAATTAACTCCCTGGGCTCAATAGTCTTGTGGAGCCAATCTTGATTCCCTTCTTCGCGCTCTCCAGATTTATAAAATAAGGTTCCCAATCTATCCCTATTTCTTAGAAGAGGCACATAAAATGTTATGAGCTCCTCGACATTATGCACATCTCAGGGAAAGATATCTTTGAAATGTTACCGAGGAATACATGTGACTATGCATTCATTATTTGAGATCAACAAATTATCAATTTTTTTTAGGGTATATATTACACCTTATTCATGTAGGTAGACTCGTAGTTGTAGCCATCATTTGAATATTTTGCGTTCTTTTCTCCCCTAGCTATTGATTGACATATTTTCTAGAATTTAATAGGGGTTTCCTCATCCTCATCTGTGTCACTCCCTAGGTGAGGCACGTGTTTTCTTGATCTAGGAGTATCTCTTCTTTGGGAAGAATCAGCATTGCCTTTTTCTCCCCACTTGCTCCTTCTCAGTTTCTTGTTTGGGCTGCTTTATAACCTTCGGGTTTACTACTTTAGTCTCAAGAGAACTCGACAGCTTTGGCTCTTTGGGGATGAAGAACTTTGCATCTTCATAGATTTTCACCTCATGAACTGCAAATGGTTGAATATCATCAGAGATATTAAACTTCTCTCCATCCTTAATATACTTCATATATTGATGTAGTGTCAATGGGACAATACCATAATCGTACAACCACGGGGACCCAGAAGCACCTTAAATGAAGTGTCTGCATCAATCACATGGAATTTTACCTCGATATGGAGTTCTCCAAATACTAATGAGAGCATAAATTACCCTAGGGTCTTTTTCCCTTTCTCCTTAAAGCGGTGCACCATTAACTTATCCTGCCCAAGGTGCTGCATATTGAGACAAAGTGATCTCAATGCTTTTATTCTTATAAGATTGATAGAGGATCTGGGGTCAATCAGGATTTGGCTGATTATCATTCTGTCACTTTCTATGGTAACATACGGAGGGTAGCTATGGTCTACCGTTCTGAGCACCAAATCATCCTCAGTGAAAGTAATGATTGGTTCATTTCGAGCTTGCAAGACCTCTATCATATTACGTTCGATAAAATATGCCTCGTATCTTTTAGGGTCCTTAAAAGCCTAAATCAAGATCTCTCGATGGTCTTTAGACATCACCAAAGCATCGTATTTGCTAAGCTGTGCTGGGATCTTCCTTAGATGTGATAGGATATTATAATCTATCTCTTTGGTTGAAGTATCTTTCCTTTTTGGGTCCTTGGGGATAATGTCTTCATTTACAACTATCTCCTTTCCTTTGACTTTATTAGTGATCCCTTTCTTCGGTGGAGATGGTAGTGTCTTACCATTTCTCAGTTGCACTTTGGTGATCTCCTCATGCTCAATCATTTGATGGTGCATTTTCTTCATAGTCGACAATCATTACATCTAGAGACTCATTCATTAATTCAGAGTTACTACCCAAGTTCACCTGCTCCATCTACGAACCAATATCAGGATCTGATTCATAATCTTCTGAAAAACATAGATCCTCCTGTACACCATAATCCACTGGTGATACCATCATACAGGATTCAAAGGGGTATTTCTTTTTTCTTTTAGTGAAGCCACTAGTGTCATCGAAATGACCTGACAAGTTTTCATGGGGAGTGGATCTTTGTCGGCCTCTTTTGCCTTCTCGACTTTGAGCTTTGCCATAAAATTAGCAAGCTTAATGGGACGTCTCATAGTCTGGTAGTATTCATCTAAACTGTCTATAACCCTTTGGGTTGCTATCCTTTTCTCCTTTGGCTTCTTCAGTTTGGTCTTCTTCTTGGAGGATTTCATTCTTTCAAACTTTATGGTGATAGCATGGTTGGGCAGTTTTTTAGAAGCAGGTGCTCACACCATAGGCAGCGTCTTGGGATATATCATCAGATCAGTGGGAGACGTCTATTTCACACCCAGAACTCCTTCCAGTTGCTTCAGTATTTCTACAATCTCCCACTGCTCCTCTTCCGCTAGTTTCTTTCATTTTCTTATTTCTTCAACTAGGGCTACAATTATAATTACTCTAGTTAATTGTTTTTGGGGTTAGTCAACACATCATCTAATAATGTGAGCTCTCCCTTCTGGTACTTTCTTTCAAACCAATCATTAAAGATGTAGCAATCTTCAATGGGATGGCCGAGTACTCGGTGATACGGGCAGTAATTTGAGTCGCTAGTTTCTTTCGACTCCTCTAGCCTTTTGCACTCCGGTAATTCTAGACCTTCTTTTAGCACTTGTTGAAATAACTTGGCGACACTCTCCCTTTTAAATGAATATTCTTTATTCATCTTATCTTTGAGGGATGGTAACGTTCTATCACCAGTTCTCATTGTTTGCCTCAGGCGATCCCCTCCACCATGGAAGGTTCGTGGTCTATCATTCTCCCCAAGTATCAGCTTCGGCTGAGGGTTAAGGTTGTAAACTTATTTTGTCTTTTCTTCATATTATTTTGGCTGCTTATTTTTATCTACATTATAAACCACTTGCTTCTCCTTACTCGGCCTGAGTGAGGATGCAAAGTAGGTTTCACCCTTTTTCACCTAAGAGGTCTTAGGCTTCTTGGGCTTATCAGAGTGGCCTTCTGATCTTGATAGATTTAGTTTCTCAAACATTGTCACTCTGTCCAGTAGATCCTGAAATATGGTAATGGTAGCCATATATAGGAATGGTTGCATCTTGTCATCGATGTTCCCCATTAATAATAATATAGTACATTCTTCTAACTGCTACTCATGCTTCATGCTCAAATTGTGCCAATGATTTATATATTTTGATATTGGCTCATCTCTCGTCTGCTTGTCTAAAGCGAGCTCGGTGATTGTGATCTTCTCTGTCGCACTGGTGAATCTTTTCATAAATGTGGCCTCTAATTCTATAAAACTTTTTACAGAGTCATTTGGCAACTCAGCATACCATTCAAAAGCAGCTGCTTTCAGGCTACTAATGAACTATCAAAAGAGTAAGGCATCATTCCCTCCTCTATTCCCATAAGTGCCCTTGAATTATGCCAAGTGCTGCCTCGGGTTGTTATTGCCATTGAAGGTGTTAAACTTCGGCACTGAGTATCATTATGGATACGAAACTTGATCATATTTAGCAGGGTATGGGTGACCTTTTTCCACCAATTTCTCCACTTGGTTAATGGCTATGATAGCCTTGATCTTCTTAGTAATGATTCCTTCCAACTGTGCAGCAGTCATACGTTTGGAGGTACTTATAATATTTTGTGGGGTGGGCTGGTGGATGATGTTATGGGCCTCATGACCACCTTAAAGAGCTCCCCATACTCCTGATACTTTGGGCATTCAAAAGTTTGCAGGTTCAACAGGAGGATTGGGCATGGGACCGATGGCAGCATTTCTCTTCTTCATCTACATCATTATTGCCATTTAAACCATCATCTCAGTCATTTTCTCATTTAACTGAGATATTTTCTTATCTTTAGCACTCATTTGATGTCTTATTTATAGCCACATGTTGGCAAGTGTGACATTATCAGCATCGGGAGGATTCTCCTCTATTTCCTCCACATCAACTTCTCCTTGGGAGTGGCCACCTCTGCTGACGGTGGACCCAGCTTCATTATGATGTCAGTGTTTTTGTCTAACCGACAGCTGCTGCCAATTATCACCACCTTCACCATCATCGTAATAGGCATTCTCGTTAGAAATGGTATACCTCACCATGTAGACGACTTCCAAATTTATCGTGTCATTTATTTCTTCCTCTTCCTTTTCTATATATTCTTTCTACCTACATACCTTCCTCTTCTTCCCTTTCATTTTCTAGTACTCAGATCTCCGAGCAGCGGTACAACTATATCTCTGGTTCTTGATTTGGCAAAATGATTTCTTCAATTTTTGAGCTACGGTCGAAGTTAAATTCTTCCTTTGGGCGGGTCGGTGAGTGACGAGATCCCCTAGGGGATTCTCTAAGGTGTCAACCGTCGGGTTGGATATCACTGTGGGCCATCTTTTGGACCCACTTATGACATAATTTGTTGGCTAGGGTGGATCTCTTAGAAGCCACACCGGATGTCACACCTAGATTTACTTCACTTTCTCTACATTCTTTTTCATTTCTTTGAGGCTTTGGCCCCCATATCTGATTTCTCTTCCATCAGGACCTTTTGGCAGTGGATTCCCGAACACGCAGTTCAGGTGTCACACCGTGAGGCTCACCATATGGAATTTTCTTTCTTTCTCATCTTTTCATTACGACAGATAGACGCTCCCTAAGTGGGGTTCTCCTAGCCTCGATCACTAAAGGCCATTGGGACTTCTTCTTTTTTATCCCTTTCTCCTTTACAGTCTTGAGGATCCTGTAAACTCGGGCTGATAGAGATTCGGGCTAGTTCTTCTTATGGGGAGCTAGGGCTTCTTGTCATTTCTCTTAGAATGATTTCTTCAGCTCTTGTATGGAGCTATTTCTCTTAATCCATTTCGGTTTGAAATGGTAGCTTCAGCTCCTTGGCTGGTAGATTCGATGGATACACAGGTAGTTCCTGCTGAGCTCGAAGCTCAACATTCCTCTTCCTCCTCGTCCTCCTAGGAAGCTTCCTCTAGATGAGGAAGCTTCCTCAATATTCTTCCCGGATGCAAATAACCTGGTTGGCAAAGATGTGGTGTTTGCAGTCGCCACAAAAATCCTTTCGTCGGTTACAACTCTTTTAGCAATTTGGGCCTCCAACTGTGAAAGCCGTTCAAACACAAAAACCCACTTATCGGGATTTTTAGTAACTTTAGTATCCTGTGATGCAGGTAGAAGCATCCTACGTGTATCAGCTTCGATGTCGGGTTATTGTACTGGCAGGTGCGTATGACGAGTAGGAGCTTCGGTAGGATGGAGTCTCCATACAGGCCTTTTAGTATTCACGCCACTCATAGGAATGGTGGTAGTTCTTACAATGACTCCAGGGAAGTTGAGGCTACCAAACTAGATGGTAGGTCTAGCTTTCCCAGTCTCAATAATAATATTTGCCAGTTGGATCCTGGCACCTTATCCAAGTTGGATGGTCATTGGAGTATTCTGTAGATTTATGTGCATAATAAAATCTAAGGGTTAGTAATCAGTATCTGACACATCAACTCACACTTTCAAAATGCAGAAACTTGCATAGAACAGAAGATAAAAATAGATAATCATTAACAAGCAAATAAAATAAATTCAAAACCCTGCTAAATATGTTATCTCAATGAATTAGTTGAATGGTCATTTTAAAATATTAAAAAATTTAATTCATTAAATGTTCATTTTAAAAGGTTTAGCATTTTAAGTCCGTATTGATTTAGCTGCTATTATAGCACTAAGACGACTAGCCAAAGATGGAAAGAGAAATCAAATCCCAGTGGAGTCGCCAGAATCTGTGGGCTCCAAAATTTTGGTCCCTGCCTCCCCATTACTTTTCAGGGGAATTTTAACGAATTAAGTTCCGGGGTAAATTTTGTAACGTAGATGGGTTTGTAGACAAGACACTACCCAGAGATTTCACCCTCATTTTGTGAGAATTTTATGATTTTTCTGGTTTTCTATTGGCGCAAGCCCCTATAGCTAATTACACCTCTTGATAACGAGAGAGAACTTTTGATTAAGGCTAGTCGTCAATCAGATATGTAGAAATACTTGATATCTGGCATATAGTAGCAGCATGGGTATTTAGAATTATGGAAATTTAATATTTAAAATTAAAAAATTCATCATCTTGCACTTAAAGCGGATGGTGGTGGAATTGATGATGAGCCCGATCAAGATCCCATGCTTCCGTCCTCACGGGACATCGTGGTCCCTGGCCTACTTAGTCAGAGGAGGTAGTCAACCCAACCTGACAGAAGGAACCTTGTCGGCAGCCATGGGTTGCTTTATCCAAGGGTACCTTATAGATCTGGGATGAATGTTTATCTAAGTAGGCAAATTTGAATCCACCTTAGCTAACATAGGGCTTTGTGCCCTATCAATTATATCCTATTGATTCATATCTTAAGAATTTAATGCCACTAAGGAACATATTGGCTCTGGCCACAACTGTTATCTCGGGTGCCATTTGGCGGTAGAACCACTCAATTCAGAGGGCCTCGGGTCATAACTGTTTACCTGTAGTACCATTTGGAGGTAAAACTACCGGTTAGAGGATACCTACCACATCTTTACTGGTAAGAGACTATTTTGAGAATAACTCCTAGTAATATTTTTGACCGGACACTAGCTCTTTGTGAGCTAAAGTGTTTTGAGATTTATCCACCTCGGTAAACTATTTACAGAGAGTGGATAGATTTTGCTTTAAGTATTTTAATGGTTAAGTTTCTGTTTTAAATATCTTGGAATTTTGAGATTTTTGAAAGTTTTGTGGAATTTATGAGTATTTGAGAAGTATTTGGAAATATTTGGAATTAATCCCTCCGGTTGAGATCTATATTCAACACAGCCATCATCAGGGTGTTTATGGGAAATTTTATTCCTGGTTGAACCTTGTCGACATTGTCGAGCTGTCGATAGAGGATCGGGCTTCGTAGGCTTCAGGCCTGTATTAGTGAATTTTCTTTATTGAAGGCCCTGAAGGCGGCCTAATATGAATATATAAAATAAATATCTCGATCAACCTCATGACTGCATATTTATTTAATGGTTCGAGCCATGTCGACTCCTATCAACCTGTATAGAAGGATCGAGCTCAAACTTAAATTTTATTTACTGACCCACGTAGCATCCCTAGATGTCATGTGTATATCAATAACACGCTCGCCAAGGCCCATACGAGTGTATGATATATCCCCTTTTGTGTACCTATGTGCATACATATTATGGTGCATGTGCTAAGGTATTTTTGGGATATTTAATGGGTCTTCTATAGCAGCTTGCAGGAGCTTATGTTTGTCATAGTCTTTTTAATATTTGCCTGTGGATGCCATATTAGATGCATGATCGTTGTTCATCAAGAAACTTGCAAGCCTTAATAATCTTATCTGACTCAATGTTCATGATTTGGTTGAATTGAGAATCAACAAGCAACTCTCTAATTATGCCATCATCAATATTTTCTGTTGTTGGCTTAAATAAAGAATCAATAATTTTAACCTTAGATGATTGTGTCATTACTAATGCCCCATACTTCAAAATTAAGGGGCCATAGTCTCAAATTAACTACAGCAATTGGATGCACCTCAGATTGTCTAGAAGAATAATATGAGGCACCCATTCTTAAACCAACTGTTGTAGCCCTTGGGGTGATCAAGATAGCAAGTGTATTTTCTATTTGTAATTGTGAGTTTGGGTCACCCAAGCATTGCATTAATATTTAATAGTATATTTTTCAAACATGGATAATTAACTCAAGTGGGCACGATGCAGTGTGTGTTGACATTCTTTTGAATGAATCTAGATGTATCACATCATCATTTTCATTACATATCAATTCCCCCTGGTTGCAGCTGACATGTTAATTATAGTATGAGTCCCTTGTAGTGCCATTGAACCTTTGTACAAACTCCTATATAATCAGGAGATTCCTTTCATCAGCATCGTATCTCTTGTTTTCTTTTGCATATAGGTCAATGCACTCATTTGAATCTTGATGTTGACTACTAGCTAGACTATATTCCCCAATAAATCCTTTATGTTTATTTGGGCCCTACTTAGATTTCATAGAACCTTTCTCCTTTATGGTGTTTGCAAATGAATGTAGTGGGGATTACTGCATCTTTCAATATGATTGCTACGAAGACTATCATCAGCTTCAATTTTCCTATTTGAATGTGTTCGTTTGTCATTCACAGGGTATCGCCACTTTTGTTGCATATATTCTGTATTTACTTGTAGACAGTGTGTTATAAACATGATGGATTTTGTAGTAGCTCATAGGAGCTTGCATCTACAGCCTATTCTCCCCTTTTGCTCGTAGGAGGGCAATGTGCTTGTTAAATGATAGATACATATATCATAATCCCTCATTGTTGTCTTCATACGATTTGCAACATTTGTCTATATTTAATTATGCTCAAACTATACATGCCCATATTGATCATTGCTTGAAAATGAATTAAATCCGATGCTACTAGTTCGTTATCATGCTACAAAGAATTCATACCATGGCTTTGTGACCAAATCATATCCTTCACAATCTTCTCATTATTTGCAAATAAGTTCCACTTGCAAACTCCTTATCTTCAAAGAGGATTTGCCATATGTATGATGGGTTTGACATCTTATTCTTCAATATTTTCATTCCAATTGAGATGCTTGTTACATGTTAATTGTTGTTGCTAATCAAAAGCATGTTGTTGCATATTTCATTTAATCCACATTTACATGTTGATTATGTCTGGATATCTTCCTCCATGAGTCCCCTGCGGTCTTATAAAGTTCAAGTCCAAGTTCAAATTGAGTTCATGTCCACTGCACATAGTTTGTTTGAGTTTGAGTTCTCTTGCACTTAATTCATTTGAGTTTGAGTTCCCTAGAATATGATTTAAGTTTAGTTCATTTAATTATATTCATCATTTCCAATTCAAGTTTAAGTTTGAAACTTATTCAAATAAGGTCCTCTGTGTTCAATCAAGTTCAAACTAGGTCCTCAGTTCATTGCAAATTTTGGCAGCCTCCTGGCGTCTCCCCTGTTAGAAAAAATTTTAGGAGTCTGGGCCTCGCGCTATGCTAGAGAAAAGTCTGTACGGTAGGTATTAAATGGCATCGTAGCCAAAAATCTTTAATCCCACCATGCCATAGAAAGGCGTGTATTGGTCCTTGGGCACCTGTTTCAAAAAAAATGCAATTTTTATATTTGTCCCCGTCGTGCTAGGGAAAAGCATATACAGGACCTACCTGCCTCGCCATAGGCATCACACTGGGTTCCCTTCCCACCACACTAGAGAAAAGCATGTATGGGTGATTTTCCATTACATCGCTAATGCCAAAAATGAGGTTTTGAGTTAAGCATATTATATCTGCACTACGACGATGGGGTGGAAGCGATGAGATGCACAAAACACTCCATTTTTTTATATTTTTTCCTCTTTTTTGCATCCTTTTTTTTGAACAAATACACACACACGCGCGCACACACACACACACACACACACACACACAGATATATATATATATATATATATATATATATATATATATATATATATATATGCATTAAAGAGTTTTTTTTTTATTTGTGAAATCGTAATGCCAAAAACTGATATTGTTAATCAATAAAAGATACTAACTAACAGCAATAACATAACATAAGTAATAAAAAAGCACAAATGAGTACAAGAGTTAAGGAGAAAGAATAAGGTTTACTTTATAGATTCTTTTTGAAAGCTGCCAAGCCACGTGAGGAGATTCTATTAGCTTTGTGATAAAAAAAATAGTGAAATGGCTTGAGAGGAGTTATAAGTGGACTAGGTTGTTTTATGTTTTTTTTTTTTTTTTTTTTTTTTTTTGGCGTTTATTGAACTGGTGGAATCAATCAAGAGTCAAGGGGAGAAATAAAATGAAAGCTTGAGTTGCGGAAGTTGGACTCAGATATTTAGATAGAAGAAATGGCTAGAGGTAAACAAGAAAGAGATAGAAGGAGTTCAGCTTCTAGAGAGCTGAAAGCTGATGGACAAAATAGAGACAGGCATCTGGCATTCTGAATTGATGTGGGAGGGTGATTTCATGTAAAGAAGCTTGTCGGAAATTCTCAGCTTAAAGAAGGTGATGGGATCTTCCAGAGAGGCTGAGTTTACATGAAAGAAACCAGAGGTGGCATGAGGTTTGGGTAGTCTGAATGAAATGAGAATATCAGTTGTGTTAAGAGGATATAAGTTGGTGCAGCTGCTGTGGACATGAGAACTATTTACTGGAATTGGAGAAGATGAAAGGGAAGAGGTCGGGAAGTTGAATCGTGGAAAGAGAAGCAGTGAGTTGAAACTCTTGCTACAAAGATGACGTTTACTTGAATTTTGAAACTGAGGGAGGCAGGAAGCTCTTTTGCATGGAAGTGGAGATGGTATTGAAGGTTTGCTCGACTATGGGTGTGTAAAAAAAACTTTATTTGTTCCACTCTCTTTTAATGACGAGAAGACTCGAATTGAGCAGAGTAGCTAATTTACAGAAACAACTCTCAGTGAGATTTGCGGGATTCAAGACATGGATTCAATCCATAGTATACGAGGTTTGCATTAAATGCTTTGATTTGATTTCCTTATCTAAATTATAAATTTGGTTTAAGTCCACCAGTAGCACTAATAACAATTTTCCATTATGAGTAATATCATTAATTGAGCTCGTAGCAATACAATAATCAATGAATATGACCTCGATTCTTGTGCATTTTCTCAAAATTCATGTATATTACATCATCTTGCATGGAGATTTCATTACATCAATATCTTTGGATAAATTTATAGTGAATTTAGGGTGTTAATGATGCTCCGATCACAACAGTACATTTTGTTTGGAGATCGAACATCATTTGGGCATTGTTGAGGCCAATTTTCCTCAAAAGGCATATTGTTGCATCAGAACCTCCTCGATTTGCATGCATAACCTCAATTGAATAAATTGATAGTCAATTTAGAGTGTTAGCAGAATTTTGGATGCAATAACGAAGTCTGTTCTTCAATCAGACATCTTTTGGGTGCCATCAAGCATCATTTTCCTCAAAATTTGGGTGTTACCTTGAGATGCGTGTATTACCTCAAGATACATGTCAACCTCTTCACATGTCTTTAATTTAATCAAATTGGTTATCATCCTTAGGTATTTAGGATATTCTGAACATGATGGCAAAGTTTGTTTCACAATCAAACTTTATATGGGTAGTGACCAGGCCAATTTCCTCGATATATGCGTTATCTCCTTGAGTTTCATGTCACCATCCCGGACGATCCCTTTTGGTAAGTAAAATATAGTTTTTAAATATTAAGGATATTTCAAACTCAATGGTGCATTCTGTTTCACTATCGAAGGTCATTTAGATAGTGTCGAGGTCTCTTTTACATGATATGTGTATTATCACCTTAGGATTTGCATCATCACCTCAGCTGATCCCAATTAATCAAATAATATTTAAATTTTGAATGTCTACATCATTCTGGATGTAACGGCAAAGTCCATTCTGCGATCGGATATCATTTAGGTGATGTCGAGTATTAATTTTGGGTGTTGGTCATCCCTTCAGACTGATCTCATCCGATTTAATCACGAGGGGGCTCGACTTGGAAGAACTCGATGCCTGGTCATAATGGCCTAGTCGGTTTGGCAATTAGAGGTTGTTTAAACCTTCAAGTAATGGCGTTAATACGCTCATTGCTTGAATCCGTCGATTTAACCCCACTTGTGTGTGGTTTCGTGTGTAACAACACTAGTCAAATAAGGCATAGACATACTCTTGATTTTGTAAGACTTAGACTTAACTCAATCTTAGTGTACATAGGTTTACCCTATCATTAAACTAAGCTACCTACTTGATTATGCAAAGTCTATAAGTTGGAGTCTCTAGTTAAAATCTAATATATCCTACTAAAAGCACTCAATTGAGTCCAATGGAGTCAAATAATTCTTATCTTATGTTTTAGGTCAATCTAAGCTAATCCAAATCACTAATAACTTAACTTAGTATAGCCTTAGCTAAATTGGCTGACCCTATATCCTAACATAATTCCTAATGAGCTGACTTACTCAATGACCTTGTAAACCTAACCCAAAAAAATATTCCTTAATTGCAATTAAAACTAATTTTCTTAGTCCAAGCTAAATTAATTAGCCTAAACCCGTTGGCCAATCTATTTATAATAAAAATAAGCCATTATTGCTGGCATTATATGTCTCATGCCCTATTCTCATAATTTTGATGATAACAAATATATGCTTGGATGTTCGAACTTGTATGCTAAGTATTTCATGTGTAATAGTTTGATGGATGTGTATGATAAATACTTAAATGGGATATACATTGCACAACCCAAGTTCAATCAAATTTTGTAAATAATAAATTTCCAAACTTTATCCAATTTTAATATTATAAGCTAGGTAGCCATTTTTTCCATATTTTGGATGTATATGAATACTTTTTGACTTTTTCATGTGACTAGCCTTTTTTTTTAGCCATTTGAAACTTATATTCATTAAATATAAATGATTTTCTTATCAAATATTATATTATTAATTAATAAAATAATGTTAGATTATAGTTTTATTTAAAATTGACTTTACTTACTTTTTTCCTTTAAATACCCCTCTTTCTTTTCTTGTCAGGGTTGTTCAAAATATCAAAACTCAATCATTTTCTTCATTCCTCTTTCCTTCCTTACATGCTAAATCTTGAGAGGAGAAATTTTGATTATCATTCCAAGAGCTCTTTACATTTGTAAGATAAAATTCTTGGCTCGAAAACTTCAACACACTAAATAGTGTAACATCTCTATGAGTTCTTGAGTTTGTTTTCTTTCTGTAAATATTTACTTACTATTCTTTTAGTTTTTACCATATAGTTTTCTTGAAAATAGTTATTATTTGGTGAAATACTTGTTAAGAATCTTAGACTAAATTTTATATATTAAATCTCTTAAATCCATAATGATAGCAAATAAGTATTTTTTTTTGTATAAATTTACATTTCAAATCTAATTAATTTTAAAAGTATTATATGATTTAGGAGTTATATTTTAAATCAGTAAGAAAATGATATTTATTTAAAATATTATTCATACTTAGATTGGGTTGTACTCACCCTTGTAGGAGAGTACTTAGGTTATAAAAAAATTCTTTGGTTTAAAGAAGTGAGATTTGTAAGGAAAATATGGAATTAGTGGATCTAGCTGAGAGTTGGCTAGCATGAATGTAGGCCAAATTTGATTCTAGGCTGAACCACATAAAACTATTGTGCCTATTATTTTCTTTACTTGCATCTATTTTCTTTATCGTTTATATAAAATTTTTTTGTTTATTTATTTCCTTACCAAATTGCATCAAAATTAATTTAATTATTTTTTTAATAAAATTTTTTTAAAATCCAATTCAATGCCCACTCGGGGCGCCATAATCATTCAATAATTGGTATCAGAACTTTGGCTCTTTCTTATTTTAGCTTAACATCCTAGAGTAGATCCACTTATAAACTATGGCATAAAGTTTTCCTAAGGGTTCACCACCCAAAGGAAAATTCGCTCATTGACCACCGTTGTTAGATAATATCTTATTTAATTATTGAAAAAATAGAATTAGTACTTTCCTAAGAGGACAAGACTCTCGTATATGGTATATGCTTACACACAAATATCACACCCACTAAAGAAACTAATGGAATTAAAATTTAAAAACCTTTTGATGAATGGATTGTATAAAGAGAGAGTTAGATGAGTTAAATGCTAGGGCATGTAATACTTTGTGTTGTGCACTTCTTTCAGACATTTACACGAAAATTTCCATGTTAAATTCAGCGAACAAAATTTAGAATAAATTAATTATAACTAATGAAGGTACTAGTAAGGTTAGAGATACTCATATAAATATTCTTGTACATAAATATGAATTATTTTGTATGTCTCCTTAAGTCTATTTTTGATATGTACATTATATTTATGAAAATAATTAACACATTACACTCTTTTGGAAGAACATATAAGAATCAAGCTTAGTCTTTAAGATTCTTAGATGCCTTCTCAAACAATGGGATGCTAAAGTAACTAAAATTAGCGAGGCTAAAGATTTATATAGTTATCCACTTAATCAATTTTTGGGTTCTTTGATAGCACAAGAATAGATTATATCACAAAGGGATAAGTCAGATAGCTCTTATAAGAAAGAGAAAGAGAATGGAAAAAATTATTGCCTTACATGTTGATGATAATGATGAGTCTAGTTCTCAAGCTCTAATGAAGATAGTGATGAGGTGGACATGCTTTTAAGAAGACTTGGAGGCTTATTAAGGAAGAAAAATAAAGGTATAAGAAATTTAAAAATTATAAATTTCAAACTAAGAAATTTCCAACAGGAGAAAGGATCATTTGCTATCATTCTAAGAAGCCTGGACATGTAAGAAAAGATTGTCCATATCTTATTCATTCAAAGAAGAAAGAGATGGATGTGGAGAGAAAGAGTGATAAGAAAGAAAACAAGAATTTCAAGAAGAAGAAGAAGGCTCTATGGGCCAACCCAGATTCAGATGAATTAAGCTCACCGGATAAAGAGGTGAATTTTTGCCTTCTAGCAAAAGGAGAAGCTAATTTTGATTCTCAAGTGGTATGTAATAATGTATCTTATAAAGAATTAGATGATGTGTTTAATGAATTAGATAATGAATATAAAAATTAAAATGAAAAAAAAATATTCTAGAAAAAGGAGTATAAAAATTTAGATATGCCTTTCAATGTTTTAAAAAATGAATGTGATAATTTAGAAAATAAAAATAGTTCTTTATTAGATCATTCTTTACTTGTTTGTAAACTTAAAAGAGAAAATATTCTATTAAAAGCATGATTAGATTTATGCATGAAATCATAAGTTTATTATATAGTTTCATCTAGTACAACATCAAATGAATGTTCTTAAATGGCACATAGACATAATGTTAAACCATGTGCAAAAACTAATATTTGATGTAATTATTGTGGTATAGAAAAACATATCTCATTTGATTGCTATGCTTGTAGATCACAGAATGCTAAAAAATAATTTTTTTTTGTATGGGCACTAAAAAGTATAAGCACTTCTTATACTATACATGATAGATATCATACTTCACATTTAGATTGTTAACCTAAAAATATTTGGGTTCCAAAAGTTAAGATTTTAATTTTCTTTTATAGGGATGCCTTCAAAGTAAAATTAATGAAGGCATGTGGTACTTGGATAGTGGATGTTCAAGAAATATGATGGGTGACATAGCAAAATTCACTATATTAAAACCAAGATATGGAGGATAAGTCATATATAGAGATAATAAAAAGGGAAAGATCATTGTCATTGAATCCATTTGTAAGAACTCTATGACATTAGAAAAAGTGTTATTTATTTCTAGTCTAAAAACATAACTTAATATCAATTAGTCAATTATGTGGTAAAGGTTTAAATGATTCTTTTTATGTTTCACATTGCATTATTAGAAATAATAAAGCTATTTTGCTTATTGGAAATAAACATACAAATATTTATTTTAGAGAATACAAATGATATTAATTTTAATTATTTTTGCATGAAATCTATAAATGATGATGCTTAGTTATGGCATAGAAGGCCATGACATGACAATATCCATACATTAAAGAAAATTTATAAACTTGATTTAGTAGTTAGTTTATCAAAAATAAATTTTTATTTTGATTATATATGTGATGCATGCATTCATGGTAAACATATTAAAAGTTCATTTAGAGGAAAATATAATTACCACTAATAGACCTTTAGAATTATTACACATTGACTTATTTGGATCAATTAACACAACTAGTCTAGGTGGTAAGAAATATCGATTTATTATTGTAGATGATTATTCAAGATACACCTAGGTATTATTCTATACTAATAAAAATAATGCATTTGATGATTTTAGAAGATTTTCTAAGTATATTCAAAGAAAATAAGGTTATTTGATTCATATAATCCAAACAAATCTTGGTGGAGAATTTAAAAATAAATCATATAAAAATTATTATGTTGAAAATAAAATTAGACATAATTTTTCAACCCCTAGGACTCATCAATAAAATGGTATAATTGAAAGAAAGAATCATACTTTAGTAGAATTAGCAAGATCAATGTTAGAGAAATATACACTTCCAAAGCATTTTTAGGTAGAAGCATAAATATTACATGTTATGTTACAAATAGAGTTTATTTAAGACTCATTCTTAAAAGACCCCTTATGAAATATTTTTTGGAAAGAAACATAAGATAGTCATTTACATGTTTTTGGATGTAAAGTGTTTTATTTTAAATAATGATATGGATCATTTAAGTAAATTTGATAGTAAGTTTAATGATGGTATATTCTTAGGATATTCCATTTTTAGAAAATATTTTAGAGTTTTTAATAAGAGAAAATTAATTGTTGAAGAATCCTTTCATATCATTTTTGATAAAAAAATCTTATAGATTTAATAAGAAATGACTTGAATGATGATAATATTGAGAATATAAAGAAAATAAATTTGGAATTGAGATATATTAGAAATCACCCAAAATAATTAATAATTTGTTATCCTTCTCAAGGTGTTAAGACTAGGAGAAATCTTAGGGATGAGGTAGAATATTTGCATTTCTGTCAGAAATTAAACCTAGAAATATAGATGAAGCTTTATAAGATAATTTTTGGATAGTTACTATGGAAGAAAAACTTAATCAATTTGTAAGAAATGATGCTTGGGACCTAGTCTCATGATCTTATGGCCAAAATGTAATTGGAAATAAATAGGTCTATAAAAATAAGCTAGATAACTCAAGAAGTATTATTAGAAATAAAGCTAGGTTTGTTGCACAAGGGTACACACAAATAGAAGGAATATAGTTTAAGGAATATTTTGTACCTATAGCAAGACTAGAGGTTATTAGATTGCTCCTTGCCTTTGCTTGCTTTAAGAATTTAAACTTTTCAAATGAATGTCAAAAGTGCATTTTTGAATGGGTAAATCAAGATATTTTGTTAGAACTACCACCAGGTATTGAGAGCCTTAATTTTTATAATCATGTGTATAAATTTGAAGAATGCACTATATGGTTTAAAATATGCTCCACATGTTTGGTATGATATTAAGTAACTTTTTAATTGAGCATGGTTTTAGAAAAAGTAAGTTAGATATAACTCTTTTTATCAAAAATATTACAGGTGGTTTGATTATTATGCATATTTATGTTTATGATATATTAGTTGAAAAAAATGAATTTTTGTGTCATAATTTCTCTTCATTAATGTCAAAAAAAAATTTAAAATGAGTATAATAGAAGAACTCACCTTTTTCTTAGGACTTCAAGTAAAAATACTAAAGTAACACATTCGTATGTCAAACTAAGTATATAAATGAATTACTATAAAAGTTTGACATGAAGAGATTCAAATTAAGTAATATCTCTATAAGCTCATCAACTAGACTTGATTTAGATGAATCAAAAAACTAATAGATCAAAAGCTTTACAGAGTATGATAGGTTCACTTTTTGTATCTTACTATTAGTAGGCTTGATATTATGTTTGATGTATATTGGTGTGATAGATTTCAAGCTAATCATAAGGAATCACACTTAATAATAGTTAAATGAATATTTCTTTACGTGATAGGAACTTCTAAGTTAGACTTATGGTATCCCAACAAATTTGTTATATTCTGATTTAGTTGTATATTTTAATGCAGACTATGTTGGTTCCAAGTTGATAGAAAAAGTATATTTGGCATGTGTCAATTCTTAAGATCATCTTTTATTTTTTGGCCTTCTAGAAAATAAAATTCTATAACTTTATCCACTACTAAAGCAGAGTACATAGCTGTAGGTAGCTATGTTGCTCAAGTTTTATGGCTAAAGCCACAATTAAATGATTTTGGAATTAAGCTTAAACACATTCCTATTAAATTTGAAAACATTAATGCTATTAGTTTAACAAAAAAAACCCTATACAACACTAAAAAACTAAGTACATAAAGATTAGACATCATTTATTAAAGATCATATTAATAAGAATGTTGTGTATATAGATTTTGTAAACCCTTATTCTTAAATAGAAGATATTTTTATAGAACCATTAGTTGAAGAGAGAATTTGCATGTCTATACGTACGCTTGAGATATTAGACCCTAATATTTAAACTTTATACTTTTATTATTCTTTTTATGGTGTTAAAGGAGGAAAAGAATTATATGTTGGTCATAATTTTTTCACTTGCATATTTTTATGGGGAGAATTATTTTAAGCACTATTTACGTTAAGAAATATTTCTCAATTATTATTATTATTATTATTATTATTATTATTATTATTATTATTATTATTATTATTATTATACTATTATGATTATTATTATTATTATTATTATTATTATATATATATATATTAATGCTCAAAATTTATAATGAAAGGTTGCAAATTATAAATCATAATTATGACTTACTTATTGTGAAGCCTCATCCAACCAATACTATTATCATTTAGGAGTTCTTCACCAACTTGAATGAGCCCAAGAATGAGTCAGTTTTCATCTTGGTTAATTAGGTCACTTTCACTCCCATAGTTATTAACCAAATCTCCAAAACCCCTAATTTTCAATATAATGGGGATGAGTAATTAATGTTTTGCACCAGTATCATAAACTAAGAGGAAATTATTAGGTTCTTAACTTGGAGGGATTTGAATGCCCAACGGAAGAGGAGAGAGGATAAAATGATAATTTTTTCTTCTTTTGGCCCTAACCCACTAATTCAAGCCTTAACATTTCTTCATTTATGTGAAGTTAATGCCAAGAAAAAACATTACTGATATAACTAAAAAATATATTATTTTAAACTATTGAATTCAAAAGGATATGACTATAGATTTTTGAAAATTTATTTTTTAGTTTATCTAATATATGCTTAGAGGTTTTATGATTTGGGCAAATCTGTTTGTTCAAGTGAATTCTATTCCAAGTTTATGTTTTGATGATTACAAAAGCTTATTATTTATTTTATTCATCTCCTAATAAATATTTGAGTTTTTGTTGTGTGTACTAAAGTATTTTTTAGAAATTCACACTCCAGATTACTGAAGACTTCAAGTTCATTTATTCAATGTAAATTTTATTTTTCTTGAGTCTGAGAGAGTGTGATTGTAAGTTGGATAACTGTGCACACACACACATTGGGGGAGCAAAAACTTAATTTTTTAAACTGATCGTACAGTACAATTTCATATCGTACGGGACGATCTGTAGAATATGTCCTCCATATCGAACCCATATGGAAAGAAATTTTTCTAAGTCAAGTTCGTACAGTACGAATTACTATTCGTACATGAGTTTTTGCTGTACAAACAGCTCTGAATTGGGTTCGTCCAATGGTTCGTACGGGACGAGTTGATCATACGAAGCACTCTGTTCGGATCATCCAAGGGTTCGTCCGGGATGAGTTGATCGTATGAAGCGCTCTGTTCGGATCATCCAAGTGTTCATCTAGGACGACAAGATCGTACGAAGTGCTCTGTTTGGATCGTCCAAGGGTTCGTACGGGATTAAATTATTCATACGAATGGCTCTGACTTGTTCGTCTCATTGTTCATACGGGATGAATCGTTCAATGTTTTGAACTATTCGTACGGTATGATCGTCGATCGTACGGGATGATCGGCACGGGTTAAACTTGTAATTTTCAATTTTTGGACAGTTTTTCTTATCCCAAGTATATAAATGACTTAAAACTGACTGAAGGAAAGATCCTTCTGTGAAAATACTTTTGGAGAGTGAAAGGAAGAGTGATTGGGAGAGTGTTTGGGAATGAGAGTTGAGAAATCTTTGAAGAGAAAATTTTGAAGGGATTCACAAGGTTATCCAATTGTGAGGATTTCTTTACTTATTCATCTAGCATCTTCCTATCTTCCTTGGAGACTTTTGCAAGAATACTTGTTTGAGAAGATTTCGATTCTCTGCCATCACTTGGAGGGTAAAGAAGGACGACGATTCTCTGCCGCACTTGGAGAGTGTAAAAGGACGTTTGGTTCTCTGCCTTCATCAAGAGGGTGAAAAAGCACGAAGGTTCTCTGTCACAACGGGTTGGTGGAAGAGAGTTTGTAAAGGCTTCTCCGCCTTGCTGTGGAGGCAAAAGGAGAGTCACTTGAGTTTAGTGCAATACCTAAAGAAGGAGTCTCTAAGGAGTGGATGTAGGTCATGTTTGACCGAACCACTATAAATTCTAGTGTTTTCTATTCATTATTTACTTTTCCACATTTTATTTTTCCGCAGTTTATTTTCTTTGTGGTTGAATTTCTGTGTTTAAATAAAGAGCAAAAAGTAATTCTGTTCGTACTGTACGAAGCAAGATCGTACAGTATGATTAGCTTTAAAATTTTCCAAAATCCCAAGAGTAAATTTTTAAAGGACCAATTCACCCCCCCCCCCCCTCTTGGTTAGCCTAGGGACGTGAGCAATAGATCTAACAACCTATTTGTACTTTCAAGTGGTATCAGAGCTAATTTTAAAAATTACTATTTAAAATATTTTTTGAAATTTGATCATGGCTAATTTTGGAAATAGAAATACTTTAGAAGATTACTCGATCACTAGACCACCTTTATTTGAAAAACTCGCATGTCTACATTTCAGCAATCTCTTGATTATCGCATGTGGATGTTAGTACAAGAAGGTTATATTGAACCTACTAGAATTGTAGAAGGAATTAGAGTTCAAACACCTTTTGTCGAATGGACTGTAGAAGAACATGAGCTAGCTCAATTAAATGCTAAGTGTTTGAATAGCTTCTTTTGTGCTTTAAAATCAGAAGACTACATGCGTGTTTCGACATGTAAATCAGGAAAGGAAATTTGGGATAGGCTTTGCATTACTTATGAAGGTATAAATGAAGTGAAGCAAAATAGATTGAACATTTTCTTGCACGACTATGAATTATTTTGCCTGAAACTGAATGAATCAATCTCAGACATGTACACACGTTTTACACACATAGCCACTTTATTGCATGCTTTAGGTAGGGAGTTGACAAATGCAGAAAAAGTTAACAGGATACTTTGTTGTTTACCTACTGCATATGATACAAAGATAACTGCAATAACAAAATCTAAAGATTTGAATGTTTGTTCTATTGACAATCTTCTTGGATCATTAATTGCTTACGAGCAATCTGTTACTCAAAGACAGATTGATGCAAGTGAGAAGCGAAAGGAGAAGAATATCGCTTTGAAGGTGGATGATTCTGAAAGTGATCAGTCACTACCTGAGGATGAAGAGGATATCGCCTTGATAACAAGGCAATTTAGAAGTTTCCTAAAAAGGAAGCAGAGAAGACGCCAACAGTGGAACAAAGGTAAGTTCCAAAAGAATGTTAAGATTTCTAATGAAGTTATTTGCTATGAGTGTAGGAAGCCATGACACATAAAGATAGATTGCCCCAATCTCAAAGAAAATCCTAGCAATGAGAAGGCCGAGGAGAAACCAAAGCAAAGAAGGGGTAAAAAGAGACTTCAACGAGCATTTTGAGTGAACTCAACTTCAGATTCCTCAGAAACTGCACCAGAAGAGGAAGTTACAAATTTGTGCTTAATGGCTGACAATCTTGATCAATCAGATCAAGAAGAGGTATGTGACTTAAGTTATGAAGAATTATTTGAAGTTTCTGAACACATACATACAGCATATAGAGAACTGAAAAAACTGCATGCTAAATTAAATTTGAATTATTTAGAGCTGCAAAAAGAATATGAGATCCTTAGGAAAGATCATGAATTAATTGATAGCAACCACATGACTTTGTTGGATGAGTTTGATGATTTAAACAAACAGCATAATCTTTTAAAATCATCTCACACTGAACTTGAAAATGATTTTAAGACTTTTATGGATGAATCAGATTCTAGAGAGCATGATTTGAAGATTGACAATTCGATTCTAAAAAGTGCTAATGCTTATCTTAAAGTTTAGTTAAAAGAACTTAAAGAAAATAGAAATCCACCTAAACTTGAAGATTTTCATGAATCCTACTACAAGACCACTGGTTCAAAATCTAAGAAGAAAATTTTTAGGAAGAATAGATTTGTGAATCCTTTTCCAGGAATAAAGTGTTTTTCTTATGGTAGTTTAGGACATATTTCCCACACTTGTACACTTAAATATATAACACATTTAGTGTGGAGACGTAAGGTGTATAAATCACAGCATATCACACATGCATCTGGTTTAAAATTGTCAAGAGGAGAACCCAAACTTGTTTGGGTTTCCAAGATTAACATTTGATCATTTTACAGGAAAACTCTCACATAAGACCTTATGAGAGTATTTGGTACCTGGACAGTGGCTGTTCAAAACATATGACTGGAGATACAAATCAATTTATATCGCTGGAAGCCAGGAATGGAGGCAAGGTTGTACTTGGAGATAATAATACCAAGAGAGTGGTAGGTACAAGTATAATTTGAAACTCTAGAAACTTTGTGATTGAAAATGTACTGTTGGTTGAAGGTTTGAAACACAATCTGTTGAGTATAAGTCAATTGTGTGACAAGGGCTATCATATAAAGTTTTTGCCTACTAGTTGTGTTATTAGTTTGAATGGAACTATTATTTTGAATGGTGATAGAGTTAATAATATTTACATACTAGATTTGAATTCTATTAAACCTTCTACTGCTCTGTGTTTGAAAACTGTATCTGATGAATCATGGTTATGGCATAGATGGCTTTGTCATGCTAGTATGAGAAATCTTAGGAATATCACCCAAAAGCAACTAGTTAGAGGAGTACCCAAATTAGACTTCACTAAAGATCACTTGTGTGATGCATGTCAATTAGGAAAATAAGTGAGATCCTCTTTCAATTCAATCAAGGAAGTTAGAACTAGCAAGCCCTTAGAAATTCTTTACATGGATTTATTTGGACATGTTAGTACCTTAAGTATAGGAGGAAAAAGATTTGGGTATGTTATTATGGATGACTATTCTAGATTCACCTGGATTAGATTTTTGAATCATAAGAGTGAATCATTTGAAGAGTTTAGTGATTTTGCCACTTGGATTCAGAGGAAATTATGTTTTGAAATAGTTACTATCCAAAGTGATCATGGGGGAGAATTTGAAAATGAAATGTTTAATGATTTTTGCAAATCTCTTGGAATTGAACACAATTTCTCAGCCTCTAGGACACCTCAATAGAATAGAGTTGTAGAAAGAAAGAACAGGATGTTAGTTGAAACTACTAGGGTCATATTGGCAGAATATTCACTTTCAAAATATTTTTTGGCTGAAGCAGTTAGTACAGCATGCTATATGTTGAATAGGGTGTACATAAGGTCTAAATTAAATAAGACACCCTATGAACTTCTTAAAGGTAGGAGTCCCAACCTCTCACATCTACATGTTTTTGGATGTAAAGTGTTCATTCATAATAATGATAAAACTCTCTTAGGAAAATTTGATCCAAAATCTGATGAAGGAATCTTTCTAGGTTATTCAAGTGTTGGAAAATCCTATAGAGTTTTTAATAAGAGAATATTTGTAGTTGAGGAGACCACACATGTTATTTTTGATGAATCTTAGAATAGTAAAGAGTCTAAGTTGGATGAAGATGAGGTTGAGGTAGTAACCCAAAAAACCCGAAGATCAAAAAGTTGAAGAAAGGGTTGAAAAAGAAGAAGAAAACCAATTGCCTAGAAAATAGAAATTTGTTAGAAGTCATCCTAAAGAATTGATTTTAGGAGAACCAAGTGAAGGAGTTAGGACTAAGCATGGTTTGAGGAAAGAGGTAAATTATTCAGCATTTATTTCAATGATTGAACCCACTAATATAGAACAAGCTCTTTTGGATGAATTTTTGATATTGGCCATGCAAGAAGAATTAAATCAATTCAAGAGAAATAATGTTTGGGAGCTAATTGAAAGGCCAACAGATCAAAGTGCAGTTGGAACTAAGTGGGTGTTCAAGAACAAAATGAATGATTCAGGAGTTGTTGTGAGAAATAAGGCTAGATTGGTAGCTATGGGGTATAATCAGATTGAAGGAATTAATTTTGGGGAGACATTTGCCCCTGTAGTAAGACTTGAAGCAATTAGAGTTTTGTTATCCTTTGCCTGTTTTAAAGATTTTAAATTATACCAAATGGATGTTAAGAGTGCCTTTCTGAATGTGGTGATAGAAGAGGATATTTATGTTGAGCAATCTCCAGGTTTTGAAAATTCTAAATACCCTAATCATATTTTCAAATTAAAAAAGGCATTATATGGACTAAAACAAGCACCTAGAGCATTGTATGAGAGGTTAAGCACTTTCTTATTAAACAGATCATTTGTTAAAGGAAGTGTGGACACCACTCTATTTTTAAAAAGAATTGGAAAAGAAATACTCATTGTACAAATATATGTTGATGACATCATTTTTTGATCAACTGATAAAACTTTATGTGATGAATTTTTAAAGACAATGAGTAGTGAATTTGAGATGAGTTTGATGGGTGATTTGAGTTATTTTCTTGGATTTAACATAAAGCAAAGTGAGGAAGGAACCTTTCTTTGTCAATCTAAGTATGTTAAGGATATCCTCAAAAAGTATGAAATAGATAATGCTAAACCAGTAACTACACCCATGAGTTTCTCAGTCCTATTAGATAAGGATCCTAAGGGAAAATCTATTGATCAAAAGAAGTTTAGAGGAATAATTGGATCATTGCTTTATTTGACTGCTAGCAGACCTGACATCATGTTTAGTATTTGCTTATGTGCTAGATTTCAAGCTGATCTAAAGAAATCATATTTAACAGCAGTGAAAAGGATTTTAAGATATCTTCTGGGAACTCAAAATTTAGGGATTTGGTATCCTAAGAATAGTTCTTCTTTTGATATTATTAGATACTCAGATTCTGATTTTATAGGCTATAGGGTGGATAGGAAAAGTACTTCTGGGACATATCAATTCATTGGAAATTCATTAGTATCTTGGTCCAGTAGAAAACAAAATTTAGTAGCACTTTTTACAGCTGAAGCAGAATACATTGCCTTAGGGAGTTGTTTAGCACAGGTGCTTTGGTTGAAGCAATAATTGAGTGACTTAGGATTTTCAATTGGCACCATTCCAATCTTTTGTGATAACACTAGTGCCATTTGTATTTCAAAGAATCCTATTCAACATTCTAGAACCAAGCATATTGATATAAGGCATCATTTTATAAGAGATCATGTAGCGAAAGGGGAAATTGAACTACATCATGTCGCTACTAAAGATCATCTTGCAGATATCTTCACAAAACCCTTAGCTTTTGACACTTTTAGCATGTTAAGGACAAGGCTAGGTGTGATTGATTTGAATGCTTAATTAAAAATTCTACAAATGTGTGTTTATATGTGTTTGTTGGTATGTTCATTACAAGTGATTTATTTTCTAGTGTTTTATATTTTATTGGTATTTTATGTTGTATTATAAAAGAAAAATATTTTTTTTTATTTGTACTGTATTTGAGTGTTAGAAAAAATGTAAGGTTGGAGAGATAATGTTTATCTGGTTTGTCTATTCATACTGTACGATGACCTTATCATATTAT
Organism: Dendrobium chrysotoxum; assembly: GCA_019925795.1. Lineage (NCBI taxonomy): Eukaryota > Viridiplantae > Streptophyta > Magnoliopsida > Asparagales > Orchidaceae > Dendrobium > Dendrobium chrysotoxum. The sequence goes on from CM034297.1 coordinate 42,098,317, forward strand.
ACGAATCGTACATGAACTTTGTCTGTACGAATTGGGAGGAATCACGATTAGGGTCAGTTATTATTGATGATCGTACGTACGAATACGTCATTCGTCTGTACGATCCATATGTCATTTTGCATGAGGGACAAACCTAACCATCGCCTGAACCACCATTAATTTTCTGATCGTCCTGGATGAACACGTCATCGTCTGTACGATCAGGAAAGTCAAAAAGCCTGTATGAAAGGATGCCTCGGGACGAGCAGTTTATAAAAAACCATTTCATTTTGACTTCTTTTGTTCGTCTTGGATGAACTTTTATTCGTCCCAGATGAAAACAATTTTGTATTATACGAAGTTGGTTCGTACTGTATGATTTCAGGTTTTTTTATATAAAGGAGGGTCATTTTCATTCATTTCACTTTCATTCTAAAACCCTTTAGAGCTTAGAATAGAAGACGTCGGGTAGTGGAAAGAGAGCACGTGTTGCTAGGGGTCCTGCTTCTAGGAGGAATTGGGAAGAGAACTTTCTGAGTGAGGAAAATGAGGAAGCATACCTTAGGTATGCTGCTGCGTACCAGGAGGATAGAGTATGGATTAGGGATCAGTTTGATACTATAAACACTAACATTGCTATGCTGAACAGCTATTTTGCTTTGTTTGGCAATCCACCACCTCCTCCAGATCAGGGTCCTTCTGAGTTCTAGCATTCCTTGTGTTTGTTTTGGCATGGATGTGATTATACTTTTCTTTATTGTTCTCTTGTGTTGATTGGCTATTCTGATGTTTTGTGTTTATTGTTGGTTATTTTTATGAGTTGGTTAGCAAGTTTATCATTTGATATGTGCTGCAACGGAAAACTTACTTTGATGTATGTTTTATTAGTACTTATATGTTGTAATTGCACTAATCTGAAATGAGAAATGTTCAAGTGTTCTTGTGCATATCTTTTTTTGTTATTAACTGAAAATGTACTAATCTTAAAGCACTCTACTGTAGTTGATTAATGTTCTACAATGTTAACTGAATTTATATTACAATTAAAAATTCTATGCATAACATTAAATTCTAAAAAATATTTAGATTTCATTATGATTGGGTGTGATTAGAAGATCTTACTTTATCTTATTTAGACATGTATTGTTTAGTCTAAATTAATGTATATTTGATGTTTTAATATTATTCTAACATTCTATATCAATGTGTTCATTATCATTTTTTTGTGACTCAGAGATAGTGTTGTTGGAAAGAATCTTGCATTCAAAGAAAAGCTTGAAAAGATGCACAAAATATGTCATACAATAAAAGATGCGTAATGTCGCCAAATGTAAAAAGACACACAAAGTGTGTCATTCAATAAAAGATGCGCAATATCGCCAAATTTAGAAAAAGGCATAAAATTAGCCTACATTTTGAAAAGATGTGCAAAGTCGCTAATTGTTCTTTCCTTTAGCATTTTTCTCCAAGTTCACTAATCAATAATTATCACTTTTGACTTAGAATTTTGGTAATGTTATCTCGTCTTTTGTGTAAAAATTGAGACTACTAATCTGTCTAACGCATTACTACTTTAGATCAACTTTTCTTCTCCTTAACATAATACGCAATCTAACACTTTTGAGTCTTTAGTTTTTTGCTTCTGATTTGAATATTGTAGTTAAACTTCATTTAACATTATTCCACCTCTCAACTAATTTGAGTGTCCCTTTTTACTGTTGACAAAAGGGGGAGAGTTTTATTGTTTGATTAATAATATGATGATAAGTTTTTATTATTTTTGTTTATGTGCTATTTGTCTTTGTTTTGTTTGTATTCATGTGTATGTGCTTGTGTTATCATTCCTACTCTTTCCTACTCTTCCCTTGTGTACTCCATATTAGATTCTCTATCCTCGTATACCTTGATTAGGATAAGTCATTTCTTTAGGGGGAGCTTAGGGATCTTTTATTTAGGGGGAGTGTACATTCAGTGGATGTTAGGAGACCTATTTTTTATTTATTTCATTTCAAACAATAGTTGGTTTGTCATCATCAAAAAGGGAGAGATTGTTATGATTTGGGTAAATCTGTTTGTTCAAGTGAATTCTAATCCAAGTTTATGTTTTGATGATTACAAAAGCTTATTGTTTGTTTTATTCATCTCCTAACAAATATTTAAGTTTTTGCTGTGTGTCCTAAAATATTTTTCAGGAAATTCACACTCCAGATTGCTGAAGACTTCAAGTTCATTTATTCACTGTAAATGAAGTCTGTAAATTTTATTTTTCTTGAGTCTGAGAGAGTGTGATTGTAAGTTGGATAACTGTGCACACACACATATTGTGGGAGCAAAAACTTAATTTTTTAAACTGATCGTACAGTATGATTTCATATCATACGGGATGATCTGTAGAATATGTCCTCCATATCGAACCCATATGGAAAGAAATTTTTCTAAGTCAAGTTCATACAGTACGAATTACTATTCGTACATGGGTTTTTGCAGCACGAACAGCTCTGAATTGGGTTTGTCCAATGGTTCATACGGGACGAGTTGATCATACGAAGTGCTCTGTTTGAATAGTCCAAGGGTTCGTCTGGGACGAGTTGATCGTATGAAGCGCTCTGTTTGGATCGTCCAAGTGTTCATCTAGGACGAGATGATCTTACGAAGCGCTCTGTTTGGATCGTCCAAGGGTTCGTACGGGACAAAATGTTTGTATAAATGGCTCTGACTTGTTCGTCTCATGGTTTGTACAGGATGAATCATTCAATGTTTTGAACTATTTGTACGGTACGATCGTCGATCGTACGGGACGATCGGCACGAGTTAAACATGTAATTTTTAATTTTTGGATGATTTTTCTTGTCCCAAGTATATAAATGACTTAAAACTGACTGAAGGAAAGATCCTTCTGTGAAAATACTTTTGGAGAGTGAAAGGAAGAGTGATTGGGAGAGTGCTTGGGAGTGAGAGTTGAGAAATCTTTGAAAATAAAATTGTGAAGGGATTCACAAGGCTAGCATCTTCCTATCTTCCTTGGAGACTTTTGAAAGAGTACTTGTTCGAGAGGATTTCGGTTCTCTGCGATCACTTGGAGGGTGAAAAGGACGACGGTTCTCTGTCGCACTTTGAGAGTGTAAAAGGACGTTTGGTTCTCTGCCTTCACTAGGAGGGTGAAAAAGGACGATAGTTCTCTGCCGCACCGGGTTGGTGGAAGAGAGTTTGTAAAGGCTTCTCCGCCTTGCTATGGGGGCAAAAGGAGAGTCACTTGAGTTTAGTGCAATACCTAGAGAAGGAGTCTCTAGGGAGTGGATGTAGGTCGTGTTTGACCGAACCACTATTAATTCTGGTATTTTCTGTTCACTATTTACTTTTCCACATTTTATTTTTCTGCAGTTTATTTTCTTTGTGGTTGAATTTCTGTGTTTAAAGAAAGAGCAAAAAGTAATTCTATTCGTACTATATGAAGTAAGATCGCACAGTACGATTAGCTTTAAAATTTTCCAAAATCCCAAGAATAAATTTTTAAAGGACAAATTCACCCCCCCCCCCCTCTTGGTTAGCCTAGGAACGTGAGCAATAGGCCTAACAACCTATTTGTGCTTTCAAGCGGGTCTAGTTCTATGGGTCTAGGGCATCCCAATTTAATTTGTAATATTTATGAGCCATCCAGTGTAGTAGGAGACCCAGGGGAAGAGCTAGTTATCCCTACTTCTATTCTAAGTAAATCAAAGATCATGCCTTTCAAAATCACCATGTCAAAGCATAGTGAGGGATTTGACTTACTGAACCAACCCACGCAATAGTGGGGTAGAGATCCTAGGATGCTAGGACTTAAGTCAATAGACCTTCAGGATAGAGTTGATCATATCAGTATTTCTATTGATCACTTTGGGCAATAACTGATTGGGTAAAAATAAGGGATATATGCTTGTTATAACCATATGATGCTCCAACCTCAAAATTAATACCAATATTGTGCTTATTATAATGAAACATTAATAAGCATGTTTAAGAACTGGGAGATGGATTCCCATGGTAAGTGAAACTTTTTCCCTAGCCCACACAACTTTGCAATATATCCAGAGTAAGACCCACGATAACAACACCAGAAGAAGAAGCAGATGAAGATGAGGAGCAGGGAGAGCCCTATTGTTGGCCTTATAATTTTTATTTTTATTTAGTTTATTTTGTTAGTGTTTTCTTTTATGTTCCTTAGTTTCACGAGTTATTGTATTTTCTTGTTATTTTGGATTTTGTAAATTCTTATTTTTATTTTATTGTATTTTTAGTTTCCTACATTTTGCTCTTTTTTTTTGCAAAAAAAAAGTCACATTAAAAAAATAATTAATAAAATGAATTTTATCTAAATTTTGATTTATTGCTTGCCATACTATTGCACTTTTTGATTGTGTTATGAATTTTGGAAAATTCAAATTAAGGTCTTTATGTATTTAATAGTATAGAACTTTCATTATATCTCCATTAAAATAGTTAAAAATAACAACTAATAATTTCATTTAAAATTAGTAACTCTAGATAAATAAATTCATAAAAATCACTTAAGCATTTGACTACTTACAAATGATTACTGAATTTAAGAATTAATGTAAATTAACTTTTTTTTTGAAGAAATGCATAGAGCCATTTTATTAATAAAACCAAGATACAAGCAACTAAGTGATAGCACCCCTATCACATTCCTCCTTTAACAAAGAACAAAGTAAGGAGGAATCTTATTACAACCAATACTATCCCAAATAAAATCAAAAGAACGAGCATAGTTAGCACAACAATCAACTAACTTATTTCAATCCCTATTCACAAAATGAAATAACACTTGGTTAAAATCTCTAAGAAAAGATAAATCTTCTGGCTTCAAGAAAGCTTCCTTAGCATCTTCATTATTCAGCACACCTTGAACATACTTAATTACATTATAATTATCTACTTCTATTATGATTACTTTCACCTCATACATCCACTCTTAAAGAACCTTCCTCAAAGATAGAACCAACAGCAGCTCCAATTCCAAGTAGTCCCAATGCAAACAACTAAAGCCAAAAGCATGCAAAAATCTTCCTTTATAATCTCTGATCACGCTACCTATTCTTGCTTTATATGAGCTCTCTAATGAAGCATCAATATTGAGCTTAATCCATTCAGGGGGAGGAGGATGCCAAGAAGAAGAAGATAGCTATGACAGCTGGTTGGTATCCAGTTATCCAAAAACATATTAAAGCGAAAGGACGCAGTAGCGAAGCTAACTAAATTTGCTACTATTATAGTGATGCAATCCTCTATTCCACCATGTTTGAGCTTGTTTCTACTTTTCCAAGAAAAAAAGATAGTAGAATAATACAAATTTCCTAAAAACATATTAGAATTTGATAAAACAGCTAACTCCCGATAGCTTTCTTCTAGAGCAGTAAAAATAGGGACCTTAAATCCCCATCTATTGAGCAAATCTATTACTTGAGAGAGATATACACAATTAACTGCTATATGTTCAGACTTTTCTATAGCATTGTAGCCTCTCAGACACCCATTGAAGTCCAATAGTCTTCTATACATCAGAAACTCATTTGAGGGGATCACATTTAGATTTAATCTCCACCAGAACAGTTCTACACTGGGCCGATGTTTTAGCTTTTTCATCCATCTCCAATTCCTAGCTTCAGTAGCATTACCAAACAGCTTCTTAGAAACCAGGGCAGAAATAGATTTACCTGAGCATTTAGATAGTAGCTCTAATTAATCACATTGCAATTTTGGATGTATTGAAATAGATTTAATTACTTCTACCAATTCTTGATCGAAGAACTACTGCAGGTTGGATACATCCCATTCTCCTTCCTGGATAAAACCCATAAGACATTTACTTTCATGATTCAAATCTGCAATGAAAGTGGGCCACTGATCAATGATCTTATCTAAAATCCATACATCTTTAGTTGTATTGATACTACTGCCATTCAAAACCTTCCATTTCACAATATGTTGCAAACATTTGGCCCCCCTTCCAAGTGGGAGAGGCATAGCTCCTAACTTCTAAATTCCAAATATCCTTCACATAATTTACCATCAAGGTCCTATTGAGAAGAGAAGAAGGCTTTGTGACAAAGTTCCAAGAAAATTTATCCCTCAACGGACCCACTTTAGCAGCTACTAATTGCAGTCCTTGGCCACCCATTCTTTTTATTTTACATAAAGTTTCCCATGCAACATAGTGAAGACCTTTACTGCTATCTTATTTGTGCCATAGAAATTCCCTACTCATTCTATCCAAATCATTCAACACTCCCATAGGGACTAGTGAATGAGTAGATAAAAATGTTGGAAGAGAAATAAAAGACGACTTAATGAGAAGCAGCTTTCCTTAAAGAGAAATGAACTGGTTTCCCCATACGTTTAATCTACTATACGCCTTCTCCAATAGGTTCTAAAAATCTGAGAGAACCAACCTCCTTAAAGCTAATTTGACTCCAAGATAGGTGAGTTCTTTAACAACCTTAAAACCCAGAAGTCTTGAAAGAGCAACAATCCTTCTTCTACCAACTGATTTCACAAGGAGAACAGAGGATTTCTGAATATTAACCTTTTGACCCAACCATTTACTGTAGTCCTTCATAATCTTAATGATTTTCTTCACACTCTTATGTTTAGCCTCAGAGAAAATAATAATGTCATCAGCATACTATAAGTGGAATATTTTTTTCTGCATTAGGAGCCACTTTAATACCAATATTTCTTCCTCTTTGAACAAAAGCATCAGATAGCAATTGAGAGCACACAATAAAAATATAAGGATATAAGGGGCAACCTTGTCTAAATCCACTTTTGGCCTCAATCCATTTAGAGTAGTTTCCATTAATCAAAATAGAGAACTTTAGATCCACTGTTGCGACTCGAACTCACGAGTTTATATTTTTGATGATAACAAATATTATGACTCACATCTTTATATCTCCTAGTACTTTCATTCTATACTTATTGGTGTGTATACTAATATTTTAGGAACACCATGCACCATCCAACGAAGAATCAGAGCTCAAGATTGAGTAGAATAGGTTATGCTGTAAAGAGCCTGCAATATTCATTGATATAATTTTTTATTTCTTGAGTTGATTCTTATAAAGGTGTTTGCTAGCTTGGTGATCATACACACACACACACTCAGGGGAGTGAGATTGAGCCAAAACTAGAAGTTTAATTTTTGTACTAAACGTCCTAGATGATTTATATCTCCTGGACGATCTAATACGATCTCAAAACCCTAGCCGCCATAATAATTCAAGTAAGATTTTAAGTTTCAGTTTTTGTTCTAATCATCCAGGATGATCCATATCATACTAGACGATCTATGATAATGTTTCCTAAATTAATCATGTGATTAGTCAATCAATCAAATTTGTACTGATCATCCTGGACTATCCTAAGATCATCCAGGATGATCAGATCAAATTCTGCACATCGTCCTGGATGATCCTGCGAACATCTTAGATGATATTTGGTGGCAGAATTGAGTTTTTAGGATTTTCTGAAACCCTCATTTTAAGCACATCATCCTGGACGATCCTGCAATCGTCTTGGATGATCTTTGCTACTAGAATTGATTTGGAAGGGTTTTTAAAGCCCTTTATTTAAGGATTGTCAAAGACTTTGAAAGTGTCTTTGGCAGAAATTGAGGCTTCATTTCTTTTGGAGAAAACTTGAAGAGAGAACTTGAAAGAGAGAGTGGAAAGGGTGGAGTTTGAGAGGGAGAAGAGCCTTGGAAGGGGGATTTTCAAGGGAGTATGAGGGGGTTTCACACGATCGCTCCGGCAAGCTTACACCTAATTACCCTCGGATTCAAGGGTCATCTCGAGGGAAGTTTTGGAAAGAAGATCTCTTGGGTGTCAAAAGACCTAGCTACTCCGCCGCACCGGGGAAGGTGGAAGTGATTTTGTAAGGGCTTCTCCACCTAACTGTGGGGGCTAAAGGAGAGTCACTAAAGGTGTAGTGCAATACTCGGAGGGTGCCTCTGGGGAGTGGACGTAGGTCAGGTTGGACCAAACCACTATAAATCTGGTGTGTTCTTTCAGATTATTTTTTGCACTTTATTTTACTACGATTAACTGCTTGGGTGAAATCTCTGATTTATCTTTTTATTATTGATTTAATTCGTTTCCTTTATAAGATATAAAAAGATTTTTCTTTTTATTTAAAGAAGTTTTTGAATATCCAATTTGCCCCCCTCTTGGATAGCCTTGGGACTAGTTCATAAGGGTTTAACACCCCTAATGAACTTTCATCCACCACACACTATAATAATAGATTAGAAAATTTCCCAGGGAAACCAAAATGCTCTAAAACTTGCCTCAAAGTAGACCAAACCATACTATCATATGCCTATTCCATATGAACTTTAATTGCCATCAAACCTTTCTTAGCTTTAGAGAATTTGAACATATTAATTAACTCTTAAGTAAGTAAAATATGTTCAGATAAAGAACGGCCTCTAACAAAGGCAGCTTGATCTTCAGAAATAATTTTTTGAATGAAACAAATTAACATATTCAACAACATCCTTGCCACTATTTTGTAAATAGACAAACAAAGGTTGATTGTTCTATAGTTGGAAGGATTCAAAGGATTTTTCACCTTAGGGATTAAGACCACAAAGGTTTCCTTCCACTCATTACACATAACATTAGTAGTAAAGAAAGAATTGACAGCCTTCCAAACATCCTCTTTAATGATAGGCCAAAAATATTTAATAAAAGAGTAAGAGATACTATTTAAACCTGGAGAGATATTAGCTTTCAAATGACTAACAATAAGCTCCAGCTCCTCCTTAGAGAATTCGACCATCAAAAAGCTTCTATCTGCAACATCCAGCACATGAGAGATAGGCGGCCAACCCCTTAGAACACACCTCCTTTCTTTCCACTCATCTTTAAAGAACTCATAGAAAATTTCTTCTATTTGACTATGATCCTCAATCAAATTACCATAGCTGTCTTTGATTTGATTAATATGGTTGCTATTACGCTGGCTGAAGAAAATGCATGGAACTATTTTGAATTGGTGTCACCTTCTTCTAACCACTTGACCTTCGCCCTTTGTCTCCACCAGGTATTGAGCTTCCCAATTGTAGAGTTGAGCTCGAGCACCTTAGACTTTAGCAAATAGAGTTTATCATCAGACAAACCTCCTCTATCAGCCTCCTATTCTTACAATTCTAAAATTTCTTTCTTAAGATGATCTTTCAAAACATTAAGATTCAAATGTTTTGATTTGCTCCGAAAGAATAATGCCTTCAATGTTCTTTTGAATTTCAAATTGAGAGAATGAACTACATCTCCTTGAACATATTTTCCAAAGATTTAGCCACAATCGTTGAAGAAGCTGGATAGGAAACCCAAATAACTTCTAACCTCAGATGTCTATTTTTTTGAAAACTAGAAGAAAAAATTTTAACCAGGATAGGACAATGATCAGATGCTACTCTTGCAAGGAGATGAACAGCTGCTAGTTAAATTGCTTCTAAAGCAATTGAGTTAAAAAGACATCGGTCCAATCTCTCTAGAATCCGGTCTCCACCTTTTTTGTTGTTGCAACAAGTGTATTTAGGTCCAATCACCCCAATATCATGGAAGTCACCTTTGTTCATAAACAAATTCATATCCTGAGGGCCTTGAGAAAAGACAAACTTCTTACCACCTCTTTTCTCTTCTTGTGATAGGATACAATTAAAATCACCCTCCGCTATATATGGAAGACTCCTATCCGAAAAAGCTTCAAGACTTCTCCACAAGATTCTCCTCTTATAAGTATCTTTGCTACCATAAACCATAGCAACCAACCACACTCCTTTGTTTGGAATTCTTAACTCACCCACTACTACTTGAGGAGAGGCTTCTATCATAGAGAAAGAAACAACATCAGACCTCCAACATACCATAATACCACCAGGCAAACCTTTCGCAGGAGAAAGGAAGAAATCCCAACTAGCTCCAATCATTTTGTTGAATTCAAATCTATTTATAGAAGAAATCTTTATCTCAATAAGCCCAACAAATAAAATATCAAAGTCTTTCACAAATTCCTTCAAATAACAGGAGGCTTCATTTTTCCTATCCCCCCTACAATTCCAAAAAGCTATTGATGACATTTAAGATTAGAGTTGGGATTGCTCCCACTCTTACTCCTCTTGAATACATCCCCTTTCTTCCTTTGTAGAAGAATATTATCTTTACCCAAAGATCTATGTTCTTTTTGAAGATTGAATTTCATTACTCCAGAACCTTCATCCACAAAACTTGAATCGGATCCAGAAATCTTCTTATCTTCAGCAGCAAATTCTCCTTCTTCTAATTCTCCATCCAAAGGCTCAAGAAACCCAAGATTTTCCTCATTTTTCTCTACAAGATTCAAAAATTTTGAATCTATTCAAATCAGCAAATAAAGTTGGAGCAGCAAAAGAAGGTACCTTACTACCTGAAGCCATGACAACTGGGGGAATAATATCTTTAGAGAGAAATTCTGCAGCACCATCCAATTCTTCTGGTTCAACACACCCTATAACATCTTTTGCTAATGCTAGAAACTCCTGGTTGTGACTAACATCCTCCACTGTATTTAAATTAGGTGCCCCACATTCCTCCAAATCAGAAGCTTGAGAGGCTTTGGTTACTGGTTGGAAGTTTTTTAACCAAAACAGGACTAGCATTCTAGCACCTAGATTTAGCAACATTCATCTGATTGTCTCTGTGATCACCCGAAAAACCTTCCTCCTCCTCCTATTAGTAACATTAACCCAAGGACCATAAGAAGGTCCTTTACTCGCATCATCCGAAATAGACTTATCAATCAAACTAGCAACCTCTTCATGCCTGGAAACACCCTCATTCGAACCAGATTTACCATTCAGGTTACAATCACCAATGAGGTGTCCAACTTTCCCACATTTGAAACAAAATGTGGAAATTTTTCCATATTGTACTTTTTGAAAAAAATGACCACCTGAACTTTCCACCCAAACACCCATAGGAAATTGTTTGTCTAGACCCATGCGAACATAAACTCTAGCATACTCCCTTTTACTTCATTGGAACATGTTGCCATCAATCCATAAAGGAGATCCTATCATTGAATCAATCTTTGCCACATTAACTTCACCCCAACAAAGCAATGGTAAATGCGGCAACCTGATCCATATTGGAGAAGTTAATCCTTTTAAAGAAGAAGGAGAAAATTGAGGAGTCCACTTATATAAGCCCACTATATGCCCATTAATATACCAAGGACCTCCCTCTAACACTTTATCTATAGCCTCCGTAGAAGAAAAAGAGAAAAGAACACATCCTAATCCAAGGATGGTTAAGTGAAATTTCCCAAAATGCACCCATTGTCGACATAACTCATTTGTAATCAAATGAATAGGGACCTCCTTCCCAAAAACCTTTACCACCATAGAAAATTGAAACTTTTCAGTATTAGCCTTAACACTTGTTTAATTCAACTTGACCGCCATTCCATCTTCAGAAAGAATAGAATCATCCATGGAGAAATTAATTTTGATATTTGGTCGCCTAGCCCACGGGTTACTAGTAGATTGAACAGGAGTAACACCCTGATCCAACAGAACTTCTGAATTCTTATGAAGATTTTCTCCTTGAGCATTTACACAAACATCAGAAGGCTTGTCCTTTCCCGTATTGATGAAAGATTCATCCTTCTACAGAGAATAAGGTTTAGCGATGTTATTACTAAACCTATTAACGAATAACTTCATACCCAAAGATGAAGATGCCTCAAAATTGTTCAAACTTTAGGAGGAGTAATGCATCCAGTAGGTCGAGGAGCCTTGATCGGTACTCCATTAACTATTCCTTTGCCTTTGCCAGGAATAGGGGGTGACTTCTTAATCGAGATGGACGAAGGTTCTTTAATCTTCAAAGACCCAACCTTGAGAGATCTACTAGGACCATTGAGATAACCAATAGAATTGGATAAGCAGGACAAGCTTACAGACAGATTCCGACGACTAGTAGAGGTCACCGCCATCTACGAAAAAATTGCCAAAATAGCTGAAGGAATCAAATTTGAAAAAAGGAAGTTTCTCTCTCTTGTAAATTAACTAATTAGATTAATTGTAAATCACCTAAAAAGCAAGTAATTAAGGAATTTTCAAACCACTAATAATCTTTAGATTAGTATAATGAGTGGAGGCAATAGACATGTATTCAATAGCAAGAAAATAAGGCATTTTAGCAAATAAAAAAAATTATTGAAAAAGGCTAAAGTGCCTGAATATAAAAAATTGGTACCTGCAATATCTAGAACTACTTAAAACTAATAAGTTGAGGTAATAGATAGATATTCAAAATTATTATAAGGTATTAGTCGAATAAAAATAAAAGACAAAAGTAAAAGAAACGAGCAATAGTTAAATATCTAAACATAAGAAAATGGTACACGTAATGTCACAACACAACTCAATAAGACCCATAGACTAAACAGGTCCTATCTTTTTATTTCTCATCTTAATGTATATACAATAATTACATTATAATGCATGGCTAGAGACTAAAACACAAAATAGAGCAATTTAAACAACTAGCTATGAATATGCAAAAACTAGAAAAATAAATACTTATATAGACTCGGACTAATCATACCTTGACCCAGCTACTCAACGTGTTCTTTCCCTTTCCCATACCCTAAAATAGAATGCAAATAAACTGTGACCCAACACGGCTTAGCAGGCCACATTTACCAATCCAAATTTCCAAATAGTTTATTTATTAAGAATTCAAGTGAGAAGAAAAGATGTTTGTAATAATTATTGTATGTAATAGTGTAGTGCTTGCAATTAACAAAACTTGAATAATAATGCATGAAAGTAAATAAATAAGTATTTTATATATCAGAGAAGAAAGTAATAGATTTCCCTCAGGTGCTTATAACTCTCGTTAGAATAGAATTCAGAGAATTTTGGCCTTTTATGACTCCTATGTTGGCATATCGAAAAATAGGCTCATATGACTCTCAATACAAAGCATCAGAATAAAATGTGCATCTAATAACATAATATAGTGTGCATGTAGCACCAAAATGTGCCTTTAGAACCCGAATGTGCATTTTGCATTATAGTATAACATCCTCCACAAACATCAAATCTCTTCAAAACCACACATTTCAACCAGATAAGCATTTAACTCATTGCACTACAGTAAAAGAAATGTAAATAAACTCATTTGAGAATATAACAGAATGCTAAAATGGTAGGCAGTGGAATATACTACTATACAGAAATTTACTATTTTAGAATATATCAAAATTACCAGAGATTAATTCGATGATTAATTTGAAGATTTAATTATACCACACATTTATTTTTTGGGGTTAAAGTTATTTTTTAGATGATTAAAATGGTGCATTTTTCAAAATCCCCACTGTTTTTCTAAGAAAATGTCTAAATATCTAGAATCAATGTGTTAATAACATACAAAAAGCTATTTGGTGAAAGTTTTGTAGATGTAAAGTTATTCTCATTTTTGGACTACGAAAATATAAATTAAACTAAAAAAATTTAGAAATTTTTATATTTTTAAAAATTGAGATGGCAAAATACAATCTACCTCAAATTGGATAACTTTCAAAACTAACTCATTAGCAAAAAATGGACCGAAGACATCTAAAATTATCTCTCTCTCTAAAATTCTTTCTCTCTCTAACATGTAGCTTCTAAGGGAAGGAATGAGTTAATTTAGTGGAAAATGTATTTTATTTTAAAATGTGGACCCTACATTGTGGTACTTGATCTTGCAAGCCATAATGCTCACTTAAGAAGAACATAGCACTACAGTGCCATCATAGCACAGCTGAAGTGAATTAATATGCCAAAATTTTAGAGCTGTCAATGTCACAGTGCCAACTACCCCAGCATCATGACGCCCTAGGCGAAAAATTCTTGATTTCATAAATATGCACACAGACCACCAAGACCCACTTCTAAGCAACTTCAGACATTCACACTGATATAAAATATTTTCAAACACATACAAAAGGGTTCAAATATAGAAATTTAGTGGATTACCTTGAATCAGATTACGTTAGAATAGGTAGAATAGTTTACTGATATCTAGTTGTTATAGCTCTCCCCTCCTCATAAAATATTATCCATAACATTTCAAAACTCATTTCATCGAAATAGGTCTGGATATAATCACCTCAGGTCACATTCCTTCTCCCAAGTAGCTTCTCTTTCTGTTATTTTATTCCACTAAACCTTAACCATTGGAATCTATTTGTTTCTTAACCTTCTAACATCATAAATCAAAACCTCTTTGGATCCTCTCTGTAACTCAAATTTTGATGCACCTCAACTTCTTCTACATGCACATGATTTCCAGAATTGGATAACCATTTCATCAGAAGTGACATGTGGAAAACATCATGAATGTAAAACATAGGATGTGGCAACTATAATCTATACGCAAAGTTTTTAATCCTTTGAATTGATTTAAATGGTTTAATGTACTTTGGATTCAATTTTTCTTATTTTCCAAACCTATTGATGCCTTTCATCAACCTAATTTTCACATATATGAAATCTCCTACCTAAAACTCTACTTCTTAGTGCTTAGCATCAAAATATTATTTTTGCCTATCTTGCATAATTTTTAATCTGTCCATAATTGGATGAATCTTTTTAGTAGCATCATCAACTAAAGCTGGCCCTATCAAATTTCTTTCATCCACTTCTGTCCAAGATAGAGAAGTTATACATCTCCTATCATATAGAGATTTATGAGGAACTATGCTTATACTTGATAGAAAGTTATTATTGTAGAAAAATTTAATTACAGGGATATATCCTCTTAGCCACTGCTAAAGTTTGGAACACATTAACCTCAAAATTCCTTCCACTACCTGAATAATCCTCTCAGACTGCCCATCAGTTTGTGAATGAAAATCCATACAGAAATGTAGTTTGGTGCTCAAACCTCACAGATTATCTCTCCATAATCTAGAACTAAACATATCATCTCTATAAAAAATGACCACCTTGGGCATCACATGCAATCAGATAATTTCATGCATATATACTTGTGCCAATCTGTCCACCAAATTAATTTTTTTTTTTAATTGGAATAAAATAAGGAGACCTCATAAAATGAACTACCATGACCAAAATGGTGTCATGCCCCTGTCCTAATTTGGGAAATCCCATAGGAAAATCAATTGTTATCTCTTTCCATTTTTACTATAGAATAGGAAATGATTGCAAAAAACCTCCCAACCACTAATACTCAGCCTTCACTGACTAATATCCTTCATATTTCAAAAAAAAAAACATTTGCCACATTCTACTTCAATCCAAGCCACCAAAACAAACATTTCATATTATTATACATTTTGTTGTTTCTTGGATATATAGTGTAGCCTAAATAATAAGCTTCGTGCAAAATTAGTGATCTCAGATCTCCAAAAATAGGAATCCATAATACAATCTTACAGAAAATGACACCTGCATCAGCTACTTACAGTTCAAATTTCTTACCATACTTGATCTGATCAATCAATTTTAGTTATTCCACATCTAACTTCTAAGCTTCATGAATTCTTATAAAGATTGTTGAATGAAAATTGAAGCTAAAATATAAGAATCTAGTTCAATAGGAGCAATCATCTCCAACTCTAACTATTCCATATCATGAATACTATATTCATCAAAAGTAAGCAACATGCTTGATATCCTAGAAGACTTCCTGCTCATAGCATCTGTTATCAAATTTGCCTTACCAAGCTAATACTAGATATTCAAATCATAATCTTTAATCAATTCAATATATCTTCTTTACCTTAAATTCAGATCCTTCTGAGTAAATATATACTTTAGACTCTAATGATTAGTAAAATCCTCATACCTGATTTCATACAGTTAGTGTCTCCAAAACTTTAATAAATACAATGGCAGTAAGCTCCAAATTATGAGCCGAATAGCTTCTCTCATGTGGTTTCAACTTCCTATAAGCATAAGCAATAACTTTTACATGCTACATCACAACACATCCCAATCCTTTTAATGAAGCATCACTTAATACCTAAAATTCTTCCATAACAGATGGAAGAGTCAAAATTGGAGCAGACATTAGATAATCCTTTAGCTTTAGAAACTCGCTTCATAAATAAATGTTTAGATGAAAGCTGCTGACTTCTAAGTTAGTCTCATTAAAGGTGCATAAATTTGAAAAAATATCTTCATGAACATCTTACATTAGCTGACCAAAACTAAGAAGCAACGTGCCTCAGATACTATAGTAGAACTCAGCCAATCATTCATAGCCTGAACTTTATGAGGATTTACGAAAATTCCTATGCTGCTCAGCACATGTCTTAGGAAAAAAAACTTTTCAACTAGAATTCACCCTTGGATAATTTAGCATATAATTGATGTTGCCTCAAAGACTTCAAAACAATCTTCAAATAAGTTATATTCTCTTCCTCAAAAGAAGATCTAACCAAAATATCATATATAAGATGATTAAGAACTGATCCAGATGTTCTCAAAATATTATATTCATCAAATCCATGAAAATTGGAGGAGCATTAGTCACCTCAAAAGGAATGACTAAGAATTCATAATATCTATATTGAGGCAAGACGCCCATCTCTCTCTTCCTTTCACAATTGCTCATGTGAATTTAGGTGTCAAAGAGTCAACTATAGAAATTCTTGGGCCAATCGTTCTATGCTTTCTCTTTCTTTATTTGCTACGTAACCTTTCCTTTGACTCTAACTGGTATTCAATAGGAAGGCGATCGTTCTAGCTCTTTTGCCCCTTGGGCATAGACGGTCTGGTGTCCACGTATGCTTATGGTGTGCATGGCTCTTGGTTGATTGCTCTTCTTTCATAAGCAAATGCTACTGAATTTTTCCCACCTTTTTTTAATTCTAAGGGGCAAAGCATTTCACTTAGACAGTGAAAGGCGCGCAGCATTGAAGTGTACTGGCGTAAGTTCAAGGCGACCCATTGATCCAATTCTCTAGAAAACTAAAAGCTGTCAAATCTGTCTTGAAGACCAAAATATGCATTTATCACCAAAAGAGAACTTCCTCCACACACACCAAACCTCCTCAAAAGCATTTGAAAGTTCGATAGGGATGTTAAGCCCTTATGAACTAGTCCCGAGGCTAACCAAGAGGGGGGGTGAATTGGATGTTTTAAAAATTCAAGAGCAAAACAATGATTTAGAAAATCTTTTTTGAATGTTTTAAAACTTTTATAGTTATGCGATGATGTGCAGATATTCAACGATAATAGAATAATAATCACAATCACATAATTATCAACATAAAAGTAAATGCAAAAAATAATCAAAAAGAACACATCATATTTTATAGTGGTTCGCTCAACTTGACCAACGTCCACTCCCCAGAGCCTCCCCTCCGGGTATTGCACTAACACTAAGTGACTCTCCTTCTGCTCCCACAGCAAGGCGGAGAATCCTGTACAAAAACTCCTTTCCACCGACCCGATGAGGCAGAGAACCTGAACTCCTTTCGCTTCCTCCTAAAGTAGGCAAAGAACCTCGACTCCTTTTGTTTCCTCTTGAAGCAGGCAGAAAACCCAGATCTTCTTGCGAACGATCCTCCCACAGATACACTGATAAGACAAGAGATGATGAACGGAGAAGATGACTCGGATCCTTGCTTGGAGCAACCTCTATGAATCTCTCACAAATTCCCCCTCACAAGATTCTCTCTCTCTCTCTCTCCCAAGCTCTCTTTCTCTCTCTCAAGGTTTTATTTGGAAAGGAAAGTGGCAAAAAAATTTTCTTGTTGGAAGAAAAAGATCTTAAATACGAGGGCTCAAAAATTGCCCTAAATCTCAACTTGTCGTCAAAGATCATCCATGATGATCGCAGGATCGTCCTGTACGATCAGTGTAAAATCTCATATTTAAGCCTGGACGATCTGGTTTCTCTGGACTATTAGAAGAAAAATTTGTTCTGATCGTCCCGTACAATTCTGTGATCGCCTGGGACAATTAGTATAAATCAAGAATTTCATCCAGAAGATAGCTCTGGTCATCCAGGGGAACTTGGGCTGGACGATCTCAAAAAGACTTGATCGTCCAGGACGATACATCTATCATCCTATACGATTAGTTCAAAAATGACAATATCGTCCTGCATATAACTCTGGACGTACATGTCAGAACATGCTGGATGATTTTAAAATGACTTAATCATCTGTTTATCATCTGGTATGATTAGTTCAAAAATGACAAAATCATCCTGTACACAGCTCTGGACATACATGTGATAGGTATTGAACGGTCAGGATTTTTCACATATCGTCCCGTACGATCTCGAGATCATCCAGGATGATATGATCGAATCAGTTAAACATTAATTACTCTCCTTAATCACCAAACTAATGTCGGCATGATTGTAATGGATCATCCTACCAAATCTCTAAAAATAAAAACTTGCCTAACTTAATCTAGCGGCTGAGAATTTTTTATTTAAGCCTATCATCCTGTACGATACAAAGATCATCCAGGATGATCTACTTAATCAGACCGACTTAACTTGGTTGCCCTAATTAGGGTTTCTATTTTCACTGGATCGTCCAGGATGATGTGAATATCGTCAAGGTCGATCTGAATAAAAAAATGAACAGAAACTCTAATTCACTAAAACTCTCCCCCTGAGTGTGTGTGTGTGCAAGGTTACTTAGCTAGGGGATCCTTTACATTACATTTGACTCAATAAAGATGAAAACAGTACATTAGACCTGAATTACAAAACAGACTGACTCGATCTTGGGCTGGCTTGAACTTGCAATTGATCCTGCGGACCTGAAAGATTAGACAATCAGAAACAGAAATATTTGCTATCATCAAAATCATAGTCCTTGACACCCAGATTTGTAACAATCTTCCCCTTTTTGATGATGGCAAATATTTATTTAGTAGTTTCAAATTAACCAGATTGTAGTAATTAAAGCACTGGTAAGAGTACTAACAAATGAAACTACTACAACACAAAAATAACTCCCCCTTTTGACATCACAAAAAGGAGGAACAAAAAAGATAAAAATAACAGCAAACTAAAACATCACAAACAAAGTAAAACAAATAATCTAATAAAGAATTTTTTTTTCTCAGCTCCAATAAAATAGAATTTTTCCTGATTTTCAACTCAAAAGCGAACAAGAAGAAAATCGACAACGCTAAAATCCAAAAAAGTTAGAAAATCAACTTTCGTAACTCCTACCTCTAACACCTTATAAGTTCAAATTCCTTTCAAACAAAAGTCTAAATCAGAAGAAAAGAAATTAGATTCAAAAAGAGATCCTTTTAAGCCTCATTCCAGAAAAATATCTGATATAATAGTATTACAAAGTAAGGAATCAGAAATCATAATTTTTCGTCTCAAGCTTTTGAAAGTATTAAGTGGAGCATGGATTTTTCTAAGACATTTAAAGATCTGAAAGGGAAGAAAGCTTATTTCTTTGTGGGCTCATTTTATGCCTCTTTTTCAATTTGTTTGATGCTTTGCTCATCTTTTGATTTTTGATACACTTTGTGTATCTTTCAGTTTGGCGACATTTCGCATCTTTTCAGCTTTGGGCTCATTTTGTGCCTCTTTTTTAATTTATTTGGCGCACTGCGCATCTTTTATAAGCTTGCTCCCTTTCATAATCGTTAAAGAATCTCAGCTGTGAAATTACCTTCCAGAAATAAGAGATAACAAAACTCACTCTCTATAGTAAGAAAGAGTAATTCACAAAATAAAAACCATACATCATTTGATAAGTGCAATCACTTGATTCAAAGCTTTGAAAACACTATTAATATGAGGTAGATTACTGTAGGAAGATAAAATAAATCTCTATTTCAAAAACCAATTTTTTAATTTTGAAGAAGATCTTTATCCAAAAATAATAATACACCATTAAAGGGAGTTAGAGGAAGAGAAACAATCATCAACATTTCTTCTCTTTAATAGATTCAGAGGAGTCAATCACTACTTACAAGCTTCCAAACAAAATAAGGCAAAACTCTTAGTCAGAAATCTTGTTTATCAGCAGTAGTGAGCAGTGATCTGATTTTAAAAGGAATAAAACAGTAATTCAAGGACAAGTAGAAAATCGCATCAAAATAAATACTCAAATAAAAAAACACCTGATAATAAAAGGAAATTAGCAGTGAATGAAATAAAACATGAAATAGATAATCAAATCAAAAGACTATAAAAATAAAAGAAAAATAGAAAGAAAAAAAAACTCAGAAATCATCACTCATCAAAATCATGCATTTATATCAATCACACCCAATCTGGTCCTCAAAATGTTGAATGAGTCAAAGGCTAGTGGTTTAGTAAAGATGTCAGCTAGTTGATTTTTAGTTGCTAGATTATGTAGCTCAATGTCCCCATTTGTAACATGGTCCCTAATGAAGTGATGTCTTATATCAATGTGTTTGGTTCTAGAATGTTGGATTGGATTCTTAGAAATACATATGGTACTAGTATTATCACACATAATAGAAAATGTGCCAACAGGTAATCCTAAATCCAAAACTTGTTGCTTCAACCAAAGGACTTGGGCCACATAACTTCCTAAGGTAATGTACTCAGCTTCAACAGTGAAAAGTACAACTGAGTTCTATTTTCTATTGGATCAGGAGACTAATGATTATCCTATGAATTGGCAAGTTCTAGAAGTGCTCTTTCTATCTACTCTACACCCTGCAAAGTTGGAATTAAAATATCCAATAATCTCAAAAGAGGTGTTGTGCTTAGGGTACTAGATTTCTAGGTTTGGGATTCCTAAAAGATATCTAAGAATTCTCTTAACAGCAGTCAGGTGGGACTCTTTAGGATCAACTTGAAACCTAGCACAAAGATAAAAACTAAATATAATATCAGGTCGGCTAGCAGTCAAGTAAAGTAGTGATCCAATTATTCCCTTAAACTTCTTCTGATCAACAGATTTTCCATTTGAATCCTTATCTAACTGAACTGTGAAATTCATGGAAGTATTGATTAGCTTGGCTTTGTCTATTTCATATTTCTTCAAGATATCCTTAGTATATTTTGATTGATTCAGAAAGATTCCATCATCTATTTACCTAATATTAAACCCCAAAAAATAGGATAATTCTCTCATCATACTCATCTCAAACTCCTTATTCATTGTCTTAGAAAAATCATCACATAAATTTTTATTAGAAGATCCAAAAAGTATATAATCAACATAAATCTGGACAATGAGTAGATTATCTCCTACTTTTCTAAGGAAAATGGTGGTGTCTACGCTCCCCTTAACAAACTCTCTTTCTAGTATGAATGTGATAAGCCCCTCATACCAAGCTCTGGGGGCCTGTTTCAATCCATATAAGGCCTTTTTTAATTTGTAAACATGATTTGGATATTGGGAACTCTCAAAACCTGGGGGTTGCTTTCCAAAGATATCCTCTTTTATTACCACATTTAAAAAGGTGCTCTTGACATCCATTTGAAACAGCTTAATTCCCTTATAACAGGCAAAGGCTAGTAGCACTCTAAAGGCTTCCAATCTAGCTACAGGGGCAAAGGTCTCCTCAAAATCAATCCCTTCAATTTGATTGTACCCCTTAGCCACCAATCTTGCCTTATTCCTAACCACCACACCAGAATCATTCATCTTATTCTTAAAGACACACTTGGTTCCCACTATACTTTGTTTCATAGGTCTTTCTACTAACTCCCAAACATCGTTCCTTATAAATTGATTCAATTCCTCTTGCATAGCTAAGATCCAAAACTCTTCAGAAAGGGCTTGATTGATGTTGGTGGATTCAGTCATTGAGATAAAGGCAGAATGGTTTACTTCCTTCCTAAGTCCATGCCTAGTTCTAACACCTTCAGAAGGGTCTCCTAAGATCAGTTCTTTAGGATGACTTGAAGCATATCTCCAATCTCTAGGCAAAGTGTTTTTAGGTTCTACCCTTTCCTCTAGATTTATATTTTCAACTCCTTGGGTAATCTCTCCTACATCTTCTTCTTCCTCAATTCTAGTCTCCTTAGGATCAGATTCATCAAACACCACATGAGTTGTCTCCTCCACCACCAAAGTCCTCTTATTAAATACCCTAAAGGATTTCCCCACACTAGAATAGCCTAAGAACACTCCATCAGATTTGGGGTCAAATTTTTCTATGGATGATTTCCCATTGTTCATAATGAAAACTTTACAGCCAAAGACATGGAGGTGGGACAGGTTTGGAGTTCTACCCTTAATGATCTCATAAGGAGTCTTATTCAGATTTTGATCTAACATTCACCCTATTCAGCATATAACAGGTAGTGTTCACCGCTTCAGCCCAAAAGTATTTTGGAAGTGAATACTCAGCAAGCATGGCTCTAGCGACTTCCACTAAGGTCCTATTCTTTCTTTCAGCTACCCCATTCTGCTGAGGGGTCCTAGGAGGTGAAAAGTTGGGGCTAATCCCTTGCTCCTCACAGAATGTTTCAAATCTCACATTTTCAAACTCTCCACCATGATCACTATAAATAGTCAAGATCTCACAACCTAACTTCCTCTGAATCCAAGTGGAGAAATATTTAAATTCATTAAATGACTCAGATTTATGTGACAAAAATTTAATCCAATTGAACCTCGAGTAATCATCAACAATCACAAATCCATAGACTTTCTCCCCTAAGTTGGTAGTGCTATAGAGGTGTTGATGTCCTTAATTGAGTGGAAAGAGGAGTGGACTTGCTTCCCTAATTGACAGGCATCACATAGGTGGTCCTTAGTGAACTTAAGCTTGGGGACACCTCTAACTAAATCCTTTTGGGTGACTCTTCTAAGGGTTTTCATACTGGCATTACATAATCTCCTATGCCATAACCAAGACTCATCAGCAGCAATTTTTAAGCAAATTGAAACATCAGTTTTAAAATAGCTTACATCCAGCATGTAGACATTATTGATCCTTTATCCGTGCAAAATAATTTTGTCATTTAAGCTTATAATGTAATAAGTGGGAAGGAACTTGATGTTGTATCCTTTATCATAGAGTTGACTGATGCTCAGCAAGTTATGTTTCAATCCATCTACAAGTAAAATATTATCAATAATGAAATTTTGTGAATCACCAATTATACCTACTCCTACCACCTTCCTGGTGGTGTTGTCTCCAAGTGTAACCTTGCCTCCAGCTCTGGTCTCCAGCAAAATGAATTGATTTGAATCTCCCGTCATATGTCTTGAACATCTGTTGTCCAGGTACCACATGCTCTCACGAGGCCCTTTATGAGAGCACCCCTGTAAAATCATCAAATGTCAGATTTAGGAACCCAAATAGGTTTGGGTTCCTTCTTATGAAAAGAAGAATGCAATGCATGTGTGATGTGCTATGAAGCATGTAATTTGGGTCTCCACACCCAATGTGTACTACAGTGAACTGTGCAGGTGTGTGAGATATGTCCTAGCATGCCATAAGAAAAATATTTAACTCCAGGAAAAGGATTAATTAATCTATGTGGGTGATAGTGCCTCTTCCTAGGTGTGTGTGAAACATGCTTTAATGATTTTGAAACAAATTCTTCAAAAGGTGGAGGTGCATAAAATTGTGCAAAAGTAGGAGGTGTTTCATTTTTCTCAAGAGCATAAATTTTCAGTTTTAGAAATTCAATTTTCTTTGTAAGACTTGTAATTTCAAACTTCAAGTAATACTCATCACTAGCTAAGTTATATGCCATGGTGTCCAGTTCTTTATAAGCTTTTTCTAAATCAACATGTAATATTTTTAATGACTCATGCTCAATAATTAGTTCAGAATACTTTTCATTCAATTCATCAAATTCATCAAGTAAGGACATGTGATTGCTAACAAGTATAGAGTGATCCTTAATCATAACATCATGCCCTTTTTGCAAATTTAGGAAATCCAATTTCAAGTTGGCATGTGTTTTCTTAAGTTTCCTATATGATGAATGAATTTTCTCATAAACATCTAGCAATTGATCATAGGTTAGCTCACATACCTCTTCTTGATCAGACTGACCAGGATGATCATAAGCCATCAGACACAAATTTGTAGTCTCCTCCTCAGCTTCAATCTCAGAGGAGTCGGATGCAGAATCTGCCTAGAACGCCTTCTGAATCCGCTTCTTATCCTTCCTGAACTTGGGTTTCTCCTCACCCTTCTCCTTGCTTGGGTGAGCCTTAAGTGTAGGATGGTCAGCCTTTATATGTCCAGGCTTCTTGTATTCAAAGCAAACAGTATCAGATGAACCTTTAAAATTTTTGCTACTCTTACCTTTGTTCCATTTCTGAAAGTTCTTATATTTCTTCCTTAGAAATCTTTTGAATTGCCTAGTGATTAAGGCAACATCATCGCTATTAGACCCAGAAGTATCAGTATCAGTCTTGTTGGCCTTCAGCGCCATAGTTTTCTCCTTCTTCTTCTCACCTGCATCAAGCTGTCTTTGGTTCACCCCTTACTCATAAGCAATGAGTGACCCAAGTAAGTTATCAATATAATAAGTGTTCAAATCTTTGGATTCAGCAATTACAGTTATCTTGGCATCAAAAGAAGAAGGCAAACATCTCAAGATTTTGTTCACTTTTTCATAGTTGGTAAGTTCTCTTCCTAAAGCATGTAAAGAAGTAACAATTTAAGTTAACCTAGTATACATTTCAGAAACTAATTCACTAGGTTTCATGCGAAAGAGTTCATAGTCATGAAGTAAGATCTTCAATTTAGATTACTTAACCCCGATGTACCTTTATATATAATGCATAATCTATCCCAGATTTCTTTACCAGTCGTATAAGTAGAAATATGCATGTAATCTTTAGATTTCAGTGCACAGAAAAAATAGTTCAAACATTTGGCATTCAGTTGGGCTAGTCCCGATCATCAAGAGTCCATTCAGTGAAAGGTAGTTCAATTTTAACATTATTAACCATTCTAAAAGTTTCACATAGCCATCCTTAACAAGCATCCACATGCGATAATCAAATGATTGTAAAAAGGTGTACATGCGAGTTTTCTAAAAATCAAAAGGTATGTTATCAAACAATGATGGTCGTGTAATTGAATAACTTTCAGTAGTATTACAATTACTAAAGTTAGCCATGGATCAAAATTCAAAAGTTTTTTAAACTTAATTTTTGAATCCCTCTCTGATACCACTTGAAAGTTTGATAGGGATGTTAAGCCGTTATGAACTAGTCCCGAGGCTAACCAAGAGGAGGGGTGAATTGATAGTTTTAAAAATTTGAGAGCAAAACAACGATTTAGAAAATCTTTTTTAAATGTTTTAAAACTTTTACAGTTATGCGATGATGTACAAATATTCAACGATAACATAATAATAATCACAATCACATAATCATCAATAGAAAAGTAAATGCGGAAAATAATCAGAAAGAACATACCAGATTTTATAGTGGTTCGGTCAACTTGACCTATGTCCACTACCCGGAGCCTCCCCTCTGGGTATTGCACTAACACTAAGTGACTCTCCTTCTACTCCCACAGCAAGGCGGAGAAGCTTATACAAAAACTCCTTTCCACCGACCCGGTGATGCAGAGAACCTGAACTCCTTTCGCTTCCTCCTGAAGCAGGCAGAGAACCTAGACTCCTTTCGCTTCCTCCTAAAGCAGGTAGAGAACCCGGATCTTCTTACAAATGATCTTCCCACAGAGACACTGACAAGACAAGAGATGACGAACGGAGAAGATGACTCAGATCCTTGCTTGGAGCAACCTTTATGAATCCCTCATAAACTCCCCCTCACAAGATCCTCTCTCTCTCCCAAGCTCTCTTTCTCTCTCTCAAGGTTTTATTTGGAAAGGAATGTGGAAAAAAAATTTTCTTGTTGGAAGAAAAAGATCTTAAATAGGAGGGCTCAAAAATTGCCATAAATCTCAACTGGCCGTCAAAGATCATCCTGTAGATTAGTGTAAAATCTCATATTTCAGCCTTGACGATCTGATTTCTCTAGACGATTAGAAAAAAATTTTGTTCTGATCATCTCGTACGATTCTGCGATCATCCAGGATGATTAGTGTAAATTAGGAATTTCATCCATAAGATAGCTCTAGTCATCCAGGGGAACTTAGGCTGGACGATCTCAGAAAGACTTGATCGTCTAGGATGATACACCTATCATCCTGTATGATTAGTTCAAAAACAACAATATCTGTTGTAAATTTGGATTCAAAAAGTATAGTTTTGATGATGACAAACATGTTTGTATTCTATTTTGCTTGGCTAACCCATTTCAGGTACAAAAGATCAAATGCAATTCAAGCCAACTCAAGATTGGGTCCTAGTGTGTTTAAATATAATTTTTTCCCTTTCTTGAGTCAAATGTAATGTAATTGATCCCCTAGCTAAGTAACCTTGCACACACACACACTCAGGGGGAGAGTTTTAGTGAATTAGAGTTTCTATTTAAATTTTATTCTGATCGTCCCGGATGATATTCACATCATCCTGGAAGATCCAGTGAAAATAGAAACCCTAATTAGGAGATCATGTTAAGTCAATTTGATTAAGCTGATCATCCTGGATTATCCTAATATCATACGGGATGATAGGCTAAAATCAAAAATTCTCAGCCGCTAGATCAAGTTAGGCAAGTTTTATTTTAAGAGATTTGATCTGATCATCTTGGACGATACGTATATCATCCTGGATGATCCATTATAATCATTTCTAAATTAGTATAGTGATTAAGGAAAGTAATTAAGGTCTGATTAATTTGATCATATCGTCCGGACGATTGCAGGATCGTATAGGATGATGTGTTAAAAATCTTGATCGTCCAGTGCCTATCACTTGTATGTCCAGAGCTGTGTACAGAACGATATTCCCAATTTTGAACTAATCGTACGGGACGATACTGATATCGTCCCGGATAATCAAGTCATTTTGAAATCATCCAGCATGTTTCACCTGTACGTCTAGAGCGGTGCTCAGGATAATTTTGGCACTTTTTGAACTAATCATTCAGGATGAGAGACATATCGTCCTGGATGATCAAGTCATTTTGAGATCATCCAGCACAAGTTCCTCTGAACGACCAGAGCAATCTTCTGGATGAAATTCCTGATTTACACTAATCGTCCCGGATGATCGCAAAATCGTACGGGACAATCTGAACATCTGAACAACTTTTTCCTACTAATCTTCTCGAAGAACCAGATCGTCCAGGCTGAAATAGGTGATTTTGAACTGATCATACAGGATAGTCTAACGATCATCCTGGATGATATTGGTCGACCAGTTGAGATTTAGGGTAATTTTTGAGCCCTCCTTTAAAAGATCTTTTTCTTCCAACAAGAAAAATCTTTTGTCACTTTCTTTTACAAAGAAACCCTTGAGAGAGAGTTTGGGAGAGAGAGAGAGGATCTTGTGAGGGGGAGTTTGTGAGGGATTCATAAAGGTTGCTCCAAGTAAGGATCAGAGTCGTCTTCTCCATTCGTTATCTCTCATCTTATTGGTGTTTTCTATGGGAGGATCATTCGTAAGAAGATCCGGGTTCTCTGCCCTCTTCAGGAGGAAGCAAAAGGAGTTAAGGTCCTCTGCCTCACCAGGTTGGTGGAAAGGAGTTTTGTATAGGCTTCTCCGCCTTGCTGTGGGATCAGAAGGAGAGTCACTTTTGTGTTAGTGCAATACTCGGAGGGGAGGCTCTGGGGAGTGGACGTAGGTCAAGTTGACCGAACCACTATAAAATCTGGTATGCTCTTTTTGATTATTTTTTGCACTTTACTTTTCTGTTATTATCTATTTGGGTGAAATCTATGGTTGATCTTTTCACTTCTGTGTTTACTTATTTTTGCTGCAAATTATTGAAAAGATCTTTCCTGTTTCTCATGAATTTTTAAAATAACTAATTCACCCCCCCTCTTGGTTAGCCTCAGGACTAGTTCATCAGGGCTTAACATCCCTATCCAACGTTCAATATAGTCCTGCACACAGCTCTGGACGTACAGGTCAGAACATGCTGGATGACTTTGAAATGACTTGATCTTCCCGGACGATATATCTATCGTCCGGTACGATTAGTTCAAAAATGACAAAATCATCCTGCACACAGCTCTGGACGTACAGGTGATGGACAATGGACGGTTAGGATTTTTCACATATCGTCCCATACGATCTCGCGATCGTCCATCATGATATGATTGAATCAGTTAAACATTAATTACTTTCCTTAATCACCAGACTAATTTAGGCATTATTGTAACAGATCATCCAGGATGATACACGTATCGTTCGGGACAATCATACCAAATCTCTAAAAATAAAAACATGCCTAACTTAGTCTGGCGGCTGAGAATTTTTGATTTAAGCCTATCATCATGTACGATACACAGATCATCTAGGACGATCTGCTTAATTAGACCGACTTAACTTGGTTGCCCTAATTATGGTTTCTGTTTTCACTGGATCGTCTAGGACGATGTGAATATCATCCCGGACGATCTGAACAGAAACTCTAATTCACTAAAACTCTCCCCCTGAGTGTGTGTGTGTGTGTGCAAGGTTACTTAGCTAGGGGATCCTTTACATTATATTTGACTCAATAAAGATGAAAACAGTACATTGGACCTGAATTACAAAACAGACTGACTCGATCTTGGGCTGGCCTGAACTTGCAATTGATCCTGCAAACCTGAAAGATTAGACAATCAACCAGAAATAGAAATGTTTACTATCATCAAAATCATAGTCCTTGAAACCCAGATTTGCAACAACATTGTCGTAGATGAAATATAAATAAAATCATTTTAGAATTTAACAAAAAATAATAATGATAGGAAGTGAAATATACTACTATGTAGAAATTCAAAGTTTCAGAATATATTAAGTTACTAGAGATTATTTAGAGAATAATTTTGAACATTTTATTGTACCAAAATATTATAGTTTAGGGTCAGATTTATTTTTCAAAAATGATTAAAATGGCCGAATTTGTTTAAAATCATCATAATACCTAAATTTCAAGAATCATTGTATCTCTAACATATAAAAAGTTATACAATGAAAATTTTACAAGTGTAATGTTATTCTCATTTTTAGGCTACAGAAATATGGATTGAATCAAAAAAATTCAGAAATGTTTTTCTTTTTTTAAAACTAGCATTGGAAAAATGCAACCTACCTCAAACCATCAAGTTTTAAAACTAGGGCACTAGCTAAAAATGGATAGATGACACTCAAAACTAACTTTCTCTCTCTAGAATTCCCTCTCTCTCTTTCTCTAGCTTGCAACTTTTAATGGAAGGAATGGTTATATTTAGTTGAAAATTATATTTTATTTTAAAATCTAGACCCAGTGTCGCAATGCTCCCATAAGGAGCACACAACACCGTAGTGTCGCCCCAGCATCATCGTGCTGAATTAATTAGCCAAAATTTTATAGAGCTTAATGTTGTGGTGCCACCTACCCTAGCATCACGGTGCCCTTGGGGAAAAAAATTATAGATTTCATAAACATGCAAAGAGACCTTTGGGACTCACTGCTGAATAGCTTTGAACATTCACCTTTATACAAAACATTCTCAAACACATATAGAAGGGTTCAAATATAGAAATTTAATGAATTATCTTGAATCTCATCGAGTCAAAACTTGTAAAATGGTATATTGGTGTATAGGTGTTACATGCAATGTTTAGCCCTTCCTATATATATCTAAATTAATTATTAGTATCATAACATTTAAAGAAATCTTTTATTTAAATATAAAGATTAACTAAACAAGAAATATCATTAACTCAAAAAAATTCTAGTAACCTAAGTAAGAGTCAAAATTATACACCCACAACAATTTGGTTTAAAAGAGATATTAAATTAAATTGAAGGATCAAGATGTTATAAATTATTTTATTAAAAAAATTTCCAACTTATGTATTGTATAAATACTCAATGCAAAAAAATAATTTTTTATCCCATTACTCTATTAGTTACTCGAGGGTAATTAAAAGCTTATAGTTTGGGGGAATTTTGATAAGTTAATAATAGGAGATAGTTGGACCAGTGAACTAAAGCAATGATTGGTGAACTAACATGCCATTTCAATAGTGCCACAGTGGCATAAAGCCTATGCCATGTGCTTTTTTGGTTAATTTTAATAACTATAAATACTAACCTTTGACTTATTATAAAGGGTTAGGTACATTTTTTAGTCATTTTGTGTGAGTGTGTGGGCTATCTTGGGGAGAGTGTTAGTTGTGTTCTAGAATCTGGAGTCTTGTATTGAAGTGGAGCAAAGAGAAGAAGTGTAAAGGGGATTATAATTCTAATTGTGGGTCATTTCTAAACCATGTTTTACATTTTTTATCTTGTTATCTTGTATTTATCAGTTTGTAACTTGTTAATCATCTAGTGAAATAAAATATTTGTTATGTGTAACATCGCCTCCATGTGTAGCTAGACAAATTCTCTGAATCTATGATGATTTGAAATGGATATATTGCTTAGAGTAGGTTTTATTTAAAATATATCCATGCTATTTTTAAGTTCTCTATGCTTCAATTGGTTTATGTATAGGTCCTAAATAAATCAAAAACTTAGTGTGCTCTAGAGCCTCAAAATTGGAATAGAAGAATAACTAGAGAACTTAAAACATATTTCAGCAATAACATAGACATATGGTGGTTAGAGTTATGAGGTCTTAAGGAGATAAAAGGACTTTAGTTAGGTAGGATTCTAACTAATAGTCCAATGAGCTTGATAATGGTAAGGAGCAATATTGCTTTGATCCATAGCAACAATAGAAAGTAAATCTCTCTAAAGTAATCATGTTATTTTTATGAATTATTAGTTCAAATTTTATAAAATTAGTATTTTTTTTTTGTAATTTGAAGCACTTTACTTCTAACCTACACACCCTTTTAAACTGTTCAGGTCGATAAATTTAGTAGTTCAAAAGCTAGTAGTAAATCATAGGATATTTCTAGTTCTTTCTTATGGGATTAATAATTATTTATCATTATATTACTTGATGCAACATGTGCACTTACGCTAAAATAGGACTTACACCGTAGAAAAGTTATACTTCCATTGAAAAATTTAGTTTGTGTGAGCTATAACAAGAAACTCTACATTTAGATAAGCTAAATAATAGCTACAACAGTGTCTTGTCATCAAGCAAAGCAATATAGTAGTACTTCAATGATGACATGACTTTAGTTCCTTTCAAGAGCATCACAGTGATATCACTCTGAGTACCATGATGCCAGAGTTAATTATTCATTTTTATTATAAATAGTATGGCCAAATTCTTGGGATGGGTTATCCATTTGATCATCTGGTACTCAGTCTTAAGTAAGGTTTGGTAGGGAGTGAGTGTCTGGAAGAATAAAGATAGAAAAATGGGAGGACAAGGAGAGTCTGTATCTTCTATTGCCAATAAATTCTTATTTTATCTATCCTTAAACTCTATTTTTGTATTTATTTGTATCTTTAAAATGAAGCTTGATGTGTTTATATTAATTTTAATATTTCGCTAAATGTATTTTTGGGCTTATTATATGTTAAGAAAGCATGTTTATATAAATTAGATCTTTGTTCTTTTAAAATATTATTATACTATTTCTAGTTCATCTAATTTTCATTTAATTTATGTATAGGACTTGCATAAATCTAAAACCTAGTGTGATATAGATATTTGAAGGAGGACTATTGGAACTATTAGAGGAATTAAAATGGAATTCTTCCATGTGTATTCATATTCTGGATAGAACTTTAAAATCTAAAGGAGATAGTATCACTGAGGTGAAGAAGATCATGTATGGGGGGGGGGGGGGGGGGGGGTGAGCTACAAGAGTTTGATCACGATCATTAATAAATGATCATGTGGATTTAATCTCTCTCAAAGGTTATGAGACTCAAATTTGACTAGTGGTGTTCAATTTGAAGTAGAGTGGATGAATAAGGAAGGTTCTAACACTCTCTCATGTTTCTATCCAGAATAGAATCCTTAATTTGTGGTTATGTAACTTGATGTACAATACTCCAATTAGGACAAATATGGTCTTTATTGAAATCTAATGATATCTAAATAGGTTTTAGAGAATTTTGTGATGTTTGGTGTGGTATTTATGGAGTTATGGCTTCTAGAACCAAAAGGGGTCAAATCTATCTAGAACTAACCAACATTGATAAAATGCTTGGAACTTTTAGACTTATCAATGGATTTTGATGATTAAAAGATGGTTGGGTTAAGGAAAAATGAAAGGTTTGACATGGAGTAATTAGGGATATTTTGAGGAGTTTATCGTAGGTTTTATGGTACAATCCACAAAACACAAATTATAGATATGAAAAAAGAAAGAGAGGATGGATCTAGGGCTTCAATTAACTCCAAAATTTGGCAAATAAACACTAGAATTTTATAATTAACAAGACATTACTTTATGGCTTACATTCTTTAAATGTACTTGACTGTTTGATTTGGCTCAAATAATAGGGCCTCCACCTTTGGCTCTTGATCTAGTGATGGGGTCATCTTTATGTTCCAAATTAGTTCCTATAGGATGCAAAGAACTCTTCTCCAGAGAGTTAAAATCTAAATAATCTTCTGCCAAGTTAGGTGTTAGCTTCTTAAGATCCTCCATCATAAGCCAAGTATTATCAGTTGGTGGCTTATTATTTCACCTCACTAAGAATATATAATATACTATCTAGCTCTCCTCATAAGTAATGATGTGATCCACCTCAAAGAAGAAGTGTTGGATTAGACCCTATAAAAAGTGATCTTTTTCACCTACAAGAGAAGTATCTTGCCATTTTGGTGATTTTCTAACTCCTTCATAAGGTATTAAATCATCCACATTGAAAAAAGGGCTAATAAACATGTCTTTAGGAAAATTTACAAAATAAGCATTGGTACCAAGTTTCCTAATAATCTCAAATGGCCCACATACCCTAGGTTGAAGTTTTCTAAATATAGTGGATGGATACCTCTTAGGGCATATTCGAATTAACATATTATCACTAACCTTAAATTCAAAAAAAAAAAGATAATAACTTCATTTTTATTTCTATCTTCAGCATATTTTGTATTTATTGCTTCTAACTGATGTTTAACATTTTCATGAAGGCTTTGAAAACCTTTGGCAAATGTAAGTGCTTAATCAAAAAAGGCATAAGCGAGAATGTTTGCAAGATCAACTGGTTTCCTAGAATTATAACCATAAACTATCTCAAAAGGTTCTTTGTTCGAAGTTCTATAAACTAAACTGTTGTAGGCGAATTCGATATTAGGTAAATATATATCCCAATTTCTTAGGCTTCTACTCACAAAACTCCTAAGAATATTTTCTAGTGTTCTTTTAACTACCTTGTTCTAGCTATTACTTTGTGGTTTAAAGCTAAGAAAAAGTTAAGTGTAGTGCCCATGAGTTTTTATAATATTTTTTATAAGTAAGATATGAATTTGACACCTCGATCAAACATAATTATGGAAGTCTATGAAGTCTAATAATATCTTTGAATAATGTCTTAGATATGTGTAAAGCGTCATTATATGTTGAGCAAGACAAAAAATGTGCCATTTTAGAGAATCAATCAACCACTATAATACTATTATGTCCTCTAAGTTTCCTAGGTAAGCCTAATACAAAATCTATGAAAATATCTTCCCAGAGCCTAAAGGAAACACATAAAACACAATATTATCCAAAAGGCTTTTTTTATTTTTTGGCCTTTTTACAAGTGTAACACTGAGTCACAACCCTTTCAACCTCTCATTTGAGGGAACGAAAAAAAATATAGAGTCTAGGATGTGAATAGTTTTCATCTTCCCAAAGTGACCTGCAATTTCGCCAAAGTGCAACTCAATGATGAGAAATGTTTGAAGGAATGATCCTGGAATGTGCAACTTTCTCCCCTTATATAAATATCCACAATGTATTGAATAGTCATTAGTGAGGGTAATAAAGTGAGGTTCATTCTCACTATGCTCACGATAGATCAAATAAAAATATGGGCATATTTGGTAATTATCTTTGATCCTTTCAAATCCAATAATCTAACATTATAAAGATGAAATTACCAAATTCACCCCTAAAAGTGTATTAGCATGTTTTTTTCTCTATTACAGGTTTATGTTTAAATAGAAAAGTGACATCCTAAAGGTATTCAACCTACTTTGCATGCTTACAACTTAACTTCTTTTTGGTGTCTCTGAATTTCATAGCATGATGATTAGTGTTCAGAATGAACTTCTAGTGCAAAAGATAATGTATCTAGTCTCTTAGAGTTTGAATGATGGCATAAAATTATTTTTCATATGTTGCTTTGCCTCATTTGAAAGTTTGTTAGGGATGTTAAGCCTTATGAACTAGTCCCGAGGCTAACCAAGATGGGGGTGAATTGGTAGTTTTAAAAATTCATAGGCAAACGATGATTTAGAAAATCTTTTTGAATGTTTTAAACCATTCACAATTATGCGAAGATGTGCAGATGTTCAACGATAACAAAATAATAATCACAATCACACAATCATCAATAATAAAGTAAGTGCGAAAATAATCAGAAAGAACACACCAAATTTTATAGTGGTTTGGTCAACTTGACCTACGTCCACTACCTGGAGCCTCCCCTCCGGGTATTACACTAACACTAAGTGACTCTCATTTTGCTCCCACAGCAAGGAGGAGAAGCCTATATAAAAACTCCTTTCCACCAACCTGAACTCCTTTCGCTTCCTCCTGAAGCAGGCAGAGAACCTGGATCTTCTTACAGATGATCCTACCACAAAACCACCAATAAGACAAGAGACGATGACTAAAGAAGACGACTCAAATCCTTGCTTGGAGCAACCTTTGTGAACACCTCACAAACTCCCCCTCACAAGATCCTCTCTCTCTCTCCCAAGCTCTTTCTCTCTCTCTCTCTCAAGGTTTTCTCTGGTAAGAAAAGTGGCAAAAGATTTGTCGTGTCGGAAGAAAAGATCTTAAAAAGGAGGGCTCAAAAATTGCCCTAAATTTCAACTAGTCGTCAAATATCATCCAGGACGATCGACAGATCATCCTGTATGATCAATGTAAAATCTCATATATCAGCCTGGATGATCTGGTTTCTTTGGATGATCAGTAGACAAAATTTTTTCAGATCGTCCAGTACGATTCTGCGATCGTCCGGGACGATTAGTGTAAATCAGGAATTTCATCCAAAAGATAGTTCGGATTATCCAGGGAAACTTATGCTGGACGATCTTAAAAAGACTGGATCATTCGGGATGATATTTATATCATCCTGTATGATTAGTTCAAAACACCCAAAATCCTCCTGAACATAGTTCGGATCGGCTTGCACAAAACGTTCTATACGATTGAAAATGACTTGATCGTCCGGGACAATATCTCTATCGTCCTGTATGATTAGTTCAAATTCGAACAAATCATCTAAAAGATAGTTCGGTTCATCCAGGTGAAATGCTCTGGACATTAGGATTTTGCATATATCATCCTGTACGATCTTGCGATCGTCCAGGACGACATGATCGTATCAATCAAACATTAATTACTTTCCTTAATCACCAGACTAATTTAGGCATGATTGTAACGGATCGTGCAGGATGATAAACATATTGTTCGGGACGATTAGACCAAATCTCTAAATATAAAAACTTGCCTAACTTAATCTGGCGACTGAGAATTTCTAATTTGGGCCTATCATCCTATACGATCGGTGTATCATCCAGGACAATTTAGTTAATCAAACCGACTTAACATGGTTATCTTAATTAGGGTTTCTATTTTCATTGGATCGTCTAGGACGATATGAATATCGTCCAGGATGATATGAACAAAAATTAAAAATAGAAGCTCTAATTCACTAAAACTCTCCCCCTAAGTGTGTGTGTGCAAGGTTACTTAGCTAGGGGATCAATTACATTACATTTGACTCAAGAAAGGGAAAAATTACATTTAAACACAGGCAGACTTGATCTTGAGTTGGCTTGAATTACATTTGATCTTTTGTACCTGAAATATTAGCCAATCAAAAATAGAACATAGAAATGTTTGTTATCATCAAAACTCTAATCCTTAAACCAGATTTGTAACATCATTGATTTTTTCACTAAAAAATTCAATAGGATGATTCTTTTAACTTAGGACACCTCCTATACCTATACTAGATGCATTATACATGACATCTAATATTTATTAAAACCTAGAAGTTTTAAAACAAGCGATGAGGTCATAAGGACTTTAATTTATTTCATAGTATTTTGTGCAGATGTAGCACATCTAAATTTATACCTTTTTATACTCTAATACGAGCAAATATAGTATTAAAGTTATTGATGAACCTTCAATTGAAAGTAGCTAAACCATGGAAACTGCAATCATCGGTAAAACTCTTTGGGATAGGCCAATTTAAGATAGATTGAATTATGGTGGGATCAACTTTCAAGCCATTTACAGTCACAATAGTCACCTCAAACATGCAAAAGAAACATTTCTTAATGTTTATATAGATTTTTTCTTCCTGTTGCAAAAGTAAAACAAGTCTTAGGTGGCCTAGGTGGCCTTTTTCATTTAAGATGAAAATCAATATTTCATAAAAATATACCACAAAAATTCTACCCATAAAGTGTCTTAGAATTTTATTCATAAATCTCATTAAAGTGACAGGAGCATTGGATAGTCCAAATGGCATGACTAACCACTAATATAGTCCAACAAGGGTTTTATGTACAATCTTCCATTCATTCCCTACTCTTATCCTGATCGGATGATGATAGCCACTCTTCAAATCAATTTTGGAGAAAATTATAGAATTTCCTACAATATCTAACATATTATTCAATCAACGAATTGAAAATCTATACTTAATTATGACCTTATTGACTACTCTAATGTGAATGTACATTCTCCAAGTTCCATCCTTCCTAGGGGCAATAAGTGCAAAATCGCACATGAGCTAAGGCTTTCCTAGATAAAACCTTTCTTAGTAGTTCATTTATTTGTCTTTTAAGTTCAACATCTTCAATGGGGTTTATTCTATAGAGGGGTAAGTTTGGAAGTTGTGAACTTAGAATGAAATTAATTACATGTTAAATATCCCTAAGAGGTGGAAGACCATCATGAAGGTCTTTGGGATATAGATCTTGAAATTTTGATAGAAGAGGAGTTGTTATACAAAGAATGTGATATTTTGATATTTCAGGTGGAACTTCACTCATATGAAGTAAGTAACATGATCCAAGTTCTGAAAATTCTTTTTGAATAGTATTGAATCCTACCTTGATAACATTAAGGTTCATAAATGATTGTGAAATGATAGGATTTTTAGCATGATCTTAGAAGAACCCACCCTATCAGTAGGGGAAAATATGATCATTTAAAGTTTAGCATTCTTATCTTGGTTAGGCTTAGGTTTATGTTTTGAGTGAGGTTTGTGAAGAGGTGTAGAAAAGATCTTATGTTGCGTATTTTGTAACCCTTCTCCAGAAGATTTTGTGTGGGAGTGGGAGGAAAAAAATTTATGGGGAGTTAATGACAGGCCTCTTTTTATTTGGTTTCGCAAGGAAGAGTTTGGTGGTTTTGTTTCAAATTTGAACACATAGGTGTTCTCCCTTTCTTAGTGAATAAAACTCATGTCAAAGAGCCAAGGTCGACCTAATAAGATATGTTTGATTTTCATGGGAGGGACATCACACTAAATGTGATCAATATAAATTATAATCTTAATAGGTACTAAGCATCATGTAGTAATGGGTAAGGAAGTGTGATCTACCCAGGTAACATGAAATTGCTCTAGTTGAGGCTCATATTTGAGGGTAGCCTTTATGAGAGCATGAGTGGATACTACATTCGTAGTGCTACCTCCATTAATAACAATTTTACACCTTTTTCTTTTGTATATGATATAAATGGTGAAAATTTTGCTCCTCCTCCAATCTTCCTCTTCTCTTGGTATAAATAAACATTTAATCACACCTAAAGAGGTATCTACAGTTTCAGTTTCTTCATCAAAAAGAGAGGTGCCATTGTTAATTTCTTTTATGTCATCATCTACCCTATCTTCATCTAACTCTTCTTTAGCTTCATCAAGGAACATAATCTTTGCCCTACACTGGTTATACATAAGGCCTTTCTTACGACATTTGAAGCATATAATGTTCTTAACCTTAGATGATGAATTATTAGCATTTTGTATTAGGTAGTCATTATTGGGTGGGAGTGCAGGTTTAGAAGTAGACATTTGATTGGAATACAAGGATGATAGAAAATTTGAACTAGGACCTCTAGCTTGTGTATTGGAAGATGCCTTTGTATGTTTTTTAAGGAGTAAAGCATAGTGGAAAGCATCATCAAGGGTTTGTATAGCCAATAATTCTACTTCATTTTGGATCTCACTTCTAAGACCAATGGTAAACTTATTGGCAAGTTGCCATTATGGATTAGTGTAATGTGTCCCAGTAACCAAATCTTTAAATTGATTCATATATTTAAGCACTTATATATTCCACTATCTTAGAGTCATTAACTACTCATGAGGTTTCTTAGCATAATTTTTAGGACATTATTTGGCGCTAAGCATATCCTTTATTTCAACCTAGGGGTGTCAATACTTGACACGACCTAAAAAATTGAACCCGGCCCAAAAATTTTGGGTTTGGATCAACCCGTTTGGCAAATGGGTTTGTTCGGGTTTTAAATTCTAACCCGATTGCAAATTCAGGTCAAGTTTGGGTCAACCCCAAAACCTGATTCCAATCCTGCACAGAACCACGAGTCCATAACCCTGCCCGCGATCTTGCCACATGCTTCCCTGTGGCTTGCGCTCTTACTTGTCGGGTCATCCTGGTGGTCCAGCGCTTGCAGCCTCACCTAATTTCATGCATCACTTGCGCTCATGCTCACCCATGCTCGTCCGCCTCACCAGAATTAACCTGCCTCACCCTCATCCAACTTGCCTCATTGACACTTGTGCCCACCTGCCTCACCACCTAGCCTACCCTCACCCGCACCTACACTCACCCTCATTACTGTGGTAAGTGGTAACCTAGGGTAATCGGGTCGGGTCCGGTCATGTTAACTCAGTATCTCGACAGGTCAGGTCCGGGTTATAATTTTTGACCCATTTGTAAAAATAGGTCAGGTTCGGATCAGGTCAAATAGTAATGGATCAATATCAGTTCAACCCAAACCCGACCCGCAACCCATTTTTGACACCCCTATTTCAACCCAGGTAAGTTACTACCTACATAGCCTTTGTTCCTTAATCAATATGTTGAACCAATAGATTTTTGCATGCCCAAATAGTTTCATTTTTGTAAATTTAGACTTTTCATGGTTGTTCATTTGATACCATTCAAAGAACTCATCCATTTGGGTTAGCTAGTCAAGAAATCTATTTGGATTATGAAGTCTGTCATAATTAGGGACATCAACCTTCACTTTCTTAATGGGCTCAAGCTGAGCATCTTGGCTCCTAAGGTGTTCATTCCTAATGTTATTTTTATAGGATTGCCTTCAAGGTGGAATGTTTTCC
The DNA here is from genome assembly GCA_019925795.1 of Dendrobium chrysotoxum. NCBI lineage: Eukaryota > Viridiplantae > Streptophyta > Magnoliopsida > Asparagales > Orchidaceae > Dendrobium > Dendrobium chrysotoxum. The sequence continues at coordinate 42,137,812 of CM034297.1, forward strand.
TTAGGGTTGTCTACGTAATCCTCATCTAATGGTTATGTGTCTACATAATTTGGGGTAAGGTTAGGAGTAGGAATAAGAGTCCTAACATTTAAATGTTAAACTTCATTAGTTAGATTGATTATTAGATCTTCCAATCTTTAAATTATTTTATTAGTCTGTTGGCTAATTTGTTCAAATTAAATTTGAAAATCATCTGTTATTTACTGATCTTGTGATACAAATTTTGGAGGCATAATGTTAAATGCCAAAATGACTTAAGAAATTTGTTTTTATTTTTAAATATAAAATACTTACTAATTTGATACTAAATGAAAATGCAAATGCTTTTTACAAATGATTTTTTATATTTATTTCCTTCACAAAATTCTAAAATACAAATTTTAATAACAATACAAATTACGCTTAACTAGCCACAATAATAAAGCTAGGAAGCTTAAGTTAGGTTCTCCAAATGCTAAATGGAATTGATGGTAGGGTTTTATATTTGAAATGGATCTCTCCCATATTTTTGGTGTCCTCTCAAGTGTGTTTAGGTATGGTAAGTTTAGGTTTGATGGCTAGATCTTTTATGTGCGGGTAACAGATTGGTATTGTTGCCTAGTATGATGTAAATTACATCAAATATGAAATCTACCACAAGTAATACTATGGAAAATTATAACAAAAAATTAACGAAATAACAAAAAAAAATCAAAGATTATCTCAATTGGTTTAATGTCCACTTATTGCAAGAACCTTTACAAATGCAACTCAATCCGCAAGCTATTCACTTATCCAATGCTATAGTCCACAAAACCACTCAAAATACCAGACTTGGTGTGAGGGGGGGCGGGGGGGGATGTTGTGGGGGAGCGACTGGGGATTTAATCTCTCTCGAAAGGTTAGGATACTCAAATATTGCTAGTGGTGTTTAATTTCAAGTGGAGTGTATTTGTGTGTGTGTGTGTTGGGGGGAGGCGGGGCAACAAGAGTTGTATCAAGATAAGTTATAAATGATCATTTTGGACTTAATCTTTCTCAAAGGTCAGGAGAGTCAAATTTGTCTAGTGGTGTTCAATTTGAAGTGGAGCGGATGAATAAGAAAGGTTCTAACACACTCTCAGGGTTCTGTCCAGAATGAAATCCTTAATTTACAAGTTATGTAAGAGTCAAATTTATCTAGTGGTGTTAAATTTGAACTGGAGTGGAAGAATAAGAAAGGTTCTAACACACTCTCAGGTTTCTCTCCAGAATGAAATCCTTAATTTGCAACTTATGAAACTTGATATACAATACTCGAATTAGGTCAAACAAGGTCTTTATTGAATGCTAGGTATTTCAAAACAACTTTTGGAGAATTTAGATTAATGGAGTTCTTGGTTCTTGAACCCGAAGGGATCAGGTCTATCCTGAACCAAACAACCTTGGCAAAATGCTCAGAAATTTCATAATTCTCAATTGATTTTGATGATTTAAAGTGGGTTGTGTTAAGGACAAATGGAATGTTATATCTAGAATAATTTTGGATATTTGTAGGAGTTTACACTATGTTTTAGGGTCAACAAAACACAAATTATAGATAGAAAAAAAGAAATAGAGGATGGATCCTGGCCATCAAATAACTCTAGAATTTCATTAATAAGCACTATTTTTTTAGATTATGGTTTTGGATGAAAGATGAATAAATAAACACCAAAATGTATAATTTCATTAACAATTGATATGTCAATTTAATGTTATAACTAGTCCAGAAGTTTTATGAATTCATTCAATCACTTGAACATGAAATTCCATTGGGAAAGAAAGAAATAACAAAGGAAAATCATAAGGAACAATACCAAATTTACAATCAAAGAGAAGTGAACCTAAAACTACATAAAGTTGAAAGTACATACGAAGGTCCCTTACTCACCAAAGTATGGATGCACAAGAACTCACCTAAGTTCTTGCGATGGCATGCCAGATAGCCTACCAAAATTTGCATGGAATTAATCCATGGAAACAAACAATCAATAAAACATCCATTAACTTCAAAAATAAGGAAATAGTACAAAAATTCCCTCCATAAACATCTCATAACATCTCTATTCAAATTCAAATACAAGGAGGGAATACGTAGTGTTGAATTTGGACTTGTAACCACTCAAAGCTACCACCCTAACTGCATCCTCTCCACATATGGTCGGCCCATTCCTCTGTCCACATGGAACTGCACCTTTTTTTATACTAAAGTTTTGTGCCACATCATCCTAATTTGACTCTACATTACTAAACTTTGATCATTAATAATACGTCACTCAACAATTCACACAAATTATATCAATACATTTACAAATTCAAATACTACATAATAATAACAAAACTAAACATCCAAATCATCTTCATGACTTAGATTATACATATGGATTTGACCAATTGATTTAGCTCTAGTAATAGGGCCTCCTTCAGCTTTTGATTTAGTGAAGAGGCCATAACTATGTGCCACATCAAGATCTTTGCTAAAAACTCCAACAAACTCGATAGAGATAAGGAGTTACACATGCTATGATTCACAGTACCAAATTAGGATATCAATCTTTATACACATGAATTCTTACCTATCATAAGTTCAAGATATTTTAAAATAGCATCCTTATCATTTTAGCTACTTGATCAGCATAACCCTATAATTCTTGTTATAATATAAATATAGTAATCAGTAGAAGAAGTAATAAAGTGATATTAAAGATCATTATAATTCTCAAGGTAATGATACTCAACTCATTTTATATTACTTGACATGACAAATACACTTTTGTAGAATACATTATAGCTTATAAGTGTAACATGTAGTGTAGTGGCATATAAACAAACAAATCCTAGCCACACTATCAAGTGATAGCTTATCTTGTATTAAAAATCAAAGCCCATTATTTCACCTCTCATGGGTGCCTTGGTTATCTTACTCATATAGTGTATAATAGAAAGCCTAGTATCACTTTTAATAATATTACAGTAGTTAAAGAATTTGATGATGTAATTTTTAGTGATTTTCCTTGGTTATCACCTAATCAAGAGATTCAGTTCGTTATAAATATGGTTCTGAGAATTTTTTTTAATTTCCAAGTCACAACATCATATAGCAATCTTCAAAATTCAAGAATTCATAATTCAGTTACAAGAATTACTTGACAAAGACTCATTAGACCATTCAATGTTTCACCGTGAGAACAACTAGTTCTATTTGTGAAGAAGAAGGGTGAATATATGAGATTATGCATCGATAAGAGAGACTTGAATAAGGTGATAATTTATTTAACAAGCTATAAGGTTCTTCTATATTTTCTAAGATTGAACATTATTTTGAGAAATAATAATTGAAAATTAAGATTGATTTGTGAAAGGCTATTCAAATATTTCTGCATCGTTGACTATATTGACTCAAAACTTCATTAAATTTGTATAGTTGAATACTAGTGAGTAGAGTTCTCAAAAACTTAAAAGCTACTTGTTGTCAACTTCAATCCCTACCATTCCTTTTGGCACGTGTGATTTTAGATCTATATCAATGATTTACATCAAGGCTTTGATTTTTTCTTTATGCAACCAAGAAGATTGGTAAGTTATACTTTTGGACAACTTAATGTGCATGAAAAGAACTATCCAAAGCATTATTCGGAGCTAATCATGAATATTTTTACATTGGAGACCTAGAGAAACTATTCATGGTTTTTTAAAGAGTTTGTTTACTAATTAGATGAGCTTGAAGTATATTTTTACTCAAAAAGAGTTAATATTGTGATAGAGGTGATGGCTTAAGCTGAGGAAGGCTATGATTTGCATATTTAATACCACCTAGGTAATGTTAATTAATGTGCAAATGCTTTGAGCAAAAAATCTTCAACGTATGCAATAAGGATGATACTTCAAGAGTGAAAAATAGAATTTGAGATGGAACAACTTTGACTTGTGATAATACTTCTAAGAGATAATTTTGTTATATTTCACATGCTATTCAACTAATAATTATTGATCACATTTGTGAAAAATATAATGAAATACATTAACTTGACGTAGCTTAGGGATTAAGTTTATGATGGATTTCAATTCAAGTTCACTAATGATCGAATAAGTGCCCTGAGATTTAAAGATTAAGTATTCATTACATATCAAATTTGACTTCGATAAGAGATACTACGAGAAGTGCATTCTACACTATATTATGGTCATTTAAGGAGTACAAAAATGCAACAAGATCTTAAAAAAAAAATTTATGGTTTCCTAGCATGAAGAATGAAGTGATAGATTTCATAGCCAAGTGCTTGATTTATAAAATAGTTAGTGCTAAACATAAAAAACATGGTTGTTCAACACTTCCTATTCCAAAGTTGAAGTGAAAAGAGTTGTAATAGTTTTTATAGTTGAGTGCATAAATTAAAATAAGTTCATGATGCAATTTGGATTATGGTTGATAGATTCATAAAGATCATTCACTTTCTAATCAAAAAGAACTAATCATGGAGATGCTAACAATGATCTACATGTATAACATGATTACATCGAATCTCAATAGTTATTAACTGAATGAGATGGATGATTTACTTTTAGATTATGAGGAAAATACAGAAAACTTTCAGTAAGAGGTTAGAATTTAGCATGGTATTTCATCCTTAAACAAACAACCAGTTTAGACTGTATTGTTGTTGGGTAAAACCTAATTTTAATGCATTGAATTGTGTAGTGAAAATAGATTGATGGTTTGTATGGTGTAGAATCTTCAACCTAAGACTTTTTTGGTGGTGTTGTTTCTATATCAAGTTAACTTAGAATTTCATATAGCATGTCTAAGGTAAATAACTTTGATTTATTAAGGGATAAATCTAAACTTCTTTGTTAGGAGTACTTTGATTTTTATAATAAATTCATAGATATTAACAGGATTCCAACCTTACATTTTTTTGTTTTGTTATTTATTCTACAGATGCATGTAAATATATATTTATGTTCATAATGGAATAACTCATTGCTTAATTTTTTTGTTATACAAACTCTTGTATATTAGATTTATTCATGTAATATATCTACTTTTTTGCATGCTACTTCTGTTAAATGCAATAAATATTACTCCTATAAATTATGTTATATTATAAAATAACAATTATCATTTTAACTCTATAATACATGATGTAAATTTAAATTTAAAAACCTAAAAATTTATATGCATGTGTAAAGTGATCTGTAGGTCAGTAGAACCCTTTTTGATATTGGCCAGTTAGGTCAATGAGCCCCTATAGTGATAACTCTATAAAAAATCATTAGATATCCATGGATCGATCTTTACCATTTCAGTTTTTGGGGGCTTGATAAAATTGACTGTAGATACCAAACATACTAATCATGAATATCAATATATAATAAATTATCTTTAAGAAATATAAAATGTTTCATTTACACACATCACATACACAAAAAAATGTTTCATTTATACATTATAATATTACCATAATCTTATTATATGATGACACTAATTACTGTTGTGATATAGTTATTTGTTCCCTTTTTGTTATTCATGATGCATGCCCAAATGTCTTGTTGTTTATGTTTTAATAGATAACATTTACATGTTGCGTTTAAATTAATAAACTCACTCATTATATATCTTTTTTTATAACAAGTTCTACTCGAGTGTTTAGTAGACCATTATCACATGGACAAGCAAGCCTACCTAGTGCGTAAGTGAGCTTAAACATGTGAGAGAATAGAGTGTGGAATAGAGCTAGAGAGAAAGAGAGAATCAATAGAGTGCTCAAGATAATTAAAAATCTCAAGCTAGCATAGGATCCACTATAGGTAGTCTAAAAAATTAGGAATTATTCATCACCATTTATTTGCAATGTTTTGAGGGCTACAATAAAGGCTACACAAAAGAAGTGAAAAATAAAATGTTACATAGAACACCAACACAATGCTATATTAAAAAACCTAGACACATGTCACCTCCTAGCTGGCAAAAAGAGAACAGGGATTGTAGATCCATGATGAGTAGTCTTTATGAGAGCACAGTAATGCCAAGTAGGTGAGTAAGCTTAGGCGAGTGCTAAGATGAGGGGACGTGCGACTAGCTAGCTAGCTAATGTTACAAGTGACTTATGTGAGAGATCTCATATTTTCTAAGAAGAGAGAAGTAACATATTGTCACGAGAAGAGAGAGAGATACCTCAAGTTGGATGGTTACAATAATTATGAACCACTCATTCTATGAATAAGCATTTTCTTGTAGTTGAGCTTCATGAGTTTGCATGACAATGATTGCTCTAGGAGAAAGCGAGTAACTAAGATAGTAGTCCAGATACATGACGAGTGCCAAGTTGTTGACCTGATGAATAATCCTTGATTCGCCCTATAAAAAAGCGAGCTTTCTGGTAGGCCTAGGTGAGTAGATTCCTGTAGGTTTTAGACGCGTTCTTGTTGTGCATACCCCTTGAGAGTGAGTTTATCTATTATGACCCACTAGCTACCTTCTCAATATCTATGAATGCATATGTGACTATATAGGCAAACTTATGAACAATAGTACCATATTTGACATTTTAACTTTTTTTTAATAGTTGTCTTATTATTTCTCTTTTGGGTTTCAACAATTTTACTATGTAGTTGTTTCTTTCAATTTCTTTTTAATTTGTTATTGTTCATATTTCATTAATATACTTTCAGTTCAATTCATATTACTGAAATTAAATATTAGTTTACTTCTCATTGCTTAAATTTATACCTTATATTTATATTACTTATATATGAATTTATTTAAGTGCAAAACATAATTCATATTTCTTCATGTCACATGTTAATGGTATGTATTGCCCTTTGAACCCAAGGTGTGACATGATCCATCTCATTTCAAAGCTCATTCAACTATAACCACGAAAAAATTCAAAAGATCTTTGAACCCTTTAAATATCTTTAATGAGACACAACAGAGAAAAAATTTATCTAACAAACCCCATATAATAGGATAAAGACTTGATGTTATTGTTATTGCTATAAAATAAGTTTCTATATATAGTATCAACTGCTTATTGTTAGTTCATTTGAACTCAAATTAATTGCTCATTTATTTAGCTATATTTTAAGTGAAAAGTTTAATGCAAGAATTTTTAAATTTCTTACACTTAGAAGGCGATGCAGCTCAGCCCAATCTTATGGATAAATCATTCAGAAGATTCTATCCGCAGTCCAGTTCAAAAATATCTCGACAATCTTTTATTTAATAAATATTTAATTTTTTAACTAAATTGTTTTTCTTCATTACCCAAAAAAAAATTGTTTTTCGTTCAGAATTCTGATTTTTATCTAAAATTTCAGCCGAAACCCTTGATTTTTGGCTGAAACCTTCAAAAAGCATTAAACTGAAACAATTAAGTTTCAAACTGGTTTCAAACCATGGTGTTGGGAATAAAGTTTTATTCAGTAAATTTAAAGCGCATTGTCGTTCTAAAAATTAAAAAACAGACGGAACAATGAAAAATATGATGACCTTCCGCCCCCCATCTGCTTTGCTGAAAAAAGGGGCAGTGTACTTCGCTGCGCGATAACTTCTAGGGCTGTCTTTGCCACTTGCTGTTAAATGTAATTTGATAACAAATGTATTGGTTGAAGAATATATTGTTCCATGCAAAAACTATGGGAAATGAACTTGACATAGAACCAAATCCCACTCCCACTAGTTACATGCCGCTTCAACTGCCAAAGATTTGGTGATTCCGGGGCAGAAATCTTTAGAGAAGTCACCTTCTAAGAAGGGGATGGTGCACTGCGTCTTATTCAGACATACCTGCCACAGTTACAAATAAAAACTACATAAGAGGAAAGCAAAAGTGTAAACTTGGTATAGGTGACAAAGGAGTTTAAGGTATTGTTTAACTTCAAATGGCGTCTCTTGCTCTTGCTATTTGAAGGTTATTGAAAACTTACAAATGGTTAATTGACAAAGAACATAAAAACACCTGACCTTCAATGTTGCTAGGGATGTTAATGATCCGATCTCAAACTGATCTTAACCAAGCTCAAGAACAATGAAAGTTCAGTCAATCTAATCAGGATCCTAGACATATTTGACTTGCACGGTCAACAAACAGGTCATGATTCAAGCTATCATGTGCTTTTATTGATATCAATTCGTGATTGCTCGATCTATAATTGACTATAACACAATTAGATCCTTAAAAATTGTGCTTTAGCCAAAATTGTGTGCATATAGATACCATACATAAGAACTAGTGTCTACTTAAAAATTGTGTATATAGTTATCATACTTGGATACAGACTAGACTGCATGTGTGTGTACATGCATATTTCAATCTGATATCGAACTATTTGATAGAATTCGAAGTTACTCCAACTTGATCACAGCCGAGCATGGCTCATAAGCGCCTCTCCATCACCATCCAAGCCAAAATTCTACGAATTTTCAATTAATATTTAACATGGTAGGAAAGCTTAACAGGCCAAATTGTGACCAACATATTGATGCACTGACTTGTACAAGAGAAATATTCTGCATTACATATTGATATGCTGGTTTTTACAGCGAGATAAGAAAGTTCACAGCATGAAATCACTTTAATGAGAACTTTTGTATTCAACTGAAAGGATTTACCTTTTCAATGATAAGAACAGATGAGGGATGATGGCAGATTCCTTGTTGATAGGATCCACATGCACCACTTGGATTTCCGTAGCTGGCAAACCTAATAGAGGAAATTGAGGAGTTCTCAGGGCAGGCTAAATGGAGAATTGCTCTCCCTTCACCATTAGACCTGACCGCGTTTTCCCAATTTTCCAGGTCTACAAAAGGATAATCCTCTGATACAGAACTGCATATATTGGAGATCCGGCGTCTTGAAAATGTAATTCTAGTAGGATCTCCACCTTTTTCTTCAAAAATAACAAGAACATTACCAGAAGGTTTGAACCAAGATAGTGGAATATGATACCTGATACCAAATTTGCACAAATAAATAAAAAATTGTATACTTTCAGAAAAATTGGAACAGATTATTTGGTTTAAAGTTAAATATAAACGTCAATAAGAAAAATCAGGGACGCTGCAGTTTAATGTTAGAAATTCTAGTTTCTGGGTCCGATAAAAAATTCAAGACACTGTTGAAAAATAAAGGAGTACAATGCTTCATTTTTCTTATTCTAATAGGTAGAAGACGTACAACCTTTATAGCCAAGTTGTGAGTGTATAATAGAAAGAAACCTAAGGTATAAAATAAGGCCATACCAACCCAATAAAGAAGGACAAACGTGAATGAAGTCAACGTAACTATTTACAACTACTTCAGGAATGAACGCAGCAAATAAATCCTTTCCTCATCAAGAGGAAAGCTAGAGGATACTATGAGTAAGTGATGTAGAACTATATATGCAAGTGATGTTGATTTGGAAATTACGCATGCTTGAACAAAGCTTAACAATTTATTGACTCACAATGAACTTAAGTAATGACTTCAACATGCAAGGGAGCAATCAAGTTTACGAAAACAATGACATTCTAATGGGAGGATCATTAAATAACAGATTAATTAATAATATGCTCACGTGGTGTTTCAGAGATAATTCCTAACTTAACAAATAGATTAGTCACTACAAAGGCCCACTCACACAAAGCTCTTGGTGTGGGCTAAGCAGATAAGCTTTCATAATAAAACAATACCACAATTGAGGAGGGATCAAAAAGATACCAAGGGAGCGGGGGGGAGGAGTTTACCCACATGGAAGAAGATACTAAGTCACGACGAAATCATTTGGCTGCCTATGTGGAAAGGACAGCAATATGAATCTTCTTGCACGCCCGGACAACACTCTTAACGTCTCGGGAAATTATGGACAACAACTAGGTAGGCGCCAAATCCTAGAACAATTGGTAGTGGGGCTGGAAAAAGGGTTGATCCTGTATTTCAACAGGAGGCGGCTATCTTTGGGATGATTTGGGAGGGAAACAACAAGCTCCTAACGTGAAATTGGGGGGGGCGGCAAGAACTAAATGATTAGAGCGCTGATTTGGGGCTTTAGTGGAGTTGCCAACTATAGCTTACTAGTTAAGGAAAGAGGAATTAATTCATATTTTCAATCAATACTCAGATTTGCTGATGGGGATATCCTTCCAAACATAGCCCAACAATTTAGAAAAGGAATTCAAGGCTTGTAGGAGAATTCAAATTCCCAAAATTAATGCTAGGCTAATTTAAGAAGGGGAATTAATTGGGCTCTCCAATTAATACTTAAATTGATTGATTGGGATATCTTTCCAAACATAACTCAACAATTTGGGAAAAGATTTCAAGGCTCTAGGAGATTTCGAATTTAAATTTCAAATTTGTCAAAATTAACACTAGGCTAATTTATGAAGGAGAATTAATTGGGATCTCCAATTAATATTTAAATTGATTGATTGGGATATATTTCCAAACATAACCCAACAATTTAGGAAAAGATTTCAAGGCTCTAAGAGATTTCAAATTTGAAATTCAAATTTTCCAAAATTAACACTAAGCTAATTTAGGAAGGGGAGTTAATTGGGATCTCCAATTAATATTCAAATTGATTGATTGAGATATCTTTCCAAACATAACCCGAAAATTTGGGAAAGGATTTCAAGGCTTTAGGAGATTTCAAATTTGAATTTCAGATTTTTCCGAAATTAATGCAATGCTAATTTAGGAAAATGTTAAAGGATCAATTTGAAATTTTGGGGGCGAAATAGACTAGATAATGCAATTATAATTATAGCTTAAAAATTTTGGAGGTATTCAATGTTATCTTTGATGATGATTGATGTGTTTGATGTCGACTTAGACAATGTTCGATATGTCCGATGTTGTCTTTGTTGGGGATGATGAGTAAACACCACAATGACGAAACAAGCAAAAAATAAAAGCAGCGGAAAAGACACCAGGATTTAACTTGGAAAAAAACTCAGAATAGGGAAAAAAAACACGGAGCCACACCACACCAAGAAATCCACTATGAAAATTGGGAGAAATAAGTATAGATCTTTCTTTTCTCTCTCTCTCTCTCTCTCTCTCTCTCTCTCTCTCTCTCTCTCTCTCTCTCGCTCTCTCTCCTTGCTTATCTTCGCACATGCACCATTCTCAATATCTACACATACAAAAATACAAGAGAAAGCCAAGTAAAATAACCCCAAGAGACACAACCCTTTATAAAAATGAAAAAAAAATTCGTCCAGTCCGTCTCACGGCGCTGCAGCGCCAGTTTGGAGCGCTGCAGTGCTCAAGCCTCTGCCTAGCACCGCTGCAATGCCGTATCTAAACCGCTGCAGCACTCTGCTCTCTGTGGTTCAGTGCTGGGGTGCTCGGGAACACATCGCCGGGGTGTTATACGAAAAAAAAAATTTCGAGCAGGGGGTAAACCCCCCGCAACCCCTCAGCGAACACGACAAGCTTTGAGGTCCAAGACAACAGAACAACTAGATTGATCAACACACTCAGATTCCACACATAACAATCTTTGGCGACATTCGATACATCTTATAATATATTTGATGATGTTTGTGGCATTTAACATTGACTTGCAGCTTGATTTAAGATATGTAGAAGAGTCTAGGAATACGAAGTGAAACGACTCAAAAATTCAGAGATGTCATTTGTATGATACATGAAAGCATGAAACATAAAGAGATGCCACATAGGAAAAGGAATGAGAGATCAATATCTGTATTTATTCAATTAAGGTATGATTATTTTCATTTTTATTTAAATCCAAGCCGAATCATAACAAAAGTGGTATCAGAGAACCAGGTTCGTTTAGAGGAAAGGAATCATACTAAAAGAGTCATTATAGAATTCAACTAGATGTTTTATTTTATTTCAAGACCCAGGATGGTCCCGAAGGGAATGCAGAAAGTGATATATCTGCTGTTGTTGTCAATACTAAAACTTTAGCCCAAATGATGACAATGATGACAAAACTAATATAGGATTCGAGATCTTAGCCTTCAAGAAGTAATAGTAATAATATTTCGATGAATAAATACAGAAAATTACTTCAAGATATGTGTTCTTCATTATTTAAATGAATCAGGACCAATACAGGCAAAGAATTGGTTACTATAGATTGAGAAGATATTAAATGGTACGTTCTACTCAGAAGAGTGAAAAGTTTCACTGGTAATATTTGCATTTGATGGAAAGACTGAAAGATGATGGAGGGGGTAGTATCAGGACAAGTTTGGAAGGATACCTAGTATCCAAATTAAATAAGAAGAATTTACATAGGTTTTCAGAAACTGGTTCATACCTCTTTCTGCATGAAGACAAATGCAAGATAAGTTTTTAAATCTGGTTCAAAAGGATAGATCGGTGATGCAATATAAGGCTGAATTCACTACTTTAGCAAGATATGTCTATCAATTAATTCATGTTGTAAAGGAGAAATGTCATAAATTTTTATCTGGATTAAAAGATATAATTAACAACCTCATATTCCTCTAGGAATTGATGACTATTCTATTTTGGTGGAAAAAACTAGGAAGATTGAAATAGATATTCAAGATACTCAAAGGAGACATGAATTCCTAAAGAAAAAAAAAATGCAAGTGTAAAAACTAAACAAGATACATAGTTTAGATCATTTTTTTAATTAGAAAAGCATAATAGGAAGAAAGCAAAACCTAATAATAGTAGTAGTCGGATGAGTAAAAATAACAGTAGTAAATGTGGAAAGCAACACAAGGGTGAATATTTTTTGAAATGAATATTTATTTCTGGTGTCATCAACCTAGACACATAGCTAAGAACTACCCTACCCTTGGACAAAACCTTCAGAGAGAAATAAAAACTAGTGTAGGACCATCATAGTAGAATTTAGGCACATAGAGAATAACAGAGTCAACTGCATCAACTCCAAGTATGTGTTGGCTCAAGAAAAATGACACAAATGCATGAATCCTGATTTTTAGTTGTAGGATTCTATTTCCCTTAAGTCAAATTGCAATTAACCAGATTTTCCCTGAGGATAATGTCAGGATTTAATTAGATATGGGGTCCTTACTTCCCATGAGAGCAAGCACTCATAGTTAATTACCCCTCTTAACATATGAGAGAGAACTCTCGACAGGATGAATAAATTTTATGTAATTTTAATCTTAATTATGGGGAAAATGGAGGTAAACCCGATCAAGATCTCATGGTTCCATCGTCCCGGGTATACCGTAGTTTCAATCTACCAACACTAACAATCATTGAACATAGTGTCCAGAGAATCAGATTAGCAGCCATGGGTAGCCTCCTCTCAGGGATCCCGAGTAGACTGAAGTGGTTAGATGTGGATTTTGGTTTTAATTTTATTTGGATTTTAGGGTTTACATCTATTAGAATACCCAGAAGTTAATTTGGTTTGGGATTTATAACTTCATTCAGAAGTTACATAGAAGATTGAATTAAAGCGGGACTTACGGCTTCTTTTTTGAAAGTAGCCCAGGTGTGTTTGAATTTGGGTCGGGACTTATGGCTTTCATAGAAAGTAGCCTGTAGGTTTAATTTGTAGTGGGGCTTACGGTTCTATTTATGAGTTACCCAAAGATGGGTCTTACAACCTAACTCTACAGTAAGGCTACCCGTAGATTAAATTATTTTGGGTAGGTCTTATGACTTCTCTTAAGAAGTTGCCTGAAAGCGGGTCTAACAACTTAATCCTTTAAACTAAGATGCCCATAAATTTGAATTTAATTGTTTAGATTTTAGGATCATTACGATATATTTAGCAATTTTCCCAAATTGTGGATCTTATGACTTTAGATTTTAAATCTTAAGATTTTGTCTGTGCATGAGGATGCTAATGTTATGTGGGAAAAAGTGGCTAGTGATATTAAGAATATTGCAAAAGATGTGTTTGGAGTTTCAAAGGGAAAAACTCCTAATAGTAAAAATAGTTGGTGGTGAAATCCAAATGTGCAAGAAATGATTAAAAATAAGAAGATTTATTATAAAATTGGTTTAATTATAAAAATTCTGATAATTGAAAAATATATAAAGAGGCACGTAAGGAATCTAAGAAAGCAATATGCGATGCAAAGAGTTTAGCTTTTAGTGATTTATATAATAGATTAGATACTAAGGAGGGAGAAAAATATATGTATAAGTTAGCCAAACAAAGAGATAGGAGTAGTAAGGATTTAGTTAAAGTGAAGTGTATTAAGGATGAAGATCAAAAAGTACTTTTTTTAGAAGATGATATTCAAGAAAGGTGGATGAATTATTTTGCTAAACTTTTTAATGAAGAATGTGAAAATAAAATTGACTGTAGTGACCTTAGCACCCTAAATAAAAATAAAGATCTTTGTTTTTATCAGCGTATTAGTAAAACTGAAGTTAGAGAGGCTTTAAAGAAAATGAAGGGTTGAAAAACTGTTGGACCTGATGATATTCAAATAGAGGTGTGGAAATGCTTAGGAGAAGAAGGAATTTCTTGGCTTACTAAACTTTTTAATACTGTTTTAAAGACTAAAAAGATGTCAGATGAGTGGAGAATGAGCGTGTTAATCCCTATTTTTAAGAATAAAAGTGATGCACAAGATTGTGTGAATTATAGAGGAATTAAGTTAATGTGTCATACTTTAAAACTATGCGAACGAGTTATGGAGCATAGGTTGCGGCGTGATACTAATGTTTCTCAAAATCAATTTGGATTCATGCCGGGTAGGTCTACTATGGAAGCCATACATTTATTAAGAGGTTTGATGGAGAAATATAGAGAGAATAAGGAGGATTTACATATGATATTTATTGATTTAGAAAAAGCATATGATAAAGTTCCAAGAGAAGTGCTATGGAGAGTTCTTGAAAAGAAAGGAGTTAATAACGCTTATATTTAAATCATTAAAGATATGTATGCAGGAGCTATTACTTGTGTTCAAACACAAGGTGGTTTGACCAAGTATTTCCCTATTTCGGTTGGATTACATCAAGGATCAGCCTTAAGCCCGTATCTTTTTGCTTTAGCCATGGATGTTCTCACTAGACATTTGCAAGATGATGTACCTTGGTGTATGCTTTTTGCTGATGATATTCTTCTTGTTGATAAGACTAGAGAGGGAGTTGAAGGTAAACTAGAATTGTGGAGGTCAATCTTAGAGTCTAAAGGTTTCCGCTTGAGTAGATCTAAAACAGAATATATGGAGTGTAATTTTAGTAATAATAGACCTAGTGAGGGGATTGTGACTTTGGGCGTTCAGGTCATTAATAAGAGTACACGTTTTAGATATCTTGGATCTATTGTTCAGAGTGATAGTGAAATAGATGGGGATATTATCAGCAGAATCCAAGTTGGATGGTTGAAATGGAGGAATACATCGCGCTTATTGTGTGATAGAAAAGTACCCCTCAAACTTAAGGGAAAATTCTATAAGATGGTGGTGAGACCTGCAATGCTTTATGGTGCCGAATGTTGGCCATTAAAAGAGAAGCATAATTCTAAGTTAAGTGTTGCAGAGATGAGGATGCTCAGGTGGATGAGTGGCTTTACCCTTAGAGATAGGATACGAAATGAGCATATTCGTGAAAAGGTTGGAGTAGCTCCAGTGGAAGATAAGATTAGAGAGAGTCGCCTTAGATGGTTCGGTCACATAAAACGGCAGCCTCCCGATGACCCGGTTAGGAAAGTAGAGGTCTTAGATTTGACTTATATTAAGAAAGGTAGATGTAGACCTAAAAAGACTTATATTAAGAAAGGTAGAGGTAGACCTAAAAAGACTTGGTCAGAAAATATTAGAAATGATCTTTCTTTATTAGATTTAAACGAGAATTTGACTTTTAACAGGACACAATGGAGAAAAAGGATTCATGTAGCCGACCCCACGTAGTGGGATAAAGGCTTGATGTTGTTGTTGTTGTTGTTGTTGTTGTTGTTGTGGATCTTATGACTTTACTTAGAAGTTGCCCAGTATTTTGTAGGATTGTTAGGGTCGAAGTACTTCATTTTAAAAGTTTTCCTAACGCATTGGACTTACGACTTCACTTAGAAGTAGCCCATCAGTGGGTCTTACAACCTAACCCTATAAATTAGGATGCCCGTAGGTTTAAATTTGGTTTGGGTTAGGTCTTACGACTTTCCTTAAGAAGTTCCCTGAAAGCGGGTCTTACAACTTAATCCTTTAGACTAGGATGCCCAATGCTTTTGCTATTTTGCAGAGGTAGAAATTCCACATGCTTTCAACATAGGATTAGTCGTAATTACTGTATTTTAAAGCATTATTTAAAGATGACATTCTCACTTGAGGCTTTTACCTTAATTTTTATTTGGGTAAACGAGTCTTACTACTTCTCTATAGAAGTAGTTCATTAGTGGGTCTTATAACCTAGCCTCTATAGGCTAAACTGTCCGAGGTTTCAAATTTACTTTGAGATGGATTTCCCTCAAATAACAGGCCTTACAGCTTCTGTTAGAAAATGCCTAAAGGAGGGACTTATTACTTCATTCAGAAGTGGTCCAATAACGGGTCTTACAATCTAATCCTATAGATTATGATGCCCAGATGAGGGATCTAGGGTTGTGTTATCACCTAAATATTTCCCTCAAAGGTCGAACTTACAACTTCTATTAGAAGTGGCCGGTGTTTTAATTGGGGGTGAGGAGTTAGGTCAATTTTACCTAAAACTTTCCCCTAAGGTCGGGCTTACGGCTTTCCTTTGAAAGATGTCGGGTAGTGGGTCTTATAACTAAATTCTTATAAACAAGGTTGCCCATGTGTTTGAATTTCATTGTGTGTTTGTTGAGAGGATGTCAGTTGTTTAGGATTTGTTACTTTGAGAGTTTGAGAGGTTTATGAGTTGGTTTGAGTTTGTGATTTTGACACTACAGGGTTTTGACACTGGCGTCAGTGTTTTCGGTTGTTTTTTGTACTCATAGTATTTTCTTACCGCAGTAGTCCACTACTCTACTTATTTTCCGGCACTATTACTTTACTAATTTTTCAGTATATAGCTTTTCTTGCTGCTCATTACTTTTATCTTACTAGTAGCTAGATTTACCACTCTCCAGCATTTCGATTTTTTTTTGTGATATACTAACATTTGTTTGTTCTGTTTGCAGGTATGTGCTGATCCAGAGTTCGTGCTACTTTGGAGCTTTATCTTGAAGCATTGGAGAGTTACAAGGGTCGATTTGTTTTGAGTATTGGAGAATGTGTTGAGAGTTGTTGTGAGAGTTGTAGTTCGAGGGGTTTAGAGAGCAGTCTGTACAGGTGTTTGGAGATTTCTGAATTGTTTGTACAGGTTTTGGGAGAGTTAAGTTTGTTGTCGAGAGTTGTAGTTTGAGGGGTTTTAGAGAGCAGTACATGTTGATTAGTGGAACTCTCCCCCCACCTTTTATTTATTGCATTTTTATTTAAAAAGGGCACAATTTGATCAATTAATTAATCAATACTCTCAAATATTTTTTTAAATAAAATGCTCTCGAATTTAAAATAATTCTCAAATTTTAAAAATTGTCGGATTTTTAAAACTCTCGGATTTAAACAATGCTCCCGATATTTTAAAATTAACCAATTAATTTTAATCGATTAATTAAATTTTGCTTTATATCTCATTATTTCAAAAAAAAAAGAAATTTTAAAAATTTTAATGATATTTCAATAGCTTCTCGACGCCCCCTCCCCACCGAGGGAGAATCGGGACGGCATTTGCCGTAATTTCTTCCTACCGGGACCTAAGGTCGACAACGTAGGGTCTTTGAATTAAAACCATCCCGGCCGAATCTAAGATACGACAGCCCGGTGTCTTCAAATTTAAAAGCCATCTGCCCGGAGTAAAAATCAATGGCGCAGGTCTTCGAATTTTAAAACCATCCGCCCAGCTCTAAGATCGTTGGCGCGAGTCTTCGAATACATGTTTTTTTTAATCATTTCTTTTCCTCCCATTTTTCTCATTCTTTTTATTTCATTATATATATATATATATATATATATATATATATTAACAGAGAGAGGGAGAGAGGTTCGACAAAGTCAGGATCAGAATCACGCATTCGGGTCTGGCTGAGGAGCAAAGTCGAACAGTAACAAAGGAGCCAAAATAGCCACTCGTGTAATCTTTATACCTCCTGTTAAGCGACGAAGTTGGACAGCAAAAGGGAATCAAAGGAGCGAAATCGAGTGGCAACAGAGGAGCCGAAGTAGGACAACCATGAAGGAACTGAAAAAGCTACGCGTGCAATCTCTCCCCCTTCTGAGAAGAAACTACGTCAGACACCCTTGAAGTAGCCGAAGAAGCGACGGTGCAATCTCTGCGCCTCATGTGAACTAAAGCCGAACAGCAAAGGAGCGGGAGAAGCGACGGTGCAATCTCCACACCTCCTTTTGCGAAGCCGAACAACAACGAAGGATCGAAAAAAGTGACTCGTGCAATCTTTGCACCTCTTGCAAAGCAAGGAAGTCGGACAGTAATGAAGGAGACGAAGAGTGACTCGTGCGATCTCTACCCTCCTACAAAGCAAAGTTGGACAGCAACGAAGAAGCCAAAGAGGGACTCGTGCGATCTCGGCCCTCCTGCAAAGAAAAGTCGGACAGCAATGAAGCCGAACAGCACCGACGAAAAGAGAAGATGAAAGGCAAACCCTAGACACCTCCTGCGAAGCAACGAAATCGAACAGCAACGTCGGAGTCGAAGGAGCGGAAGAAACGATGGTGAAGAGAGTGTAAGTTCCATTTTCTCCAGATTTCTTCTTTTTTATCTCTTTGGATTGTCGGTAGGCTCTTATGGTTCCGAAGAGCTGTGTCTTTTGCAATAAGTTTCTTAGGGTGGGGCCTAACCGGAACATGAAGAGAAGCATCTCTTCGATTTTCTTTTTTATTCATTCATTCATTTTTTGTTAGTCAATAGTATGATTTATGTTATGTAGAAGACCAAGAGAGAACACTAGACTACGAAGTGAAATGACTCAAGAATTTAGAGATACCATTCGTACGGTCTATGAAAGCATGGAACAAAAAGGGATGCCAAATGGGAAAAGAACGAGAGATAAATATCTGTATTTATTTAATTAAGGAATGATTACTTTCATTTTTATTTAAATTTTGGGGACAATTTAAATAAGGGAGATTACTATAATCGGTTTAATCAAACAGGTCCAATAGCAATGGAATATAGAGTGAGTGAGGCACATGGACAAAGCATGCAAAGTGGGCAACACCAAGCTTAGTGGATAAGATCAAGTGAGTAGGCGGCAGCGAAGCATCTCCATCGAGCAAAGGACAAATGTGTCTCCTCACATATTTAATTTTGAAATATGATGTATTCATTGAAGTATGGTGGAGATGAAACAAAAGAGTGAGACCGTGACTTTGATTAGTGAAGTAGAAGAGAAGTCTGGGCCAGTCAGGGAGGAGATGTTCGTGTATAATATAAAGGGAGGAGAGTGTTCAGAGAAAGAAATTGTACTTAGTGCATTCACTGAAATCAGAGAAAGAGAAGAAGAAAAAGGTTTTGGAGAATTTGTGGCAAAATGCATTACATGTCAAATGATTAAAGAAAAATATTAAAAGTCAGGTGGACAATTGCAACCTTTGCCAATATCGGAGCGGAAATGAGATGAAATTGCAATGAATTTTGTAATTGGATTCCCTTAATCAAGACATAGTCGAGATGTTATTTGGATTATTGTGGATCGATTGATAAAGTCTGCACATTTCTTGTCAATCAAATAGACTGATTCAGTGGAAAAATTATCAAAGATATATGTTAATGAAATTGTGAGATTATATGGGGTACCAAAATCTATAATTTCTATCAGAGATGTTAGATTTATCTCTAGATTATGGAACAAAATTCAAAAAGCTTAGTGTAATAAATAGACATTAAACATTGCATTTCATCCTCAAACAGATAGGCAATCAAAAGGAACAATTCAAACTTTGGAGGATTTACTATGATTATGTATACTAGATTTTAGCAAAATTTGAGAATTTCATCTATTTTTAATTGAATTTGATTATAAAAATTTTTAATTTAGTATCTGAATGACTCTATATGAAGCTTTCTATGGGAGAAAATGCAAGACGCTTTTATGTTGGCTAGAGATAGGGGAAAGAAAGTGATTGGAACTGAATTAATGGATGATACTATTAATAAAATCATATCAATTAGAGACAGATTAAAGACAATACATGATAGATAGCAAAAATGTTAAGATGCAAAGTACATACAAGTTGAAAACTTGGTAAATTTATTTTTATTAAAGTCAGTCCAATGAAAGGTGTGTCGCATTTTGAAAAGATAGAAAAAATAAGCCCACAATTTGTTGGACTATTTGAAGTTATTGAAAGGATTGAAAATGTGGCTTGTAAATTGGCTTTGTCAGTGCATATGCAAGAAATACATAATATTTTTTTCATTATCTGCACTTTGAAAATAAATATCAGATGAGTCAAAAAGAATTTTGCCAAAATTAACTGAATTACAGCCCGATTTGAGATATGTAGAAGAACCTAAAATAATACTGAAATATAATGTAAAACGACTAAGGAATTGAAAGATACCATTTGTGTGTACTCTATGAGAACCAAAAGAGAGGCCATATAGGAGTAAAAAATGAGAGCCAATATACACAAACATTCAACTAAGCTATATATATATATATATATAATTTAAATTTTGAAGAAGAAATTTTTATAAGAATTGGAGATTGTTAGAATCGGTTGGGCCAGTGCAGTTGAATCGGTCCCCCCTAACTAAAACACGGGCAAGGAAGCGGCTGCGAATTGAGCACAAGCGGGTTCGGGAGTAGAGGGACGTGACTCCTCGCATGAGATAAGTCATTTTCACCCACTCAAGTGGAACTGCACGAGCAAAAAAGGGTTATAACCGAGAGAAGACAACATTAGAAAAGAAGAAAGAGAAATTAGGACAGAAAGAAAATAATTCGAGTCAGGAAGAAGAATAATTTGTTTGTAGAGGACTTTATTTTTCTTTTTGCTTAAAAAAAAGATAAGTAATTCATTATTTTATTTATTTTATTCTTTAGGTGGAGGAGATTGTTGGGGGAAAATTAATACTCAAGGTAGACAAAAAAGGAAGAAAAATTATGCAAGGTAATTAATTTTAATTTGAGAATGTTTAACCTTCAATCATTCTAGAGATTTATAGTAGACTATGATGCACAGACACGGCCACGGCGACACGAATGACACGACACGAACATAGGACACGGCAATTATTGAAAATATAGGGCACAGACACGGGTTGGAAAAATAGTGTATAAAATTTGAATAAGTAAAATATTAAAAATAATTTAGAAATAATAAATCATTTAATTAGAATTTGTGCTTAAAATGATTAATATTAGAATGTTGAGAGTAGGGCATCGATGTCGTGTATCAAGCATTGAGAGAAGGGATGACAATATTGTCGAGAGTCGGGCATCGATGTTATGTAGTAAGTATCAGGCATCAATGTCAAGAGGGTGTTTGTCATCGATGTTGAGAGGTCGTTGGTCTTCAATGTTAAGAAGATGTCGAACACATTTGAAGTTGTCTTTAACAATGTCAAATTAATTCAACGTTACATTGACGACATTTAATTTTAGCAATAATTAATGTAAATAAATATTATTTGGAACAATGAAGAATTTAAATTGTTGAACTGAGATAAAATACTGAAGTCAACAAGAGATCTCAAGGGGAGTTTAGGTAAAGATTACATATATGTTCATAAAAAATTTATTTGAAATTAATAAATGTTTAGTTGTAAGATAACAATACAAATTTATATAATTTTGTATGTGACCTTAAGTGTTGCATTAAAGAGACGATTTAGAAACTAAATAAATTTGGAAAGGATTTCAACAAGAAAGCAACGAAGTGGATGATTATGTTTATTTTATAGCAATTACATTTTTCTGTTATTTCATTTCAATTATTAAATATTGTATTATGCCTATGTATTTATTAAAGTGTGAATGTTTATTATGCACCAAATTGATGAAAATTAAACAATTAAAGTTTACAATGTGATATAAATATATGCATATATATAAATATATGTGAAAAGTGCATATATATATATATATATATATATATATATATATATATATATATATGCGCAAAGGAAAATGAAATGAGTAAAATGAATCATAAAATGTAAATAAAAATGTAAAAAAATTATGCACAAAGGAAAATAAAAAAGAATATATATATATATATATATATATGCGCAAAGGAAAATGAAACGACTAAAATGAATCATAAAATATAAATAAAAATGTAAAAAGAAGGAAAAGATACATGCATGCAAATATAAAAATTTATCCCCTTATGGGGACGAAATGTACCCATGCACGTTAAATGGGAAAAAAATGAAAATGCTTGTACATTTATTAGTATAAAATTTGACGGTGCTTCTATAAAAAACTAAAATGTTAAAGGAATAAAGTTTATGTAAGGAAATAAAATTTTAATCAACATGTATACTAAATATTCATATGTATGTTAAAGGAAAAGTTTGATAAAAAAATAGGACTACTTGTATGCATATTTAACTGCTATATTATAAGTTGTAATATCCACTGAGTTTATTATGAATACACAAATTGATAAATTTAAAATGTCAAATAAATCTCCTACGGATTAAATGTCTAAAAGAGAAGAGTTCGTTTACAGAAGAAGAGGATCAAATGAAAATAGGAAAGAACTGTTTAAATTGAGGATTTTTATTTTGTACTGGTCTCTTCAGTTGTATTTTGGATTTTAGTATATTTAGTAATTAATGTTATTGAAAGAACTATAATACCGACTATCTGTTCCCACCTTGTTAATTTGAATTTTCGGGCTGGGTCATGACAATAAATATATTAAAAAGAAGCATATAATTGCCCTGAGAAGCAAATACTTTGAAAAGCATGTCTTTATTATTAAAGCTTGTACATATACCGTGCAAGTGCATTGAAAAATGAGCAAGTAAATTATGCAATTATATTAAAAAGCATATAAGTGCACTATGTGGACACTATATAAAAGCACAGAAAAGCATACAATACACTGTGCAAATGCACTGAAAAACATACAATAGTACCCTATAAGTGCAACATGTAGCCAAGTTCAAAGCCTTGTAAATGTATTAAAAACAAACACAAATACATTATGTAAAAACATAGAAGGGCATGCAAGTTCAATGTGCAGGTGCACCAAAAAAATGTGCAAAAGTACAAACGTACCATCAAATTTGAAAGTGCAATATGCAAATATATTAAAATGCATGCATGACCTATAAAGTCATCAAAATTTTCCCCTCATAGGGACTGGGGTCAACAGTACTTCTCTTTAAAAAAAATGATTTTAACTCTACTCTTGTGATCTTACACAAATCACTCACATTATTATAAAACCAAGAACCAAAAGCTCAGTTATATAAGTCACGAGGATATGTCTTTTTCAATACGCATAAGGCTTTCAAAGCCTCTTATGATAAAAAAATCAATTTAAAATTCAAACTCCTCTTCATTCCATTCATATGGCAACTTGTATAGTTAAAATATGAGCCTGATGCTCTGCAAGCATGCGAGTAGAGTGGACAAGATTCAAAGCAACAAAATAAAAGGGTTAAAAAACCCTATGATAAGCATACTTGATGTGCATAACAATCGAAAGGGTTCATTTTTTAAATAAAAAAGTTCAAATCACAAATCTAAATGTTTTAAACATCCTTCCCTGATGATGCTCATGTTTAAAGCAAATATCAACCAGAGATAACTCAATTTCAAAATGCCTTTGCACCTCAAAGCAAAATTATTTAGGGTTCAAAGCTAATATAGATTTAGATATCCAAAAATCATCATTAAATTTATTAAGTTCAACTAAAATCTACCCCTATAACTAAAGCAACAATTATCCACCCTCTACAACCATTTGTTAAAAGTGATAAATATAAGAATAATCTCAACTCACAAAAAATAAATATCATGTCGAGTGTATAACTTGATTCAAACTCAAATGATCTCCCCCTACAAGAACATGGCATGTGTTCTCTAATTAATAGTTTTGCTGATAAATGATATCATAGATAAATAGTTTTGGTCGAGCCATCTGATTGAGTGGTTAGCCTCAAATCGACCTATTAAATTAAGCTCAAGGCCAAAATTTAGAAGTTCTCAAATGGTCCCAAATCCCCTGAGCATTGAATTATTGGGGGAAATTGAAAGAATACAAAGCCATCTACTATCTATAATTAACTTAAATTCATCTCCTTAGATAAAAAATTACCACATTTATAAGGTCCCCTCAGATGATGCAACTCATGGCTGACAATAAGAATCCATCATCCATCAGTTAGGTTGAGTCAACTGCATCCGTCGGCTAAGTAGATTATGATTCATGATAAGACGGGAAATTGGAGTAATGGAATCTTGATCAAGTCCATCATCATTCCCCAACCACAACTTTAAGCTAATTGTGGTAATTATTTTCTCAATTACCTTATAAATAAAAACTGCCTCAACTATACGTCTGACATTTAACGTTGAACAATTAGTTTTAATTGAAAGTTCTCTTTCGTCACTGTGAGGTATAATTAACCATAAGGGATTATGCATATGAGAAAACCTAGAACTAAATCTTAAAGTCCTTATCAAATGAAAGTAAATTTTCTTGATAGTATCTAATTTAGAATCCAATCCACATTCAGAAAATTTCACCGAGAACCATAAACTCTCGCAATAGAGTCAGGCATAAATTTTTTAAGCCTATAGAAACTAGGAAACTTGGAGAAAGTTAATATATTTTTAGCAATTGAATTTAACTTTTTACCCTCAGGTCACTTTCTTCTCATCGAAGCATTGAGAAAGAATCAAACATAACGATTTTTAAATATACCAATTCCAACTAAAAAAGGTTAAGTGTTACTGACTAGCAATCAATCCACCTAAAACTTTAAACATGTAGTTTATGGCTAAGGAATCAATTGCTAATCCAACAGACCCCCTCAAGCGCATGCCTATTTGGCTTTGAAAGCATGACCAAGCACAGGCCATTCATACCATGTACTAAAACTATTAATTATTTCAAATAAATCAAATCACAGGATTGAGCTTGAGATGTGCCTGTGCCTCTCATGGTTTTATAGTTTGCTACAATAGTAACCAATAAGTCTAAGATGCTATCTTAAAGGTTGCGGCTTAGGAACAACAATATATGAAACAATTAACGAAAAAATTTCTACTAGTTGAAGTCAACTACAATTTACTTGTATTTCATATGTACTTAAGAGAGAACCAAATGCGAATGCTAGATGGGCATGCTAAAGTATGTTGTTTTTCTTAGGCACATCACTGAGACAACCAAACTGGAAATACCACCATCACATGCATACTGACCTTTGCCCACCCAACAAAATAATGATTGAATGAGTAAAAATTCTTGTGATGCATAAAAATATATCTGAACTAACTACTGAGCACTTTAGAAAAACTTTGCAGTTTTACTTTATGTATGTTTTATGAAGTTTAGCTTTTGGGATTCATTTTAGTTTATATTGTTTGTTCATGTGTATGAAAAAAAAAACAGTTAGAAAGATTTAAAAAATATGTCAAATTATTATTATTTTTTAATTTTAGAAGCAAATTGATTTGATTTTAAAAACAAGTTTGAGTTGTTTTTTAATTTTTTAAAATTTTTTTTCTTATTCACTCCCAACAATAGTCTCTCCCATATTTTGTGCAACGCAAACTGCCACCTCCATTGTTTCCTCTGGTGAATGCTGATGAGGAAAGGAAATTCATCAAATCTTATAAGAGCGCAATGACAACTTCGAGAGGTGATTGAGGGATCCCCAACTCCAGTACATATACCAACGCAGAAGTGCGAGTTACATGGCCTATCCAAATAGCACAATGCATGCCATTGATGTCACACCTATAACAGCAGGAGAAGCGAACTACTGGCTTATTGCCTAGGCAACGACAGGTGTCGTAGGACCTCAACCTCTTGTTGGGATCCCTATCATTGGTAGTCATTGCTTTTATCACTGATAAAAGGGATGAACATGGCAAACTCTTTGAAAATGGTAGTGGTGCTGGGCAAGACAACTCTTGCAAGGGATCAGTCATCCCCATCTAGGCAGCTATTGCAATGAACTAGAAAGAGGAGGTGGTAAGTTTAATTTCTTGGAGCTGGAAAGAGAAACGAAGATTTGGACCTCTGACAATAGGATTGTACTTGTTTGGCTACTCGAACAGACTGATGGCTTTTTTTTAAATGATAAACGCATGAAAATATCATACTAAAAAAATTAAAGTAAAAAGCAAAAAAAAAAAGTGATCTCAAACATCCCCCAAGTTACCATCTCTGAGTCGGTTCCCCACATCCTGTTCTGCATTTGTCGGGGAAGAATTTTCCCTTGTAGTTGCAACTGGAACTACATTTATCATTAATAGAACTTTTCCTCGGCCAGTATCTTCCAATTGCTTTCCCATTCAGCCAAGCCTGGCCTTTCCCCATATATTTCATATCAAGCCCTACAGGCTCAGTTCCTTTCGGGGCATCCACAACAACCTAAAAAGTTCAGCCATTGTGGATTTCATTAGAATATAAATCAGGCACAAATAAAGTTAACTTAATATGGCGTCAAAACAACATAGCAGTGGGACTACAATAATTTCTATAATGTGGAAATTCTATTCTAAATAAAGCAAGTTTAATTCCTTTCATATGGTCTTTTAAATAGTCCCTTTCGATTTCCATAAAATCCAAGATATACCAGCGATATTCAAAGAATGGACTGTACTATACCATGTACCACGTCAAAGCTTGATCCTTTGGTGGTAACGATGGGGTAATCCACTTAACGTTATCAATGCCATCACTGTAAATTCTAAGATGCTCTCCTTCCAAGCCAATCTACAATAAATGTTAAACAGCATTATTTAGGTCGGTTCAAACAGTGAATTTAACAAATAATTATAGTTTCAGAAAGATCAAAAAATATATTTTTATAATCTTCATTTCACTGATAAGATAAATTTACTGCTATGCAAATGCAATAGACTTCATACAAGCTTTAAAAATAACAACAGATTTTCATAAAGGGAGAGTTACTAGAGAAAGAAACATGAAAACTTCTAAAAGGGTACAAAAAAGTTCTCTGAGAAGCAGATCTTGAAAAAAAACTCATGACTTGAATGCAACAAGCCTGGACATTACTGCATTGGCAAGCCTTTGGTTTAGCCAGCTTTTTTGATATGCATTCATCTGTGGAAATCATCATAAATGCCAAACATATATTGGCAACTATTTACTACAACAATATATATATATATATATATAATTGTTGTGGGCTAGAATATACGCGGCGATGGAGTTAGAATTCCACGTCTTAGCGCTGCACGAATATCCAGCTCGCAACAATAATAAAAAACATACCCACACCGAAATTCCACATAGAGTGTTATTCCCGGCACACTCGAAGCACCACGTGCGCCAATACAATTCACTAGCATCGGTATTTAATGCACATCAGTTGCATGCTGCATCTTGCACTTCCATCACACAAGACACTTCCATCACACAAGAACCCACTTTACCAATCAGGGTTTTATACCCTAAAATTTTCCAATTTGGTAAGCTTAAAATTTTCACTGAAAACTTTTATAAAAAAATAAAATTTTTATTCCATTATGTTCTACACGTCAAACTGAGCAAATTTATATATAGAAATATATTGTAACTTACAAAGATGTGAAAGTTATTGAATTAGTTTCAATTTACTTTCTTTTTTTATAGTTTTACTTTATTGTTCATTTATTAAAATCATGGTAGTTGTTAGTGGAAAATAGGAAATTCCACTAAAATCCACATGCATTGGCTTGCTTTAGAATCTAATGGCTGCATTAATTTTCCTAACTAATAGATTTTATAACTTATATATTACCTAAGTTTGAAATCCATTTTCTATTTCCATTTCTCTGCTTCTCCCGTAACCAGTCTTTGGAGCCGAAGCTAGAGCGGGCCGTGAGAAGGAAGAGGGCTGCAGCAGCTGAAATCCAAAGAACAGAAAAGGGAAAAGAAGAAAAGGAAGGAAAGAATAAGAGGAAGGAGGCTAGGGATTAGGTAAGGAAATTTGTTTGAATGAAGAGAAATTAAGTTGAGGTAAAATTCTTTTTTTTTAGATTTACCATAATTGATTTCTATGTCAGAAATTATTTATAAATTTCAAAACTATCATTATTTAGGTTGCCTAAAAAAGTAAAAGAGGTCGGGATAACTAAGAGAAAAAATCCATCCTACTAACCTAAAAAACGAGGTGAGATACCCAATCTCTAGTATAGGAAGTAACAAGTCTATTTTAATCTAACTTTTATAACAATTCTTCATATTAATCATAATATGAAAATTTCGGCAACAAGAACAATTTCAATTTTATGATCACTTTTTCATTATGACTTTATTTTATATGTACAATATTTTTGTGCACTATTATATGATGTCATTGATATCTATTATGCTAGTTTGGAAGTTATTGAGGAAAGTCATATTATGGGGGATAAGCCTGCGCAAAGAAAGACGAAAGACCTGAAGAGGTAATCTTTAGTAGGGACCATATAGGAGGTACCCGACTTTCTCTTCTTAAAAAGATGGAATTTTTAGATCCAACCTTGAAGGGAGGGGTCATGAACGTGCTAAAGTCTATAGTTATCATATGACTTTTCTAAAAGAAGAAATAGAGGAGAAAACCTAAAAGATTTCATACAGTAGCATAGTTTTATGCATTGATCATTATAATTTATTTATTTATTTTATACATGCATGTTGCTTAGGGCTATTATTATACATGTTAATTATTTCTTGTTTTTGTATTAGGATTTTGTATTTCGTTGAGCATTCATCTCACCAGTTGATGTATTATAATAAAAGGGAAATGAGCTAGCGGGGCTCTAAGCAAGAGGTTAGATGCCCCGTGAACATAATCATTTTGGGTGTTCAGTTTTGGGATTAGATAGAAAACAGATTAGTAAACTGTAAATTAAAGGTTTAGGGTATGTAAGATTTTATTTCAAATTTTAGTAAAGCTCTGTACTTTATTTTGATGTATACTGTGTATGCTTCCAAACATGAGATTATAAGGTATAATTCTTGCCTGGAATATTTTGTGTTGGGATAGTCTGAATAGATTAATTTTCTACTCACTCAATCCTATTAAATGTAGTTCATGATTGGTGTTAGTGAGAAAGGTATATGTCCGAATTTTCCTTCTTTGTTATACCTCGATCTGACTAAGGATGGTCAAAATGGGATGTGACACTGGGTCTTGTGTGTCAGACCCGCTTTGGCTATAACATGTCTCACTCATTCACTACTCCACAATACATGCCTTTTTTCGGATCCACCGCCCCTTCCTAGCTTTTTAGTGACAAATTCTCCCTAACCTAATTGTCCACAAGTGGTTGTTTGTACATCCCAAATCGAAATCCACAACCCCAAGTCATAATCATGTGGTCTGATTTTTGTGATCTAGGTTTTTAAAAGATTAGTATCAATCAATTATGAATCTTTCAAGTTCAAATAGATTAGATATATAATGATGCTTCAAAACAAAGTTTGATGCCTCTAAGCAACTCAAGGTGCATGAGAAGAACAATGCTACATAACTTGGAGCTAACTACAATTATTTTTCAATTGAAGATCTAAAGACATTATCTTTGTGAGATTCATTATGAGATTTTCAATGATTATAAATATTATAACTTAGAAGTATACTTCACCCAAAAAGAGTTGAACTTAAGGCAGAGGCAATGACTTGAGTTGATGAAAGATTATGATTTATGGAATCAATCCCACCGAGGTAAGTCTAATGTGGTTGTAAAAATTTTGAGTAGAAAATCTTCAACTTATTTAGTATGAATGTCCACTCAAGAGCAACATTATTTGAGATGGCACGACTTCAGCTTGAGATAACATCTCTTTGTGATAATTCCATCATAAATGTCATGACTAGTCAACCAATAATGGTAGATTAGATTCATGCTGCTCAAATGTAAGATGTTGAATTGATGAAAATTAGAGAGCAAGTCCAAAATAGATTGAAACTTAAGTTCATTATTAATCAAACATGTATGTCAACTATGTATTCCAGAAAATCAGGACTTCAAAAGGAGATTCTCAAAAAAATTTGTGCCGCTCCATATTTTATTTGTCCACGTAGTACTAAAATGAATCAAAATCTCAACAAGCTTTATTGGTGGTTTGGCATAAACAATGATATTACAATTTTGTAGTTAAGTGCTTAACTTGTTAGATGGTTAAGGCTCATGAGTTATTACCACCTTTTTCCTACTTCAAAATGGAAGTAGAACAAGATTGTAATGGCTTTTATAATTGGCTTACCCAAATCTAAACAACAACGACAACAACATCAAGCCTTTATCCCACTATGTGGGGTCAGCTACATGATTCTTTTTTATCCATTGTGCCCTGTTAAAAGTTAAATTCTCATTTAAATCTAATAAAGAAAAGTCATTTCTAATATTTTCTAACCAAGTCTTTTTAGATCTACCTCTACCTTTCTTAACATAAGTCAAATCTAAGACATCTACTTTCCTAATCGGGTCATCAGAAGGCCGTCGACTTATATGACCAAACCATCTAAGTAGACTCTCTCTAATCTTATCTTCCACTGGGGTTACTCAAACCTTTTCACGTATATGCTCATTTTGTATCCTGTCTCTAAGAGTAAAGCCACTCATACCTGAGCATCCTCATCTCTGCAACACTTAACTTAATATTATGCTTCTCTTTTAATGGCCAACATTCTGCATCATAAAGCATTACAGGTCTAACCACCATTTTATAGAATTTTTCCTTAAGTTTGAGGGGGACTTTCTATCAAACAACAAGCCCAATGCACTCCTCCACTTCAACCATCCAACTTGAATTCTATTAATAATATCCACATCTATTTCACTATCACTCTGAATAATGACACAAGATATCTAAAACGTGTACTCTTATTAATGACTTAATCATGACATGAACCCAAATCTAAACAAGGTTATCAAATAATTAGTGGCTGACAAACTTATAAAGACAATTCATTTTTAACCAATCAAGCAAAACAATATTCTTATGGAGAAGTTAGCAAGGATTTCAATGGATAATATTACTCAATTACATGGGATATAATCATTACTATTTTTGATCGATATGAAAGATTTACTTCAAAAAAAGACAATGTAAAATGCTTTGGGTACTAAATTAGACCTAGCATTGTGTTCATCCTTAGACAAATAGTTAATAACATACTTTAGAAGATTTATCATTAGTTGTATTTTTTACTTCGGTGGTAGCTAAGAGGATTAGATTCTACTTCTCGAATTCGACAACAATAATAATTTTTAAGCTAGGATCGACAAGATTCCATATGAGGCTATATATGATAGGAAATGCAAATCTTATTTGTGTTGGTTTGAGGATGGCGATCGAAACTCTTAAGGCCTCAACAAATTGATCAGGATATCAAGAAAATTCATCTTATTTCAGAATGACTTCATTCACATATGAAGATTTGACAAAGAAGTTTTGATTACAAAAAATAGAGGAATTGAACTTGAGATTTGAAATCATATTTTCGAAAGGTTTTAGCTATATGTAGAATTACTAAATTTAGCTAGAGTGAAAAACTTCAACCTCCTTTCATTGGTCCTTTTAAAATGACTAAAAAAGTTGACAGAGCTTCTTGTTGATTCTTTAATAACCTAAAATTTTATTTTTTTTATTAAAAGTATTATTAATAAAATTTGGTTAATAAAAAAAATTATGGATTTAATGGAACTATCTAGATCAAATTTACTTAATAGACTAATTGCTCAATATAGATTTAGTTTGTTTATAAAATTACTAAGATTTTAATTAAGAGAAAAGTAATTTTTTTAGAAATATAATTTGTTTAGGATATTTCTTTTATAAAATAAAAAATTTAGGAGACATGTGCATGGACGGTTCAAATGATCCAATCTAATGGGATCGATTGTTCACCTTTAAGAGGGAGATGAAAAAAGCAAGAGAACAAGAGAGTGAGAGTGAAAGAATGAGAGGGAGAGAGTGTGATTTAGAGCGTGTTGGAGGGAGAGCAAGATTGAGCGAACAAGGGAGAAAGGAGGAGCCTGAGCGAGGACGGCTGAAGTGAGTGTCCAAAAACACTAAGCATGGACCATAGTAAGGAGTATGGTCATTGCGACTATGGCATGAAATCCAAGGGAAGATAACACTTCTTCTTTATTCTTGATAAGGTAAACCAAAACCTAAGTTTCCTTTTTCTCCTTAAAAACACTTTTATTTTAAAGAAATTCTTGCAAGAGTTTCAAGAGAAGATTTATATAGAATCATAAACATATAAGAAGCAAATATATCTTTAATTTAAATGCAATCTTAGTTTAAGTTCAATAGCCAATGTTATGAAAACAATAATTAAGGTATAGATTTTCTAATATACAAATTTTAGTTTATTTATAATAATTGAATAAAATAAAGGTTAATTTTTTGTAAATGCTAATCAGCCTACGGTGGAGAAGTAAGAAAACTTATTTTATTATACAGATCTTATGTTTAATATAAGAGGTAGGTTTAGGATGGACGCAACTAGGTTATTCTTCCTATCATGTTTTCAAATCAAGATAAAACTCTAGATTTTTCTTTTATGTTCAACTAATAAGAATTTTGTTATAATTAAAATGTATAATATTAAAAAGATTCTTTATATCTATATAAGTTATAAGAATTATTTTGGGTTGTCTACAAAATGATTATAATATTTTATAAAAATTTATAGCATTCAAACTAGAGTCTTTCAGTATCTAATGATTAAGAACGTAAGTTAAATAATTGTGAGTTGAGGTTTTATGGTTGCCATAAAATACCATAAATTTAGCTTATTAGATCAATGTAAAATGGCCTATTTTATTGAGGTGAAGTTTAAAGAAAAAAAATATAAGTAATCTAAATGTAATTAATCAATGAAAGACTTCAATTTATAAAAGAAAATCAATTACTTATTATTTTTTATAAAAATAATCAAAATACTTGAATTAACTCAAGATATATTTTTTTTATGTATAGAGTAATATAATATTGCTTAAGAGAAAATGAGTCAAAGAGTCATTAATGATCATCCTAAGATATATTTGAGTATAAAAGAATCCAAGTGATTTTTATTATATGTATCTTGTATGTGGAATTGGGTTAGGTTTATAGGAATAAATACTCGAAGAAATAAGGGCAAGGTTAAGGAATAATACTTACATATCTCAAGGTGGGTGATTACATTGCTAAATTAGAGTAATATTTCATTTTTTTTGACATTTTGCATTTAATTGAGCTAATTATATTTTTATTCATTCATATTCACGATATAGATTTATTATTATCAAATCATGACCACAAATAGTTTACAATGGTTTATCTATTCCAAAGAAAAATGATTCTTCATATTGACATGAATGAAGTTTGTCTCCTCACCAAGCTACAATTATTTATATTGTGCATCACTTTAAATATTAAGCAATATTATGACCATGGTTGATGTCTAAATGATAAGAAAAGTTTATAATTTCCTTATAGTTTCTAACGATAACTAGTATGGATGTTATTTCTTTTTCATTTGACTTATTGTGATTTAGACAATTGATTTATCCATTGCCTTATGTTGGTAACTCATAATTCTATTTAATCAATATTTTAAAAATATATATACTGAGAACTAAATGAGTAGCAGGGAAAAGTTTATGTATTATAGATGATGTATCACAAGAGAATGATATTTACGTTATGTAGATAATTTACAAATAATAGAAAATTTGTTAGCTCTTCTCAAAAAGAAGTTTATGTCGTAGTTAGTCTTTCACTATATTGGATGATGATATTACAAAAAGATTTTTGAAAATTTTATTTGATATTGATTTTAAAGTTGGTCAAACAAATTTAATAACTCAGTCCAACTGTCTATTCCCATCTTGGCATTCCACTCCCATGCCAAATTGTGACAAAATCATATCCGAGCCATTGTTAGACTAAGTAGTGTTAATCATAATGAAAGAGCTATTAAAATGATCAATGAGATTTACGAGGATTAGTTAAATATTTTTTTAACTCTAATTAGAGCTATTATCTATATATCTTAGGCCTAATACTCAAGAGAAAATAATTAAAATATGACAGGAGATAGGCTATTAAAATGATCAAATGATGATAACAGTGACAAAAATGATCCAAGACTTATATTCTTAAATTAGTGAAAGTAATGACCTATGCCCCACTATGTCAATGATGTTATGTAATATCCAAAATCTAGGTAAATAAATATAAATTTTATTAAGAAATTTTATTTTTATTAACATATAGTTATTGTTTAGTAATATATTAAATTAACTTATGTATACTATTTGCTCTGAAGAGTTGCTTACACCGTATGAGAAAGTTAGAGTAGCAGTTATTTATGTGGGCCTTTTAATTCAGTTGGATTCACGCATGCATTTGAGCAGAGGAGTTGGGAGGCTGTATCTGTGAGTTTGGCTGTGTGAAGAAACGTCTGTAGGAGGTGAGAATTGGGCTACAAAGAGAACAGATTTATGGATTAACATCAGCATAAATGGTAGGTGGCGGATGAATGTTGGAGGCAATGAGGAAATTCTGTGAATCTGCAGCTGTGAGAGAGCCTTGGCCGTGAGGATTTTCGCTGGAGTGAGAAGCAGAGAAAAGTATTATGGTACAGTGCTGTAGGGAGAAAGGTTCGATCAAGTGGAGATTTCGAAATTTGTAGGAAGGAAGGCTGAAGGTATGTGACTGTTCAGCACGTTTCAGGAAAAAAAAAAAGCAGAAAGTTCAGGTAAGTGAAGCTGTGATGAAATTCTGCATGTATATCAAGGAATTATTTGAGTATTTTGATAAAATTGACTGAATTGAGAGTGAAATTTCAGTGAAGAAATTTCAATTAAAGAGAACAATAGAGGATTGAAGCAAAAGAACGATTTGAGAATTCATTGGATATATGCAGAAGAGAAGTTTTGAGGTAAATTATGATGTACATTTAAGTTGATGTATGCAAATTATTTGAATAGTAGATTATGAAATTGATAGAAATTGAGCGAACAAGGGAGAAAGGAGGAGGCCGAGCGAGGACGGCTGAAGTGAGTGTCCAAAAACACTAAGCATGGACCATAGTAAGGAGTGTGGTCATTGCGACTATGGCATGAAATCCAAAGGAAGATAACTCTTCTTCTTTATTCTTGATAAGGTAAACCAAAACCTAAGTTTCCTTTTTCTCCTTAAAAACAATTTTATTTTAAAGAAATTCTTGCAAGAGTTTCAAGAGAAGATTTATATAGAATCTTAAACATATAAGAAGCAACTATATCTTTAATTTACATGCAATCTTAGTTTAAGTTCAATAGCCAATGTTATGAAAAAAATAATTAAGGTATAGATTTTCTAATGGACAAATTTAAGTTTTTTTATAGTCATTGAATAAAATAAAGGTTAATTATTAGATTTTGTAAATGCTAATCAGCCTACGGTGAAGAAGTAAGAAAACTTATTTTATTATATAGATCTTATGTTTAATATAAGAGGTAGGTTTAGGATGGAAGCAACTAGGTTATTCTTCCTATCATGTTTTCAAATAAAGATAAAACTCTAGATTTTTCTTTTATGTTTAACTAATAAGAATTTTGTTATAATTAAAATGTATAATATTAAAAAGATTCTTTATTTCTCTATAAGAAGCTATAAGAATTATTTTGGGCTGTCTACAAAATGAAGATTATTGTGTTCATGAATCATAATATTTTATAAAAATTTATAGCATTCAAATTAGAGTCTTTCAGTAATTAATGATTAAGAATGTGAGTTAAATAATTGTGAGTTGAGGTTTTATGGTTAGCATAAAATATCATAAATCTAGCTTATTAGATCAATATAAAATGGCCTATTTTATTGAGGTGAAGTTTAAAGAAAAATAATATAAGTAATCTAAATGTAATTAATCAAATGAAAGACTTCAATTCATAAAAGAAAATCAATTGCTTATTATTTTTTATAAAAATAATCAAAATACTTGAATTAACTCAAGATATAATATTTTTAAGTATAGAGTGATATAATATTGCTTAAGAGAAAATGAGTCAAAGAGTCATTAATGATCATCCTAAGATATATTTGAGTATAAAAGAATCCTAGTGATTTTTATTATATGTATCTTGTATGTGGAATTGGGTTAGGTTTATAGGAATAAATACTTGAAGAAACAAGGGCAAGGTTAAGGAATAATACTTACATATCTCAAGGTGGGTGATTACATTGCTAAATTAGAGTAATATTTCATTTTTTCTAATATTTTGCATTTAATTGAGCTAATTATAACTTTATTCATTCATATTCACGATATAGATTTATTATTATCAAACCATGACCACAAATAGTTTACAATGGTTTATCTATTCGAAAGCAAAATGATTCTTCATATTGACACGAATGAAGTTTGTCTCCTCACCAAGCTACAATTATTTATATTGTGAATCACTTTAAATATTAAGAAATATTTATGACCATGGTTGATGTTTAAATGAAAAGCAAAGTTTATAATTTCCTTATAGTTTCTAACGATAACTAGTATGGATGTTATTTCTTTTTCATTTGACTTATTGATTTATCCATTGCCTTATGTTGGTAACACATAATTCTATTTAATCAATAATTTAAAATATATATATACTGAGAATTAAATAAGTAGCAGGGAAAAGTTTATATATTATAGATGATGTATCACAAGAGAATGATATTTACGTTATGTAGATAATTTACAAATAATAGAAAATTTGTTAGCTCTGCTCAAAAAGAAGTTTATGTCATAGTTAGTCTTTCACTATATTGGATGAAGATATTACAAAAAGATTTATGAAAATTTTATTTGATATTGATTTTAAAGTTAGTAAAACAAATTTAATAACTCAGTCCAACAGTCTATTCCCATCTTGGCATTCCACTCCAATGCCAAATTGTGACAAAATCATATCCGAGCCATTGTTAGACTAAGTAGTGTTAATCATAATAAAAGAGCTATTAAAATGATCAATGAGATTTACGAGGATTGGTTAAATATTATTTTTACTCTAATTAGAGCTATTATCTATATATCTTAGGCCTAAATATTCAAGAGAAAATAATTAAAATATGACAGGAGATAGGCTATTAAAATGATCAAATGATGACAACAGTGACAAAAATGATCCAAGACTTATATTCCTAAATTAGTGAAAGTAATGACCTAAGCCCCACTATGTCAATGATGTTATGTAATATCCGAAATTTATGTAAATGAATATAAATTTTATTTTTATTAACATATAGTTATTGTTTAGTAATATATTAAATTAACTTATGTATATTATTTTCGTTTGCTCTGAAGAGTTGCTTGCACCGTATGGGAAAGTTAGAGTAGCAGTCATTTATGTGGGCCCTTTAATTCAGTTGGATTCACGCATGCATTTGAGCAGAGAAGTTGGGAGGTTGTATCTGTGAGTTTGGCTGTGTGAAGAAACGTCTGTAGGAGGTGAGAATTGGGCTAGGAAGAGAACAGATTTATGGATTAGCATCAGCATAAATGGTAGGTGGCGAATGAGTGTTGGAGGCAGTGAGGAAATTCTGTGAATCTGCGGCTGTGAGAGTGCCTTGGCCGTGAGGATTTTCGCTAGAGTGAGAAGCAGAGAAAAGTATTGTGGTATAGTGCTGTAGGGAGAAAGGTTCGATCAAGTGAAGATTTCGATTTCTGTAGGAAGGAAGGCTGAAGGTATGTGACTGTTCAGCATGTTTCAGAAAAAAAAAAAAGCAGAAAGTTCAGGTAAGTGAAGCTGTGATCAAATTCAGCATGTATATCAAGGAATTGTTTGAGTATTTTGATCAAATTGACTGAGTACTACAGCAGTAATTGAGAGTGAAATTTCAGTGAAGAAATTTCAATTAAAGAGAACAATAGAGGATTGAAGCAAAAGAACGATTTGACAATTCATTGGATATATGCAGGAGAGAAGTTTTGAGGTAAATTATGATGTACATTTAAGTTGATGTATACATATTATTTGAATAATAGATTATGAAATTGATAGAAATTGAAAGTGGTGATTGTAGGTGACTTACAATCACAAAAGAGTAAAGAGGTGGAGGATTGGAGGAGCCAGTTCGCCAGGAATGTAAGTTGTGTAAATTTAATTTACAAATTCAAGAATTATTAATTCTAGATATATTTATAATTTCATTTGAATTGTTTGAGGAAATAAATGCATTATGAAGATTCCAATAGTAAACATGAGAATACATTATATTATTCATTTATAAGCAACCGCATATCCATACAAACAATTGAAGTTTGAAATATGAACAAGCATGATTGTTTAAATCTTTTCTTAGTTGGTAAGATTTTGAAAAGAAATTCAATTCTTTAGATATTGCATACAAATTTTCTTTATGCAATAGATATATGATTATAAAAATTATGAAATATATGCAACCATAATAATCATGTATGAATTATGAATATGTGATGTCTAATGAATATCAAATTAGTAAAGATGGGCTATAATATGATACGATACCTGTCAGATGGGGCAAAAGAAACCCCAAATATGATACATATATTGTAGATAGGGCAAAAGAGACCTCAAAGATATGATACCTGCATAGCATGTGAGATAAAAGGAACCCCTAAAGAGGCAAAAGGGACATCTATGTAGTTCAGTAGCGATAATTCAATATTTACCTGGGATCCGTTGAAAATTTCTTTTATGAAAATATAGCTGATTCTTTAAAAGACTAATATTGGTATTTTATACAAATCTTAGAAGAATAAAAGATTAATGTTAAATATGATTTTATGATGTTTTACAATTAAAGGTAAGTTTATTTAATGATGATTTCAATCTTATGATTTATTATAATTATTGCATTTTAACTATTATTTAATTTGCATAATTTATTGAGCCTCATAACTCACCAATTATTTTATATTGACTGTTGTTATAGAGAAAGGAAAGGAAAAACTTGAAGCTGAATAATTTCAAATTATTTTACTTTATGTTCTACTGTTTAGCATTGTTTGTGAGTCTATATATAAGGTATATAGACTGTTCAGTGTGTACTCTTTTGAAATTTCTTAATGGCTCTATAATTATGCATATGATGAAAATTGGATCATTTAGATGCTTCCGTTATTATTCATATGTAATTGTCAGTGAATGTTTATGTGAACATGCAAATGATGAGAAATAATTAAAAAGTAAAGAATGAATGTTATGTTATTTCTGTGACACTCTATCTTACTGGTAAGGAGTATCATGGGGAGTTACATGTTAGTACCTTTCTACATCAAATAATAGTGGACTTGATCTACACCGAAATATCCTGACAAAGGATGTATCGACAAAGAGTAAGTTAGGTTTACATGTAGACAGTGCTCCTGAGATGGATATATTAGTACATGGTAAAGTGTAAGTGAAGATATGATAAATTTTTATTGGTAAGATGAATATTATGATTCTGTCATGATATAACATTTTAATAATTAAGAAATGTTTATGATAATAACTATAAATGAACATTGCACGCCTCTTTGAGAAGAAGTGTCAGTACATCATAGAAGAGGGGTACATGATTTCCACACTATTATAACAAGAAATAAAATGTTTAATCTACTTCAAAATAGAGCCCTAACAATATTTTCTCCTTGCTTGCAAATTTGATTGGTGTTCAAACAGATATTGATCCATAAATATCAATGAGATGTGATATAAAACAGTCAGTCTAACTTTCTCGCCAAATACCACGAGCCTGAGATCGAAATAAAGTAGCACTACATGCATAACACCGAAATTGAGAACACCTAAAAATAAATAAATAAAACTAAATAAAAACCACACAAGTCAAAAAATGAACATGTAAATCTATATATTTGCACGTGTTGTGATCAATTCAATGAGAATTTGCTTAAACATTGAGAATTAAAGCTCATAGTTTTGTTGTAAATTTTGGGACTTCTGTGGCAATTTGTAAATAATAAATATTTTGACTCTTTCGATACAGAACACAAAATAAAGAGCCAAAAAGAAAAGTTTGATAAAAAGACACCATTCCAACAGTATTTTAAATTTCACCTACAAATTAAAAAAAATTATTGAAATATAATAGATTGTATACAAGTATTAGAGCACAATTTTATTAAGAAAAACTTAACATAACTAAACAAACATATTTTCTTCTCGAAGCTACACCAATATTCATAGCAGCACACCTCAAAGAGTTCAAGTATGCTAGAACTCAAAATTAAAACTGAACCAGAGTAAAAGGGGATGTGATTCCTCGAGTTACCTTATACTTCCATGTATTTGAAGACAAATCTATGGTTCCATTATCTAACCCTGCAATCTTGACACTTGTTAATCCAGCTCCAACCCATTCGTAGAAAGGTCCTGCATTCTTAGGGAAAAAAAGAGAAGAAAGAACATCTAAGAAATATTAGATAAAACAGGATCCACTCAAAGTTGAAAAGAAAACCTACAATCATTTTCCAATGTTTGTATTGTTTAAGCATTATCGAGACTTTAATCTGCAGAATCAACACCGTACAAACAAACCTAGAAAAAAAGGTACCCTTAAATTTAAGCACTATGCAGTGTTGATAGTTGTAATAAGTGTTAAGAGGGTGGATAAATAGATACCTAAATTGACTCCTATATACTAGTGGATGGACATCCATCAATCCACAAGCTCGACCAAATGTAATAGGTGTAAGGGAGCATGCAACTATGATGGCCAAACCGCTTTTTCAACCCTAAGAGAGCCAACTACTTGGCATTTCTACAACATCTTTTTCAACTATTTGATCCAGGATTAATCTCAATACTCTCATATGCCTTAAGAATCTCTCCCTCAAGTAAGAGTTCTCCACATCGATCAATACTCCCATTTAAATGGAAGCTTTTCAATATCAGTATCATGTATGAAGATGAGGATCTAGTCAAGCAAGCATAAGAGACGATGGATAGTGGAACAACGAAAAGCTCAAGTAATGATGCAGTTGCAGATGGTTGTCACGTTAACACGGAGCATTGTGACATAGCGTTGTCCGGGCATGAATTTCCTCAAACCATGCATTTTCCAATTCTGATAATTTTGATGAGATGGTCGCTAACAATGAGAATATTCAATTTATACGAACGACTGCTGAGTGGAAAGCCACTGATACAATCGATGGTCTGACTTCCACCAACAGGAAATTTTAGAGCCCATTACTCCAGATAATTTATATGAAAGAATGACATTCGGTAGTAAAGAAGCACTATAATGTGCTCTGAATGGTTGGTCAATAATAAACAATGTCGAGTATAATAATACATGCTCGAATAAACGACGACTAACAATCATGTGCATGTTGCACAACCACCCAACACCGCCATGTTTGTGACGCCTCCATGCTTCTATGATAAGCACCTTAGTAGCGCATGGAAGTTTTCATCAATCTCTGATCGACATACATGCGTACACCAAGTCAAGTCTTCTAGTCATCATAATTACACGTCAAAATTC
Source organism: Dendrobium chrysotoxum (assembly GCA_019925795.1). Lineage (NCBI taxonomy): Eukaryota > Viridiplantae > Streptophyta > Magnoliopsida > Asparagales > Orchidaceae > Dendrobium > Dendrobium chrysotoxum. The sequence goes on from CM034297.1 coordinate 42,179,393, forward strand.
ATCTGCTACTACATCACTGCTATCCTCCAGCCAAAATTAGATATGAAGCTAAGAGAGATCATTACATGAATTGAATCAAATTTAGACATTAAGGTCACGTACATAAAAGCATGGGATGCACATAGGAAAGCCATAAGGTCAGTTTTTGACAGTTATGAAGAGTCTTATTCCTCATTGTACTATCTGATGGAAGCAATATGCCTTGCAATACCTGGATCAGTGTATAATAGCTAAGTTAGCCATAACATTTGGTTCAAGGGCATCCTCGGTTCATTCGGCCCAAGCATACATGAGTGGCAGTACTGTCCTCCCGTACTTAGCCTGGATAGGAATATTCCTATTAGAAAAATATAGAGGTACACTTCTAGCCATTGCCGGGATTGATGCTAATAGGGGTTTGTATCCAGTTGCCTTTTATATTGTTGAGTCGGAGTCCAACGAGACATGGAGTTGGTTTTCACAGATGCTCCATGATCTTGTGGGGCTAGTGCGTGATCATTGAGATCTATGTATCATCTGAGACAAGCATCCTGCCTTAGTACGTGGTTGTCAAGAAGTCTTTCCCTTAGCAACACACCATCATTGTCAGTGTCATCTATGAGAGAATTTCAAGAAAGCTTTACAACATGTTACAATTGCAGGTTATGATGGCGTATGTGATAGAATGTATAGGGCTGGTAATACGAACGATGTTAATCTCTTCAACATACACATGGTTGACATAAAAAAACATTAAGCAAGAGGCATATGATTGGTTGTTGGAGCATGACGTCAGTAAATGGAGTCTCTCACATGATGGAGGGTTCCTTTATTGCATAATGACAACAAATGCCTCTGAATTCTTCAACGATAATCTATAGCGTGCCTGAGGTTTTCCCATTCAAGGCCTCATCATGGTTGTCTACTACAACCTTATCGCATTATTCCTTAAGCTAGCAGACACAATTGTGGTTGGATGGCTTCAAATGCCTCACCATTTGTCCCTCGTACAAAGGCCACACCACAGGATGTTGAGCGAGAGGCATGCAGGTGCTGGAACCAACATGCATTAACAACCATGAAAATCAAGTAATCAACAAGGCCTATAGGGCATATCGTGTCGACATAACCTCCGGACAAATGTATACATGCACATGTGGGAAGCCACGGATATATCACAATGTCTTTGAAATAATATGCATGCTCATTTCAAAATATAAAGTAGTTCTATTTAAAATTTATTTTGAATATGACCATCAATGTTATGTGTATCTATACGTGACACATATTTCATATCATTCTCCTTTTATAAATAATACAACAATCACAAGAGACGCCGTCTAAAATAGTACCAATGAAGGTATTTCCTATTATATTTTATTTTCCATAACATTTTCCATTTACGCGTCCAAGTACATTGTCACGACCCGGCCCAGCTAGCTCGAATTAACGGGGCAGGATACGGAGAAACATCAAACTTTCAAATCATAAAACTTGCAATTCATAATTATAAATATCTTCCAACAATAACATAAGAAAGAGCAACTAAACATTCAACATAAAGTTTTTCAAACCTCTTCAAAATAACATCCAACCATTAAAACACAAACATAAACTTAAACATAAACATAAACATAAACTGAGTCCACATCTCAATCCTTAGACTCAACTCAACTCAACTCAAAACATAAAGAATAAAAATCTGACACCCTGAGTCCCTCTACGAGGGTAGGTGTACTGTCGCTCAGCCATCAGTTCCTATCAGTTTCTCTTGAAAAAACATTCCCAAAGGTAGAGTGAGCTTACTTGCTCAGCAGGTAATTCATATATTCCATAAAAATTTTACAAAAATCATAATAAAACATTTCATGAAAATAAATCTCACATGAAAACTTTACATACTATCAATTTTGAAATAATTGATAAAGCCATTCTGAAATGAGAACATTTTCATAACCTTCCTTAAACAATAAAAGACTTTTCATAACTTTTTCCTCAAACATAAACTTTCAGAAAAACATGAATGAATATAATATGCATAATAACACCTGTCTTGGAGATACCCATAAGTTTGTACTGATCAGGTACACATTTTCATTGACCATTCCTTTACCATTTGGTTCCGAAGAACCCTTTTACCATTTGGTTCCAAAGAACCCCTTTATCATTGCTCCGTAGAGCCCTTTACCATAATTGGGTACTCCGCATCAGCATGCACAGTCTCGTATCATAAACTTTAACTATTTTCAGTCAATCATATATTTAATGAAAAATCATCAGGATTCATAAATTAAAACATTATCAAAACATGAAATTGACGAATTCGAAAGAGCACGCTAAATACAACATCATGAAAATTTATAAATCATAATTCCACATAAATTTGAACACTGGGTTTGCATTAGGTAAAAAGGAGCAAAACAATTTATAAAATTCTTACAGGATATATGATGTACCAACCTTAACAATTACAAAGTGAATCTCAATGACGCCGTTTAGACACGTGACGCCTCTTTAATAATCAACACCTAAAATTATACATAAGACCAAAGTCAACTTTACATTTCTAACTTGAGTAATCTTAGATATTCTTAATACTTAATTAAAATCATTAAAATTTTAATTAACATTTTCGGATTTATTAAAATCCAATTTTTTTGACAACCTAAATTTCTCTAATTTTTCTCTAAATGCCTTCCAAAACATCCCTCACACCTAAACAATAATTAGGAAATATAAATTTTCGGATTTTATTAATTAAAAAATTATGAAAAAAATAAATTTCTTACAAAAACTCAAAATTTTGCTTTAGGAACATTCCTAATATAATTTGGAATCATATTTGTGAAAGAACTTCAAAGAATTTGACTTTTGGAGAAAACCCTAATTTCTCCGATCTTAAAATCTTAGATAAACAACTTCGTTTTTACGGTTAAAATACTTCCCTAAATCTTCCTTATCGATTTCATAAAGAAATTTGGAAGAAAAATCACATTTTTGGAAAAACCCTAGATTTTTCCTTTCCAAATTTCTTGAGATTAAGAGGGATTCGCTTCAAATAAAACATACCTGAGTATTCCCCTTGTCGTCCTCCTCGATTTCCACTAATTTCTTCGCCGGAAAAATGTCGTCGGAGCCGCCATCGAAGTCGCCCCGTCGCCTCACCCGTCCGCCCCCTCTCGGTTTCAGCCGAAACTTGCGAATGGGGGAGGTAGGGGTTTCGGTTTTGATATATTAGAGAAAAGGGACTTCCAAATTACTTCTTTGCCCTCACTTAAACCGTAATTTTGCCCTCACTTAAACCATATTCGCTTTAGTACTTATTAGAGATAGTTTGGGTATTTCTAAACTTCTAGAATTTATATTTCCCAAAATACACAAAATTTACTATAGGTTCTATATACCAAATTGTTCAGAATTTTGCGTAGAATTTTATAAAATTAATTTCATCGAAATCCGTTAACTTCAAATTTTTATTTAAAATTTCGTCGCAATGCATCGAAATACGTGCGACGCCTATGATCGTCGAATTTCAAGTTTTACATACATTACGTCCCCAGCCAGTATCATAAGGGGGTGTGCTCCATCAATCAATCATGCACATGCAAGCATTCTATATAAATCATTTTATATATATTCTCCGTATAATTTCATATTGATATATAGAGTAAACATCATAACATAGGATAACAATAAGAATTGGCATCTATCAAAGAAAAAGTGCTTGAAAGCTCGTAACATCATAAATGCCTATTCACATGTAAATTGGTGTGATGCTAATTCTCCCTTTTTTTGTTCTAGTTATATTTCATGTCTATACTCCAACAGCTTCCACCCAAATCAAGACAAAAAATGAAGGTTAATATGGCGTCCAATGTATATCTCTCGAGTATAATGTTAATAGGGATCCAAACACAAAGAAACATAGCATAATTATGGATTAGTTCCTATACTGGAATGAAAGAAAAGAGAACAGTACTAGTCTATTTTAAACGCTTTTTAGACGTATAAACCTATCTACTCTCTAATACCTTATATTTATGTTAAATAGCATAGAAACCCAAACATAAATAGTAATGCCAGTGATTCAAAAAAGGCTTATATTTATATATAGAACGTTATTTATAAGGGTCTCCTAGAAAACTCTCACTATAGAAGCATCAAAATCTCCATAATTTGTATATTTCTGAAATGTTCTGGTGTGTGTGCGCTTCCTCTAAGCATCCAGAAGGTTCATCAAAGGATCACTTGAAAGACCAAGTGACTAGCATGTGCATGCCAGTACAACAATTAATAACAATGACAATCAGCAAATTAAAAGTGTCATTAGCCTAAAACAGAAAGAAATAAAGGTTATACATTCGTGGTGATATTTTATGTTTTTTCTTTAATATTTGTATAGTCACATTGTATATGTAGCAAATAGTACATAAGCCTAAGTTTCAAAAAACAAAAAAACTACATGAGACTGTTAAACAAGTCTAAGTTACCATTCTATTGCATGAAGCTATTGAAATAAGTGCTACACAAAATAACATACACTACACGAAATAAATGTGTTTTTTTTCTTTTCCAGGCAAGAGAAAGGCACTTGATGCAAAAAAATAACATACTTTATCATCCAATTGCTATTAGCTATCCAGAGCAATTTTAAATTTAGTATGAATATCAAAATGGCATGTAAATGCTAGAGTTGATGTAAAGAAAATTTTTGGATGAATATTGTACTTACTTGCAAACCTACGGTCATACTTAATAGAGAAATATCATTCTTTCCGGCCTTTAAAGGGACTTGAGTTTCAAGCTTATACGTTATGTCAGTTCCATTCCCAGATGCACTGGCTATAAGATAAGAAAATATTGCAAGTTTTTTAATAAGCTTCATACTCATAAATAATGTATGGCAAACGCATAGTTGATATGCAGCATGGTCGATGCAGGGCAACTTAAATCTAGAATCCAAATATAATTAGTATGATGCATAATCTTTTTCAATGCAAATGAAAATTGAAAAGATTACTAGTTGTCAATCAAGAAAACAACTAAATTTCTTTCAATATAAACTAATAACAATAGTTCATAAGCTCAATTCATAATGAAATATTGCAAAAAACCAAGAATTTCAATCATTTGATAATGAAATTTTAACCGCACAAAAGAACTGATCTCCTCCCTCCACAAGTCATGCCACCATCAACATTTGTTTCCTCTTTTTCATTTTCTAAGAATAATTAAAAACTCCAACACAAACACTAATTGCCAAAGACCATCCAATCAATACCCATCTTGGAAAAAATAGACAATGACAAATTGAACTTTTGATGCCCAACTTAACATCAGTCCAAATAACCACCTCAACCTTTTTGTGGGATTAACCTTATGCAACACAAGTTTCAATCGAAGTTGTAGGATTTAATGTTTGTATGAGAAAAAAAAACTAAAGAAAAAATTACTTTGTGTAAAAATGTATTTAGAGATTATTTTGGTGTGGGCTCTGAAAATTCATGCCCCAGCCTCTCCGCACCTCTTTTCTTGACTGGGAGAGTTCTAACAAGTTTAGGTTCTAGGGTAGATTTTCAGAAGGCGGATTAGATTTTAGATAAGACACTACTCAAAAATTTCGCCCTCATTTTGCGAGGACTTTATGATATGAGTTCAAGTTTTTCATAGACACAAGCCTCTATGGTTAATTACCCCTCCCAAAAACAAGAGAGAACTCTCGATTAAGGATAGTCGTTAAATAGGTCACAATAATCACCTAACGTATAATAGCAACAATCTTAGAATTTGAATTTGGTTTTGAATTTTGGAGTTAATGATTTGAAATTTAAATATACTTGAAGTGAGTGATGGGGGAATGATGACGGGCCCGATCAAGATCTCATGGTTCCATCATCCGGAGCTGTCATGGTCCTTGGTCTATTTGTCAAAGGAGATAGTCGACCCAACCTGACAGAAGGAATCTTGTCGACAGCCACAAGTTGCTTCATCTAAGAATACCTTGTAGACCTTGTGTGAATGTTAGTCAAAGGTGGTGAATTTAAGTCAACCTTAGCTAACATAGAGCTTTATATCTTATTAAGTGCGCCCTATTATTCATTACTACATGGCCTTTTAACCATTAGGGAACATACAGGCTTTGACCGTGACCATAATATAGCGATGTCATTTTGCGACAGAACCAGCCGATCAGAGGACATGTGTCATGTCCCTGCTGGCAAGAAATCAATTGAGAATGAATAGTAGTAATACATTCAACAAGACATCTGCTCTTTGTGAGCTGAAGTTATTTTTTAATTCATCATCCTTGTCAAATTATTGCAAAGTATAAATGGATTTTAGTTTTAAGTTTTTGGTGATTAAATTTTCATTAATATATTTAGAACTTGATAGATATTAGATTTTGAAATTTTTATAGGTTTTAAGAATTGACCCCTCCAGTTGAGATTTACATTCAATGCAGCTATCGTCGGGGTGGTTGAGCACTTTTAACAAATCCGCAAAGCATTCTCAGATCTCGCATTTAGGAGCTTGACGTAAAGATCGAAGCACATGCCAAATATTTCTTTTTAAGAATTTAAACTATTGGTAGGATTTGAATTTATGTTCTGAATGAATGATTTTAGACTTTTGAAGGTATTCTAAATATTATATAGCTATCTTCGGTTAAGAATTCCCATCAACATGAATACTGCCGGAGTGTTTGAGCACTTTTAGCAAATCCGCAAAGTATTCGTAGATCTTGTATTTAGGAACTTGACATAAAGATTGAAGCACATGCGGACCTAAAAGAGTGGTGATAGTTCTATTAAACACAAATGAGAAGCCATCAATGATGGACAAGGTAACACTTTTTTAACAATCAAAAAGTTTCAATACTTGGGATTTCTTGTCGTTGACTTGATTAAGCCGATCGATTAAGCAAGTTAAATAAATAGAGCGCATGATGATCGCAACATTGAAGGTTGTTCGTGTAGAATAAATAGTTGAATGAATTAGAACACGTTTCAGTGATGGGTAATGCTGTTTACACTGGTATTTTGTCAGACATGTGACGAAGTAATCAGGTAGTTTAAATCTTTACTTTTATAAATAACTTTTGGCAATTGCAAGGAATCTACGATGGTCTGTCCTTTTTGCCAATCATTCAATCCAAAAATTCTTCCTCGCTATTAGAAAAAGAATCATTTATTGTGATTACTGTTGACCCCTATAAACAAAACCACGCACAAAGAGAGCAAAGCCGGCGAATCAAGAAGCACGTGCATCGACACAACACGTTACTTAAAGGGTCAAACAACCTCCGATTGTTAAACGGACTTCATCGTTGCAATCAAGACGTCAATTTCTCCTAGGTCGAGACCCCTCGCAGTCAAATCGGCCAAGACCAATCCAAAGAGACGACCGACACCTGAAATTGATGCGCAGCGTCGCCCAAACAACGTCTGATCGCAAAACGGACTTCGTTGTTGCATCCAGAACATCACCGACATTCATAAACAACACTTTATTTGATCAATTGGGATCGGACGAGGCGGTGGCACGAATTCCAAGGTGATGACACGCAAATCAAGGAAATTAGTATCCAACGTCGTCCAAACGATGTCCAATCGCAGAATGGACTTCGCCGTTGCGTTCGGAATGTCCCTAATACTTAGAAATGGCATCCAATTGGACCAATTAAAAAATGTGCAAGGAGGTCGACACGCATCTTGAGGCAATGCGCGCAAATCGAGGAAAATAGTGTGCAACGCGACCCAAATGACGTCTGATCGCAAAATAGACTTCACCATTATGATCGGAACGTCGTCAATACACAAAATACACTATCAATTTACCCAAAGAAAACCACGCAGCGAAATCGACATACAAAATGAGGCAAAATGGACGCATTTTGAGGAGGGCACGCAAATCAAGGCATTTCCTTTTGAATTCAACACATGACTGCAATTTTGAATTAATAAAAGTATTAATAATAATATATTATTATTAATGTTAATATTAATTTAAAAGAAATAAAATCAAAACAAAAGTCAAAGCAAATTTCATCTCATTAAATGCTTACCTCGTATCTCCTCGAATATTCTGCTCTGAATCTCGATTAAATCCCTAAAAACCCACTGAACGCCTCGTTTGAACACAAGGCTTCTTTGTTAAAACAGAGTCGAGTTAAGTCTTTTTTCTTTCTTCTAATTCTTAAGCACGCAAGCTCTCCATCCAACAAGAAGAAAGCAGAACCTTCTCCCTTTTATGCAAACTTTTCGCCACTTCCTCTCTCGAGCCCATCAACAGCAAAAACTCCATGTTCAGAAGTCCAAGTACATGTTCAGAACCATGACTTGAACGATTTGATTAAATAGCTTGAGTCCATGTTCAGAACCATGACTTGAACGATCCTATTCACCCAAATGAAAATCATCACTGGAGCAAGGAATGATGAAACTAAAGCGGCTCAAGCTATTTAATCAAATTGATATCCATGCAATGATTGAACAAAAAAAAACATGGCAATATACCTATTACCAACAAAGTGAAGAAGCTCAAAAACTTTCATGCCAAATGGGACGTAGATATCGAAGGGACAATGATCATCGGGAGCATTCTAAAGTCACCTCCAAGGATAAAAAAATCCATGATGCATGTGACAAGCCACAAATGAATGACAGCAGAAGATCATGAAGTGATTTACTCACAAGCAGAGTGTGGGGAATGCACGACAGGTATAGTGGCATTCCTACGGCAGAGGTTGATTAACACATGAACAAACAATATTGATGCCCATGGGCTTTTAGGGTTGATGCATAAGAAAGGTATCAATTCATCAATCAATACATACGATGAAGCCAAAAATCCGTCATAGACACAATAACACATTTGCAAGCAATGGCAGAAGACCCTTCGTATGAAGAATAATATACCCATAGGTGACAATCATTAACCGACAAGCAAGTGTATTAGTTCTTTCGTGAATAATGATAGTGGACAGGCTATAAATCTGAAAATCTCCCTATGACCGACATCAACTATCTTGCAAATATACATAGCAGTCCTTACGGGCGTCGAAAGATATGCAGGTAAATGCGACGGTTCACCAATCAAACACATCAATTTCCTGCAAGCAAAAGGGTTCAATGACACTGCAGGAGACCCATACCACAGTCAACATGTCAGCTGCAACCAGAAGGATTTAACATGCAGTGAAATAACAATGTGATACATCTAGATGTATTCAAGTGAATGTCAACACACAATGCATTGCGTCCACTAGAGTTAGTGATCAATATGTAACAAATGTGCTGTTAAAGATTAATGCAAAGTTTGGTAGCCTAAACTCACAATTACAAATAGAAAATACACATGCTATTACAATCATCTCAAGGGTTGCAACAACTATTTTAGGAATGAATATTTCGCATGATTCTCCTGGGCGGTCTGATATGCTTTCAATTACTGCAGTTATCAGTTCAAAGTGGTGGCCCCTGATTTCGACTTGTAGGGCATCAGTAAGAATGTAGTCATCCAAGGTTGAAATGCTTGATTCTTTATTTAAGCCAACAACAGAAAATGATGATGGTGGCATAATTAGGGAGTTGCCTATTGATTTCTATACGAGTTCTGAGAAGAGAAAGCCAGATCAAATCATTATTTTCAAGGATAGAGTGAGTGAGTCTCAGTTCAACCAGGTTCTGAACATTAAGTTGGATAAGATTATTGAGGTTTGCAAGTTTCTTGATGAACAAGTAGTCCCTTAAGCTTATGTTGATGATTGCTCAGAACCCGCAAGTAAAAGAAGATCAATTAGCGGTGAATTCAAATATCTGCGAGGAGCCGCAAAATGGCCCGTCGTACACTCAACATATCATCTGAAAGTAGGGACGAAAGATACGCCGCATAAATAGGCACCTACAAGTCGTTCCAAGGGACCCGTCATATATCCAAAATACCCCACACATGCACTACAATTTGAATACATGCAAACACAAAGAAATGCGTACGCAATCATACACCTGCATGGGTCCCGACGAGCATGTTATGGGCACACACGTGACATCTAGGGATGTTGCGCGGGTCAGACAGTAAACTCAAGTTTGAACCCAATCCTTCTATGCCACTAGATAGGAGTCGACACGGCTCAAACTGTCAAATAAATACAGGATCGCGGTATCGACTGGGATATCTGTTTTGTACATTCATGTTACGCATTCAAAGCCAATAAACAGGAAAATTCACAAATAACAGCATGCAGCTGACAATGGAACCGCTCCTCTATCGACAAGTGGACACGGTCGACAAGGTCTACCCAACAAGATGGAATTGCTTATAAGACACCCCGATGATGATCGTGTTGAACGTAAATCTCAACCGAAGGGGTTAATTCCAAATATTCCCAAATGCCCATAAAATTAAAAATATCCAAAAATATCAAAATCCAGATATTCAAAAATGAAACAAATCATCAAAATACTTAAAGAAAAAATACACATCAATCCTCCGCATTTTGGAGCATGGGGAGGCCGGGGCATGAATTTTGGAGCCCACAATCACACATATTCTAGTCTTTAGAAGGGTTCCACCATACACTAATATGTTGAATGAATGAGTTAGACCGGCCCAAGAGGGGCCGGTTCGGTCGTTCCAGAAAGGACCGGCCTAGTTATATACCAGGCAAAAGCATGGTTCCGCCCAGGCAAGTCCCGCCCCCCTTGGTGTGGGGTCCACATGTTAAGGAAGAGAGAGAGAGGGGTGGATGAGCAGGAGATTTGAATTTGAAGGGTTGTTTAGACTTTTTACTTTGTGTTGTTTGCTTTTAACAGTTATTCTCACCCTAGGTTTAGGGTTATGCTTGTGTTTTGTTGAATTTAGGAGTTCTCTAGGTTTGCTTGGGCTTTAGCCATCAACAAGAGATTGGGAGAGTCGGATCTTCCTCTCGAATTGAAGATCCGTTGTATCCTGCTTATTTTCTTCCACTTTTCTTCAATTGTAAAGTTTCTCCATTAATTTCCCAAGGGATTTTTTCAATTTCTGCCTGGTGCTTGCTGAAATTCCAAATTTCAGCCAATATTGTGATTTCTGCACTTGTTTCCTATCAAATTAGTATCAGAGTGGTGTCCTGGGCTGAAATTTAAGTCCTTATAACTGATTTCTATTGTGTTTTTCTTCCTATGTTCCTCATTTTCGCAGTTTAAAGACTAGATTCGCTGATTCTTTGTTGTTTTTCGGGTTTGGAACCTAGATTAATGGCAACAAAAAAGACGGAGGCATTGGAAACCGAGATAGATCAACTCAAGACTGTAGTAGAGGAAAAATATCCGGGGTGGAGGGAACACTCTTGGCCATCGAGAACCATTTTCAGAACTTTAAAGAGATGATGAAACAGATGCTTGAGATGCAATCGAAAGCATCACTGGCGACTCCTAGGGTGGAACCACAAGGAAAGGAGATTCTGGAGGACAGAGATGAAGTGGAGAGTGTTTTCCATCAAGAACCACCATGTGGAGCCCCGTTGGTGGGCGGTTAGGGGTATTCTGAATGGGAGGACAACAAGGAGAAGGGAAGCCAACCTTTTTGGGAGTACCCGAGCATGGGGAGAGGTGGAATGGAGAAGGGCATGGTTGGGAGGAGCCATGGGGGTCAAAATCAACCAAGGGAGGATGGAAGGGAATCACACCACCACTATACCAGGGGAACCAACGGGGAAAGAAACCATTGCGGTATATATGCAAGAGCAAGGAAGCTAAATATGCCGATCTTTGAAGGGGATGATGCTTAGGGTTGGGTATATCGGGTGGAACGTTACTTTGCCATCAATGAGCTGACTAAAAAGAAAAAACTCATAGCGTCGGGTCTATGTTTGAAAGGAAAAGCCCTAGCCTAGTTCCAATGGAGGGAGGCTAGGTTCTGATCTGCTCATTGAGAGAATTTAAGGAGTGCTTATTGGAACGCATTTTCGAGCCATCCGGGTTGAAGACCTCCACAAGCAATTCTATGCCATAACTCAGGAGGGGACAGTTATGGAGTATCAAGAGAAGTTTGAGCTGTTATTAGAGAGACTGAGGGGAATGTCTGAGGAATGATTGAAGAGGAATTTCATGAAGGGGCTTAGGGAGGCTGAGAGAGACGATGGAGTTGGCTCACAGAGTGGAGGAAAAATATAAGAGGGAGAAAGCCATCAGAAGCAACACCATGGGAAGGATCTATCGGAGTAATCCTACAACTTTAGCTCCCAGAACCCAGACAGTATCCTTCCAGAGAGAAGCTCCTAAGGAGAAGAGAGGTGGAGTTCGCCCATGGGGCAACTTCAAGCGACTCACAGAAGCGGAGGTACAGGATAAGCAGGCAAAGAGGTTATGTTTCAGAAGTGATAAGAAATACATTCCGGGGCATACGTCGAAGGACCGAACTCTTCAGGTTCTTACCGTCTGTGATGACAATAAAGTTGAGAAGGGAGGTGGGAGTGAGGCATCGGCAGAGGCGGAAAAACTGCATTTAGACATGATTGATGTCTCCTTGAACTTAATGGTGGGGCTCACTCCCAATCACACTATAAAGGTGAGAGGAGAAATAGAAGATAAGGAGGTAGTGGTGCTGATAGATAGTGGGGCTACCCACAATTTCATCTCCAACCAGGTCATAGACCAATTGGGGCTAAAACTGGTGGACACAAGGTACTATGGGGTGATGATGGGGACGGGAAAGATGGAGACATATAGAGGGGTGTGTAGGGGAATGGTCTTGACCATACAGGGGATTCAGGTGAGAGAGGATTTTCTCCCAATGAAGCTGGGGAGCACTGATGTCATCTTGGGATGAGATGGTTGCAGACCTTTGGGGATACCAAGGTGAATTGGGGGATGCTGACAATGGAGGTGATGGTGAAAGGGAGGAGGATGGTGATTAAGGGAGATGCAGGACTTTCCAAAGCCATAATGTCACTAAAAGCTATGGTAAGAGTTATACAAGAGGTGAGAGGAGAATTTCTGGTGGAGCTACCGACTTTGAGGAGATCATAGGGGAGGAAGGGGGGACATTCCTCTTTTAGTACAATCGGTTATATAACAGCTTCATGAGATTTTTCAGCTACCTTAGGGATTGCCACCATAGAGGGAACAGGAGCATACCATCACGCTGAGGGAGGGGGTATCACTGATCAATGTCAGGCCTTACCGCTACCACCACCCCCCCAAAGATCCAAAAGGATGAGATTGAGAAGCTGATCCAGGAGATGTTGGAGGCAGGGATCATCAGGCCGAGCGTGGACCTTTTTTCTAGCCCAACTCCACTGGTTGAAAAAAAGGATGAAAGTTGGTGATTTTGTGTGGACTACCGGGCCCTGAATAAGAAGACTGTGCCAAACAAGTTTCCTAGCCCAGTGATAAATGAGCTGCTATATGAGCTTGGAGCATCTAAGCGCATTCTTAGAGGTGTTACAGGAGCATCAACTGATGGACAATCTGAAGAAATGTTGTTTTGCATAAGCGAGTGTGGAGTACTTGGGTCACGTGGTATCCTAGGAAGGGGTGGCTGCTGATCAGGCCATGATCGAGGCAATGGTGAAATGACTTCTACCTAGAAACCTAAGGGAGCTAAGGGGTTTCTTAGGATTGACGAGGTACTACGGGAGGTTCGTGAGGGGATACTGCACCATTGCTTGGCCTCTGACAGAGCAGCTGAAGGGCAGCTTCTGATGGGGAGAGGCATCTAATGGCTAGGTGTGAGGTTTGCTAAAGGAACAAGTATATGGCTATGGCTCCGGGGGGCAGATAATATAGCACTTAGCCCTTACAGGCAGAATGTGGGAAGAGGTCTATATGAATTTCGTGGATAGGCCACCCCGATCAGAGGGATTTACAGTTATTCTAGTGGTGATGGATAGATTAAGCAAATATGCTCATTTCACTCCCCTACGACATCCTTACACGACAATAACAGTGGCGTCGACTTTCACTAGAGAGGTAATCAGATTACATGGGATACCACAATCTATAATGTCTGATCGAGATAAGGTGTTCCTCAATCACTTTTGGAGGGAGTTGTTCAGGTTGCAGGGTACTGTGCTGAAGAGGAGCACCGCTTAACACCCTTAGACAGATGGTCAGACGGAGGTGGTCAACAGGAGCTTGGAGACATACCTGTGATGCTTTGCTTCAGAGACACCTCGGCTGTGGGCTAAGTGGTTGGCGTGGGCAAAGTATTGGCACAACACTTCTTATCATTTGGCGTCCCACATGACTCCTTTTAAAGTGTTGTACGGCAGGGATCCACCTCACTTGGTGCACTTTGGGCAGAGTAGCACATCAGTCTTTTTAATAGAATAGTACTTGGAAGAGCGAGATAGAATACTAGAGGAATTGAAAAGACATCTGTTGAGGGCTCAACAAGTTATGAAAAGGCAGGCTGATGAGTACATGAAGGACATTCAATTTGAGGTAGGGGATAAGGTGTATTTGAAGCTTCATCCGTACAGTCAGAGGACAGTGGCTAATAAGAGGAATGAGAAGTTGGCTCTGAGGTACTTTGGCCCTTATAGGATAGTGGAGAGGATTGGAGTAGTGGCATATCGATTGAAGCTACCTCCGACCGCGACCATACACCCGACATTCTACGTGTCATAGTTGAGGAGAGCTATAGTGCATCACACCTCAATTGCAGAGTTACCAGTGACACTGACAGAGGATTTAGAGGTGATTTGAAATCATTAGAGTTGGAAAGAGTACAAAAGGAGGAGGGAGGAAGTAAGGATGTGCTTAATTAGAAAAACTTACCTGAGTACAATGTTACTTGAGATGCATATGAGCAGATGAAGCATCAATTTTCGTCCATCCACCTTGAGGATAAGGTGATTCTTTGGGAGGAGAGTATTATTAGACCGGCCCAGGAGGGGCAAGTTCGGCTAGTCCAGAAGGGACCAGCCCAGTTTTATACCAGGCGAAAGCCTGGTTCCTCCTAGGCAAGTCCTGCCCCCCTTGGGTTGGGGTCCACACATTAAGGAAGAGAGACCGACAAAGGGGCAAATGAGCATGAGATTTGAATTTGAAGGGTTGTTTAGACTTTTTACTTTGTATTATTTGCTTTTAATAGTCATTCTCATCCAAGGATTAGGGTTATGCTTGTGTTCTGCTACATTTAGGAGTTCTTTAGGTTTTCTTGAGCTCTAACCACCGGCTAGAGATTGGGAGAGCCGGATCTTCCTCTCGAATTGAAGATTCATTGTATCATGCTTTTTTTCTTCCACTTTTCATCAATTATCAAGTTTCTCTATTGATTTTTCAAGGAATTTTTTCAATTTCTGCTTGGTGCTTGCTAAAATTTTAAATTTCAGCCACTATTTTTGTGATTTCTGCACTCGTTCCCTATTAGAATGCCAAGTGGATAACTATTTGACCACTGATCTCAGCACAATTTTGCAAAGAAATACCCCACTTGTACACCCTTCTCCTATGTAAACCAAATGTCCTAGTGTCTAAGGGTTATTGATTCTTTGAGTGTAAAATCTTCATGAATTATGGGATCTATTAATTCTTTAGAAAAGTTAACATTAACTTTGGTTTTCAGTATATTAATTTTCTCTAGGTTGGGATATTTGTATATACAAACAACACATAGGGCCCAATTTGCATGCATCATATATCAAGTCAACTCCATTGTGGTAATGTTTATGGGAAATATAATGTTGCGAGACATCAAACAACAATTACATGCCTAATGCTCTATTGTATAGATTTCTTGAACTTAAAATGTGAAATCTATATTCAGCCCAGCCAACATAAATGTTATTCAACCCAAAAGACTCATTCTTCATGCTAACAATCAAGCTTATAGTAGTACTAGATTGCTTATTATTCCAACCATCCCAATGGGTACTTGAGCCATAAGAATCATCACCTATGGATGCATTTTGAAAACCATTGGCCCATAAACATTTTAACATAATACCTCTCTTCATATCTTTAGTATCTCTGATAGAAGATTCAACTAATTTGACTTGATTCTCTTTTCTAACAAAGGAGTTCACTTGTCTTTAGGCCTTCAATTGCTCGATACCTATTTCCCTCTTTTTTCTTTCTTTACTTTTTTTCATTTTTTTTTTTTTTACAAACACTTCACAGTTAAACTCATACCCATGCCCAATTGTCGAGAAAGTGGTTGGGTCGGCCGGTTAGAACCAAGGAGCGAGCAGGGTCAGAGACGGGCTAGGTCGATCTAACAGAGAGGGAGAGGGACTAGGGCTACCTACATACGGAACGGGAGTGTGAATCACATGTGGCGGGTCGGGTCAGAGTCGTGGGTCGAAGTCATGCGAATTGACACATGCGCAAGCTGAGATCGGAGACGCAAAGGCGTGCGGGCGCATGTCTTGGGTCGAAGTCAATCGCGCAGGTAGCGTGCGGGAAGGAGGCACAGGCCTCATGTGGTGGGTCGAACTGGAGGCGCGGATAAAACATAGTCGGGAGAGAGAGCAGGCTACAGTTGGGTCCTGCTATTGACCTTACTTTTGAGGGAGGTCAATGATCTAAATAAAAAATCCAATCTCCACACTCAAATCATTAAACTACACTTCAAACTTCAAATTCATCCTATCACTGTGTTCTGTCATAGTGATCAAATCATTGACTTCAAAATCATCACTTGACAATCACCCCTAACTATCATTTGATCATATGATCTATCACCTGACAATCACCAAATAACTATCAGTGATATGATCATTGTAAAAACTAAATTTACTTCAATCATTGATCTCCATTGATCAAATTAAAACCTAAATCAAAATCAAGCCCTACAATCAGTTGATTGTTCCTAATGATAATCAGCTAATCATATGTTCAATCATTGACAATCATCAATGATTGTCAATGATCGGAGCATTGCAAACTCTAAATCCTTCTAAATCATTGATTAAATTAAATCTAAATTAAACTCATTAATTAAATCCAGTGCAAATCCCAAAAATCAGTGTCAAAACCAAACCTAAAACCTCTTGCTCTATAACCTATTTTTGGAGAAATTCTCATTGCCCTGAAACCTAACTAAATAACCTAAGATTCATGATCTATAAATTATATATTGATTAAGCATATCTCTAGGGTCAACCAGATAAATTTGAAGGCATTTCAAAATCCCTAACCCCTAAAATTTGAAGAATTTCTATAGGCTATAAAACCTTTAAATATTTACAACCTATGCTACTGAATATGGCATCTTGTGATTTTGACCTAGGTTGACCAAAGGGCCCCTTAAGCACATAAATATGCATTTTGCACCAAATGACCTCACAAAACCTTAGGACAACTTCCAACATGTTCAAAATATCATTTGGAATGAGTTGGGCCCACCCTTGACCCTTGGTCAACCCTAATTGACCAAAATCACGCTATACACTTAAAAAATTCATTTCTCATAATTTTGACCAAATCATTGAACCAAACTCATGGAAATTGTTTATGAGGTCAACATGAGTCCACTATATAATTTTCCAACCTTGGGCCCATATGATTTGACCAATAGGGTTAAACCAAATGCTAGAAAATGAAATTTTATTTCTCTAAATTAACACTATTATCAAAATAAATTATAAAAATTGTTGTAGCAGGTGTGTATTAACCCCATGCACACACCCCAAGAGTTTGAACTCATGATTTAACCTGAGTCAAAAGTATGGGTTAAACCAAGCCTCCCAAAACCCATTAAATGGTACTCAAATCCAACCCAAACCAACTGGCTTGAGCCAGCACATGGGTAGGCTCTAGAAGCTTCATTGCACAGGCCCAAACCATCTCATGCCACATGGACTGCTAATGTGGCAATAACCTCCAAAACAACCTCTCTCCAATGATTGTTTCAAGCCTAACTCCCTCAACAAACACCCATGCACTTTCAAACTCTCAAGAACCTTCCCTTGACTCCATTGGTCAA
Organism: Dendrobium chrysotoxum; assembly: GCA_019925795.1. NCBI lineage: Eukaryota > Viridiplantae > Streptophyta > Magnoliopsida > Asparagales > Orchidaceae > Dendrobium > Dendrobium chrysotoxum. Next base: position 42,197,285 of record CM034297.1, read on the forward strand.
TCTCAACCTGAAATGGCTGCTAGCCTAGGCTTAGGTGGCAAGATCTAGACCCTCCATTCAAATTTCTCTCTCCTATAAATACCCCCAATTCCCAAGGCCCAAGGGTTGATCAACTCATTTCCCTAGCCTCATAACAAGCCCCACAACTCTCCCAAAGCCTCTCCAGCCCTTCCATAGTTCAAAAATCTCCCAAACCAGTAAGAGGGAGAGAGAGAAAGAATAATTTAGATCCATCTCTTGATCCAGTCATCATCAGTGAAAGTTCGTGAGGGTTGTGAAACTCTAAAAAACTAGTCCCTAGGCTAACCAAGAGGAGAGGTAAATTAGATATTTAAAAACTTTTTTAACAAAAAGAAAATTCTTTTTATAATTTGATGCAGAAGCGAATTAATTTCACAATAAAAAGATTAATCAGATATTTCACTCAAGCAGTTAATCGCAGTAAAAATAAAGTGCGAAAAATAATCAGAATGAACACACCAGATTTTATAGTTGTTCGGTCAACCTGACCTATGTCCACTCGCCAAAACCTCTCATTTCAGGTATTGCACTAAACCTTTTGTAAAACCCGAAATTTCGACGATCGTAGGCCTCGCACGCATCTCGATGCGCCGCGACGAGATTTAAGTGAAAATTTCAAAGTCGTCGGAATTTGACGTAACTAATTTTATAAAATCCTACGCAAAATTCTGATCGTTTTGATATATATAACTTATATCAAATTTCGCCTAGATTTGGAGTTAAAATTTTTAGAAGCTCAAAAATGCCCAAACTACCCTTTTTAAGTAATGAATAGGAGAGTGTTTAAGTGAGGGCAAAAAGGTCTTTAGCTATTTCCTTTCTCCCTAAGTAATGAGAACCGACCCCCCTCCCCCTTCATTCGGCCGAACCGAACGTGAGAAGGAGGCGGAGGCGGAGGCAGAAGGGAGAGGCGACAGGGGAGGCTAGGGCGCGGCTCCAGCGATGGTTTTCCGGCAAGGAAATTAGTGGAAATCGAAGAGAATGTCGAGGGGAGTCTAAAGGTATGTTTGAATTGAAGCAAAGTCCTCTCATTCTCAAGTTATTTGGAAAGGAAAATCTACGGTTTGACGAAAACTTAAGATTTCTTTACGAAATCAATAGAGAAGGTTTATGGAAGTATTTTAACGGTAAAAACGAAGTTTTTCCCAAAAATTTTGAGTTTTGAAAAATTAGGGTTTTCTCCAAATGTCAATTTTTTTGAAGTTTTTTCACATTTATGATTCCAAATGATACTAAGGGAGTTTCTAATAGCATGAATTAGAGTTTTTCATGAAAAATTATTTTTCATAATTTTCTAATTAATTAAATCCGAAAATAATTAAGGTAATTATTAAGATATGTTTAGGGATAATTTTGGTGTACTAATTTGATGAAATTGATGAAGTTAGGGTTACCAAAATTTAGGATTTTTCATAAATCCGAAAATTAAGATTTATTTAATTATTATTCATTAAGTGTCGTAAGAAATAATTTAGGGGAAAACGATGGGTTTAAGCTTAGGATTTAGATTCAGCCTTAATGAAGATTGAATTATGACACGTCTCTTTTATAAATGTTCTTAGGTTGAGATTGTTAAGGTGAAAGAGCTGTGTCATTTCGACACTTTGAGGAAATACCGTGCTTAAGAGAGGTAGGTACATGTATTTAAATTAAATCCATGTTTCTAAATGTTTCCTTATATTTGAAGAAAGTTTATATCATTGTATTGGTTGCATTAAATGTTAAAGTTTTAAGTAAAATGTCATATCTTTTCATTGAAGCATGAAATTTTTATTAAGAGAACATTTAAGTATGAAACAGTTTATTTTGGAGCATGAAACAGTTCTAAGCAATCACATATGAAGTTATAAATGACTTAATTACTATGATGCTTATTGTATTTGCATGTGTATGTTGATCCGGAGTACCAAATGGTAAAGGGACTCCTCGGAGTCAATGGTAAAAGGACTCTTCGGAGTCAAATGGTAAAGGGGGTTCTTCGGAGCCAAATGGTAAAGGAATGGCCAAAACTTGACTGGGTACCTGATCAGTACCAAAACTCTGGTACTTCTGGGACGGGTGTATTGCATCATAAGCATCTATTGAATTTTTATGAAATGATATGAATGACAGATTAAGAATGTAATGTTATGTTTCAAATGATAAAGGTTATGGATGTTTAAAAGAAAGATTATGTATTGATTCAAGAAATTCTTGCATATGAAAATGTTATATAGTATGACAGATATCTCTTATGATCTTTTGAATGTTTTAAATCGTAAGTAAAAGATATTATGTTATTGTTGCATGAATTTATGCTAAATACATGTTGCCTACTGAGTGTAAACTCACCTTGCTTGTGGGATTTAATTTCAGGAGATAAGTGATGGCTACGAGACGACAGTACACCTACAGTCGTAGAGGACCTCAGGAAGAAAGGTTTTTTTATTGTTTTTCTGTTGAGTCTGAGTTGAGTTGAGATGAGTATAAGGATTGAGATGTGAACTCAGTTGTTATTTATGTTTATGTTCAGTCTATGTCTAAGTTTATGTTTATGTTTATGTTTATGTTTTATTAGTTGGATATATTGTTGAAGAAGTTTAAACAATTTTATGTTGAAAGTTTTAGTGGCTCTTTCATATTTTTATTGTTGGATGAAATTTATATTCATGTTAATTGTGAATTGTAAGTTTTATATTTTGAAAGTTGATGTTTCTCCGTACAACCGATTGTTCCTGCCCCATTAATTCGGGCTAGCCGGGCCGGGTCGTGACAAGAGTGGTATCAGAGAAAAGGCTTAATACTGATCACTGAAAGAGCCTATAGGATGATTGTATGAGTCTTAGAATGCGTAAGGAGTGTGAATTATATAAATTTTTGGCCTTATGATTATCGTGTTTTATCTCAGGAATATGAATCCTGAGCATAATGCCACTGATGGCATTGATGTGGAGGAAGGGAGTGAGCCACCAGTCGTAGCTGAACCTCAAAGAAATATCGATACTACAACTATGGAGTCATTCGCTAAGATGATGGAAGCAATGACTTAGATGATAAAGACTTCCTAAACTCAGAGCAGTGGCAGTGGTGGTGGAAGTCAAACCATGGACAAGAACCTGAAATTATTTCAAGACATGAAGCCTCCATTGTTTTCCAGTGGCGGACCTATAGAGGCTGAGGACTGGCTAATAAGGATCGAGAAGATACTGAATGGCATGTCTTGTTCAGAGGATAGGAGAGTGACACTGGCTGCTTATGCTTTTGATGGCGAGGCTGAAAAGTGGTGGAGGAGTCAGTTAGAAGAGACCTTTGGAGGAAGACCAAGCAGCCAAATCACTTGGGAGGAATTTGTGAAGGTATTCAGAGGCTGGTATGTGCCTATGTCAGCCAGGAGATAAATGCAGGAGAAGTTCAGCAGATTGGTTCAGGGCGATCGATCTGTTTCTCAGTATGAGGAGGAGTTTATAAAGTTGTCCAGGTATGCCCCTCACCTAATACCAGATGCTGAAGAGAAGTGCTATCGCTTCGTACATGGACTGAAGGACTATCTTAGACAGTCTTTGATTCCGCTTGGAATTGAAGATTACCCCACTTTGGTGGAAAGGGCCAGGAGGGTTGAATCAGATCTGCAAGATATTCAGAGGAGAGATTTTCAGAAAAGAAAGGTGGAGGGCAAGTCAAAGCATACCCAAGTTACTCAGTCTTCTCAGTCAGGGGTTTCTACTTGAAAGAAGCCCAGATCCAGCAACTCTGACAGCAGTGCTTCAACTGCTACTTTGTGCAGCAAGTGTGGGAGAATGCATAAGGGGGAGTGCCTCTCAGGCACTAATACTTGTTACTGGTGCCATCAGCCTGGACATATGGCGAAGTCCTGCCCTCTTCTGGGACAGAGATCTGCTACAGAGGTCAGGTCAGGCAACAATACTCAGAGGACAGCTGGTAGACTAAGAGCTGTGGAGTCTACAGCTTCTGTGCCTTCTCAAGGTCAGACTCGTCCAAATGTTCAACCTCGAGTCTATGGACTGTCCCAGCAAGAAGCTAAGGGGTCTCCTGATGTGGTTACAGGTGCGTAATTTAATTAATTGCAATGAATAATTTTTTTTTATGATATGAATGAATTATGAATAAACCATGAATGAATATGAATGAACAGTCATAATAATGTCTTATAAATGAATGTTGTGACTTGTTTATGTTTAGGAACAATCTTTATGTGCGATAGACCCGTTAAAATTCTATTTGATACTGAAGCATCTCATTCTTTTATTCCAGAAGAGTTTGTTAGATCTGCTAGTTTGCTTCCTACAGTTATGATTAAGTCACTATCAGTTTTAATGCCTAATGGAAATCATATGGAAACTAGGCAGAAATGTCAAGTAAATTTGAGCATTTGTGATAAGAACTTAGAGGAAGATTTGATTGTATTACCTCTATCTGAGTTTGATGCAATCTTAGGCATAGATTGGTTGTCTTGCCACTTCGTGACTATAAATTGTAACAAAAAGGAGGTTAAGTTTTGTATGCCAGGAGAGGAGAAATTCAAATTTCAAGGGGATAAAGGGATAACTGCTGTAATTGTGTCATCCCTAAAAGCTTTTCAGATGTTAAAGAAAGGATATGAAGGTTTCTTGTCCTATGTTAAAGAGGAGAAGAAGGCTGAAAGAGAGCTGAAAGATATTCCTGTTGTTTAGGAATTCCCAGAAGTATTTTCAGATGATTTACCTGCCTTACCTCCAAATAGAGAAATAAATTTCTCTATTGAGTTAGTGACAGGAGCTGAACCTGTTGCTAAAGCTCCTTACAGAATGACAATTAAAGAGCTTAAGGAGTTGAAGGAGCAACAGCAAGAGTTGCTTGAGAAGGGTTTCATCTGGCCTAGTACCTCCCCTTGGGGTGTTCCTGTACTGTTTGTGAAAAAGAAGGATGGAAGCCTAAGGCTCTGTATAGACTACAGAGATTTGAACAAATTGATAGTGAAGAATAAGTACCCTCTTCCAAGAATACTATGAGATATAATGATATAAGCCACAATATTCGTTATCATCAAAAATATAAAATCGTAAACTCGAGTCGCAACAATCTCCCCCCTTTTGATGATAGCAAATATTACTGGTTGGATTTGCAAACTAAAAAGTATTTTTTTCTAATCTCCCCCTCACAAAGATAATTATATTCAAAACAGGGGAAACTAAAATTATTTTCTCTCTCTTTAATTTTTATTTATTTTTTAACAAAAAGAAAATAAAAAGATAAACTAAATAAATACAACAGTACATAAACAAATACAACAGTACGTTCTCCCCCTTTGACATTATCAAAAAGAAGAGGAGCACAGAAAAAACAAAACATAAAAAAAATAAATTAAAGATCAAACGGACCCTGATCAGGTGAAGGTGATGTTTTGGAAGAATCAGTTTGAAATTTCAGCAAATTTATTGGAACGAGAAAGTTACCTCTTGATTTTATTCAAAAACTTAATAAGGCATGTATTGACAACGCATAACCCAGAAAGGTTAGAGATTCATAATTTATTAATCCATGCTCAGATTCCTTAAAAGCTCAACTCTTTTTAAGCAAACATCTAAATCAAGGAACAAATTAGAGAAGGAAACAATAATCTTTTCAAAACTCCTTGTATGAAATATATCTAATAAAAGATTAATGCAAAAATGGTGAATCAAGAATCATGATTTTTAAACTCAAGTATCAAAAGTATCAATAGACATAAGGGTTTTCTTAAGATTTAAGAAATATAACAAAGGTAAGCTAACTCATTGTGAGCTCATTTTATGCCTCTTTATTAGTTTTTTATGCACCTTGCGCATCTTTTAATTTTTGATACACTTTGTGCATCTTTTCATTTTGGCGTCATTGCATATCTTTTCAGCTTTGGGCTCATTTTGTGGCTCTTTTCTTTTTGCAAATATGCTTCCTTTCTATATTTTTAAAGACTAAAGCAAACCCGATCCAGTAACAAAAACGAACAGCTTAATTAAGAAAATTATGAAGTGGATTTACAACTTACAAAAGATCCCTATGAGATAGAAAAAATATAGGGAGCTGAAAAAAGTTTAATTTTAAAATCCAATTTATAATTCGATGCAGCTTTTAAATCAAAAGTGAAATAGCCTCATTAAAGAAATGTGATGGAGAGACAAAATCATGAGTTTCCTTTCTTTGACTGATTTTAGAGAAGTCAACCACTATTTACATAAAATTTCAAGAAAACAAGAGGTAAATTTTTCATTTTTAGAAAAAATAATCTTTGAAAAGCGATTTGATTTTCTAAAGCATATACGAAACAAAAAGTGATGTGTGTGTTGATCAGAGAAACTATACAAAAATTTATGGAAAATAAAATAAAAGATCAAAAACATAAATATAAAAACACAAAGAAAACACAGAAAAAAAATACAATCACAACGAATAAAAACATACACGCACACATTAACAACAAAATAAATAAACACAAACAAAACTTTATTCATCATTATTTTGCTCCTGGTCTGATGATTCAGAAGCTAGGTCTTCCCAAAAGATTTTTTGTTTTTTTATCATTTGCCTTATTGCAATTTACTTATTTTTATCATTTTTCTTCGCAGGAAGAATTTTAAATTAGGGCACTCATTTTTCATATGTCCGGATTTCCTACATCCAAAGCAAATAACCTTAGAGAAAATCTTAACATTCTTACCAATTTTTACCTTTGTTTCACTTTTGTTGATGTTGATGCTTACACTTTAGTAGATTTTCAAATTTGCATGTTATTGATGATATTTCCATACTCTCATCATCTACTAAGTCATGTATATCCGTGTCTGCAGCTTTTAGCACTATAGTTTCACATGCATTCAAAAGTCTTTGACTCACACTTTGCTCGTACGCAATGAGTGAGCCAATCAGATTATCAACAAAAAATTCATTCAAATTTTTTCATTCACAAATAGCAATGACTTTGGCATCAAACTTATCAAGTAGACAACATAAAATTTTATTGACCTTTTCAAAGTTTGAAAATTCTTTACCTAAAGCATATAATGGTGTCACAAATTGAGTAAACCTAGTATACATGTCTAAGATCGTCTCATAAGATTTCATGCAAAAAAATTCATAATCATGCATTACAATATTCAACTTAGATTGCTTAACTTCACTAATACCTTCGTATGTAGTGCATAATCTATCCCAAATTTTCTTACTAGTAGTACATGTAGAAATTCTCATGCAATCATCAGAATTAAAAGCACAGAAAAAATAATTCAAATATTTAGCATTCAATTGAGCATTGATTTGTTCTACTCTACTCCATTCTGTAAAAGGAATATCAGATTTGACTCCATCTACAATACATGACAGTACAGAATAATCAGTTCGAATCATATGCCACATTCGATAATCAATTGATTGCAAGAAAGTAGATATGCGAATTTTTTAAAAATCAAAAAAATTATTTTCAAATAAAGGTGGTTGCATGATTGAATAGCCTTCCGCAATATTACTATTTCTAAAGTTAGCCATAGATCTTTTTTCAAAAGTTTTCTAAAACTTAATTTATGAATCTCACTCTAATACCACTTGAAGTTCGTGAGAGTTGTGAAACCCTAAAGAACTAGTCCCTAGGCTAACCAAGAGGGAAGGGTGAATTGGATATTGAAAAACTTCTTTAACAAAAAGAAAAATCTTTTTATAACTTGATGCGGAAGCAAATTAATTTCACAATAAAAAGATTAATCAGAGATTTCACCCAAGCAGTTAATCGCAGTAAAAATAAAGTGCGAAAAATAATCAGAATGAACACACCAGATTTTATAGTGGTTCGGTCAACCTGACCTACGCCCACTCCCCAAAACCTCCCGTTCCAAGTATTGCAATAAACCTTTAGTGACTCTCTTTTAGCCCCCACAGCTAGGCAGATAAGCCCTTACAAAATATCTTCCACCAACCCGATGCAGCAAAGGACCGTAATCCTTTCACAGGCAGAGAACCTCGAATCTCTTTCACCTTCCCCGATGCGGCGGAATAGCTGGGTCCTTCGACACCAAAGAAATCTTCTTCCCAAAACTTCCCTCAAGACAAACCTTGACAATAATGGTACTAAGGTGCAAGCTTGCCGGAGCAACCGTGCGAAATCCCCTCCACACTCTCTTGAAACCCCCTCCAAGGATCTTCTCCCTCTCAAACTCCACCCTTTCCTCTCTTCCTTTCAAGGCTCTCTCTTTAAATTTTCTCCAGAAGAAAAATGACTCAATGCATGCCGAACGACTCATACAAAGTCTTTGGAGAAAGCTTAAATAGAGGGCTTTAAAAAACTTTAAAAATTCAATTCTTGCGGCAAAGATCATACAATACGATCACAGGATCGTACAGTACGATTAGTTCAATCAACCTGTAGTTCGTCTAGGACGAATCCTGGGACGACCAATATCGTCTTTGTGGATCGTACATTACGATCCAGTTCGTACAGTACGATCAAAATATCAAATTTAAGTAGATTTGATTGACTAATCACAGGATCAATTTAGGTATGATTGTCATTGATCGTCCAGTATGATGTAGATCATCCTGGATGATTAGAACAAAATTTGAATCTTAAATTCTTGCCTAAATAATGATTGGCAGCTATTTTTTATGATCATAACAGATCGTTCTGGACGATCTAAATCGTCCAGTATGATTAGTTCAATGAGCTGATCATAAAGTACGATATAAATCATACAGTACGATTAGTTAAAAAATTAAATTCCTGGTTTTGACTCAATCTCACTCCCCCTGAGTGTGTGTGTGCCTGATCACCAAGCTAGCATACACCCTTACAGGACTTAACTCAAGAAATCAAAAATACATTAATGAATATTACAAAAATCTTTATAGTAACTTATTATACCCAATCTTGAGCCTTGAATCTTCATTGTATGGTGCATGGTGTTCCTGAAATATTATATACACATAAACAAAAATACATTGCAAAATACTTGGAAACATAATGATGTAAGCCACAATGTTTGTTATCATCAAAAATATAAACTCGTGAGCTCGAATCGCAACAATCAGCTCTTGGAGTCTTCTAAGAAATTCAAGAGGGTCTCTCAAGCTTTACAACAAGCCCAAGATCAAGAAAATACAAATACAAGTTAGTAATTTATCTTGATTTAAAGTTTTTTGATCAAACTCAAATTTCTCCTAAATTTCAATGCATAGAGCCTTGAAACTCCATGGATTGAAAGATTAGGATGTCATGATCCTATGTTTCAAATTTCATCAAATTTGGACGGTTGAATCAAAAGTTAAAAGTATTTCAAAATTTTAGTTCATTTTGAACTAAATTGACTCTGGATTGACCAACCGTGCGAGAGGGGGAGGACTCCTTGCCTGCGAATCAAACGAGAGAGCGAGAGGGAGTGCAGTTCCATGCTTGAGAGTCGAATGAGAAAGAGAGAGCAGGCTGGGAGGGTTTTGTACCATGAGTGGGAGTAGTTATGAGGGTTTTGTCCCCATCTATTTCACCATCGCTCTAAACAATAGACCCAAGAAATCTAAAACATGTACTCTTATTAATGACTTGATTACCCAAAATTAGAATCCCCCCACTAGACCTATTACTACTAAAATTACACTCCATATATTCGATTTTAGATCAACTCAAACGAAAACCTTTAGACTCTTACATTGACCACCATAATTTAAGTTTACCATCAACTCTCTCTCTAGTCTTATCAACAAGAAGAATATCATCTGCAAAAAAACATACACTAGGGTACAACCTCTCGCAAATGTCTAGTAAGAACATCCATGGCTAAAGAAAAATTGATATGGGCTTACGGCTGATCCTTGATGTAATCCAGCTGAAAAAGGAAAAAATTTGTTCAAACCACCTTGTGTTGGAACACAAGTAACAGCTCCAGCATTTATATCCTTAATGAATATAATCATTATTAATCTCTTTCATTTCTAAAACTCTCCATAGCACTTGTCTTGGAACTTTATCATATTTTTTATCTAAATCAATAGATATCATATGTAAATCCTCCTTATTCTCTCTATACGTCTCCATCAAACCTCTCAATAAATGTATGGCTTCCATGTAGACCTACCCAGCATGAACCCAAATTGATTTTGAGAAACATTAGTATCATGTCGTGTAACCTATGCTCAATATTCTCCGCCAAAATTTTAAAACATGACACATTAACTTAATTCCTCTATAATTTGCACTCTTGTGCATCACATTTATTCTTAAAAATAATAATCAACATACTCCACTCATCTGGCATCTTTGTAATTTTGAAAATAATATTGACTTAGGGATTATTCACTTAGGGAGGGGTAGAAACTTTTGTAGAGTGGTGGAAGAGGTTCAAGAGATCACTACGATTAGGGTTTAGCAGGATGGGCTGAGATGTAGAGAGGGGGAATGAGTTAAACACAAATAAGATAAAAAGAACTCACCAAAGTCTCTTGGTTTAGATCAGTCACCAAGCTTCACTTAGGGATTATTCACAAGCAACAAAACAATATTTCAATCACTACTTCATAAAGGAGTAAATGTGCTCTTATGGAGAAGAAAATAAAAATGCATCAAATAAAATATTTAGGGTTTCAACCAAGCTAAATATGGTATTATTGGTTCGAAATTGCATGTTATAATTGTGTCCATCCTTGAAGTGGCCAGCCAAAGATATTTGGAGCTAGCTTTGAATTACTTTTCTACCATTTTTCCTTGCTTGAATTGTAAGGGTCCATCGTGCATGCAATAATCATGCCCTCTTAACTAGATTGTGTTCATTTTCTGAAATAACTTTCATATGGGTAGTTGTCGGTACTTGAAACCTTTTTGAATGTTTTTTCTATAATAAAGCTTTCACATTGCATAAAAGAATATGTGACCTCTATTAATAACAAAAGTAACAAACACGTTGAGCTCTTCTCATACGCAATTAAGACTACGCATCATCTTATCCTTGCAATGAGCAGAAACACCAATAATGGCTAACTCATTGCATAAGATGAAGATCTTCTAGCAATATTGTCAAACGCATTTGTCATTGACTAAGCAGCTAAAGTTCACCACTTATTGCAAGACTTTGGCATTCAGGTAATCTTGAATAATGATCATGCAAAATCTCCCATAACCCTTTGGAAGGCTTCACATAAACCACTTACAACTTCTTCGGAGTGAGTAGATTTCATTCATTCGATTAGTAATTGATCCTTTGCAAACCAATCTTAGAATGCAAGATTTATGACAAGGTCTTCTTGAAGCGCAGTTAAGGGTCAATCAGCATATCCCAAGATCCTTTATCTAGCAATAAAAAGCTATATGAGATTAACCCATAAAGGATAGTTATTGCTGGTCAACTTGATTAAGAACGCAAAGCTCAACATAACTATATACAAAAATTCATTGAAGGGAGCAAAGTCATGGCAATTGATGGCAGACAGAATCATGGTAAGCTGATTGAGCAAATCAAAGAAAAGAAAACGGAATTCCAAGCAAGAATGAGTAGAAATCTGAAGTCATTCAGCTCCGATACCATGAAAATAATGGTATTACAAGAAAGAGGAGTTGGGATTCTAAGACTGATGAATGTCGTTGGACAGGATAGACAGAAAAACAAAGGAAAACAAGGAGAGAAATTATCACTTCACTATTCCTTGATTTGAATCATGATTGGTACAAATATTTATACCATTGATAGCTTTTTAACTAGAAGCATGTATCCAAATATGTAAATCAATCAATAATATACATATATGCATTTAAATCTAATATTAATATGAATTATTCTAGATTTATTTGAAATAAATATAGAAATTCTCAGTATCATTTATCAAGAGCTCACTTAATCAAGAAGATCTATCATTGGAGTCGATCACTCTTTAGCTTTGTTAAACAATGATATAATGGGGCCAAGACCCATTGGCGCCACAAACTGCATAGACCACTTGATCCCAACAAAGCGATTAGTTTTAATATCATTTGCTAGGGATTGTGAATTAAAGGTGGCAAGAATTTAGATAGATATATCAGAGGTCAAATCCGTTTGCAATCCAAAAGCAAAAGCCAATGGAATAGGACCAACCAGGGTATTCTATACTAACATAATTTTCTACAACCCGATGGAACTGAACAAATACTCTTGCATGCCTTAACAAATAAAGCATAACTATGCATGAAAAAGAAAACTGGCGTCTTGATTATGTGTATCCTTCCTCCAAAATTAATTGCTAACACAACTTATGGAAGAATCAAAATCTAAAGGGGCACTTTCACTGCCATTAGGCACATGATCTGCTAATGCAAGGTATTGAATCAAGCACCAGTAAGAACATCAAATTATAGAGAGGAAGGGACAAGATAAAGGAAAGGAAGATCGTAAAGCAAACATTCCCTTCCATTTCCAACTGCAAAAACCAGCATTATTATCCAGCTATTCCACCTATTGCCACCAATATCAGTGTGGAGAACTGAAGCTACCGAAGTTGACAAGGGTTTCTATACTAAGGAGGACTTTGTTTGATAAAAGCTTTTGGAAATTTAAATATCACCTCTGATTAGAAATCAGAGGCAAAGCCATTGGGCTAAGGTCGTTAGTATAAAAAAATAAAATAAAAGGGAAGGAAATACTATTCATCAGAAATTAACTTTCTTGAAATGTCAATATGAGTTCCTTTCAATTTTTGCCCAGAAATTTAATAACTGAATATGAAAATAAATTCTATACAAGGTTAATTTCATAAGATACGTGGAAGTTCCATAAATCAACACTTTTGTGTTTTGTTATCAGCACTTCTGGAATCTCCTCAAATTATATCCAAGAATGACATCATAAAAATACGAAATGCTTAAGAAACCACGAATGGGGCAAAAAATAAAGAGACAGAAAGTACAAAAGATAAAATTTCTACAATAGAACGCGAAAATCACATTACATGTTAGCTCTTCTTGGCCATCCTACAAGTGCAGCCAGTACAGCATCTCCTTATTAACTTGGTACTTGTTTTCTAGTTTGCCAATTTTCAGTCCTTTTGTTGGGTTTATTCTTTTTAAAACGTTTTAAATTTTTAAAAAAAGGAAGATAATTGTTTATCCATAAGCTGAATGAGCAAAACCCATCTAATATACACATGTAATTTCATAAAAAACAGAAAGCTCAGATTTCATACAAGACTTATTATTTACATCAATCTATATGCACAAGTAATAATTACGTAAATACATTAATTTGCAGAAAAGAACATCAAATCTTATGAAAGAGAAAGAAAGCATCAAACATTTGAGCAACAAAAGCCAAAACAAAGGAATTAAATGCCAATGATTTGGTAAGAAAATCAATACCATGCAACCAATAGGCATAAGCAAATAGTACGAAAAATATTGATACATAGTATTCAGCAATCAGAATATAATCAGTACTCAAGGAACATGTGGTACTCATAATATGTTTAAAGCCTCATACAATACTTAGTAGGAACAAATGGAAGCTGACTCAATGACTCAAAAAGTTGGCCCTAAAAAGTTGGGAAACATCTGCTGATGATGATTATACGAGGGCATCTCCATTTTACTGTAACCACGAATATATATATATATATATATATATAAAATGTCCAGAAAGTACCTATAATCTCCTCATTTACAAAAACATGAACAGCATGGCCTTTTGACTCAACCATGAGAATGGGTTGAGTCCCATTATTCAAAAACTTTTCACCTTCATCCACATGAAACCTGTAAAATCCAATAAATGTCTTCAAGGCATGTCATCAACATGATGTAGTAAACAAAAATTTCATTCTTTTTTGTTACTTTGGCTTGAACATTAAGGATCAAATGAACATTATGTAAGAGTCTTTAGCTTACAGCAAGCTTGAATAAAAAAAAACAAGCAATCTAAAGCTGAAATTTTCAAATCCATCCTTTTCCAAGACCCACATGTCAATCCCAAGTTGGATCGACACACATTTATATTTTTTTAAAAAATTTACAACAAAAAAATTGAAATGTGTACATAAGGAAAACCGATAAGAATTACCAGAGAAAAAAAAATTACACAAAAAATATTAGAGATAACATGAAAGCCTATTATATTAAATCCCTAGAAAATCTCCAAAATAACTCATTCGAATCTCCTTGATTGTAGCATGATAAAAAGAGGGGAGTGATGACAATTTTTTTTTCATCCTAGCCACATCTAGAAAATCAAATTTGAAACCTACTACCCACCAAAAAGTCAACACTCGAGTGCTCTCATCTAAATCAAAGGGCTAGAGAGGCTCATGATCATCTATTTGTTCACATATTGGAGTGATGTAAAATCTCTTTTTTCAATAAATAAATGAACTAGCAAATGCTGATTCAAATGAACCAACATTAGTTGGTTCCACCTCTCAAAAGATAGAAAGCAAGAGACAGAGATGGATGTCATGATAGAGAGGCAAAGCGAGAGAGAGAGGAAGTGCATGAGATGGAGAGAGGGATAAGGAGAGTGAGACAAAAAATCTATGATGCACCGACACTTCTCCTCAAAGAGGCGTGTAGTGGCCGACACGTATCTGACACGACACGCATCTGATACCCCTTCGTTACGTGTCGGACATGCCAAAAATGTGTTCGATTAAAAAAATATTAAATACAAATTAGACACGCTTGTCCGACACGCGCGTCTTAAATATTTTATGAATTATTTTAAATATAATTTTTTGTATTTAAATTTTTTATTTATTTAAAATATAAAAACTAAATTTCTTATTTTTTATCCACAGCGCCAAATCAATCACCCGCACACGTCAATTTAAAATTTACATAATACCCTAGTTGCAATTATATAGCATAAATGATTCACCTTAGTGCATCATAGCAAAAAATAGAGTGTGAGCAACTAACATCTTCAATGTTCTCCTCAATGTCTAAGTCTACCTCCTCTAACTACAACTCAAATTCATTAGCTATAATTTGATCATCTACATCATTTGCAGGCTCTTTAAATTTTGACATACATCCTTATTGATGTGCTACTTGTATTGATATAGTATTCTCAATAACCCCCTAGGTTTAGTATTGATGGCTACAAGCCAATCTTGCTTGCCTTGCAGTCTACCTGTATAGTTTACAAAAAAGACTTGGGTAGCCTAGCTAGCAAAAAAAAATAGGTCATATTTTTCATATCTTCTACCTTGCTTCACTCTATAATACCATAAAGTGGATGCATCCTTGTACCTATATTTTTTGCTGGATCAAATCAATCACAATTAAAAAGATACAAGTTATTCCCTTCACCAGGATATTCCAACTGTAGTGCTTCTTGTAAGACCCCATAATACTCACAATCATCACCTGTATGATTGTTCCCTTTCACACATACACCATAATACCATGTCCAACCCGTGTTCGTGTCCTATATTTTCAATAATTGACGTGTCCCGTGTCCGTGTCGTGTCGCATCCGTATAGGCGTATCCATGTCTGTGCATCATAGCAAAAAAATAGAGAGTGAGCAAGAGTAAGGGCGAGAAGGAAAGAGGGTGAATTGCTAAGTGAGAGAGAGGAAGCCAAGAAAGCAAGATGGAAAGGACATACAACTTATATAAACAACGGTTTCAAGCATGAGCCACCATTTGGTCAAGGAAGTAAGGATGAGCAAGCAAGGGCATCAATTTCCCTTTTCTTTTTCTCTTTGGATCTTAGTAGGGTAAACCCTAATCCTATGTTATGGGTTCACCTTAATCCTATATAATACATTTCATTATAATCAGCTAAAAGCCCCCCAAATATGAATATGAACACAAGCATAGATATAGTGCCATGTTAAAGTATCTTGCACGTCAATAGAGGTGGACTCTGAGATGACTGTGAAATTGTAATGCTAGAAAATTCAGGTAATAATCAATATAAATAGTATTTTTATTTTTGTTAAGAAAATATTAGCTTTAGTAATAAATAGCATATTATATTAAGTTAATTATTTCTTATTTTCCCAAAAGATGCTTTCAATGGATTAAGTTGGTGGCAGTTGCATTCTAGGGTCCACTTGTTTATCATTATCCTAGAAAATACGTAAGCCAACAAATTGGAGAAGACGGCACAGTAGAAGTTTTCCTGTAGCAATTTTCGGAAGAATTCCCTGTAGCAAGGGGCGACTGAGTGCAGGAATCACTGTGCTTTGTTCGGCACTGTGTTTTGCAAAGGAGAATTCGGCACAGTGCTGTCTACGGGACTGTAGCATTGATCAGAATAGTGTCCCCAATACTGCAGCAAGAGGCAGAAGTTGTTGGGTAGCGACAGCAGGCATTCCTGTAGAGAATTTTGGCATAGGGAATTGGAATCCTATTGCATTTTCGGCACAGGAGCTTTGAAAACACTGGGAATTCGGAGTGTTGAGTCTTGTAGCAGAGTTCGGGTGACTGAGGTATGGAATTCCTATAGAGAATTCTTACAAATTGCTTTAAGATTGTAGCACTAGGATTAGGGGAAAATAAAAATAGAGAAAAATAGTAGAAGAGAAAGTAGGTTTGAGGATCAGTAAAATTCAGAAGTTTTAATTTGTTTAACAATAGAAGTTGGTTCTTATGGCAGTGTTATTTTAATGTAGAATTTTATTCGGTAAATAAAATTGTCACAGAAGGGAAGAAGAAAATTTAAGGAAAAGGAAATCAAAGTAAGTTATTTTGGTATATGCTTAGTGTGGATTTCCAATTAATAGTGAAAGCCTTAAGGATGTTGTATCGTATGGTGTCGTAGATTCATCTGGTCATATGCAGAGAGAAAATTTCGAAGTGACTTACAATCGTAGATGATTAAGAAGGGACAGAGTGAAAGATACAACTCGTTAGGAAGGTAAGTTGTGTAAATTTAGTTTACAAATGTTATAATTATTGATTCTACATATATTTATGATACTAGTTGAGTTGTCAAGAAAATAGATGCTTTATGAATATTCCAATAATGATAAGGAGTATATTATCAAAGTTTCCATGTATGATCGATCACTTGCATACATGTATTAGTGATGTGTAAAAAGAAGATTTACGATAATGATTGGAATATCTTCCTAGTTGATATTAAATTGGAAGGAACTCATTAAGGTTCATATTAGCAATACATCCGGTATGCAAATAGTGTAAGATACAGAAGATGTCGATTCTTATAGAATTTTGTATATTGCAAGTCATGTATAACTTATGAATATGTGATGTATATGGAATATCAATTTAAAGTAAATATTGGCTATTCTATGATATGATATCTGCAATATCAGGTGGGCAAAAGGGACCCAAATATGAAACATATATTGTAGGTGGGACAAAAGGGACCCCAGGTGAAAAGATACATGTATAGTAGGTGGGGCAAATAGGACCCCTAAAGAGACAAAAGAGACCTCTATGTAATTAAATGATGATAATGTCAGGTTTACCTGGGCTCCATAGAATATTGTTATAAAAAAGTATAGCAAGTCTTTTACAGACTCAAATTGATATTCAGTATAAACTTCAAAAGAAGTAAAGACTAATGTTAATTATGATTTATGATGTTTTTACAAGTAAAGGTAAGTTTAATCAATGATGATTTCAATGTTTTGAATTATTTCTATTATTGTATGATAACTATTATTTAATTTGCATAATTTATTGAGCTTTATAGCTCACCAGTATCTTCATTACTGGCTGTTGTCATAGAAAAGAGAAAGGAGAAGATCGTTGCAGATTAATTTTGCAAGTTATTTCTTCTTTTATGTTAATGTTATCTTTGTTAGTGAGTCTACTTTTGTGGTATGAAAACCTTTCAGCAATTCATTAGTTTGGTTTGCTGTATTGGCTCTGTAAGTTTATATTTGAAGTAACGTGAATTTTAGATGCTCCCATGTATTCAATGAATGATCTGTTCTTAGAATTTTATAAATTCTATAGTGAAAGAAATGTATGTTAATGTCTAATGATGTGGAAATGGATGTTATGCAAGTGATACCTTACAGTATTGTTAAGGGGTATTGTGGGGTATTACAGAAATCTCTATATATCCTGCTAAGAATCAAAGAGGCTAAAGAGATACAATCACTGAAGCTAGCAAATCACCAGCCTAGATAGATCCCTCTTTGGTGGGAAGGAAACATGTGTGCAACTATGTAACAAGAAAGCCCACCAAAAATAGATTATCATCCATGCCAATGATAACTAGAAACACATACCAATCTAAACAAAAGGCTCTGCAGACTATACTAAATCACCAACTTGTGCCACACCAAGCTCAAAGGGTCATGTAACAACATGATATGATGATCTAAGCGATCCTCGTCTAAGAAGCTATAAATCCATATGTATAACAGGATTATTACTCGAGAAAGCAGGGCAAGCCCTATCATGATATAAATATGTTGATAATAGATGAAAAGCTCTAGGAAAACTAACAACAGAATCAACTCCCCTCTCCTGCTACCGTCAACAAAAGGTTGCCTGCAAAGAGTTTCTCATCATAGGGGATACACTCTTCATAGTAACGACTGAACACTGATAGCTCAAATATGACCTGTTGCTCCCACAAGGTAATGGTTAATTCTTTATGGCCCATCTAACAAAAGTTTGTGGTTGAGTCCCAAAACCCAACCACAACTCCAGCATATGAGAAGGGAATGCCCTCAAAGCTCAAAATAGAGGCATACACAACATCATAAACTCTCACCTCCTTCAAAGTGTTCTGGTGTGTCTGCAGTAAGAAGGGCTACGAAGTTACCTAACCTGAGAATGTCAAGACCAATCTAGTGAATCAAGCTAAATTGACGGTGACTCAACAATCCGGACAACCCAATCAGCTCCACAACATCGGGACTAGCTCCAAAATGCTGCAAGTCCATAGCTCATCAGATCAACTATACTCTCTAATGGATTGAATTACCCACACATCAACTTAATAGCAGTCACCCACTTTCTAGGTTCCCTATGAATAGAGGGATCAAGTTCATAGAATGGAAGCATGAATGACTGAA
Source organism: Dendrobium chrysotoxum (assembly GCA_019925795.1). Taxonomy (NCBI): domain Eukaryota; kingdom Viridiplantae; phylum Streptophyta; class Magnoliopsida; order Asparagales; family Orchidaceae; genus Dendrobium; species Dendrobium chrysotoxum. The sequence continues at coordinate 42,216,261 of CM034297.1, forward strand.
GCAAGAAATCAAAACAAAATATATGACCCCTTGTAGATCGTGCTATCTAGGATAGCCCAAAGGGACTCCATAGTCATCCCACTACGTGGCACGTCAATGGATCTTCACAAGCTAAAAATTATCCTACATGAGAACAAAGTAAAAAATTTATGTTAAAGAGGGCAATGTATAAAAATGCATAAAAATGAAATTAAAGGCGCTACAAGAAGATATATCTACATGCCAGAGTTAAAAACATCATGTGCGCTGACCTTAAGGACCAAAGACATCAAATTTCTTAATGCAACATTAAGAAAACTTCTTGGAGATCTATAGTGCCAACCAGCTTATAACAAATATGATCCACTCTAGGCATGCATCATATTTGTTGGGGGAAAATTATTGACCTTCATATACATCTCACTACCAATTCAAGCAAACATGACAAAAAGAATATTTAACTAACACAACATCATTGAAATCGAGTTTGAAATGCCTCAACAACAATCTAAGTGACTCAAACGTCGTTCATTTACAAAACGAACTACGTTGACACGTCTGAAGCATTGAAATTACTTAGAAAGTACGTAACGCGCTCAATTCAATCAAACAAAATGGAGAAAATAGGCAATGGAAGCAACGTCACACAAGTTGGATTCAAAACATTTTTGCTACAATCAAAATCACTCGAAAATCACTTGTAAGAAACGATATCCATATTGTGCAAAATGTATCCGCACGCGAGATGATAACATGAAACTCAAAATGCATGAGGGACGAGAAACTCTACAATGAATTAATTCACAAATTTAATTTGTTTTATTTATCTTGTCCTAATTAATTAAAAAATAATTAAAATTTGTCGATGGTGACAAATTTAAGGATACCATCAACTCAAAAAGAGAAAAGATCTTAGCAAGTATATCATTGTGATTTACTCTCAAACGATATCTCACTATTAAGTACGTGAAACATGTCCTATAATAGATGATTTAGTCACCAAATGTCACCACAACTATGATAGGGTCCCTCTGACTAGACAGTTTTGCCAAAAAATAATACCATTAAATTATAATTATCAGTAGAGCATGTAATTTTCCTAATGACTTAAAAAACCATTGAGTTATGAATCATAAAATGCATTTGATAGAGCACAAAACCCTTTGTTAGCTAGGATCAATATAAATTCATCCCATTAGACAGACATCCACCGCAAGTTTATAAACTCCTCTTGAACAAAGAAATCCTTGACTATCAAAAATAATTTTTCAATCAAGTTGGATTTGCTACCTCTTTTAACTAAATAGACCATAGTATACGATAACCAACGATAACAAAACAATAGGATCTCGAACGGGTTTATCATTATGCCCCTCAACATCCACTTTGAGTTTAAGGCGATAAAATTCCCAATCTTATATCAAATTCACAACTATAATAGCTAAGAACTTAGCTTTTAATGGCTAGTCTTAATCGTAAGTTCTCTCTTGTCATTAAGATGATGAATAACCATAGGGGTTTGCACCTATAGGAAACCTAAAATTAGATCATAAAGTCCTTATAAAAATGAGGGCAAAATCTTTGGATCTTGACTCATATATAATCTAATCTACCTTTTAAAAATTTGACCTAAAACATCCAAAAACTGTCTCAGCCAAATGGGAGCACAAATTTACGAAACCCACAATAACATACACCTCAATAACAAATATTTAAAGTTCTTCCAAGACATGTGATCATCACTATTTAAAGGAGCTAAGAACCATTTGAAGCAGAAAATTTGATATTCTGGATCAAGAATATACTAGATAATATGTCTTGTCCCAATAAAAAGAAAGTGCTGCTTGGTACATTCACTTTAGATAGAAAAGGTGATGGAGAGGGCAACGTCAAGACAAGTAAGGCGACATGCCTAATATATTGGTTAATTGGAGATATTTTATAAAACTTTAAAAAGTGCCTTATGTCTCTTTCTACGATCAAATACATGTAAGATGAGTTTATAAGACTAGTGCAAAAAGATAAATCTATTATGTAGTATGAGACTCAATTTATAATATTATCAAGGTATGCACCACAACTGATTTCAAATATAGAAGAAAAATGCCATTAATTTTTATTCGGTTAAAGAAAGCAATCAAGTAACCATAGCACCTTTAGGGACCAACGATTATTTAGCACTTGTGGAGAGAACTAAAAGGGCAGAGATTGAATTTCAAATCACACAAAAGCATAGAGATATGTATAAGAGGAGGGGTCAATGATTATTCAGCACTTGTGAAGAAAACCAGAGAATGGTTGATATTGAATTTCAATTACATAGAAGCACAAAGTTCGGTATAAGTGGAAGAACAGTAAAGAGAGAGTGCATATCACTTAGACAATAAATTCCAATTGGAGAAAGTCCAAGTCCATCACTAGTGGGGTTGCTAGCACTTCTATGAAAACTTGTGTTAAGCTTGAGAACTTACATCGAAGAGAATTTCTTGTGGGCTCCAATGTTAGTTATCTATGTAGACAGCTAGGACATCATATGAGGTATTGCTCCCACTCTACTAAAAGGTCTACATCAGATGTTAAATTAAAGAGAGCTCTATCTCACAGAAATTTTAATGATTGAGCTAATAACAAGAATAGGCAATGAAAGTTGTATGAGTCTGGTTCATTAACTTTAGTAATGACTAACTAAAACAGATTATACAACCACAGGTTTCGGCATTGACATAATGATGTCGATAAAGTTGATTAAGATATTGTTAATGTCAAATACATAGTAACATTTTATTTTACATTAAATGTTTTGCTTTAATAAGACCTTTCTTCAATATTGATATTTATGAAGAATAAATATAAGTTGATATTATTATAATAATGGAAGTATTAAGTAGCAATGTTTGGACATAGTTAATAACATTACTAAGGTGAATCATTTATGCTATACAATTGCAACTAGGGTATTATGTAAATTTTGAGGATAAAATTCTCATAAGTGGGGGATTGTGAAGACCTAAATTTCATTAACTCATGCAAATTTTAAGAGTGAGATTATTATAAATGAGGAAGATTGCAAAATCTCATTTTTTTAATAATAAATTAACAAACCAACTAATGTCAGTTCAAATAAACAGATATTAGTCAATTCCGCCTCTTAATGGAGACAAAGCGAGAGAAGGAGAGGGAGGTTGAGTTCAAGAGGCTAAGCGAAAAAGAGGAAGTGCATGAAATAGAGAAAGGAATCATGTGAGTGATACAAAAAGAAAGAGAGAGTATTAGAAAGAGCAAGAATGATGGGGGGGCGAATAGCCAAGGAAGAGAGAGGAGGTCAAGCAAGCAACTTGAATACACAATGGTGTCATGCAAGAACCACCCTTCGGTCAAGGGAGCAAGGTCGAGCAACCTAGAGAATCAATTTCTCTTTTCTCTTCCTCCTTGGATCTAAGAAAGGTATACCTTAATCCTATGTAATGCATTTCACCTTCTTCATAATAAAATCATAATTATAAGGAAAAATTTTAGTTGTCTTTATATATATATATATATATATATATATATATATATATATATATATATATATATATAGGATTTATAAAATTTCATGCAATTAATTAAATCATTACTTAGAAATTACAAAGACAAGTGCCATATTATCTTTATTTCAAATAAGAAAAAAAATAATAAGAAGATAATTTCAAACCTAGAATCTATATGATATAACTTAGTGTTCATATTCTCTAAAATGAATTAAGTATAGAGTAGGATTATTTGATATATTTAAAGGATATGGTTTGCGTTAAGATTAGAAAAAAGACCATAAAATGCTTCGTAACCATTAATAAAATAGATACAAGTGATATGTAAGATTAGTTATTTATGCATTTATTTTTTATAAATTATATGTATCGCCAGTATAATGACCAATATGAGCGCAGAATCAATATAAGCAATTTTTGTTTTAAAAATCACTATAAGTTAAATTAAGTAAATAGAAATCAAATTTAACTGAAAAAGAATATTTTATGTGATCATATTATATAGGTATCTTATTCTTAGATTGGCTTGATTTATAGGAATAAATACTTAAAGAGACAGAAGAGTTTGAAGAATAGTATCTTTTGTTTTAAAATTTCAAAATCATTCATGATGGTTTGGAAAGACCAATGAAGATGGTAGGATCACATTAGATTTTCTTTTAGCTTATGATATTATAATTGTTAATATTTTATTTAAGAAAAGAAATAAGCATCTCATAACTTATAAGAATTGATATAATAAAGCCCAGATTGATTATTTTTATAAAAATAAAATAGAACATTTAGATTACAAAGATTCTAAAGTCATTCCTAGTGAAAGTTTATACACCTATCATCAATTATTAGTTTTAGACTTTAAGATAAAGAGGTAAAATATAAAAAATAAAGTTAAGTATTATCTTAAAATTAGATGGGGCCATTTAAATGTCACGACTTGGCCCGGAGTCTCGAATTAACAAGGCGGGAACAGACAGTCGGATTGCTAATACATTTCTTTCAAATCAGTTTAACAACTAACATTCCATATAAAACTAAAAAGCCACTAACAATTTACACATTTGAACATGCACATAAACCAAATTTTTATATGTTTTCAGCCATTTATATTTATCAGAAGATTCACCTAAAAATTTAATTTAATAGTTTGAGTTTACATAATAACTCAGAGGATAATCACAACTTATAGCATAGCAGTTGTACATACATAACATAACAGTTGTATATATGATATAAATCTTTATTATATATTCATCAAATAACGTATTGCTTTTTCTATTTAACATTTATTCATTTTTCAAGTTATTCATTTTCCCTTTTTCGTTTAATATAGGAGCACCATCTAAAATTTGCACCAATGAAGGTACAACAATTTCTATTTTTATTTTCCTTTTTATATTTAACGTGCACGAGTATGTTGCATCCCCAACCAATACCAAAAGGGGGTGAACTCCTGTGATTTGCATGCATGTATATTTTTCTTCTCATTTATGTTTTCATTTACGTCTTATAAGTAAATTCATTCATTTCATTGTTCTTTATAAATATTTTTACTTTTAAATTCACTTTCTTTTTCCCTTGTATGTATTTTAAACTGCTACATGAAGCTTTCACAGATACATAAACATTCATATTACATAATACATAATAATTTAATTTTTTTTTTTTATCATCACATATACATTTAAAATTGACATCATCTTGCATGTAATAATATTCAAATATAAATAAATAACCGAATATACACAGTATTACATTTAGAATTGAAATGAAAATAAAATAATATAATTGTTATAAATAATTGTAATTACTCACTTTAATTATTCTCGTGCTTCTATTCATTTCAAATAGTTGATCCTTGAGATAGCCTACCTTAATGTAACCTAAAGTTACGTACACAATTACATAAACTATTATTATCTCTAACTTTCATAATTTCACATAAATGTTTCCTCAATGAAAACTTATATCAAATCCCTTTTTGAGATTTCTTATTGGCTTTAGCGCTTCACCTTCATGCACTAGGTTAATCCAATCCTCCACTGTTCCAAATAATTTTAAATTGTATTAATCATTGTTGAATAGCTTTACTAAAGTAAATATCGTCACAATAACGTTAAATTGATTTGGTATCTTTAAAAACAACTTCAAAGGCATCGATCATCATCTATTGATAATTTCTAATGTGATTGAAAGAATAAATATTATAAATTAAATTTAATTACCTCAATAAATCAAATCTTTCCTCTTCTTCATGCATGAATTTTCTTCCTATTAAAAATCAGATATTGTTGCTTTCTATCAAAATAAACTTCTATATATTTATTTTCTCTAAATTTTGACAGAAGATAAAATAGGAACTCAAAAATTCAGTTACATTTCCTTTGACTTCAGAAAAGAGTGAATTTCCAACTCAAATACTTTTCTTATCTTTCCAAATTTCTTCCCTTGCGCTCATTTGAATCATATATCCATTTCTTATGTTTAAATTATATGGAAGAATTTGGCACAAAAATGAACAAAGTTGAAAAATCTACCTTCCTTCTCCTTCCTCTAGGCATGATTTCCTCTCGGCACAGAGCTTCTCACGAGTTTTGCTTTCATTGGAGTGAGCGAAACAAAGATATCTCCCATAAGTTGTCGCTGCTTTTCATTTCTAAACACTCCACTTCGCTCGCATGCCCGATCAAACCTGCCAGCTACACTGGCTCACACCTTCGACTCGCTCAATTTGCCACTCGATCGCACCTGCTTCGTCTAGTTAGATCTTAGATAGGGCCGGTTCAATTGAACCGATTGGACCGATTCTTACATTAAAGAATGCTAATAAAAAAAATTTAGAGTAAGATTCAAGATCTCAAGATTTATGTTGCTTATGAGGAAGCTAATGTTATATGGAAAAAGTGGTTAGTGATATTAAGAATGTTGCAAAAAATGAATTTAAAATATTAAAAAAAGCTCCTAATAGTAAAAATAGCTCGTGGCGGAATCAAAATATGCAAGAAAACATAAAAAATAAGAAGCTTTGTTATAAAAATTGTGTTAGATATAAAGGATCAAAAAAATAAGAAAGATATAAAAGGGCACATAGAGAGTCTAAGAAAATAATTTACGATGTAAAGAATTTAGCTTTTAGTGATAAATATAATAAATTAAATACTAAGGATGGTGAAAGATATATATATTCTTATTTAGAGAGTCTTATTTATTTAGAGATGAGAGAAGTAAGGATCTAGTTCAAGTAATATGTATTAAGGATGAATATTAAAAAGTGTTTTTCTTAGAAGAGAATATTCAACATAAGTGGATGAGATCTTTCAATAAACTTTTCGATGAAGATTATGAGAATATGATTAACTTTAGTGACTTTCACACCGTAAATTAATATAGAGATTTTTATTTTTATTTTCATATTAGAAAACCAAAGTTGGAGAACTTTTAAATAAAATGAATTGTAAAAAAGCAATAGGACCTGATGATGTCTAGTAGAGGTGTGGAAATGCATAGGAGATCAAAGAATTTCATGGCTTACTAAATTTTTTAATATTATTTTGACGACTAAAAAGATGTATGATGAATGGATGAGTGTGTTGGTTCTTATTTTTTTAGAATAAAGGTGATGCACAAGAGTGTGCGAATTATAAAGGAATTAGCTTAATGTGTCATACATTAAAATTATGGGATAGAGTAATTGAGCATGAGTTATGACATGATACTAATATTTCTCTAAATCACTTTGGATTCATACCGAGTAGGTCAACTTTGGAAGCTATGCATTTATTGAGAGGTTTGATGGATATGTACAAAGAGAGTAAGGAGTATCTACATATGATATTTATTGACTTAGAGAAAGTATATAATAAAGTTCGAAGAGGTGTTATTGAGAGTTCTAGAAATAAAATAAGTTTAATAATGATTATATTCAAGTCATTAAGGATATATATACATGAGTTTTTACTTGGACATTACTGGTGTCCAAACATAAGATGGTTTGACTATTTTTTTTTATTTCAATTGGATTACATCAAGGATCAGCTTTAAGCCCATATTTTTCGCTTTAGTCATGAATGTTCTTACTAGACATTTGCAAGAGAACATACACTAATGTAAGCTTTTTGTTGATGATATTCTTCTTGTTGATAAGACTATAGAGAAAGTTGAAGGAAAACTTGAATTATGGAGGTAAACATTAGAGTCTAAAAGCTTTTGTTTGAGTAGATCTAAAACTGAATACAAGGAGTGTAATTTTAATAGTAATAGATTTAGTAGGGGGATTGTAACTTTGGGCGATCAAGTTATTAAAAAGACTACACATTTTAGATGTCATGCCCTGTAGGCAGAAGGGTTACTTTAGCTGCTTATGCTTTTAGAGGTGAAGCAGAAAGAAGGTGGAGAAGTCAATTAGAGGAGACTTTTGGAGGAAGGCCGAGCAGCCAGGTCTCTTGGGAGGAATTTGTCAAGGTATTTAGAAATTGGTATGTACCAATGTCTGTTAGGAGGTTGATGCAAGACAAATTCATGAGATTGGCGCAGGGAGATAAGACCATTACACAGTATGAGGCGGAATTCATAATGCTCTCTAGGTATGCCTCTCACTTAATCCCCAATGCCGAAGAAAAATGTCATCGCTTTCTAAGTGGCTTAAGAGATACCATTAGACAACCATTAATCCCTTTTGGAATTGAGGATTATGCTACCTTGGTTGAAAGGGCAAGAAGAATTGAGAGTGATTTGCAGAGTATTCAGAGGAGAAAAGATTTTCAGAAGAGGAAGAATGAAGATAGATCAAAGTCTACCCAATCCTTTCAATCTGGAAGATCTAATTGGAAGAAGCTCAAGTCCAACACTTTAGAGAGCAGCACTTCTTCTGTTATTATGCAATAAATGTGGGAGAGCTCATAAGGGAGAGTGCCTTTCTGGCACTAATACATGTTATTGGTGCCATGAACCAAGACACATGGCAAAATCTTGTCCTCTGTTGGAACAAAAATCTACTCCAGGGGCTAGAACAAGTAATCCTCTTCCTCAAAGGACAGTTGGTAGGCCAAGAACTGTCGAGTCTACTGGATCAACTCCATCTCAAGGCCAAGCTAGGCAACCTGTCCAGCCAAGGGTTTATCGTCTATCCCAACAAGAAGCAAAAGACTCTCCTAATGTTATCACAGGTATGGACTTTATTTAATGTCAATGATTTATTTCATAATATATGAGTAAAATAAGCTTTATGTTGTGTTACATGCATGGTATTTAGGAACGATCTTTGTATGTAACAAGCCTGTTAAGGTGTTGTTTGATACGGGAGCATCGCATTCTTTCATCTCGGAGGAGTTTGTTAAGTCTGTTGGTTTGTCTTCTTCAATGATGCTCAAACCTTTATCAGTTTTAATGCCTAATGGGAGTCAGTTGGAAACCAACAAGAGGTGTCATGTTGAGTTGACTGTAGGTGATAGAAATTTGGGAGCAGATCTTGTGTTGTTGCCTTTAATGGAATTTGACATGATCCTAGGTATAGATTGGTTGTCTTACCACTTTGTGATCATAGACTGTAATAAGAAAGAACTTAAATTTTGTATGCCAGGGGAGAAAGAATTTAAATTCATAGGGGAAAGAGGCATAACTTTCATGTTAGTCTCTTCCTTAGTGGCATACAAATTGTTGAGGAAGGGTTATGAAGGCTTTTTAGCCTATGTTAAGGAGGAGAAGAAAGAAGAGAAGAGATTAGAGGAGATATCTGTTGTGCAAGAATATCCAGAAGTGTTTGCAGATGATTTACCTGGTTTGCCTCCAAGAAGGGAGATTGATTTTACCATTGAGTTGGTTAGTGGAGCGGATCCGGTTGCTAAAGCCCCTTATCGGATGGCGATAAAAGAGTTGAAGGAACTGAAAGATCAATTACAAGAGTTGCTTAATAAAGGATTCATCAGGCCTAGCACTTCTCCTTGGGGTGCTCCTGTGCTTTTTGTGAAGAAGAAGGATGGGAGCTTCAGACTCTGTATAGATTACAGAGAATTGAACAAGCTGACTGTGAAGAAGAAATATCCTCTTCCAAGGATTGATGACCTGTTTGATCAATTGGAAGGTGCCTCTGTGTTTTCCAAGATTGACTTTAGATCAGGATACTATCAGCTTAAGGTTAGAGAAGAGGACATAGCAAAGACAGCATTCAACACTAGATATGGGCATTATGAATTTGTGGTGATGCCATTCGGACATACAAATGCACCTGCTGTGTTTATGGACCCCATGAATAGGATCTTTAAGCCATTTCTAGATCTATTTGTGATAGTATTCATTGATGATATTTTGGTATACTCCCCTAATTAAGCACTACATGCAAACCACTTAAGGGCTGTATTGCAAGCTTTAAGAGGGAATGAACTGTATGATAAGTTCTCCAAATGTGAATTTTGGTTGAAGAGTGAACATTTTGGGGCATGTGATCAGTAATGGAGAGATTTCTGTGGATCAGCATAAGATACAAGCTATAGCAGATTGGCCACGACCCACTACTGTAATGGAGATTAGGAGCTTTTTGGGTTTAGCTGGTTACTACAGAAGATTTGTTGAGGGATTTTCTTGGATAGCAATGCCATTATCTAGGTTGACCCAAAAGGCAGTGAAATTTGAATGGTCAGATAAGTGTGAAGAGGCTTTCAGAGACTGAAACAATATTTGATGACTGCTCTAGTGCTTACCATTCCTTCGGGGATAAATGGATTTTAGCTTTATAGTGATGCCTTACATAAAGGATTGGGTTGTGTACTGATGCAAAATGGAAGGGTCGTTGCCTATGCTTCTACGCAACTGAAGAATCATAAAAGAAACTATCCAACCCATGATCTGGAGTTAGCTGCAGTGATTTTTGCCTTGAAGATATGGAGACACTACTTGTATGGGGTGAAGTGTGAAGTTTTTACTGATCATCAAAGTTTAAAATATATCTTCACACAGAAAGAGTTGAATTTGAGGCAGAGAAGATGGATGGAGCTTATTAAAGACTATGATTTGGATATCCAATATCATCCAGGTAAAGCCAATGTAGTAGCTGATGCCTTAAGCAGGAAGACTTCTAGTAGTGCTAGTTGGATGATTTCACAACAGCATGAGTTTATAAGAAATTTGGAGAAGTTAGAGATTTCAATAGTCCAGCCCAATGATGCAGAGTTTGTGGTTTTGAATCAGATGATTATTCAGTCAATATTGAAAGACAGGATAAGGGAAGCTTTGCCACAAGAGGCAGAATTTGAGAAAATCTTGAATATAGTGAAGGCAGATCATGTGGAAGAATATGAGCTTGATGAGGATAATCTACTATGGTATAGAGGCAGAATTTGTATCCCTGATGTTGGAGACTTAAGGAAGGAGATTCTTCGAGAAGCTCACTATTCAGGTTACATCATTCACCCAGGTAGTAGCAAGATGTATCAAGATTTGAAAGAATATTTTTGGTGGCCTGGAATGAAGAGAAATGTAGCAGAAATGATGGTTAAGTGCACTGTTTGCCAAATGGTTAAGATAGAACATCAGAAGCCAGGAGATTTGTTGCAATCCTTACCTATACCAGAATGGAAATGGGAAGACATAGCTATGGATTTTGTAGTTGGTTTGCCCAGATCCAGAAGTGGTCATGATGCTATTTGGGTAATAATAGGTAGGTTGACCAAATCGTACACTTTCTACCTATCAAACAATCTGATGCTGTTGAGAAGTTGGCAAGTGTGTATGTTAATGAGATTGTTAAACTTCACGGTGTACCAAGATCCATTGTGTCAGATAGGGATGTGAGATTCACCTCTAGACTGTGGAGGAAAGTTCAAGAGGCAATGGGCACCAGACTTACTTTCAGTACAGCCTTCCATCCTCAAACAAACGGTCAATCAGAAAGGACTATTCAGACCTTAGAGGATTTACTCATATTATGTGTACTAGATTTTGGTGGCAAATGAGAGACACACATACCACGGATTGAGTTTGCTTATAACAACAATTTCCAAGCAAGTATAGGGATGGCACCTTATAAAGCTTTATATGAAAGAAAGTGCCGAACTCCATTATGTTGGGCTGAAACAGGAGAAAGAAATATCATTGGTGCTGACTTAGTATATGATGCTACTGAAAATATTAAACTGATCTGTGACAGATTAAAAGCTGTGCAAGACAGACAGAAGAAAGTACTATGATGCCAAACATAGATCAATTGAGTTTGATGTTGGAGAGTTTGTATTTCTCAAGGTTAGCCCTATGAAAGGTGTGAAAAGATTTGGCAAAGTTGAAAAATTGAGTCCAAGGTATGTTGGTCCATTTGAAATAGCAGAAAGAGTTGGAAGTGTGGCTTACAGATTGATTTTGTTGTCTCACATGAGTGGAGTACATAATATATTCCACATCTCTTCTTTGAGGAAGTACATGGCAAATGAAACTCAGAAGATTAGTGTTGAATCAGTAGAAATTCAACCAGATCTGACTTTTGTAGATGAACCAGAGAAAATCATAGATTTTGATGTTAAGCAGCTCCGAAATAGAGAGATTCCTTATGTTAAAGTTCTTTGGAGGCATGGATCGGAAAAAGACGCCACTTAGGAGAAGGAATCCGAGATGAGAGAAAGCTACCCACACCTATTTGACTAAGGTATGATTCCTTAATACTTGTTTCTAAATTTTGAGGACAAAATTTTTATAAGGGAGGGAGAACTGTAAAACCCGCAAAATGCCATTTTAGACTTCGCACGCTTTTCGATGCGTCACGACGAACATTAAGTGAAAATTTCAAAATCGTCGGAATTCGATGCAAATAATTTTATAAAATAGAGCGTAAAATTCTGAGCAAAACGATATAAAGAACCCATATCAAATTTTGCGTAAATTGAAAGTTAAAATTTATAAAAGTCTCTTAATACCCAAACTATCCCTAAGGACTATTAAGCGGAGATATTTCAAGTGAGGGCAATTAGGACTTTTAGCCTATCCAACCAAAGCCTTAAGGGACCGAATATGATTCGGTCCCTTCATTCCTTTCGCTCTCTTCTTCGGCTGAACACGAGACAAAGGGAGGAGGCCGACGGGAGGGGCGATGGCGCCATCTACGGCGACAATTCCGACGACCAATCGTGGAGGAGACTGTAGGGAAGGTTAAGAAAAGATTAAGGTAAGTTGTATTTTAGAGTTTTCTCACCCTTTTATAGAGTTTTCTTTGGGAGAAATTTCTAGGGTTTGTTCCAAACTCAAGTTTTTTTAAAGAAGAACGATAGGGGGAGATTAGAGAAGGTTTCTAATCATGGAATTTTTAGTTTTCCCCAAATATTTTGAGTTTTGAAAATTAGGGTTTCCCTCAATGTTGTTTTTCTTTCAAAATGCCTTTACAAAAGTAACTCTTAATGAAGTTATAAAGCCTCTAATAGAAAAATAGTATATGGTTGTGAAGAAATTTTTAGGTTGGAAATTAGGGTTTTTCCCTGATTATGGAATTTTTGAGTTTGAGGGTTTCCTTTAGATTTAGAAAGACTTTTAAAAGCAAATTTAGGACTTTTACATCAAAAACCAACTTTCCTATTTTTGGTATTTAAAGAATTCCGAAAATAAACTATAATTTTTAATTTTAAAATGCTAATTGAGTGAAGGAAATGGTGTATGCTTGAATAGAATTTTAGGAGAAAAATAGGAATTGTTTTAAAGCCATGAAATGAAAAAGGGATTAGGTTGGAGGCATGAACATGAATTAGAGAGGGGTTCTTTATTACTATAGCATAAGGGTTTAGAGAATTTATGTGAGGATTAGTAATTTTTACTTGATGTGTATATTTCTTTTAGGTGTTGATCGCGTGGAAGGGAGAGGTTCGTAAGGTTATTTGGCGGAGCACATTGTATTGAGGTAGGTAAATGTGGCACAGTTAAATTTAAAAAAGAATTTCATTTCTTTCCCTAATAGCCTGTTTGAATTGTTGTGAAAATTCTTAGAACTCTTGCAATTGAACTCCTTCTACATTTTATTATACTCTAAATGTTTTGCATATGCTTTATGTCTTGCCTTATTATATGAATTTATGTGGCAATGGTTTAGATACACTTGACCATATGTTTACAATCAAGCTTATGTTCTCTTTTACTTATGGGACATCTTACATTGCAAATATACTTTCATGTGGTGACATATAATGCAATCTTATTCTTTCAAAGTGATGATTAAAGATGGCACTTAGCTTATCTTTTCTTTTATGACATCATATAACCAAGTAGCACGATAGGGGATATTTGATCATATGCATGAAAGGAATGATAAGGATCTTTTATGAATAGATATGAAATGAATGCATGTGCATGCTGATGCGGAAGTATTATTGGTAAAGGGGCTCTTTGAGCCATTGGTAAAGGGGCTCTTTGAGCCATTGGTAAAGGGACTCTTTTGAGTCAATTGGTAAAGGGGTTCTTTTGAACCAAATGAAAAAGGGTTTGGCCAAACAAAATGTACCTGATTAGTACAAAAGATACTTCCGAGACGGGTGCTTACGATATATATATTACATTAAATGCATATAAAGCATCTTATGATCCATTGAGGAATTCATGTATTGTATAAAGAGAAGGGTTGCAAACTTGACCAAAGAAAGAGGCTTAATGGATAACCTAGAGGCATTCTACTTAATTGTTATGATTTGTTTAATGTTCCTATACAAAGCAATGACATACATATTGTTTTTCTTGCCTTGTTTTTCTAAATTTAATTGAAAAAGCGTTTGTCTATTGAGTTGTGACTCACCCATGTTATGAGAAAATTTTTCAGGAGGATCTGGTAAATAATAAATGACGGATAGACCACCCCTCACGTACCGTCGTAGGGAGACGACGGGTGGTAGGTTTTGTTTTGGGTTATTTTATTTTTTTTTATCTTTTGAGTTAGAAGGATTTAAATTGAATTGTAAAAAAAGATTTGTTGACATCTCTGTTTGTATTTTGAGCACCTATGTTTTGATGTTATTATGATTGAAAGATGAATGAAATAAAAAATTTTATTTGGAGTTCTTTTGTGGCTCTTTCATCATGTTTGAGATTATTTTGTGTATGTTTGGAGACATGTTATTAGAGAATTGTGAAGTTTCTATTTATGTTCCTCCTGTCCGACCTCTGTTCCCGCCTCGCCTATGCGAGCTCACCGGGCCGGGTCGTGCCAAAGAGTGGTATCAGAGACAAGGATTTTAGAATATTGATTTTTATGAAAGAGCCAATAGGGTGATCGTGTAGGTTAGAGTAGGTATACTATGCATGTGCTACAAATTGTTTAGATTTCTTTGTTATTTTATGTCTCAGGGCTGAGGAACATGAACCTGAAGTTGAGGCCACTAATGGCAATACAGGAGAGGTTGTGAGGGAGCAGCCTGCAGTAGTAGAGCTCCAAAGTAGTAGCATTCATGCTACTATGGAAACTTTTATTAGATGATGGCTGCTATGACACAAATGATCAAAAGCACTCAGACCTAGGTTGGAAGCAGTGGAAGTGCTCCAATGGACAAATACCTAAAACTATTTCGAGACATGAAGCCTCCATCATTCGTAGGTGGTGGACCGAAGGGAGGAGGCGGACGGGAGGGGTCTCTTTGGCACGACCCGGCCCGGTGAGCTCGTATAGGCGAGGCGGGAACAGAGGTCGGACAGGAGGAACATAAATAGAAACTTTACAATTCTCTAATAACATGTCTCCAAACATACACAAAATGATCTCAAACATGATGAAAGAGCCACTAAAGAATTCCAAATAAAATTTTTCATTTCATTCATCTTTCAATCATAATAACATCAAAACATAGGTGCTCAAAACACAAAAAGAGATGTCCACAAATCTTTCTTTACAATTCAATTTAAATCCATCTAACTCAAAACATCAAAAAAAAAACAAAATAAGCCCAAACAAAACATGCCGCCCGTCGTCTCCCTACGACGGTACGTAAGGAGTGGTCTATCCGTCATTTATCCTTTACCAGATCCTCCTGAAAAATTTTCCCATAATATGGGTGAGTCACAACTCAATAGGCAAACGCTTTTTCAATTAAATTTCGAAAAATAAGGCAAAAAAAATAACATGTATGTCATTACTTTGTATAGGAACATTAAACAAATCATAACAATTAAGTAGAATGCCTCTAGGTTATTCATTAAGTCTCTTTCTTTGGTCAAGTTTGCAACCCTTCTCTTTATACAATACATGAATTCCTCAATGGATCATAAGATGCTTTATATGCATTTAATGTAATATATATATCGTAACCACCCGTCTCGGAAGTATCTTTTGTACTGATCAGGTACATTTTGTTTGGCCAAACCCTTTTTCATTTGGTTCAAAAGAACCTCTTTACCAATTGACTCAAAAGAGTCCCTTTACCAATGGCTCAAAGAGCCCTTTACCAATTGTTCAAAGAGCCCCTTTACCAATAATACTTCTGCATCAGCATGCACATGCATTCATTCCATATCTATTCATAAAAGATCCTTATCATTCCTTTCATGTATATGATCAAATATCCCCTATCGTGCTACTTGGTTATATGATGTCATAAAAGAAAAGATAAGCTAAGTGCCATCTTTAATCATCACTTTGAAAGAATAAGATTGCATTATATGTCACCACATAAAAGTATATTTACAATGTAAGATGTCCCATAAGTAAAAGAGAACATAAGCTTGATAGTAAACATAGGGTCAAGTGTATCTAAATCATTGCCACATAAATTCATATAATAAGGCAAGACATAAAGCATATGCAAAACATTTAGAGTATAATAAAATGTAGGAGTTCAATTGCAAGAGTTCTAAGAATTTTCACAACAATTCAAACAGGCTATTAGGGAAAGAAATGAAAATCTTTTCTAAATTTAACTGTGCCACATTTACCTACCTCAATACAATGTGCTCCGCCAAATAACCTTATGAACATCTCCTTTCCACGCGATCAACACCTAAAAGAAACATACACATCAAGTAAAAATTACTAATCCCCACATAAATTCTCTAAACCCTTATACTATAATAATAAAGAACCCCTCTCTAATTCATGTTCATGCCTCCAACCTAATCCCCTTACCATTTCATGGCCTTAAAAAAATTCCTATTTTTCTCCTAAAATTCTATTCAAGCATACACCATTTCCTTCACTCAATTAGCATTTTAAAATTAAAAATTATAGTTTATTTTCGGAATTCTTTAAATACCAAAAATAGGAAAGTTAGTTTTTGATGTAAAAGTCCTAAATTTGCTTTTAAAAGTCTTTCTAAACCTAAAGGAAACCCTCAAGCTCAAAAATTCCATAATTAGGGAAAAACCCTAATTTTCAACCTAAAAATTTCTTCACAACCATATACTATTTTTCTTTTAGAGGCTTTATCACGTCATTAAGAGTTACTTTTGTAAAGGCATTTTGAAAGAAAAACAATATTGAGGGAAACCCTAATTTTCAAAACTCAAAATATTTGGGGAAAACTAAAAATTCCATTATTAGAAACCTTCTCTAATCTCCCACTATCGTTCTTCTTTAAAAAAATTTGAGTTTGGAACAAACCCTAGAAATTTCTCCCAAAGAAAACTCTATAAAAGGGTGAGAAAACTCTAAAATACAACTTACCTTAACCTTCTCTTAACCTTCCCTACAGTCTCCTCCACGATTGGCCGTCGGAATCGTCGCCGTAGATGGCGTCGTCGCCCCTCCCGTCCGCCTCCTCCCTTCATCTCGTGTTCGGCCGAAGAAGAGAGCGAAAGGAATGAAGGGACCGAATCATATTCGGTCCCTTAAGGCTTTGGTTGGAGAGGCTAAAAGTCCTAATTGCCCTCACTTGAAATATCTCCGCTTAATAGTCCTTAGGGATAGTTTGGGTATTAAGAGACTTTTATAAATTTTAACTTTTAATTTACGCAAAATTTCATATGGGTTCTTTATATTGTTTCGCTCAGAATTTTGCGCTCTATTTTATAAAATTATTTGCGTCGAATTTCGACGATTTTGAAATTTTCACTTAAAGTTCGTCGCGACGCATCGAAAAGCGTGCGAAGTCTAAAATGGCATTTTGCGGGTTTTACATTAAATATCTTGGGTCTATTGTGCAAAACGATGGAGAAATAATTGGGGATATTATCAGTAGAATTCAAGTTGGATGGTTGAAGTGGAGGAATGCATCAGGCCTGTTGTGTGGTAGAAAAGTACCCCTCAAACTTAAGGGAAATTTCTATTAGATGGCGGTGAGACCTGCAATGCTTATGGCTCAAAATGTTGGCCATTAAAAGAGAAGCCAAAAAATTAAGTTAAGTGTTGCAGAGATGAGAATGCTCAGGTGGATGAGTGGCTTTACACTTAGAGACAAAATGCAAAACGAGTATGTTACGTGAAAAGGTTGGAATAGCCCCAGTGGCAAATAAGATTAGAGAGACTTGTCTTTCATGGTTTGGTCACATAAAACGTGGGCCTTCGAATGACCCAATTAGGAGAGTAAATGTATTAGATCTGGTCTATATTAAAAAAGGTAGAGATAGACCTAACAAGACTTGGTTAGAAAGTACTAGAAATGACATTTTTTTATTAGATTTAAATGAGAATTTGATTTTTAATATAACACAATAAAGAAAAAGGATTCATGTAATTGATCATACATAGTGGGATAAAGACTTGTTGTTGTTGCTGCTGTTTCCAAAAAAAGAGACATGAGGGTTTAATCATTACCACAGGTTCTCATTATTGTGTGCAATATGTGCTTCAATAGGTCATCTTTTAAGCAAAAGGATATCCATCAATCAAGATGTCGAGAACAGAGGGAGCAGGGGGTCAAAGATTTCTAACCTGCAAAGGAAAATTGGAAGCTTGAGCATTGTAAATCCAAAAACAATGCTCTATACATACAAATATCCAGTCAATTGAGCACCCTGATAACAATGCAAAGCCATCTCTGCTTCACCAATGGGCCACAAGAAACTCAATATGATAATCTATATCTATACACTTAAAGGTCTGTTATTTCTGCCTAGAAATAAGATGCTAAATTTTAAATAAATGCATTACCACCCTCTATCACAGTTAACCCTTCGCAATAAACATGTTTAAATGGTATTTTGTTTATGGGTGACTAACAGAACATTAAGCGTTTGTTACACATTAAGATACATACCCTTTTTCTTGATCAATTATACCAATGACTAGATTTCACAAGTAAACAAACAATTAGGCTATGGTCAGTCACGTAAGAAGAATAACCGATTACTGGAAACACACGAACATATGGAGCTTACTAAACATAGCATAATAAAGTTACAAACCTCATGCAAAATCAAGATTTTCATGTCACAGTGAATTAATGTAGCAGGGAGAAAGAAGATGCTTATCTGCTGTTCCACATAACCATGGTAGGGTTGGAACAAACCTTGTTGAATACCAGAGATAATCAGTGGCATCCTTTGTTGTATTAAGATGATCAGCAAATCCATGCCTCACAAAGTCAGTTTTCTCTACAGCCCCAGTTTTTTCCTTGTAAATATGCCATTGTAGACCTTTAGAACCCTTCTCCTGAATAGTCTTTGAAGCTACTAGACTTTCAGGCACCATATCTACCATGGAAATTTGAGAACGAACCTGTAAACAGCCATGAAAAACAGATATCATATGCTATGTAAATGTAAAATGCCTTTTTTCAAAGCATATATGTTTAAAGCAATATATAAATAGTTTTAGGCTTTCTACGTATATAGGGTTAGGATTTTTGGCTTTCTCCACTGAACGAGGTTGCGAAGCATGGTTAGCTGCCTTATGAAGCAATTTCAAAACTCTGTTCTGAAGGCAGCTTTTTTGGAGTAAATTTCTCAAAAGGCAAATCAGCCTTTTTATCCAATAAGGTTCACCTGCTTTGCAAAAGCTTTCTGCTAATTCAAAAAAAATAAAATAAAAGGTCCAAGTGAACCTTTAATCGCATTAAACCATCTTGTGTTTTCACTTGTTTGTAGAGACGGAGAAAAGGCATGCATATAAATCTAGAAAGCGTGTTGAAATTAAGTAAAGATTGAATGGTATTCTGAGCAAACAAAAGATAGTGTAGACTTTACTAGGTTGCATGCGATTCATTTTAAAATTATTATCATAAACGTTTTCCGCTCTTTCATTTCTTCTTTGTATCGACAAAATCTGCGAATGATCACCAAGCTGTAAATCATTGTCCATACTAAAAACTATATGACGCTGTTAAGGCACGTAAAGTATTGGTCAAATGGTTATAAAAATATTAATGTAGAAAATATCAATTGGATGGCTCTCACCCAGAAGCTTAACCTTTAAGGTTGAAAATGTATTTTTTATCATTATAGCGTCTAGCCAAACCTCAATCTCCCTTTGATTCACACTTCCTAGCAAGTGGTATCATATCTGACAATTTGATGAGGACTAAGTCATTCCTACAATTTGTGGTTATCATGGGTCTAGGCCTTTTTCCACCTGGTTGAGCAAGATTCAAAAAAAGTGACTCCTATGAATCTGCATTATTAAGTGGGTGCTTGGTCTAGAATATTTGATAATGTTTCTAATTAAAGAGGAGTGATTGTCAATTTTGAGATCTCTTATATAAGGGGTAGATTGATAAGGTACATAAGATTAGTGGCTAGTCCCATATCATATAGTTAAAATATATTTTTGTAGAAATACCAAGAAATGGACCCTCAATATAGGCTTAAGTTTTTTTAGTTTAAAATAGATTTGACTATTCATCTACCCCAACTTTGATCCCTCTATGGTTCACACACCGCAACAAACTCTTAAGGAAAAAAAAAGTTCCATAATAGCATGAATGGACACTATTTGTTCTTAGTGGGAAATCAGCACCATGATACAACATAGTACAACAAAAACATCAAGCACTTATCCCACTATGTAGGGTCAACTATATGAATCATTTTTCTTTATTGTGTCCTATTAAGAAACAAATTCTTATTTAAATCTAATAGAAATAGGTCATTTCTAATATACTTTTTAACCAAGTCCTTTTAGGTCTACCTCTACCTTTCTTAACATAGGTCAGATCTAATACATCTACCCTCCCAATCGGGTCATCAGAAGGTCGATGTTCTATGTAACCAAACAATCTAAGGTAACTCTCTCTAATCTTATTTTCCACTAAAGCTACTCCAATCTTTTGATGTATATACACATTTCGCATTCTGTCTCTAAGTGTAAAAACACCTACCCACCGGAGCATCCTCATCCCTACAACACTAAACTTAATTTTTTTGTTTCTCTTTTAATGGCCAACATTTTGCGCCATAAAGCATTGCTGGTCTCACCACCATCTAACAAAATTTTCATTTAAGTTTAAGGGATACTTTTCTATCACACAACAGGCTGATGCATCCCTCAACTTCAACCCTCCAACTTAAATTCTACTGATAATATCCCTAACTATTTTACCATCACTTTGCACAATAGACTCGAGATATCTAAAACTTGTTCTCTTTTTAATGACTTGATCGCCTAAAGTCACAATGGCCCTACAAGATCTATTACTACAAAAATTACACTCCATGTATTCGATTTTAGATCTAGTCAAACAAAAGTCTTTAGACTCTAACATTGACCTCCATAATTCAAGTTTTCCTTCAACTCCCTCTGCGGTCTTATCAATAAGAAAGAATATCATCGACCAAAAGCATACACCAGGGTACATCCTCTTGCAAATGTCTAGTAAGGACATCTATGACTAAAGAAAAAAGTCATGGGCTTAAATCTGATCCTTAATGTAAACCAACTGAAATTAAAATATATTTGATCAAACCACCTTGTGTTTAAACACAAGTAACAACTCCTGTATACATAACCTTAATCACTTATATAAGCATTATTAACTTCTTTTCTTTTCTAAAACCCTCCAAAGCATTTCTCTTAGAACTTTATCGTATGTTTTCTCTAAATCAATAAATATCATATTTAGATCCTCCTTACTCTCTCTATACTTCTCCATCAAACCTCTCAACAAATGTATAGCTTCTATAGTAGACCTACCCAGCATGAATCCAAATTGATTTTGAGCAACATTAGAATCACATCATAACCTATGCTCAATCACTCTCTCCCATAATTTTAATGTATGATACAAATTGTGATAGTACATAGTATACATAGAAATATATTTCACAGTAATTATACTTTTTAAAAAACAAATTGCCATTATTAACATGTATATCTATACGATAAGTCAAAAAAATACTCATAATCATGCATGATAACTGATTTACTACACTTCCACCATTCTATTCCAAATCAAATGTAAATAAGTATTTATACAAATCATAAATAGCATTAAACGTTTCATTCACATAGAATATTTTTCATTTCACTAGTATCACTCTATCAAAGTGTTGAACACAAGTAATACACAACCTTCAATGCCAGAACTTGGAACATCATCTTATTTTAAGCTCTAGTACCAGAGTAGAGCAAGAATATAAGGAGGGGAGAAAAGATATACGAAAAACACCTTTGCAGTATTAAAGGCAATGGTTTTGCAGTCAGGAAGTATACTAACTGACCAAGCTGGAAGGTGATAGGATCTGTTCTGGAATACTATCCACTTCTCATCTGTGTCATCCATATTAGCTAGGAATGCAGCGCAACTTCCGGAAGAATCAGCATAAACACTGGCCTGTGAATGTAGAAAAGAATTCAATGAATTTATATCAATGCTGTATACGAAACTATTTTGAAACTAAAACAAATATGTTGATTGATATACAATCATGTTACAAATTATAAACGTAGAACATTTTCCTGTTAAAGAAATTAGCAAAGAATTTAGGATAAGAAGTTTCTGTTCACCTCCATATCTGCTCTACTATATAACTCGATCAACAACAATGAAATCATCGGACTATGGACATGTCATTGCACAAGTCTAGCTAAAAATGCATTAAGTAAATTCCAAATTATCCAATTATCACTCTTTTTTCAAAATAGACTCCTCCGATGTATGTAGCGTCCAAGTTACCAAATAAGAATCCTCCCGATCGATTCAATCAAACCCAATAACTGACGAACAATAGGTGCATTATCGCACAAGTATAATTCAAAATGCATCGACTAAAGAAAAAATCATATAGTTGTCGCTCATTTCACAGAACAGACAACTCCGATGCATTCAAAGCATCAAAATTACCAAAAAGCACCTCATGCAATCAATTCAATCCAAACAAAACGTCGAACAACAAACGCATTATCAAGCAAATTAAATTCGACATAACTCGATTGCAAACAAAATCACTTAAACATCACCCATTCACAAAACGGACAAAGCCGACACATCCAGAACTTTGAACTTGCCTAAAAAGAGCACCCATGTTGCCTGAGTTGCCACACGAGAAAAAATGAAAAAAAATTTACCCACGCATGAGAACATTTTTGAAGCGATGAAAAATTTACGAAAAAAGAGTCAATACACACTAATTAATTATTATTGGCATAATTATCATCAATTAAAACTTAAAAGAAAATAAAAGTCAAATCCTATCAAAACTCTCTTTTAAATCCCATAAATCTCAATTGCCCACACTCATATCCCGTCGCTATGTGGATCTTCTAATCCATTCCTTCCGCACTAAGAAAAAATTCTAACGTAAAATCAAGTAATACTAAAAATTTCAAAAAGGTGGAATTAAAATTGTTCATAAAATTATATCCTATTTTTCATACATCGTAAAAATCATCTTAATTATTTTTATAAAATTCTAAATTTTATTATGAGCATTTTAAAATATAGATATATATACAAATAATATCATTATATTAATTTATTTAAGTTATCTGTAAAATTATTTTCCTAAAGTTTCGTTCAAAAATCAAGGCCAGGGCATCAATATGAACTGAAATCAGCAACCTTTACTTCAGAGTAGAAGAATAACCATCGTAGAGGTTCGAGAAGGACATGACCCATTCACGTTGCTCGGGAAACAACCTGGCCTGCACACAGAAAGTCCCCAAAGAGGGATACAAACCCATCAAACGAATCTTATCATGAAAGCGTATTTGTATAAGTTAATGTTACTGTTCATCTTTTTGATATCATTATTCACAGCACTATTTTACTATAGCTCATTCCATTCTTCCACATTCCTATGCATGCATGGCTGTTGGAATAATGAATCGCTAAAATTAAGGATTTAAAAGGGAAGAATAAACAGAAGAATAAATGAAAAGAAGAAGAAATGGAGAAAAGTAAAGGAAAGAAGATGGGAAGGAAGGGATGAAGAGGGCTAGATCTTGGTGTGGTACAAAAAATCGGATTTTTTTTTCCAGCAATCTTTCCAACAGTTTGAGTATGGATTCAAGTTGTGAGTTTAAAAGAATTGGATAAAACGAAATCCGTTCAGAATACAAAAAGTTATTTTAAAGATATTTTGTGTTAGATTGAAATATTGATTTAGGAATTATTATAAATTATGGAAATCATTTTTTTAAGTTGTGTATCAAAAAATGAGGTTTGGGGAAATAAAAATAAAGAAATTCGCCTTGAGAAAATCCATAATTTCCAATGATATACTAAATCTTTAATATACAGAGCAAATTGAGCATAGATCTAATGTTCATAAATTTCTAAAAATATATTGAACTGTTATACATATGTTTATATAATTTCTTCATATTGAGTATGCAATGACAAATAATGATATCAAGAAATCTACATTCTCACTTATAATTAGTTATTCAATATATATTGATAGACAAAAAGATCAAAATAGTCCATTGACTCTTTATGAAGAACCAAAATGATTCCCAGTTATCACCACCCGGCCTGGAGACTCGAACTAACAAGGCGAGAACAAATAGTCGGACAGTTAAAACATTTCTTTCAAAATTCAAAAACAGTTTATCATCTATATTTCATATAAAAACATAAGAGCCATTAATACAATTTTTATATATGAACATTTACATAAACCATATTTTACCTATTTTCGTTAGATCGTCATCTTCTGTAAACGTACTCCTCTCTTTCTGTCATTTCTACTTATCAGAAGACTTACCTAAAAAAATTTAGTTTAATAGAATGAGTTTACAAAGTAAACTCAGAGAATAATTATACTTATAGTATAGAAATTGTACATACATAAATATTTATATTCATTTGACTTTCTTTGATAGTTAATATATATCATTTTCTTTTTAAATAACATTTTTCTCTTTCAAATAATAATTATTCATTTTGTACATTTTCCAATTATTCATTTTCCATCTTTCATTTTGTACATTTTTCAGTTATTCATTTTCCATCTTTTATTTTGTACAGGAGCACCGTCTAAGTATTTGTACCCATATAGATACGACCATTTCCAATTTCATTTTTCTTTTCTATTTTCATTTTTCTTTTTCATTTCTATTTAACAGTATATTGCTTCCCCAACTAGTACCATACGGAGGTGAACTCCTATAATTTACATGCATATACATTTTCCCTTTCATTTTTACATTTATTTCATTTGTCTTTATATATTTGTCTTTGAATGACTATGAAAAAATATATGTATAGATTTTAAATTTGTTTTCTTTTTCTTTCCATATATTTTCAATCCACATATACATATTTCACATAATACATATAGATATACTAATATTACCTTGTCACTTTAATGGCTAAATTTTATCATTCATCATTATGAATATAATAACTTTCAAATATTTATAATTGAACAAATAGCCATAAGACTGTATGTAATAAAATAGAATTATGTAATATCTATAAAATAACAGTAATTACCCACTTTATTCTCTTTCGCGTTCAAATCCTTCTAAATCTTCAACTTTCTGAAATTGACTTCCAATATTCGTCTCAATTCAAATATTTAATTCCCCTTCCATTCCACAATAATATTAATTGGCATTAAACATTATTAGCTAAATTTTGAAGGAATCATCAAAGTAATAATAAATGTCAAATTCCTCTAGTTAACAAACTATTTTTCTAATCATGTTGCATATATAATTTTCTATAATAGATCAAAATTTTCAATTAGATAACTTGCATCTTTTACCTCACTAAATCTTTCTTTCCTTCTTAGCAATAAAGCTTTCCTTCCTTCTCTATTGAATCAAGTTTACTTCTCTGGGATTTTCCTTATAGACAATAAATATTTTTATTTCTTCAATTAGAAAATTGGGATTATTAATTTCTTATCTAAGTGGAACTTAATTAATAATTTAAACACTTACTCTTTCTTCCACTTCCATATAATAAAAGGAATTCCAAAAGAAAATCCCCAAATTTCCTCTTTCTCTCCAAATTTCTTCCTCTGTGCTCAATTGAACCATAAATTCATTTCTCAGACTTAACCACGAATAATTTATACTAACAACAACAACAACATCAAGCCTGGGGTGTTGGATTCGAAGGCCTGGGGTATTATAATACCCAAAAATAATTCAAATAAAGGTAAGCCTGAATTTCTACATGATCATTAGTTTTGTTAAAGTCTGTTCAATTTGAACATCTGGACATATTGAATTATATGTAAATGATTAATATTACTATGTATAACTGCCAACATTTTTCGTCAGCAAAATTTTTATATACAAGTTCTTTAAATATTATTATTACCTAAATGCTATTATTACAGTCATTATCATCTAATTTCTATTATTACAGTGACCTGCTGTTATGACAGTGACTTAAATGCTTTTGTTACATGACTGTAGATAAAGCACTTAAACCCACATGCAATGAGTGGATTTAATCCTACGGCTAGGAAAGGAATAAGGGCAGGTGAGTGGGATCTTAGTGGAATACAAATAATAATATTATATTGAGTATCTTAAGCAATAACTCTATAGCCATCTCAAGCAATTCCTTCAGTTTTCCCCCACATTTCCACGGTGCTTCTTGATTTGGAAGCAAGCCGCTAGTGTCAGGTGGGTGGGAGACTGGAGAAGGCGGAGATGCTGAGCAAGGGAGCCGCAGTTGTCAGGTAATGAAAAGGAAATCTTCTTTAGGGTTTAGAAAGTTGAAGAAAACCAAAGGTGTATGCTTAAATGAATTCTTTCCTTGCTTCTGAAATAGATTCTGTTGATTGTAGTGTGTGTAGCAAGTTGCGGTTGGTAGAAAATCAGTAAGAGGAATGCTCAAAGCTTGTTGGCTTGTTGCTGAAATCCGTTAATAGCATTGACAGGTTGGCGGGATGTTATATTGTAGATTTCTGAACTTTAGGGATGCTGAAACCAGGTTATAACATCAGTCTAAGTTGTTAAATTTAGTGTTGTTGTTGAATTCAATTGCTAAATTCAGGAAATAAGAGGCAAAATAGGTAAAAGACACTATGGGACTGCGATAGTTGCTGATGGGGGGTTGAAAGTTGCTGATTTTAGAAATCAGTGCAGATAGCTCTTAGAGAGTTGAATTGAATGAAGAAGAGCGTGGTTGAGGTGGTATACAAAAGAAGAAAGAATCGGGATACCGAGGTGAGATATCCAACGATGTATAAGAAATAGTAACAATTTTATAAAATTGCAACTTGATATTTATCATGTTTACGATAGCATTTTTTCACATGATAGCATGTATTTCAATTCATTACAATTGATTCATATGTGGATTACGCATGTAGTTGATTAAATTGTTGCTATGATTATGGAATGTGCCTGAAAATGCAAGTATAAAGTGATTTAAACCATATGTTGTGGAATAAGCCCGCACAAATAAAGGCGAAAGACCTGACGAGGTAAGCCTATACTCTCGAATCTAGAAGTTGGGAATTGGACCCAACCCTGAATTGAGAGAACAGCTTCAATTCTAAAAGTTGGGAAGCTAGACCCAACCTTGAATTGGAAAGCTGAAATGGTGCAAAAGCTTATAGCCATCATATGACCTGTAAAAAGGTGTTGAACAATTAGCAAGATGAAAAGTACTGCTATGTTTTCTTATGATCCATGTGAAAGGTACACTAACAATGTTATTATTTAGTCTCGAATGGTATGCCTTTCTAAATGGTTAAAATGTTATTATTAATTCTTATGTATTGCTTGTGTATTTCATTGAGTTATAGCTCATTAGCAGTGGTTACTACAGATGAGGGAAAGGAGCCCGTAGGGCACTAGGCGGGAGAAGAGGTGACCGTTCGTTTTTGGTGTACATATGTTTTAGTGTACAAAGAGATCTTAAAGGAGATTTGAAGGATAGCTGTATAAACTTTTTGGTATTTGTATGTAAGAAAAAATTCAAAAGTTTTAGTATAGCTCTGTATTTGTTTTAATTATGTTCGATGTTCAATAAAGTATATTATATGCTTCCCATTATGAAGTTCGGAGTTGATAGGTTGACATGTTAGGAGAACCTAAATAAATTTCTTTTTCTTCTCACTTTATTCTGAAGGCAGTGGCTTAGAATGGGTGTTGTTAAGGAGTCAGTTTAGATTTTCCTTCTCTGTTATACTCCAGATTTGCCGTTAGGAGGTGGGTTAAACTGGAGTGTGACAGAAATTGGTATCAGAGCCTAATTAAAATTAAATGGAAGCATAATCGGATTTAGACCATGAAGTAGGATGAGATATTATGAATCGGATATATACAGAGCTATAGGTTGAATCAAGTTTTAATGAAAGCATGCATAACATTCTAGTACAATAGCACATGTGCATAACAGACTTATTTAATGCTTTGAAATGATCATGTTTATTAATATGAGTATATGTATTATAATTCATACAGATAATTATGTCTGAAGAGTTGCCAGAAAGAATGACTGGTCAGAAAGAATGACTGGTCAGTCTTCCAGGCCAGATACGGAAACAGGAATGCATGAGGGAAATGGGTCTAAGAAGCTTCAAGATATTGTGCAATTGATCTCACAAGTGGTAGATAAAATGCCATCTATGAAGAAATCTTCTACTAGCAGTGGA
Organism: Dendrobium chrysotoxum; assembly: GCA_019925795.1. Classification (NCBI taxonomy): domain Eukaryota; kingdom Viridiplantae; phylum Streptophyta; class Magnoliopsida; order Asparagales; family Orchidaceae; genus Dendrobium; species Dendrobium chrysotoxum. The sequence goes on from CM034297.1 coordinate 42,244,649, forward strand.
CCTAGATCTGAAAGTGACAGTGAAGTGGATCGACATTTAAAATTATTCCAGACTTTTAAACCGCCATCATTTAAAGATGCAAGTGATCCAACTGTGGCTGATGATTGGTTGTTGAAAATTGGAAAGATTCTAGATGGTATGATATGTCCTGAAAACAGAAAGGTACCTTTGGCTACATTTGTGCTAGAAGGAGAAGCAGAAAGGTGGTGGCAAGCACAACATAAAGAAAATTTTGGACAGATGCTTATCACTGGTATACATTGGGACGATTTTGTAAGGGTATTCAGAGATTGGTTTATTCCTCCTTCAGCCAGACTTAGCTCTGCAAGACAAATTTTTTAATCTGACTCAGGGTGCCAAGACAGTTATGCAATATGAAGCTGAGTTTACTTCTTTGTCCCGTTATGCACCACACTATGTTAGCACCCAGGAGGAAAAGTGTCAGATTTTTGAGAGGCCTGAGGGATCAGCTACGACTTGCATTGGCACCTTTTGATATCAGTGAATTTTCAGTCTTAGTGGAAAGAGCCAGGAGGATTGAAAATGAGCTGAATTTTTCTAAGCATAGTTTGGAGCAACAACAACAACAACAACATCAAGCCTTTATCCCACTACGTGGGGTCGGCTACATGAATCATTTTTCTCCATTGTCCTGTTAAAAGTCAAATTCTCGTTTAAATCTAATAAAGAAAGATCATTTCTAATATTTTCTAACCAAGTCTTTTTAGGTCTACCTCTACCTTTCTTAATATAAGTCAAATCTAATACCTCTACTTTCCTAACCGGGCCATCGGGAGGCCGCCGTTTTATGTGACCAAACCATCTAAGGCGACTCTCTCTAATCTTATCTTCCACTGGAGCTACTCCAACCTTTTCACGAATATGTTCATTTTGTATCCTATCTCTAAGTGTAAAGCTACTCATCCACCTGAGCATCCTCATCTCTGCAACACTTAACTTAGAATTATGCTTCTCTTTTAATGGCCAACATTCGGCACCATAAAGCATTGCAGGTCTCACTACCATCTTATAGAATTTTTCCTTAAGTTTGAGGGGTACTTTTCTATCACACAATAAGCCCGATGCATTCCTCCACTTCAACCATCCAACTTGGATTCTGCTGATAATATCCCCATCTATTTCACCATCATTCTGAACAATAAATCCAAGATATCTAAAACGTGTACTCTTATTAATGACTTGATCGGCCAAAGTCACAATCCCCTCACTAGGTCTATTATTACTAAAATTACACTCCATATATTCCGTTTTAGATCTACTCAAGCGAAAACCTTTAGACTTTAAGGTTGACCTCCACAATTCTAGTTTACCTTCAACTCCCTCTCTTGTCTTATCAACAAGAAGAATATCATCAGCAAAAAGCATACACCAAGGTGCATCCTCTTGCAAATGTCTAGTGAGAACATCCATGACTAAAGCAAAAAGATATGGGCTTAAGGCTGATCCTTGATGTAATCCAACCGAAATAAGGAAATACTTGGTCAAACCACCTTGTGTTTGAACACAAGTAATAGTTCCTGCATACATATCTTTAATGATTTGAATATAAGCGTTATTAACTCCTTTCTTTTCAAGAACTCTCCATAGCACTTCTCTTGGAACTTTATCATATGCTTTTTCTAAATCAATAAATATTATACGTAAATCCTCCTTATTCTCTCTATATTTCTCTATCAAACCTTTTAATAAATGTATGGCTTCCATAGTAGACCTACCCGACATGAATCCAAATTGATTTTGAGAAACATTAGTATCACGCCGCAACCTATGCTCCATAACACGTTCCCATAGTTTTAAAGTATGACACATTAACTTAATTCCTCTATAATTCGCACAATCTTGTGTGTCACCTTTATTCTTAAAAATAGGGATTAACACACTCATTCTCCACTCATCTGGCATCTTTTTAGTCTTCAAAACAGTATTAAAAAGTTTAGTAAGCCAAGAAAGTCCTTCATCTCCTAAGCATTTCCACACCTCTATTGGAATATCATCAGGTCCAACAGCTTTTCCACCCTTCATTTTCTTTAAAGCCTCTCTAACTTCGGTTTTACTAATACGCCGATAAAAACAGAAATCCTTATTTTCATTTAGGGTGCTAAGGTTACTACAGTCAATTTTATTTTCACATTCTTCATTAAAAAGTTTAGCAAAATATTTCATCCACCTTTGTTGAATATCATCTTCTAAAAAGTACTTTTTGATCTTCATCCTTAATACACTTCACTTGAACTAAATCCTTACTACTCCTATCTCTTTGTTTTGCTAACTTATACATATATCTTTCTCCCTCCTTAGTATCTAATCTATTATATAAATCACTAAAAGCTAAACTCTTTGCATCGCATATTTCTTTCTTAGATTCCTTATGTGCCTCTTTATATAATTTCCAATTATCAGAATTTTTACAATTAAACCAATTTTTATAACAAATCTTCTTATTTTTAATCTTTTCTTGCACATTTGGATTCCACCACCAACTATTTTTACTATTAGGAGATTTTTCCTTTGAAACTCCAAGCACATCTTTTGCAATATTTTTAATATCACTAACCACTTTTTTCCACATAACATTAGCATCCTCATGCACAGACAAAATCTTAAGATCTAAAATCTTACTCTCAAAAATATTTTTGTTAATATTCTTTAAATGCCCCCATCTAATCCTAGAAAATCATTTTACTTTATTTTTTATTTTCTTCCCCATTATCTTCAAGTCCAAAACTAATAAATGATGTTGGATATATAAATTTTCACTTGGAATAACTTTACAATCTTTGCAATCTAAACGATCTAATTTCCTTATAAGAAAATTATCAATCTGAGTTGTACAACAACAACAAATAAGTAAAAGGAAGATATTTGAAAGGGATGATCGATTCAAAAATAAGAAGCCAAAGTTTGATGATAGACAGAAGCAGAGTCAGCTTGGAAAAACCCTTATGTGAGCAGTGTGGGAAGCATCATTTTGGTCAGTGTTTGGTGGGATCCGGAAGATGTTTTAAATGTGGTGAGATGGGTCATCGTAAGGTGGATTGCCCTCAAGAAAGAAGACTCAATGCCAGGCCACAGGGATATCAGGGGTATCAGGAACAGACACAGCATAAGAGATATCTGGAAGGAAATCTGATAGGAAAAACTCAATTTCAAGGAAGGCCAGTAGTACAAGGAAAACCACCAGTTAAGTTAAAAGGAGAAGCATCAGATGCTAAAGGCAATCAACCTGTGAAAGCTAGAGTATTTGCTATTACACCCCAGGAGGCCAAAGATTCAAAGGAGGTGGTTACAGATATACTTTTAATTTCTAACAAGTTTGGCAGAGTTTTTTTTTATTATGGTGCATCCCATTCGTTTATTTCTGAAGAATTATGCTCTGATTTATCTGTTGAGACTGCATGTTTTACTCCTACCTTGTGGGTTATGATGCCAACGGGGGATAGTTTGCCTGTTAATAGGATGTGTCATATAAATTTGGATATTCAGGGTCACAAGTTTCCAACAAAATTGATTATAGTGCCTATTAAAACATTTGATATCATCTTGGGAATGGATTGGTTAGTTAAACATTTTGCTACAATTGAATGTTGGAAGAAAAGAATAAAATTCAATTTACCAAATGAAAAGACATTCCATTTTCCCTGTGAGAAGAATGCAACATCCTCTCTGGTGAGTGCAGTAAAGATGAGTAAATATTTAAGGAAGGGTGAGTTAGTGTTCTTAGCTAAAATGGAGGTGCTAAATAAAGATGTTCAGACATTGCAAAATGTTCCAATTGTCTCTGAATTTTCAGATGTATTTCCTGAAGAGTTACCTAGATTACCACCTGAAAGAGAAGTCGAATTCGATATAGAATTACAACCAGGAACATCAGCAATTTACAAATCTCCTTATAGGATGGCCCCAAAAGAATTGCAGGAGTTAAAAATACAATTACAGGAATTGATGGATAAGGGATTTATCAGGGCTAGCAATTCACCTTGGAGTGCACCTGTACTTTTTGTTAAAATAAAAGATGGATCCATGAGAATGGCATTGACTATAGAGAGCTGAACAAAGTGACAATTAAGAACAAATATCCACTACCCCGCATAGATGACTTGTTTGGTCAGTTAGCCGGTGCCAAAGTATTTTCTAGAATTGATTTAAGATCAGGATATCATCAAGTGAGGGTTAAAGAAACAGATGTCAGTAAGACGGCTTTTGGGACTAGGTATGGTCACTTTGAGTTTAGAGTTATGCATTTTGGATTGACAAATGCTCCTGCCAACTTTATGGATATGATGAATCGGATTTTCAAAGACTACATAGATAAGTTTGTGGTTATTTTCATTGATGACATTCTGATATACTCAGAGACGGATGATGAGCATGCTAAACATCTAAAGATAGTTTTGGAAACACTGAGGAAAAATCGATTGTATGCAAAATATTCAAAATGTGAATTTTGGTTAAGAAGTATTTTCTTCTTGGGGCATATTATCAGTGGTGAAGGGATTTCTGTTGACCCACAGAAAGTAAAAGCAATTATAGAATGGCCAACACCAAAGAATGTTACAGAAGTTCATAGTTTTCTTGGATTAGCAGGATATTATAGAAGATTTGTTAAAGGATTTTCACAGATTGCTATGCCTCTGTCGAAGCTGATGAAAAAGGAGGTTAAGTTTGAGTGGACTGCTGAATGTGAAAAAAGTTTTCATGCATTAAAAGAGCATCTATCTACAGCACCAGTATTGACACTTCCCTCAGAAACAGAGGAATTTCAAATTTACAGTGATGCATCCTTAAAAGGCTTGGGATGTGTTCTAATGCAAAACAAAAAGGTGATTGCCTATGCATCTCGACAGTTGAAACCCCATGAAAGAAATTACCCTATCCATGATTTAGAACTGGCTGCAGTAGTATTTGTTTTGAAGATTTGGAGACATTATCTGTATGGGATAAGATGTGAAATATTTACTGATCATCAGAGCCTAAAATACATATTTTCACAGAAGGAATTAAATTTACGACAAAGGAGATGGTTGGAACTCATCAAAGATTATGATTTGGATATCCAGTATTGCCCAGGAAAAGCTAATATTGTAGCTGATGCTCTGAGTCGCAAGTCTACAGGAATGATGAACTGGATGATTACTCAAGAAATTCAATTGATCAAGGAAATGGAAAAAGTTGCAATTGGAGATTAGGGCCTTCAAAAATGTGAAATATTTGCATCAGATGATTGTAAAGCCCACTTTAACAGAGCGTATCAAAGAAGCTCAAAAGCTTAGTGGTGAATCTTCAAAATTAATAGAGCGGGTCCAATCAGGGAAAAGACCCAATCTTTCTGTTGATGTTGATAGAATCATTAGGCACAAATCCCAATTATGGGTACCCAGTGATCCGGAGTTGAGAAGAGAAATTTTACAAGAAGCTCATCATTCTGGCTATACAATTCATCCGGGCAGTACCAAGATGTATAAAGACTTGAAAGAAATATTTTGGTGGTCGGGTATGAAGAAAGATGTTGCTGAATATATAGCTAAGTGTGAAGCATGTCAAATTGTGAAAGCTGAACATCAACGACCTAGTGGATTATTGCAATCACTACCTACCCCTGAGTGGAGGTGGGAAGAAATCGCAATGGATTTTGTAATGGGATTTCCCCGATCTAGAAAGGGTCATGACAGCATTTGGGTGAGTATTTATAGACTAACAAAATCAGCTCACTTTTTGCCTATCAAGCAAACTGATTCAGTAGACAAATTAGCGCGGCTATATGTGAAGGAAATTGTCAGATTACATGGTATTCCAAAAGTCATTGTCTCTGATAGAGATGGTCGATTTACTTCTAGGTTGTGGAAGAATATTCAGGAAAGCCTGGGTACAAATTTGCATTTCAGTACAGCTTTTCATCCTCAAACGGATGGTCAATCCGAAAGAACCATTCAAGTATTAGAAGACCTGTTGAGATTATGTGTTTTAGATTTTAGAGGTAGCTGGGAGGATCACATACCATTGATAGAATTTGCCTACAACAATAGCTACCAATCCAGTATCCAAATGGCGCCATATGAAGCACTTTATGGTAGAAAGTGCAGAACTCCCTTAACTTGGGTTGAGATAGGAGAAAGACAGATAATGGGCCCCGAGTTAGTTGATGAAGCAACAGAAAAAATCAGATTAATTAGAGACAGATTAAAGGCTGCTCAGGATCGACAACAAAAATATTATGATCCCAAGCGAATTCCACATGATGATATTGAGTTACAAAAGAATTTGACTTACACTGAAGAACCCGAAAGAATAATTGAGTTTGATACTAAACAGCTCAGAAATCAACAAATTCTTTATGTCAAGGTGAAATGGAAATACAGGCCAGAAAAAGAGGCAACCTGGGAGAGGGAAGAAGACATTAGAATGAAGTTTTCTCATTTGTTCGATGGCCAAATAAATTTAGAGGACGAAATTTAAATAAAAGGGGTGAATTATAATACCCAAAAATAATTCAAATAAAGGTAAGCCTGAATTTCTACATGTTCATTAGTTTTGTTTAAGTCTATGTTAAATTTTGAACATCTGGACATATTGAATTATATGTAAATGATTAATATTACTATGTATAACTGCCAACATTTTTCGTCAGCAAAATTTTTATATACAAGTTCTTTAAATATTATAATTACCTAAATGCTATTATTACAATCATTATCATCTAATTTCTATTATTACAGTGACCTGCTATTATGACAGTGACTTAAATGCTATTGTTACATGACTGTAGATAAAGCACTTAAACCCACATGCAATGAGTGGATTTAATCCTACGGCCAGGAAAGGAATAAGGGCAGGTGAGTGGGATCTTAGTGGAATACAAATAATAATATTATATTGAGTATCTTAAGCAATAACTCTGTAGCCATCTCAAGCAATTCCTTCAGTTTTCCCCCTCATTTCCACGGTGCTTCCTAATTTGGAAGCAAGCCGCTAGTGTTAGGTGGGTGGGAGACTGGAGAAGGCGGAGATGCTAAGCAAGGGAGCCGCAGTTGTCAGGTAATGAAAAGGAAATCTTCTTTAGGGTTTAGAAAGTTGAAGAAAACCAAAGGTGTATGCTTAAATGAATTCTTTCCTTGCTTCTGAAATAGATTCTGTTGATTGTAGTGTGTGTAGCAAGTTGCGGTTGGTAGAAAATCAGTAAGAGGAATGCTCAAAGCTTGTTGGCTTGTTCCTGAAATCCGTTAATAGCATTGACAGGTTGGCGGGATGTTATATTGTAGATTTCTGAACTTTAGGGATGCCGAAACCAGGTTATAACATCAGTCTAAGTTGTTAAATTTAGTGTTGTTGTTGAATTCAATTGCTAAATTCAAGAAATAAGAGGCAAAATAGGTAAAAGACACTATGGGACTGCGATAGTTGCTGATGGGGGGTTGAAAGTTGCTGATTTTAGAAATCAGTGCAGATAGCTCTTAGAGAGTTGAATTGAATGAAGAAGAGCGTGGTTGAGGTGGTATACAAAAGAAGAAAGAATCGGGATACCGAGATGAGATACCCAATGATGTATAAGAAATAGTAACAATTTTATAAATTTGCAACTTGATATTTATCATGTTTACGATAGCATTTTTTCACATGATAGCATATATTTCAATTCATTACAATTGATTCATATGTGGATTACGCATGTAGTTGATTAAATTGTTGCTATGATTATGGAATGTGCCTGAAAATGCGAGTATAAAGTGATTTAAGCCATATGTTGGGGAATAAGCCCGCACAAATAAAAGCGAAAGACCTGACGAGGTAAGCCTATACTCTCGAATCTAGAAGTTGGGAATTGGACCCAACCCTGAATTGAGAGAACATCTTCAATTCTAAAAATTGGGAAGCTAGACCCAACCTTGAATTGGAAAGCTGAAATGGTGCAAAAGCTTATAGTCATCATATGACCCGTAAAAAGGTGTTGAACAATTAGCAAGATGAAAAGTACTGCTATGTTTTCTTATGATCCATGTGAAAGGTACACTAACAATGTTATTATTTAGTCTCGAATGGTATGCCTTTCTAAATGGTTAAAATATTATTATTAATTCTTATGCATTGTTTGTGTATTTCATTGAGTTATAGCTCATTAGCAGTGGTTACTGCGGGTAAGGGAAAGGAGCCCGTAGAGCACTAGACGGAAAAAGAAGTGACCGTTCGTTTTTGGTGTACATATGTTTTGGTGTACAAAGAGATCTTAAAGGAGATTTGAAGGATAGCTGTATAAACTTTTTGGTATTTGCATGTAAGAAAAAATTCAAAAAGTTTTAGTATAGCTCTGTATTTGTTTTAATTATGTTCGTTCGGAGTTGATAGGTTGACATGTTAGGAGAACCTAAATAAATTTTTTTTCTTCTCACTTTATTGAAGGCAGTGGCTTCGAATGGGTGTTGTTAAGGAGTCAGTTTAAATTTTTCTTCTCTGTTATACTCCAGATTTGCCGTTAGAAGGTGGGTTAAACTGGGGTGTGACATGGGGCGTTGGATCAGTCGTGTCAGGGCGAAGGCAGAAGGCGTTCGCGAGATAGGGTTCCGACGTGAAGGTGTCGGGACGGACGATTGTGGACAAAGGCCGGCGACTGGGAGGTAGGCTCGCAGACTTGTTCGCGGACGGAGACCAACTTGCGGATGGAGTTCGGCGGCCTCGGCACGGGTTTAAGGCCTTCGGAATCGGAGGCTTCGTGCAGGGATGGATCGACGGAGGTATGGCAGAGATAAGATTTTGAGAATTTGAAAGCATCAGTCCCTCTCTGTTCCGTTTTTTCTTCCTTTTATCATTAGAATCGTGAAAATGGAAGTTACTGCCCAAAGCGATGCGTCATTTTGAGCATAAAACTGCTTGTTGTGGGGCTGGCTTAGAGGCGATGAAGAGATGCTTCTGTCCGACTTTTCTATCCTTTTTTTTTATTTTTATCATTTAAATCAGTCAACACAACGATAGCCTATCTTACAAATGCAACAACAAATGTTAATCACAAACTTGATCCTCTACAAGCAAGTTAGCAAAGTTGATAAGGTCGAAAGTAATAAAATGAAAGAGTTCAAAACCTCAATAATGGTTGCATTAACAGACAACCTCAACTAGTCGAGAATATGAATTTCAAAATGGCCTCAAATTCCAAGGCTAATAATTTAGTGCTTAAATTTTGATAAAACTTTAAAGATTCTAATATTTGCAAAAACCTAAAAGTATTTCAAGTAAAATCAGTGGACTCAAACTTTAAGCATTTATCGAGTGATAAATTTAAAAATAATATTAACTCCAAAGGCTTGTTGAGTGTATTATTATGTTCAATTCCAAATGATATCTCACCAATACGGATGTGGCATGCGTCCTATAATCGATAAATTTGCCACCAAGTGGCACTACTAGTAAACGGCTATGATCGGAGCCCTCTACCTAGATAGTTTTATCATAAAATGACATCATTAAATTACAGTCACAACAAGAGCCCATAAGTTTCCTAATTGCTTAATAATCCTTGAGAGTAGGTCATGCAATGCACTTAATAAAGTACAAATACCTCAAGTAGCTAAAATCAACTTAGATCTATCCTCTTAAACAATCATCCACCCCAGATCTATAAAGCCCTATTAAACAATGCAACCCATGATAAATGACAAAGATCCTTCAGCTACACTAGTTCAATTATTTCTGCCAACTAATCCAAATTTTCTTATTTATTATTTCTACCCGTAGAGCACTAGACGGAAAAAGAAGTGACCGTTCGTTTTTGGTGTACATATGTTTTGGTGTACAAAGAGATCTTAAAGGAGATTTGAAGGATAGCTGTATAAACTTTTTGGTATTTGTATGTAAGAAAAAATTCAAAAAGTTTTAGTATAGCTCTGTATTTGTTTTAATTATGTTCGTTCGGAGTTGATAGGTTGACATGTTAGGAGAACCTAAATAAATTTTTTTTCTTCTCACTTTATTCTGAAGGCAGTGGCTTCGAATGGGTGTTGTTAAGGAGTCAGTTTAAATTTTTCTTCTCTGTTATACTCCAGATTTGCCGTTAGAAGGTGGGTTAAACTGGGGTGTGACATGGGGCGTTGGATCAGTCGTGTCAGGGCGAAGGCAGAAGGCGTTCGCGAGATAGGGTTCCGACGTGAAGGTGTCGGGACGGACGATTGTGGACAAAGGCCGGCGACTGGGAGGTAGGCTCGCAGACTTGTTCGCGGACGGAGACCAACTTGCGGATGGAGTTCGGCGGCCTCGGCACGGGTTTAAGGCCTTCGGAATCGGAGGCTTCGTGCAGGGATGGATCGACGGAGGTATGGCAGAGATAAGATTTTGAGAATTTGAAAGCATCAGTCCCTCTCTGTTCCGTTTTTTCTTCCTTTTATCATTAGAATCGTGAAAATGGAAGTTACTGCCCGAAGCGATGCGTCATTTTGAGCATAAAACTGCTTGTTGTGGGGCTGGCTTGGAGGCGATGAAGAGATGCTTCTGTCCGACTTTTCTATCCTTTTTTTTTATTTTTATCATTTAAATCAGTCAACACAACGATAGCCTATCTTACAAATGCAACAACAAATGTTAATCACAAACTTGATCCTCTACAAGCAAGTTAGCAAAGTTGATAAGGTCGAAAGTAATAAAATGAAAGAGTTCAAAACCTCAATAATGGTTGCATTAACAGACAACCTCAACTAGTCGAGAATATGAATTTCAAAATGGCCTCAAATTCCAAGGCTAATAATTTAGTGCTTAAATTTTGATAAAACTTTAAAGATTCTAATATTTGCAAAAACCTAAAAGTATTTCAAGTAAAATCAGTGGACTCAAACTTTAAGCATTTATCGAGTGATAAATTTAAAAATAATATTAACTCCAAAGGCTTGTTGAGTGTATTATTATGTTCAATTCCAAATGATATCTCACCAATACGGATGTGGCATGCGTCCTATAATCGATAAATTTGCCACCAAGTGGCACTACTAGTAAACGGCTATGATCGGAGCCCTCTACCTAGATAGTTTTATCATAAAATGACATCATTAAATTACAGTCACAACAAGAGCCCATAAGTTTCCTAATTGCTTAATAATCCTTGAGAGTAGGTCATGCAATGCACTTAATAAAGTACAAATACCTCAAGTAGCTAAAATCAACTTAGATCTATCCTCTTAAACAATCATCCACCCCAGATCTATAAAGCCCTATTAAACAATGCAACCCATGATAAATGACAAAGATCCTTCAGCTACACTAGTTCAATTATTTCTGCCAACTAATCCAAATTTTCTTATTTATCATCCCCCCCCCCCCCCCCCCCCCCAAATCCACATTTAAGTATACAGTGGTAAATTTCTCAATTCTAAGAAAATTTATTGTTACTATTCGCTAAGCAGTTACCATCAAATGATTAGCAAGTTCTCTGCCATCACTGGGAGTATTTAATCATAGAGACTTGCACGCATGAAAAACCAGATTTTAAAGTCCTCGCAAAATGAGGCTGGAATATCTACGTAGCATCTTATCTGCAAATATAATCTATCATATAAAAATTCAGTCCTGAAATTAAACTCTCTCAGCATAGATAGGGCACAAACATCCGTTTTGTATAAGCTGCTGCAATTTTAAGGATGAAAACATGTTGGAAATTATCTAACAGAATTAGGATCCAAATTTGTTTAATATGGATACTGAAACAAACCATCCCATAGAATTTCCTATATAACTAGATAAAAATACTGATGGAGGTTTTATTTCCATCGAAGATTGATGTCCAGATTTCAGAGTTTTGGTTAGTTACTTCAAAATAGATATAATTTTTTTGCCTTGATATACTGGACAAGATTCAGATTTTGGACATCTGTGTATTTATATGCATCGCTAGAAATAGTCAGGTCAACATTAAACCTGCACAATGTCTTTATCTACTTCCATAGGAAAATTGGTGTAAAATCAAGTTCAATTGATAAAATGAAAATTAAAAAAATGGATAAGCCTGCCCATCTAAATTGGAAGTCAAAAACAAAATCAAATATGAGACACTGTAAATAATGACCTCTTGCAGAGGACCAATAAGCAGATGTGTTGGCTCACTGTACAATAATGCATGTTCACATAATTTTATAGATTTGTGGAGGTCCTTCAAGTGTGACCATTTTGGAAGCCTCAACAACCCTGAAAATTGACTTATTGCTCAGCACAAAGTACTGCATAAATGAGAAAATTACAGCAAAAAGATTTATCACAGGAAAAGAAGATGAAAACTCGAATGAACTCAAGAAAGCAATATACCATATTCATCAATGGGCGCATCATAATCATAGCTTGTTGTGATGAATGGCCCCCCAGAAGTGCGACCGAAGTTCGTCCCGCCATGATACTTTAGAGGAAAAGGAATTGCAGTGTCAATCAAGATTAATATCAAACAAATCGTTCATGATTGGTAAAGGACATACCATGTAATAATTTTGAAGGCTGCCTCCTTTCTGGAAAAAACGTGCAACAGAAAAAGCAATATCTTCTGGGGGTCTGTGAGGATTGCTTGTGCCGAAGGTTTGAAACCTCGTAAAAAAAAATCACGTTGAAGAAATTGAAGGAAACTCATAATGAAATAAATAGCCAAAGAAGTTGGAGGTTGAAACGAACTTCAATTTGAAATCAATCACTTCTCCACATTCGATGCTATTAAAAACATGGTCCTCTTGTAGATAAAAGAAACTGTAAATCTATCGTTTTGTAGAAACCTATGAATCATTAGGATAATAATCACATTCCTGTTGAAGCCTACCTTGCTCACTTCTTTAGAAAATTGTTATTATTTTTCTTATAAAATTGAAATGCCACATTGAATTTTCCTACTTTATTGTGTGCAGTTGCTGGTTTTTAAAACTCTAAGAAATTTGTCAAAAAGAAAGTTCAACTCCATGAACTAAAGCTGAAACAAAAAGATCCAGGTTTTCTAATCAGATCCACAAATTGATCCTACTCAACCAATGATCTGAGGTGATTTGATATAGATCTGATCCATAAAAGTACCATAACCTCATATATGAAGCAGATCACTCATCACTAAAAGTTATATCTCAACCCAAATATTATAACCGTAGATGACCACAACTGTCATTAATTTTTTTAAACAAAAAAAAATCTTTAATTAGAAAAGAAAAAAGGTCAAAATGCAAACGTAGAAAATTGCAAGATTAAAAAGATAAAAATAAAATCAATGACCCTGAGGGTCCTTTAAGCGTCTAACTTGAAATCAAGTATATTTTGGAGAGTGACAACATATTTTCTTGCAAGTTCTTCTCTCCTAGCATATAAAATTTAAAGCATGTTGTCCACTATCTCTTCTATGCTAGAAATGCTAACATTAGAGCCAATAAACTTGTTGACCTCAACCATAATGCAGAGGTTGAGTCGGCCATTCACAATGAAAATAGAACGCGACCAAAAACACAAATCACTGAATCAGCTTCCATTCACAAGACAGACAGTGTTGAAGCATTTGGGGCAACTGAAATCTATGGGCTCTAAAAATTTGTGCCCCAGCCTCTTTGCACCCTTTTTTGTCAATGGGGAGAGTATTAACAAAATTAGGTTTCTAGGATAAACTTTCAGAAGGCATAAGGCATATTAAATTTTGGATAAGACACTACTCAGAGATTTTTCTCTCATTTTATGAGGACTTTATGATCTGGAATTTGGTTTTCCACAAGCGCAAACCCTTATGGTCAATTACCCCACACAATAATGACTTTTAATTTAGGCTAGTTGTTAGATAGGCACTAAGTATCTAGTATATAGTAAAAACAACTTTAGAATTTAGATTTTGGAATTTTGAAATGACTAAGATTTGAAATTTATCACCATATGCTTAAAAAGGGTGATGGGAGAATGATGACAAGCCCGATCAAGATCTTATGGTTTCGTTGTCCCAGCCTCCTGGGAGACCGTGGTCCCTAGTCCACTTAATCAAATGAGATAGTTGACCCAACCTTACCAAAGGATCTTTATCGGCATTCCTTAGTTGTTTCATCTAATAATACCTTGTACACTTGCGGTAGATATTTTCCTAAGGGGGCATATTCGACCCAACCGTAGTTAACAGAGGGCTTTATGCTCTATCGATTTTATCTTATAATTCATTACTCAAGGGCATTAGCCATTGAGGAATATACAGGCTTTAGTTATGAACGTAATATAGCGAAATCGTTGGGTCAAACCACCCACTCAGAGAGCCTCAGTAATAATCATTCACCATGTGGAGCTGTTGGACCAAACCATTGATTCTGAAGAGTTGTTGAGTCAAACCACCAATTAGAGGACCCCGTCATAATCATTTACCATGGAGTCATTAAGCCAAGCCACAAGTTCTGTGGAACTGTTGGTCCAAACCAATAGCTAGAAGATATTTGTTACGGCTTTACAACAACAACAACATCATCAAGCCTTTATCTCACTACGTGGGGTCGGCTACGTGAATCCTTTTTTCTCTATTGTGTCATGTTAAGAATCAAATTCTCATTTAAATCTAATAAAGAAAGGTCATTTCTAATATTTTCTAACCAAGTCTTTTTAGGTTTACTTCTATCTTTCTTAACATAGGTCAGATCTAATATATCTACTCTCCTAATAGGGTCATCAGAAGGCCGCCGTTTTACATGACCAAACTATCTAAGGCAACTCTCTCTAATCTTATCTGCCACTGGAGCTACTCCAAACTTTCTAATCTTATCTGTCACTGGAGCTACTCCAAACTTTTCATGGATATACCGGTTTCATACCCTATCTCTAAGAGTAAATCCTCTCATCCACCTAAGCATCCTCATCTCAGCGGCACTTAACTTAATATTATGCTTCTCTTTTAATGGCCAACATTCTGCTCCATAAAGCATTGCAGGTCTCACCACCATCTTATAAAATTTTACCTTAAGTTTGAGTGGTACTTTTCTATCACACAACAAACCCAAAGCATTCCTCCACTTCAACCATCCAACTTGAATTCTACTAATAATATCCCCATCTATTTCACCATCATTGTGAACAATAGACCCAAGATATCTAAAACGAGTACACTTATTAATGACTTGATTGCTCAAAGTCACAAACCCCTTATTGGATCTATTACTACTAAAATTACACTCCATGTATTCGGTTTTATATCTACGCAAATGAAAACCTTTAGACTCTAAGGTTGCCTCCATAATTCGAGTTTATCTCAACTTCCTCTCTAGTCTTATCAATAAGAGAATATCATCAGCAAAAAGCATACACCAGGGTACATCCTCTTGCAAATGTCTAGTAAAAACGTAGGGCTTAAGGCTGATCCTTGATGTAATCCAACTGAAATAGGAAAATACTTGGCAAACCACCTTGTGTTTGAACATAAGTAACAGCTCTTGCATACATATCGCTAATGACTTGAATATAAGCATTATTAACCCCTTTCTTTTCTAGAACTCACCAAAGCACTTCTCTTGGAACTTTATCATATGCTTTCTCTAAATCAATAAATATCATATGTAGAGCCTCCTTATTCTCTCTAAACTTCTCCCTCAATCCTCTCAATAAATGAATAGTTCCATAGTAGACCTACCAGGCATGAGGTCAAATTGATTTTGAGAAACATTAGTATCACGTCATAACCTATGCTCCATAACTCTCTTCCAAAATTTAAAGTATGACACATCAACTTAATTCCTCTATAATTCGCACACTTATGTGCATCACCTTTATTCTTAAAAATAGGAATCAACACACACATTCTCCACTCATCTGACATCTTTTTAGTCTCCACTCAGCTGACATCTTTTTAGTCTTCAAAATAATATTAAAAAGTATAGTAAGCCAAGAAATTTCTTCAAGCATTTTCCACACCTCTATTGGAATATAATCAAGTCTAATAGTTTTTCCACACTTCATTTTCTTTAAAGCCTCTATAACTTCAGTTTTACTAATACGCTGATAAAAATAAAAATCTTTATTTTCATTTAGAGTGCTAAGGTCACTAAAGTCAATCATATTCTCACAATCTTCATTAAAAAGCTTAGCAAAATATCTCATCCACCTTTGTTAAATATGCTCTTCTAAAAAAATCATTTTTGATCTTCATCTCTAATACACTTCACTAGAACTAAATCCTTATTACTCCTATCTCATTGTTTGACGAACTTATACATATATCTTTCGCCCTCTTTAGAATATAATATATTATATAAATCATTAAAAGCTAAAATCTTTGCATCACAGATTGCTTTCTTAGACACTTTACAAGCCTCTTTATATCTTTCCCAATTTTCAGAGTTTATATATCTAAACTCATTATTATAACAAAGCTTCTTATTTTTGATCTTCTCTTCCACATTTTGATTCCACCACCAACTATTTTTATTATTATTAACTTTTCTTTTTGAAACTCCAAACATATTCTTTGCAACATTCTTAATATTACTAGTTGCTTTTTTCCACATAACATTCGCTTCCTAATGCACAGACAAAATCTTAATATCTCAAATCTTACTCTCAAAAATTTTTTTATTAGTGTTCTTAAAATACCCCCCATCTAATCTTAGAATAATGTTTTACTATATTTTTCATATTATGTCTGATGAGGACATCCACACCTGGAAAGTGTATCGTAGACGTGGTCGTCGATCTACGGCCACGATCGAGTCTTTATATTTTTAGTTCTATTATGATTATTATTGTCTTTTAATTTTATTTACCATTGTGCCCTTACTTTAGAGGGATATGTTTGTAAGCCCAAGAGGGCATGTTTGTCTTTTCATTTATGTCTTGTATTTGGGCTATTTAAAGGCCCTAGTGTATTGTTATGAGATGATGATTGATTAATAAAAAATTTTCTGCACATTGAGTTCTTTGTGAGCTTGAGATCGTTGGAGAGAAAATCCCTAGGCGAGGGATGGCGGATCACCCACCAACCTAGGAAAAGTCCGGGTTCGTGGCCTTCTTCTTTCTCTTTCCCAACTCCCCCTCTCCCTTCTCTTTCTCCCCCTACCCGTCGGCTGCCCCAAACTCCCCATCCCCTAAAACCGCCTCTCCCCAAACCCTCCACCACCTCACGGCCACCCCATCCCCAAGCCCCTACCCGCCGGCCACCTTCCCACCTCCTTCCCACTAATTTAGTTTCCTAAAATAAGTTGAAGGCTGTTTAGAAAGAATTCTAAATTCAAATTCACAATTGAATTTGAATTAATGCTTTCCTAATTCATCCAAATCTATTTTAGGAAACTTTCCTATTTAATCCCTATTTAAATTTTCAATTTAAGTGGATGGGAATAAATCTTTCCTAATCCCTAAATCTATTTTTAGAAACCCCTAATCAATCCCTAATCCTCCTCCCCTCTCTCCCACACCCGCCGGCCCCCTTCCCCTTTTCCGCCCCCCTCTCCTCCCAATTCCCTCTCTCTCTCCAATCTTTTCCCTCCCATTAACTTTAATTTCCTATCCTATTTCCCTCCCAATTTCAAAATCTGAAAATAGTTTCAGATTTTGGAAATCTAACCCTCTCCTAAACCCTAACCCTAACTCCCAACCCACCCCTTCTTGGCCGACCACCTCCTCCCCCCTTTTTTCTTAGGTTTCTACCTAGAAACCCTAATTCTCCAAGGAACTAACGTCAAGGACAGCAAAGGTTCATCCTCTTCGACTCGTCTATCCTTCTCCGACATGAATGGAAGTGCCCACAAGAGATTACGGACTACGACTTGACGAAGACGATAACATTGACATCCTCCGCTCCCCGTTCTTCGACGTCGGATTTGACTACGAGAGCACAGTTGAAGAATACCTCGACCGGATCCACATCACTTTGGTGGATACGATCGACGGTCAAAGAAAGAAAGGACGGTGGACCATCCGCGGCCGATTCACAGCGGCCTCCCCTCCGGATACTCCCACACTCCGAGACTATTTTGTACGCCTCCTACGATTCCTCACCATTACTATTGGCCAACGAACGGAAACTATCCGCCGACGTTTCCTCTCCGGTTAGGGTAAGCTTTCATGCTTTATCAATTACATCGTTATCCTCCTAACCCTGTAGGTGATGACGGAATCGTGCAAGATCTGAACCATTAACTCTGCTAACCGCTTAGTAAACGTAGGATCATTTGAGTGTGCCTTCATGCCCTCTTGTTTTAATGTTAATGGAGGGATTATGTATGAACAACTATTACATTAGCCTTACTTTGATTCTCTAATCTATTTGTTTGGGTAAGCATTGTTATTTGTGGTTTAGCCTAAACGCAAGCACCGCTCCTTCGTTTTATTTTATCGTTCAATTGCTAAGCAATTTCTAATCAACTAATTGTTCTTGAAATAAGTTGTGCGAATCCTAGTTTCCATTTAAAGCATCTTGGTTCGGCATCATCTGGTATCAGAGCATGGTTAACCTAGGACTGCATTCTAGAAAATCACCCTAGGTTACTACCTTGCTAGTCTAGTTAATTTTGCATGCATCGCATTCTAATTTTATTTAAAAATTCAATTTTTGTTTGCTGTCCTTTACATTTCTGCATGCATTTAGTGTGTTATAAAGTCTTTTCTTTGGTACGTAAGTGCTGTCCTTAACCCTTTAACCTTGCTAGTTGATTAGGAGACTTAACACCTTAGCACAGAGTGTTGTCCCCAAGTTTCCTGCAGCAGTTAGCGACATTTTAGGGTCTACTTCCTGCACTTACACTTGCTGTCCACTCCTAGTTGTCACCCCCAAACCCTCCCTGGTACTTAACAATGGATCCCGAACAACTTGGAAGGACTTTAGATCTGTTGGTAGGTCAAATGAGTGCTATTAGCCAGCAATTAAAGGAAAACCAAGCTGATCTCGCTGAATTCCGTAGGACCACCACCGATCGTCTTGACACAATAGAGCATGGTAGAACTCACCCTATCCCGTACACTCCTTCAAGGCCTCCCTCTATGTATGGGGACGATCCTTTTATGGATGAGGGGCACACTCGAGTTCCTCATCGAGTTCCCCACCATAGACAAGAGCACCACCACGACCCTGATCTTCCCCTGATGAAAAACATCAAGGTCGATGCACCCACTTTCGATGGTACCCTAGATCCCCAGCTCTTTCTGGACTGGATCAAAGGTATGGATAGTTTCTTTAGGTGGTATGACATCTCCGAGGCTAGAAAAGTCAGTTTCGCCAGTATGAAACTCATTGGTAGGGCTAGTCAGTTCTGGTCTAACTTAGAAAGCCTTAGGGAGTCTCGCAATGAGTACCCCATCACTGATTGGTTATCGATGAAGCGTGAGCTTAAACAGAAGTACCTCCCTCCCTCGTACTTCCCTAGACTCTTAGATAGGTGGCATAGATTGACTCAGGGTAGTAAACCCGTCAAGGATTACATCGCCTCTTTCGATGATTTTCTGATTCGTTGCAAAGGGGAGACCTCCACTACCCCTGCGCAGATTCTATCCATGTTTCGTACCGGATTACGAGAGGACCTTCGCAACGAACTATTCGCCCGAAATGTCACGACCTTAGAAAGTGCGTATAGTTTAGTACTTGACTTAGAGGAGAGTCGATCCCAGCATTCTAACCGTCATCACGACCCTAGACCCTCCTACAGACCGTCTGGTAGTTCCACCCCGCACTCTTCTACTACCCGACCTACTCCGGGTAGTAGCGTTCGACCTCCCACGAGTTCCCCTGCACCCCGACCTGATTTTAGGAGTAAGCCTCCCTCCCCGGATGGCCCTCGGACCAGTCCCGGGACCAAATGCTTTCGTTGCCAAGGATATGGGCATATCGCTTCCCAGTGCTCCAGTCCCTACAAAGTTTCCATCATCGAGGAAATCACTGAGGAGGATCCTGAACCCGAGGTCGATCAAGTTCACCAAGTTGAAGAAGAAGGTGATTTCTTCGAGGAGGACGAGGACACCACCGTCCTCCATTGCCTTCAGAAGTTGGGCACATCTCCCATCTGCGTGGTAAGATGTGCGCTGTCACACCCTGTCACCTCCGATGACTGGCGTAGGACTTCTATCTTTCACACCTACACCAAAATCAAAGATAAAAACTGTAAGGTCATCGTAGATAGTGGCAGTTGCATCAATGCTGTCTCCTCTAGCATGGTGTCCAAATTAAGCCTTTCTGCCGTTCCTCACCCCAGTCCGTATAAGGTAGCTTGGGTCAACTCCACTGCCTTGGAGGTGAAAGAACGAAGTCTCGTACCTATCTCCTTTGCCACCTATAAGGAGAACGTATGGTGCGATGTTCTGACTATGGATGTCGGACAAATTCTTTTGGGGCGACCTTGGATTTTTGATAATGATGTCCACATCTACGGGCGTTCGAACACCTGCGTATTCGAACATGCGGGTAAAAAGATTAAACTTGTACCATCGCAGCCCCGAGTCAAGGAAGAACCTAAACCCCACCCCCTTAAGTCCAAGAAAGGACTAAACTTAGTCACCGCCAAGGTTCTGGACTCTGAGGTCACTCGTGGTGCACCTCTATACGCTTTAGTGGGTCGTGAGATTCCCACCGAATCTGACGACCCCATTCCTCAAGAAGTCCAACCTATCTTAAGACAATTTGCTGATGTCTTCCCAGATGACCTCCCTGATCAGTTACCTCCTCTTCGAGACATCCAGCATGCCATAGACTTAGTCCCTGGAGCCTCCCTCCCGAACCTGCCACACTATCGCATGAACCCCACGGATCATGCCGAACTTAAAAAGCAGGTAGATGAATTACTGCAGCGAGGTTTCATTAAGGAAAGTCTTAGTCCCTGCGCGGTGCCTGCCCTTCTCACCCCTAAGAAGGATGGATCTTGGAGAATGTGCGTTGATAGTCGTGCTATCAACAAAATCACCGTCAAATATCGATTTCCCATTCCTAGATTAGACGACATGCTGGATATGATGACGGGTGCCACCCTCTTTTCCAAGATCGATCTTAAAAGTGGATACCACCAAATCCGGATCCGACCCGGTGACGAGTGGAAGACTGCTTTCAAGACCAAGGACGGTCTTTACGAATGGATGGTCATGCCTTTTGGGTTGAGTAATGCCCCAAGCACCTTTATGAGAATTATGACCCAAGTGCTGCGTCCTTTTATGGGGAAATTTGTCGTTGTTTACTTTGACGACATTCTTATTTACAGTCATTCTGTAGAGCAACACCTTGACCACCTTAAGCAAGTCTGCTCTGTTTTGAGGAAGGAGCAGTTATACGCTAACCCCAAGAAGTGTACTTTCCTCGTAGATCGAGTCATCTTTCTAGGGTTTATCGTATCGGCTCACGGGGTTTCTGCTGACCCCGAGAAGGTAAAAGCCATAGTGGAGTGGCCCCTGCCTCAGAACATCCGGGAAGTCCGCAGCTTCCACGGATTGGCCACTTTCTATAGGAGATTCATACGAAATTTCAGCACAATCGTATCTCCTATCACTGATTGCCTTAAAAAGGGTGATTTCCATTGGACCCCGGCCGCCACTAGAGCTTTTGAGGACATTAAGAAAAGAATGGTGGAGGCCCCAGTAATGAGACTTCCTGACTTCTCCAAAGTCTTCGAAGTGACCTGCGACGCTTCTGGGGTCGGAATTGGAGGAGTCCTCTCCCAGGAAGGTCACCCTGTAGCATACTTCAGTGAGAAACTGAATGATATTCGGCAGCGATATTCCACTTACGATAAGGAATTCTATGCCGTGATCCAATCCCTCCGCTATTGGCGACATTACTTGCTCCCGCAAGAATTTGTCATTTTCTCGGATCACGAAGCTTTGCGTTATATCAACTCCCAGAAGAAGTTGAATGCACGCCACGGTCGTTGGGTAGAATTCCTTCAAGAGTACACTTATACCCTTAGACATAAGGCGGGAGTTGAGAATAAAGCTGCCGATGCCCTCAGTCGTCGCATGATGACGACCACTGAGTTGAGAACTGAAGTCGTGGGTTTTGACCAAATTAGGAAAGATTATTTAGACTGCCCCGACTTCAAAGAAACATACACTCTCTTGTCCACAGGAAGCACGCGCCTTGTGGACGATTTCCTTCTGGAGGATGGTTATCTTTTTAAAGCTCAAAAGCTTTGCGTACCGCGCACCTCCTTAAGGGATTTTCTGGTCTGGGAACTCCACGCCGGAGGCCTCGCCGGGCACTTCGGCCGAGATAAAACTATAGAATCCGTGGAGTATCGTTTCTTTTGGCCCAGCCTGAAGAGAGATGTGGGTAGGTTGGTTAGCCGGTGTCACACTTGCCAGTTAGCCAAACAGCGTAAACAGAACACGGGTCTCTACACTCCGTTGCCTGTCCCTAGTTGTCCTTGGCAGGATGTTAGCATGGATTTCATTTTAGGCCTGCCAAAGACTCTTCGTAAAAATGATGCCATTTGTGTCGTCGTCGATAGGTTCTCCAAAATGGCTCATTTTATACCTTGCTCCAAAACATCTGACGCCTCCCATATTGCCAAACTTTATTTCAATGAAGTTGTCCGTCTTCATGGTCTACCCAAGACCATTGTTTCGGATAGGGATGTTAAATTCACTAGCTATTTTTGGAAGACCCTTTGGATGAAATTAGGCACTAAATTGCAGTTCTCAACAGCCTTTCATCCACAAACTGATGGTCAGACCGAGGTAGTTAATAGGAGCGTAGGAAATCTGTTACGGTCCCTGGTGGGCGAGCACTTTAAGGATTGGGATTCTGTTCTATCCACTGCGGAGTTTGCATATAATAATTCTGTAAACCGAACCACTGGTCTAAGTCCTTCGGAGATTGTGTACGGATACAAACTTAGGCAGCCGTTAGATCTCATTCCTATGTGTTCTAGGTATAGAATTTCTGAGTCTGCATCTTCATTTGCATCACATTTGCATGAACTTCATAAGGAAATTGCACGACAAATTGAAAAGAGCAATATTGATTACAAATTACGTGCTGATTTGAAACGAAAATTTAAAACTTTTGAGGTTGGTGATTCCGTGATGGTGCGGATTCGTCCGGAACGGTTCCCACAAGGAACGGTTAAGAAACTGCATGCCAAAAGTGCTGGCCCATTCAAAATACTTAAGAAAATCAATGATAATGCTTATGTAGTAGATCTTCCTGCTGAGTTCAACATCAATTCCTCTTTTAACATAGAAGATTTAGTGGCATATGAAGGCCCGGATTTTAATCCGCCAAACCCACTTACACAACAGCCGTGTGTGACCCCACCTTGTGAGATCCCTAATTTACCTCCACTCCCAGATATCCCTAAATCACCTATAGCAGATAAAGTGGACACGATCTTGAGCGATGAAATCATCTCTACAAAGGAAGGTGGACGACGAAGGTATTTGATTAGGTGGAAAGGTAAGCCCGAGTCGGAAGATACGTGGTTGGATCGTGACGAGTTGCAGCAGCTGGATCCAGACGCATTGGAGTTCTATGACAGCACCAGGGATACTTACTCGACGGAGTCGAGCTTTCTTCCACCCCGGGAGAATGATGAGGACATCCACACCTGGAAAGTGTATCGTAGACGTGGTCGTCGATCTACGGCCACGATCGAGTCTTTATATTTTTAGTTCTATTATGATTATTATTGTCTTTTAATTTTATTTACCATTGTGCCCTTACTTTAGAGGGATATGTTTGTAAGCCCAAGAGGGCATGTTTGTCTTTTCATTTATGTCTTGTATTTGGGCTATTTAAAGGCCCTAGTGTATTGTTATGAGATGATGATTGATTAATAAAAAATTTTCTGCACATTGAGTTCTTTGTGAGCTTGAGATCGTTGGAGAGAAAATCCCTAGGCGAGGGATGGCGGATCACCCACCAACCTAGGAAAAGTCCGGGTTCGTGGCCTTCTTCTTTCTCTTTCCCAACTCCCCCTCTCCCTTCTCTTTCTCCCCCTACCCGTCGGCTGCCCCAAACTCCCCATCCCCTAAAACCGCCTCTCCCCAAACCCTCCACCACCTCACGGCCACCCCATCCCCAAGCCCCTACCCGCCGGCCACCTTCCCACCTCCTTCCCACTAATTTAGTTTCCTAAAATAAGTTGAAGGCTGTTTAGAAAGAATTCTAAATTCAAATTCACAATTGAATTTGAATTAATGCTTTCCTAATTCATCCAAATCTATTTTAGGAAACTTTCCTATTTAATCCCTATTTAAATTTTCAATTTAAGTGGATGGGAATAAATCTTTCCTAATCCCTAAATCTATTTTTAGAAACCCCTAATCAATCCCTAATCCTCCTCCCCTCTCTCCCACACCCGCCGGCCCCCTTCCCCTTTTTCGCCCCCCTCTCCTCCCAATTCCCTCTCTCTCTCCAATCTTTTCCCTCCCATTAACTTTAATTTCCTATCCTATTTCCCTCCCAATTTCAAAATCTGAAAATAGTTTCAGATTTTGGAAATCTAACCCTCTCCTAAACCCTAACCCTAACTCCCAACCCACCCCTTCTTGGCCGACCACCTCCTCCCCCCTTTTTTCTTAGGTTTCTACCTAGAAACCCTAATTCTCCAAGGAACTAACGTCAAGGACAGCAAAGGTTCATCCTCTTCGACTCGTCTATCCTTCTCCGACATGAATGGAAGTGCCCACAAGAGATTACGGACTACGACTTGACGAAGACGATAACATTGACATCCTCCGCTCCCCGTTCTTCGACGTCGGATTTGACTACGAGAGCACAGTTGAAGAATACCTCGACCGGATCCACATCACTTTGGTGGATACGATCGACGGTCAAAGAAAGAAAGGACGGTGGACCATCCGCGGCCGATTCACAGCGGCCTCCCCTCCGGATACTCCCACACTCCGAGACTATTTTGTACGCCTCCTACGATTCCTCACCATTACTATTGGCCAACGAACGGAAACTATCCGCCGACGTTTCCTCTCCGGTTAGGGTAAGCTTTCATGCTTTATCAATTACATCGTTATCCTCCTAACCCTGTAGGTGATGACGGAATCGTGCAAGATCTGAACCATTAACTCTGCTAACCGCTTAGTAAACGTAGGATCATTTGAGTGTGCCTTCATGCCCTCTTGTTTTAATGTTAATGGAGGGATTATGTATGAACAACTATTACATTAGCCTTACTTTGATTCTCTAATCTATTTGTTTGGGTAAGCATTGTTATTTGTGGTTTAGCCTAAACGCAAGCACCGCTCCTTCGTTTTATTTTATCGTTCAATTGCTAAGCAATTTCTAATCAACTAATTGTTCTTGAAATAAGTTGTGCGAATCCTAGTTTCCATTTAAAGCATCTTGGTTCGGCATCAATGTCCCTTCATCTTAAAGTCCAAAACTAATAAGCGATGTTGGGTATATAAACTTTCACTCGGAATAACTTTACAATCATTGCTATCTAAAAGACCTATATTTCTTATAAGAAAATAATTAATCTAAGTTTTACTATATCCATTCTTATAAGTGATGAGATGCTCATCTCTTTTTTTAAATAACGTATTAGCAATTACAAAATCATAAGCTAAAGCAATATCTAATATAATCTTACCACCTTCATTAGTCGCTCCAAACCCATCGCCATCATGAATGTTTTTAAAATTCTCTACCTCTCTACCAACATGTCCATTTAAATCTCCTCCAATAAAAACTCTTTCTTCAAGAGATATTTTTTGAATTAATTCTTCTAAGTCATTCCAAAATTTTAATTTTACACATATCCAAACCTACTTGAGGAGCATAAGCATTTATAATATTAATAATCTTAGCATCAATAATAATCTTCAAAGCAATAATTCTACCTCCAATTCTATCAATTTTTATAACATTATCCTTCAAACTCTTATCTATAATTACACCTACACTATTTCTAGTATGACTTCTACTAGAATACCAAAGTTTAAATCCTAAACTATCAATCTCTTTATCCTTCTCTCCAACCCATTTAGTTTCCTGAATGCATGAAATATTTATCTTCTTATGAATCATAATATCAATTAATTTCATTAATTTTCCTGTAAGACAACCTACGTTCCAAGATCCAATCATAATTCTAGTTTCATGGACTAGCTTCTTTGCCCACATCCATCCATGATGTGGGAATCCTTGCCTATTTAACACATGTAGCCCATATGAAAGAATATCATCAAGCTCAACCTTATGCAGACTACATAAGCAATTTGATGTGGAGCTAATCTAAATTTCTCTATAGAGGAATATCCAAGAAGTTGACTAGAGTAAATCGTGGATTAATTGAAATAGCAAATCCATAGATGTGAAAAAATAATCCAAATTAGAATAATAAGAATGTGGTGATCATATAACCATACGTATTGGAACCCATCAACACATATTCTTTGAGTAGAATCCTGAGTGATCAAAATATGGGATAGCTTATTAAGAATTTGACAAAAATCAAAAAGTCCATAGTATAATCCTTAACTAAAAGTAGATCAACCATGAATTTGTGAACAACCTCCATACTAAGATAGCCCAAAGAAGACTTGCAAACAAGGTAGAAAAAAAAAGGTGAAGACAAGTTCCTTCATCCCCCATCCTCTACTCTTCTATTTCTCATGTTATCATCACCTTATCCCTTCTTCCCTCCCTGCATTGCTACGCCAATATAATAAGAAGAAAAAGAAAAAAATACGAGTATTTCAAATGAAGTGCAATCTATATTGTATCTAATATTGAAGATCGGATTAAACCATATGCCCCTTTTTGATATATTAAGAAGCTTCGACTACGGACAAGCTTTACAAGTAAGCTTAGCATAACTACTGAGCAGATGATACAAGACTTCAGGAAAGCTTGATTATTAGATACGCAAAACAAAATAGCAGCTTCATGTTAGGAAGAAGATTTTAATATCAGCAATGCACTTACCACCCTGGCCAATTCTCTGTCCAAATCTTTGGTTTGCTGGGGGAGTTTGGAGCAAATTGATCACAATAAAAAGAGTTGCAAGTATTAATCTACCAAAAAAAATACACAATTAATTCATTTAGAATAATTTTGTAATTTTAAAACAGGAACAAGTTCAAAAAAAATTATAAAGAGGCATAAGCACAAAATCAAAAAAAAAAAGTCTTACAAAAGTAATGCTATACTGATGCCTGATCCTTACCACACGTGCAGGTGCATCATACTGCTGACACATAATCCAAGGTACACCAATGTCTTGAGAAAGCGCCATATCTGCAGCCCACATTGCATAAAGCTTCCCACCATCTCCATAAACGTTTTCAGTATCACCATATTCATTCTCAACCTGAAAGGAACCAAATCTAATTATTCTTGAGCTGTTTGCCTTTGACAGAAACCAAAACCGAAAAAAAGAAATTAGCACAATCAGATAAAAGATGATTACAAACAAAAAAAAAATAAACCAAATTACTGTAATGATATTACAAACCATGATATTGCAATATAACCATTTCATGAGTGGTTTCTTTTTAAATAATTGACATGTGTTAGTGATGTTTTTTTATTGGAATTATTAGTAGTATACCACAAACATTCATATATAATAGCATACCACCCAATTTTACATCATATAGTTGCATGGACTATCAATGATTTACTACAAGAGAGATTAAGAAGCGTATTGTATTCATCTTCATAACAAGAGCAAAAATTTCTTGATAGTCAATTCCATAGGAATGAATGTCTTTTGACTACCAATCTCACTTTATACCATTCCAAGCTTCCATCTGCTCTATATTTCATAGA
The DNA here is from genome assembly GCA_019925795.1 of Dendrobium chrysotoxum. Classification (NCBI taxonomy): domain Eukaryota; kingdom Viridiplantae; phylum Streptophyta; class Magnoliopsida; order Asparagales; family Orchidaceae; genus Dendrobium; species Dendrobium chrysotoxum. The sequence continues at coordinate 42,272,316 of CM034297.1, forward strand.
TAAAATCCATCTATTCCTATCAATTTTTTCACTTTTGGTCGTTCACCAATCTTCCTAGTATATTTTTTCCCAGTGCAATCATTTTTTTCTCTCATGGTATCCTTCCAATTCTTTCTTTCAAGTGCCTCAAATATAGTTTGTGGTATTCTAACAGAATTAGAGCTGATATTTATAAGGAAGTCTTTATGGTTAGTAAAAAATTTTTGAAAAGATGTGTATTAGAAGATGGGGTGCTGAGAAGAATATGTAGCGAGGGGTGATCATTATTACCTAATAACAATTCTGAGTCACGAGCTTGTTGGTGATTTTAGCTTAGTTTAGCAAGTTCATTTATAGTTTCCATGAGGAAAGGAATGGTTTCATATTAAATTTTATGGATAATATTGTTCTTTTCTATCATATTTGATTGCAACAATCCTTTGGACGGAACTTCAATTTGTCACCATAAACGTACTCAGGATGTAGCCACTAACAATATGATGCACTCAAATCCTTGTAGAGACAGCATTGATGACAATTACTATCAATCAAATAAGCAGGTCAAGTAGGTTGGACCATTGGAACATGGGTAAGGCATGTTTAACTGAAGTAATTGTTGATGATAGGATAGATTTCAATCTCCCCATCCATTCTAAATGGCCATGGGATTTAGAATTATATGTGACCGAATCAGTACTCTTCAAGTCTATAAATCCATTAAAGTCTAGTTAACTAAAAAGAATTCTCTAAAATCTCTAAAGCTTTGAGAAGACTCTTGAACTTTGCTCTTTTTTATGATGTAAAACAGCTCATTGTTGAAGTCAGGTACCGCTCATAGACAATAAAGCACCAACGCTCATTTTGAACATCAGGCTCACTCCTTGATAATGTGACGTTGCTTGCTAATAATTATGCATCATGTTTGTTTCTAACACCTAGTGTCACTTGCTAGCAACGAGATGCTATTCTCACTTGGAAAACAATATGCTAATCCTGGTAGTTGTTGGAGAGGTCACCAACAACGAGACACTGCTTATAGCTGTTGTTGATTATGCATCATTGCTCAGGTCAACGACACTTTGAATCTTCAATATTTGTGCTGGCGGAGATAGGGGTGTGAGTCAATTCGGCTCGAGCTCAACTCTTTAACGAGATCACGAGTCAAGTTTATCGAGCCACGAATTCAAGCTCAAGCCTATACTTAAGCTCGTATATTAAACGAGCTCAAGCTCGAGCTCAATCTGGCTTGGCTCATAAGCTCATTAAGCCACTCAATTAACTTAAAATATATTTAAAAATTAATTAAAATTAGCATTATATAATATATTTTAACCTTTTTACATTAATTATATAGTAAAAATAAAAATTCTTAAAAAATAAAAATTTTTAATTTAAAACTAGGAAATTGAGTTAAGCTCGAGCTTTCCAAACCTCAAGCAATCGAACCGAGCTCGAGCATATAAATTTTTTAATGAGCCGAGCTCGAGCTTAATAAATGAGCTCAAGTCGAGCTTGAACTCATTAAGAACTAAACAAGATTCGCTCGATAAGGCAAAAACTCAACTTGACTCGTTTATACCTCTACTCAGAGACATAGTTCGTGTCATTTCTTGCCTCTATCACACCTGAATCTGAAATACATGGTAACCATTATGGTTCCCAATGTTGTCATCATCACTATGACCATTTTGGTGGCAATATTGATGCTCCTTTAGCACTAACTCTACCTGCTCAAAGGGGGACAAGCATCTATGCTTATTTACACCAACAGTAGAGTTTCACATCTAGCATGGCCATATAATTTTCCCATTCAGGATTTTCCACTTACAAACAAGAAACTCCCTAATTGTGTGTGCCTTAATTCGTGGAGCTATGATGATCACAAGTCTCGCACATTCACTTGTTTTATCGAAATTTCTTTCAGTTCACAAATTATATTACTTTTAACATTCATGAGGGGCGAGCTTACCTGAGCCAAAATGATTGGACCTCCCTGCGATGCAAATAACTTATCCCGCTTCATGATGTTCACTATAAATGTCATAAAGCTTTGCATATGACTCTGCAGCAACAAACATGATAAACAAAGACAACATTTATGAAACGAACAAAAACCAGCTGAAGTTAAAAAAGGACAAAATGCCAGCACAAACCCTCATCTTCGCACCTTGAACTGCTCGCTGTTCGATCGAAAGACAACGCCAGGAATGTAATGCAGCCAAACAGGAATCCCTCTGCAAAATCACGAAACCCTATTATCATAAGCCATCTCAGTAAGTTCCAATACATCAGATGGAAATGTAAAGCACACCCGAAATTCCACTCAGCAGCAACAAAAGGCCCGATTCGGAGAATCAGATACATCCCCGCATCCTTAACAACATTTACAAACTTTACGAGGTCGAAACGGTCCTCGAAAGAATACTAAAAACATCATCCCTGCTTTAAATCAGCAATCTAAAAAGAGAAATAGGTGTAGAAAGAGCTCGATTAGGTAAGAAAACGTCTCACATTTCCTGGGGAAAGCTCGTGACCGTTCCAGAAGACGTAGGTCTCGATCACATCAGCTCCTCCCTCCTTCGCAGACGCGACAAGGCCCGGCCACATCTGCTCACCGAGCTCAATTAGCATGATTCAGAGAACCAAAACAAGAGAAATGGGAGAGAGAAAGAGCTTACGGAGGGGACGCTGCGTGGATAGTGGATGGAAGCGGAGATGAGGAGGCGGCGCCGACCGTCGATGATGAGGGAACGGTGGTCGTAAGTGACATTCTCCGCCGAAGTGGAAGAGAGCACGAGAAAGAAGGATAAGAGAAGAAGACGGCTGAAGTTCGTTATCTCAACCGCCATTGACAAAGCTGGGAAGAGGAACGAAGAAGAGTGTCCACTGTAGCTGTAACAGCGGAAATGCAGATTGGAAGAGCGGCGTACTGCTACAAGCTGGCTTTCTTCTGGCGGGCCATTCAATTGCAAGCAGAAGCAAATCCCGAGCCTCTTGGTTTAGCAGATCCGAACCATTTCCTTAGGTTTCAAAAAATTAATGTTTTTTTATTTCACTCGCCCGTTACCGACAAAATTATTTATATATAAATACTAAAATAAGTCCATGTTTATTGATTGGAATTAAAAAATTATAATTAATAATGATTTTTGCCAATTAATATTCATAATTTTGTATAATATAATATTTTTAATTAGCAAAAAATATTAAGAAGATAATGCTCGTCATATGTAACGTGTGAGGTGCATCAAAAATAGTATTGAAGTAGGGTTGTGGTGCATTAAGTGTGACAATTATCTTTAATACGGCAGGTACGGGAGAGGATGAGATGTACGTGAGATGTTGTCATAACGGTGATCTCATCAATGAAGCGGAACAAACATATTTTTTTATGTTTTGTTTAAAAGAAATTTGTCTGATGATTAGGTGGTGGTGTCATAGCCCAAGATCTAATTTGAAAGGAATTTCTTGCATATATATTTTCATCAATATTTACAAATACATATCTTTCTATGTCGTCCAATAAACAATAATAACAAAATCAAGATTCTTTCATTTAATTCATCATGAAAAATCAAAAGATACATATTCACAAATGTTTGCCATGATTGTTAAAATAATGGGTTCATAAAATAAACATAGCTAATATGGGCCCTAGAAGTATCTGAAATCTACTCAACTGAAGTTTTATCATTTCCTGAAATTAACATGTACAGGTAAAATAGGAGTGAACAAAACTTGCTTAACATATTACTTGAACCCTATTATAGAATTCAATACACACATACAATAACTTGCATATCAGTATAACTTTGCACGAACAACAAAATTTATTTAATATACTAATATGATATTTATATTTTGTCTTATAACTAACAAATATGTGACAGAATGAAGCTTATGACAATATAGGGTACATATTGGAATATAATAAAATAAGCATTCATTGAACATAATTAAAATAAATCAAAAGGAAATAACATTTAACATTACATTTCAATATCTTACACTTTTTCATTATCCTCTTTAGACATCCACTTGATCATAATTTCCCTAAGCCCATTATAACTTTACTTCCACTCCACTTGATCATAATTTCTCTATGCCCTTTATAACTCTACTTTCACTTATAGCTCCACTTAATAACTTCACATATGTTTAGGCATATCAAACACACAAATGAACAATTATATAAGTGCACAAGCCCTCATATCTCCACTTGAATGCATATAAAATATCCACCATCAGCTACTCACAATTCCTCCCCCCCCCCCCCCCCCCCCCCCCCCCCCCCACACACACACACACACATTTGAACACATGCCTATAGAAAACATCAGAATACTTTCAATATGTACAAATATCATTATTTTTAAAATAAACATAGTAATATGAATATTTTCAACATATATAAATCATACCTCTCACATTAAAGAAGTATACAAAATGAATATAAAGTGTTAATAATGGCTTACCGATATTTTTCTTCTTCTATCCCAGTGATCCCTTTAGTTCTTACAGCACCAATAGAGAAAGATATCAATTTGATGATCGAAAGCCAAGTAAGGGAGGCTTTAGCTCAATCTCAAGGGCTGCATCTATTCCAAAGGGTAAGCCCTACCCTAAGGAGCATGATTCGGTCCCTTATCCAAAGATCTTCATGCCACATTCATTTAAAGTCTTTAGCAGTCTAGAGAACCCGATACAGTATCTGGCCTATTTTCGAGCAAGTTGTTGTAAAGCTAGAGGGTCTGATACTCTACTATTTTGACAGTCTATTAGCAGTCTTTTTGGATTTGGTCAGGTGAGTATCAAGTTATTCCCATTCGTCATTTCGATCTGATCAGGCAAATGTTGGACTAATTTCTACCATTTGTCCCACCATTTTAACATGATTGGTTGTGTGATTATTGAGTTCTCATGTTCGGTTGCTAAGTTGTATCTTCTTTGAGATAGGGAGGTCAATGCCAACATGTGCGATTCTCTCATTGTTCACCACAGCTGTTGGGGTTATGTTTGTTGACCTACCTTTTGGCATCGGTCACTTACACGAGCATATTGCATATTTCATAGGTTGATACACTTGTCTGCATATTGTGTCCATGAAGGGTCAAATCGTGCATTTTATCTTGATTCGTCATCGACCTTAGGATTTACTCCTTTTTGACCACATGTTGTCCACTATTGATTCTAAAATACATGTGGTTAGGTTGATGCCAATTCAATCTGATTTCACTCGTTTGAGCCTTTATCGCACATCTTTATTCAGTACGTAAAATCTTTTGATCTAAGCCTTATTTTGCAAAATAGATTATGATAGTGTGTCCAAATGGCCAAGTCCTTTCAAAACGGGTCTATTTGCCTCAAATTAGACATCATTTGATATGTATCAAGGAGAGAGAGTAAGATTATTATTATTATTATTATTATTATTATTATTATTATTATTATTATTATTTTCATATGTATAATTTAAAAAATATCTTTTTTGGTTAATATAAAATTAAATAAATATACTAAGTTAAATTCAAATTAAAGTGTGAAAATAAAATAAATACATATACTTATTTAATACAAATAAAAATAATATCATATTCAAATTAATTTCAAATCAACCTTAAATACAAATCAAATTTTACCCTACCTTTTCATCTCCTCCCGAGTAAATCTTGATCTAATGATTGAAAATAAGGCATCAAAGACAGCGTTTAATAGCATTGAATATCAACCACTTGATTTATGACATAAAGGCGTTGTTTTGAAAATCGGACCGGACCGGCCGGTTCAACCGTGAACCGCTCTGGTGGCCGGTCCGATCCAACTTACAAAATTGGCTCTGCATCGAACTGGATCAAACTGAATTGAACCAGCAGTTCAACCGGTGAACAGCTGAACCGATCCGGGTTGAAAGGAACTGGCCGGTTTATAAAAAAATTTATTTTTTTTTAATTAAATTTTAAACAATATATTTTAATTTGTTAAATTCTTTTAATTTTTTTAAATATGATGATTAATTACACCATAATTTATGTAAGTTATCTCAAATATCTCACATAATTTGTTTGGTAAAAATTGTGTACTTCACACTTTATGAAGGGTTCAAAGCAATAACCTCAAACTCCTCCTATAATGTGGGACTAAAAAAGTTGCATGAATATTTAGTATGTGAATTTGAGCTTATTTGGGCTAGTTGGGCTTCAAATTTGAGCTTAGTTGGGCTATAAATTTGGGCAATATGTATTATAAATTTGCTATAATATATATTATAAGAATTATAATATAAAATTTTAATATTATAAATTTAAATATTATATTAAATATTATTCTTATAAATATATTTAATTTTAAATATATAAATATATTATTCTTTAATGATATTTATATTTATAATTTTTATTATGTATTTTTTAAATTTATAAATATTATTAAATGCTCAAATATTTAATTATTTATATTATATTAATGATCATAAATTTTTAATATTATAAATTTATATATTATATTAAATATTATTCTTATAAATACATTATTCTTAAATGATATTTATATGTATAAAATTTTATAAATATTATTAAATGCTCATATACTTAAATTATATTATGTTAATTTTATTAATTTTTACTAATATTATTATTTATTACATCATCCGATTCGACCCAGGTTCGATTGGTCGAATCGTGAACCTCTCCTTCAGATTCGTTGTCCGATCCGATTTTCACAACCTTGCATAAAGGGCTAATGTAACATGACTTCTTATGTTTTCATTTCAGGATTACTAAGGGCAAGTAGGTCGGCCACACAGGAAAAAAAATACGTCTACAATTTAAGCTTCTCTCGCTCACGCTCTCCCCTCCTCTCGGGAAATTATTCTGTTCAGATTCCAGACGTAGAGCTATCTTCGGAGGCCAATAATATTGTTACGCGTGGTATGCTTACGTAGACGATGCCTAACCCGACCCGGTCCAAATCATGAGTCTAGAAGCCCAACCAGTCCAAACATTAAATTTAGAGTTAACGCTTATTTTTTTTCAAGATTTCAGGTGCGAATCATCGCAATATATATTAGGCTTTTAGGGCAAAATAAAATAAGAAGAATGCCGATGAATATGAAGATTGAGGAGGGCATTTCTCTTTACGAGCAAACGATATTCTCACAGGGCGCGGAGGCCGAAAATTGGTATATAGACATCCAGGAAGTGAGCTCCCAAGAAACAGAATAGTTAAACAAAGTGCAACCAGAGGGAAAGTTCAGCTTATCGGTAAAGTTCATCATCTTCCATATTGTCTTTACAATAATGTAGTCATTATGTATATTTGACCTCTTTTATTGTTGTCATTATGTTGTTACATGTATCTCTACTATTGTTTGTCAGGCTTTTGGTTGAGTTGGTTGAGGAGACGGTTTGGCTCTATCTCCTATTTCTCCTAGTATTGATGGCCCTTTATTATTATTTTGACCTAATTTATTGCTTTCTTTATTACTGGTTTGACAATCTTCTCTATATAAGCTTGTTCGAAGTTTACTTCTTCCCTTGCCTTGTAATGGAATGCGGTGGTGTGGATTTTTACAAAAACTTCAACTGCGTACGCTCTGCATATTAGCTGCGTATTTACAACTACACAGCGAATACGCAGCAATCCTTATTATCCGGTGAACTAGCATTTTCTGCCTCTTCATGGAATTCCAATGCTGATGGTTTAGCAAAACTGAGTGCCTAAATCTTCAGCACAGGAATTGCCATGAAGATGCGCATTACAAAAAATGGGGAGACTGGATAGTCAAGATTTGCTGCGTATTCGCTCTGTTGTTGTACTAGGCAGTAAATTATTATAATTGATATAGAAGAGGGAACATCGGCTCATAAGTTCTTTTTTTTTAGCTCTTTCAAGCAGTAGTGAGCTGAATGTATCTTATAGACTTTGTAAAATGTATTTACTGCTTAATTATTGCATTTTTGTTGAGTATTTGTTGCACATTTTCTACATATTTATATATATTTATGAGCCTTTTATCTTTTGCCTTATTAGATAATTTTAAAGAATGTGGGGGCCGTGACATGAGTAATAATTTTTGTTAGCTATGGACTGACGCGTGGCAGATATGGTTAGGAAGGTTAGTTGAATTTTTATAAGCCTTTACTGACTTTTTGTTGCTTACTCTTCTTTAATATTCTAATTTCCCCTATATAATATGGGAATGTTTGGCTTAGGGTACTCATGATTATGGAAACAGAAGTAATGCAGCCTGGACAGAAGGTAAGATTTTTACTTTAGAAAGTAAGTATAAGGCTGCTGTTAGTTTGTGATTCTTTTGAGGACGGATTAACTAAGTAGATTGTGAAATTGTAAGAATCACAAAACTAGTTAATTCTTATCCTCAAACGAATCACAAACTAACAGTAGTGTTAGACTTAGTTCTAAAGTAAAAAAACTTTTCTTCTATCTAAGGCTGCATTACTTCTGTTTGCATAATCATGTCTCCGCAAGAAAACAAGGCACCTTGACCTCTACCTCTAAAATTCTTTTGTTTAATTTTTTTTCATAGAATGTACATAGGTTCTCTTATAATTGTTATAAATATTCTTTTAATTTGTTCCTTATGTTTTTTATTTTTGTAATATTTTATCATTTATAAGAAGTAATTATATTGTATCATTCATTTTTTTGATTAAATATATTATAGAATACATATAGAATGCGTATTGACGGTGTACCATATGCGTATTTCCTCAAACGATAGAAAATAACCTAAATATTAAAGAATCTTTTTGGGAATTCCTAAAAATAAGAAATAATTATTTTATTATGTATAATAAACCATGATTCATTAAGCTTCACATCCCACTCAATCTTTATGACTCTAGAAACTTAAACCCTTAACCCATTACTCTATACTCTAGAACTATAGCTTATATAACATGATGCACTGCATAAAATTTGTGTCCACTTAATAGAAATTTCAAATTACATTCTATTTTCTCAAAATAAACATAGTAAATTATATTTTAAAATGAATAATTATGAGAGGCAATATGTATCATTCATTTGTTTGATTAAATTTATTAAATTTGTAAATACAAGTAGAAAGTAGATGCGTATAGAATGCATATAGCATACATATTGATGACGTACCATATGCGTATTTTCTACGTACTTCCTCAAACGATAGAAAATACCCTAAATATTAAAGAATCTTTTTTGGAATTCCTAAAAATAAGAAATAATCATTTTATTATGTATAATAAACTATGATTCATTAAGTTTCACACCCCACTCAATCTTTATGACTCTAAAAACTTAAACCCTTAACCCATTACCCTATACTCTAGAACTATAGTCTATATAACATGATGCACTACATAAAATTTGTGTCCATTTAATAGAAATTTTGAATTACATTCTATTTTTTTCAAAATAAACATAGTAAATTATATTTTAAAATGAATAATTATGAGAGGCAATATGTGTCATTCAATTGTTTGATTAAATTTAAAAATGCAAGTAGAAAGTATATGCGTATAGAATGCGTATTGACGGCGTACCATATGCATATTTCCTACGTACTTCCTCAAATGATAGAAAATATCCTAAATATTAAAGAATTTTTTTTGGAATTCCTAAAAATAAAAAGTAATTATTTTATTATGTATAATAAACCATGATTCTTTAAGCTTCACACCCCACTCAATCTTTATGACTCTAGAAACCTAAACCCTTAACCCATTACCCTATACTCTAGAACTATAGCCTATATAACATGATGCACTACATAAAATTTATGTCCACTTAATATGCATCATTCATTTTTTTGATTAAATATATTAAATTTAAAAATGCAAGTAGAAAGTAGATGCTCAAAAATTAATATATGCACAAAAATTTCTCAATATATTGTACATTAAACAATTACAGATCATGAAAATTAAAAGTTCATTTCAATAATGTACAGAGTAATGCGTATGCGAATTCTGACCTATATTTTGGCATATTAGCCTGCCAATCTTTCCTATGAGTCCAGTTGGTGTTATTTTGAAGAATAATATTTTCCATGTATTTGCAAAACATACATTCCGTAATCCACATTATTAGTCTGAGTAGGTGCGCCCTTGATAGTCTGAAACTTCCACTTATTGATATCACTTTCGAAAGCTTTTTTTAAGTCCCTATATAAGCTTTTAATCTGAATAATATATAGAACATAATTTAGTTCACTGTTAAATAAAAAATTTTAAGTAGTTGATCTGAAACTTACTATCTTTAGATCAATATTTCTATGCATGGGGTTGGGCATAAAATCATAAAATTTCCACTTTCTTTCATTCAACAACCCAACCAGAAGGGTCCAGTGCGAATCGTCAATAATTGGATGAATTAGAATTTCGCATGACTTCACAGAATTATAATTATGTGATCGATAAATAATTTTGAATTTCGATCCTTCACCTTGTAATGCTGTAGGAATTAAATATAAGAAATAAAAAATGAAACAGCTAAAAATATTATGTATAAATTATACATACATACATACTAACCCAATATATTGGCGAGATGTATAAAAATTTATGATACTTATCAGGCCAAAGTTTACTTATCTCATGTAATAAAATGGCGAAGGCATCTACATGATCATTGTTAAGGTAACTATCGGATAATATTTCGTCAAGGCTACGTCGAGAAATTATAATGTTTCCAGCCAAAAATATTATATCACTCCTGCAAAAAAAAATTAATGAACAAAATATGCAGTTAATAAGTAGTAATTATGCATGATATACGCAGCAAATAAGCAGTAATTACTCATAAATATGCATCACAAACACAATAATTACGCATAAAATATGAATCACATACGCATAAAAACACTAACAAAAATGGAGTTAATAACATAGTGAGAATGTTTACGTGTCAGTGAACTTCATAATGCTTTCATTCAAAAATGTTTCTTCTCATAACTCAACATCTTTATGCCAACGTAGTCCACTTTTTGATGTGTAGGGTTAGGAGTTATTATAACTTGATCAACGTTGATTGGTTCTTTTTGGGATGGTTCTTTTTGGGATGGTTCATTTTGGGATGGTTCTTTTGGGATTGGTTCTTTTTGGGATGGTTCTTTTAGGATTAGTTCTTTTTGGGATGATTCTTTTTGGAATGGATCTTTTATGTATGGTTCTTTTACACCCTCTGAATTTAATTTCTGTTTCTTGTACACCCTCTGAATTCTTATAATACTCTCTTCCTCTTCCAACACACCTGCTTCTTTATCCTCTTTTAAAGCTTGGGCAGGGATAACTAGTTTGTCATGGGCAGGATTGGACTGGTCTGGAACATTAGACTGCTCTAGGGCTTTGGTTTTGTCTACAGCTTTGGTCTCCTCCTCGCTTGGGACTTGGGTCTTTATATATTCTGAAGATATATTTTTTATTTTACACTGGCTGCTTGCATGATGAGGAGGAGGGAGCAGGATGTTGCTCAGGGTAGAGCATGCCGTGAGTAATATTGTTGAGCTTGTAATCAATTAAATTCACTCTTTGTACTAGTTCCTTAACCTTCATACTCATCATATCTTCAAATTCATGGAATAGGTCAGTGTAGGTATCCTGAACTATTTTGATTATTTTATCTTGAAGAAAATCAAATGATTGAGCTAAAAATGAAAAGTGTGGTTATTTGGGTGATTGGGGTTGGGGTTACTAGGGAGATTGGGGTTGGGGTTGCTGGGCATAGCAGGGGGGGGGCGAGAAGCTGTTCAAGAGTGGAAGTGTGCTGGGGAGAATGATGGCTTGATAAATATTTCTGAATGCCCAGTTGATTAGCTTCCTCCTGGGTAACTCTCTGGAGGTCATAAAAAATCTATGAAAATTTAAATTATTAGCAAATCACTAGTCTCAATTATCTTTTTAGAGGTAATTATTAAAATTTGCTGCATGACAAATCTGTATACGTACATATCATTTTTTTAAATTAACAAATAACTTAGTGGTCTTCTCGGTATTATATACAATATCATCGGCCCATCGAAGAAAACGGAGCCTTTTGTCAGGGTACATAGGGTGATGAATGGAAGTGTGCTCTAGGAACCAAACCTGTATAAGATCAAAGTTAATTTTAACAAATAAATTAGTCAAATTAAACATTAAATTAGAATAATTTTAGTACTCACAATTAGCAAATACACAAAATCATTGATGTAACCAGCTGGCTTGTTCTTTAAAATCTTCATAGATACATTATTAAACTCTTCAACCAAACATTCCCTACTGGACCATGCCCAGTTAATTGATGAAAACTCATCAACATTATTTGATATTATAAGTAAAAACTTAGGGGTTTTGAAGTTACTAAGTTGAAAAAATAAATTTGAACATAAATATAAAATAAATGTTTTGAACATAGTCTCCGGAGGGCTATGTCTGTTCAACTCTAGTATTTCCAATTTTATATCCTTTGAGGCGACTCCAATTGGTGGCAAGGTAAGCTATGAAATCTCTGCACCTCTGTTTGACAGACTAGTAAGGAGGGTGACTTCATCAACAGAAAAATGTATAATATGACCATTTATAATAAAATATTATTTTGAAATATCCTACATTGTCATCAGCTAGTAAATAAGTGGGGCATTTTGCTCGAATGCAGGAAATTGAAGAAATTGGTAGATATTTAATCTCTTCAAATTATCCTCAACTTCCGGAGGAATTATCTCAGCAAATTTGTCGCAGATTATTCGGAATGTTGAAACATAGCAATGATAAGAGATGGGGCAGACGTAAATCTGTGTAAATTAAGAAAATAAAAATGAAATAAGATACATATTTAAGTAGAGTAATACATAGAGCGTACGCATAATAATACGCAAAAAATACGTAGAGCGTACACAAAAAATACACAGATCGTATGCATCATATACGCAAAAAATATGCAGATAGTATGCATCATATACGTAGAAGATACGAAGAAATCACTCCTAAAAAATAAGCAGAAGGTAAGAATATACGCAAAAGATACGCAGAAATCACGCATACTTTACCCTAAAAATACGCAAAAGGTAAGAAATAAATATTCTTCTTTCCCTATCGTAATATTTTTTATTTTTTTATGATTTTAAGATCCATAGTATTTATATTAAAATGTTAGGTGTAGTTTTCAACAAATACATTAATTTTTTATAGCAAAATATTAGGGTTTTAGTCTTCAACAAATACATTAATCTGTTGTATACAATAAAAACACAGAGAATAGCAAAAACTAGTCTTTTTTTTTGCAGGTGTCTCCTCCATTTCTTTCTCCTTCATTTGTTTCTTCTGCACCATTTGTTTCTTCTCCATTTGAGCAGAGTAGAATGCCGGAAGTTGCAAGGAGAATTTTTTGATCGCCCCTCGGAGAATTGTGAATGCCAGAAATTGAAAACTGAACATGCGCTTGAAATGTGAAAAGTTTCCATCATTTTACCTTTTTACCTTTATTTTGGGCAGGCGGGTGTCTTCTCCCCTCCTCCGGTCAGTTGACAAGACAGTTAGATTAAAATCGGGCCGGTAGTGGACTATCCACGGAAGCATACCACACGTAATAATATTATTGGCATCCGAAAGTAGCTCTACGTCCGGAATCCGAATAGAATAATTCCTCCTCCCTCTCACTCAAAGGAAATTCCTCCCTTCGGTCTCTCTGCTCAAGCAACCAACCGGCCGAACTAGCTCACCCCACTGCTTCCTCACCCGATGTTGCACGGCCTCTAGTCGACCCATCCACCAGCTTGCTCCTGACCACGTAGATCTGAGCTTCATGACCCCGACACCTCCTCCAACTCCCTCATAGACCCAACGTTGGTGTGCCAAATCGACTCTGGCTGGCCTTTCTATTTCATCGCCGAGCTACTCGAGGCCCTCCTACTCCTACAGTAGACCCGACCCCACCTAGTCGTCATATTCTGTAACTCTGAACTACTACCGCCGTGCCCCATTCCATTAAATCCTGAGCTGCAGTTGCTCTTCTCTCCATAAACTTCGTCAAGGAGAAAGATAGATAGAGCTATTGTTCTTTTTCCGTCTCTAAAAAAATGGAAAAGAGAATTGCTGGTCTCTTTCCGCTACAACGCTTCGGGCAATTAAGCAAGAGGCAAGGGGACATTTGTTCCATCAAGAGAAGTTGTGTGAGTGAAGACATAGGCATTGCGGTCACGTATCTGGTAATCTGTGTAGATAAGAATTATATATTAAATATTGCAATGATTGTTTGAACTCCTCAAACAGAGATATAGTTCTTTACATTCATTGATTATATTGATGGGGTAAAATGGATTTCTTCTACCCTATTATTATTAAACAGCTAATTATGCAAATAATGTTTCCATTTATCTATGATTTTCAGTAGTGAATCTCTCACTATTCATATACACATTTATGCATGCCCTTAGTATTTCATTTGTTAGATCCAAAAATTCTTGTTAATGGCAAAGCAAAATAAACTTATTTCTAGATTATACATTTATTAACTCCATTCCAATATGATTAACACTTTTTGTATGGGCAAAAGTATGAAGTTCCCATTCCGAATTTGTCAAACTTGTTCTGAAATAATAACAGAGAAATGAAGTGTCGTAGCAACAATTTTTAATATCTTGTGGTTATATTTTAGTTTCTTATATAGTGGACTAAAGTGTTACACAACATATTCTTTTCTTAATTAATGCATTTAATGAAATAGTTAAAACTTATATTAGTTGAGTCTAGTATCACAGAAAAAAAGAAAATCAGAACATTTTCATTTAATATTAACACCTGACATTATACAACCCGTGGAGATTTATCACCTCACTTCATAGATTTGTTAAATTAGTTGACAATTGTTAATTTCTCACTATTAATTCATATAAAATGTAATTGCGTACTCTTAGTTTTCCTTATTTGAAACCAATTTTCTAATAAATAGTCTTAACGACATGCACATCTCTCACCAATGAATCTTGATTTTGAGCATCCAATAAAAAGAAAGAGAGTTGGATAGCTTCTTGTGCGAATATTTTCTTAACAAATATCCTATGAAACTAATGTGATATTTATTTGGCCACTAATTTGACTAAAACAAAATTATCTATGATGGAAATTTATGCATATTCAAATTCCTTGAAAATCTAAAGTGCCTGCAACTTAATTGATTTTCTTTGTCAATATAAATTCACACATTAACCTCCATTTGAGTTAAAACTTTACATAAATGATGATGTTAGCTATCCTAATCCTTATGTCTAAATACATAGTAACAAATATGGTTAGAGATATATGAGAAATCAATGTTAATATGTAATTTTGACATTTATACATAATTCAAAGTGGAGCGTATTATATCACATGCTATGGAGGCGACATATAATATAAAGAATAATTATGTTGGACAAACTTCATATGTCTTATACTGCGAGGTTATTGGTATATTTTCTTTCGTGTGCGACAATGAATGGCCATAATGAAAAGCTTACTATAAATTTGTGATTTCATGCTTACTATATGTTGTATATTAAAAATTTGTAGGATTTGTTGGAATGATTCATCTGTACATTTGAATATAAACATAGATTATTCCTACCATCTTTTGTGTGTATTTGAAACTTAGCATCAATCAAGATTCTTTCTCAGGTTAGTAATTGCTCATTCAAAATTATTTTGAGATTGTACCTTGGAAGTCTCATTTTGATATGAATATGTGATGTCATTCATCTTGATAAAGAGTTGTTTCCTTTAATTTTATACATATTAAATTACCTACAAAGTTTAGACTTCCTATTTCTATGCATAAAGAGTTGTAATATCTATGTTTGTCTTTTGATTTGGGATAAAAGATCTATGCATTATTCACTTTCATTTGCATAAACAAGAAGTAAGAGACTATATACATATGTTCAATATTAATGAATTATAGAAATATTTGAAAGTTATTATGCATATTTGGATCCCAACAACATGTATGTATTCAATATTCAAGGAGCCTTGATTAGATTGGATAATTTCATATATTCTTCTTTGCTTTGAGATTAAATACAGATGCAACTTCATTGAGCTATGATTGTATCTCCTTTTTTTATTCCTTTCATTGAATTCTTGTTATAAATGGGAAGAGTTATTATTTATTTTCTTAGTTATTTGAAATATTTACAAGCATCAAATACTTATTATGAATTATAAAGTGTTGAGATGATCTTAAGATGTTGTAAATAACATCTAGCTTGCATTAATCTTCTTTATGTCATCATCATGCTTATACATACATGTTAGTTTGTACATTTTAATGTGCAAAATTCTGACACCTGTTTTTCTCTTCGCGTTATCTATGAGGTACATTTGGAGCTACTTAGGCAACAAAATAGCCATTTCATCAAAATAGTGGTGCTACGACAGGTTGCACCATCGACTTGCTTTGATGAGGTAATTGTCTGAAACTTAGAGTCCCCTAGCTCTCTTAAATCATCCATGTGAATATGATTGCCCTAAATCTTAGGTCCTTGTAGAAGCCATGCATTTAATTTTTCAAATCTAATAACCCGTTAGTGAGTATAACTTTACTTGTTAATGACAATCTTAGAGATGTATAGTACTAATTCATCACCCACAACCTAGAATTTTACCCCTTTGATTCTCATAAATCATAATGTGTCTAATAAAATAAATATGTTAATAAAGATAAAATAAGATCATTAATATAAGAAAATCAAATTTATCAAACTTTAATGAGTGAAAGTTATTAATGAACTGACATTAAATAAAGTAATAATAAAATCCAAATGAATTAAAAGTAAATAAGTCAAGTAAAAATCAATAAAGATTAAAATAAAGATAAAACAAAATTCCAAAAATAAAATTAAATAATTAAACTTGAATAATTAAATAACCTTAATTAAAAATTAATAAAAGATCAAATAAATTATTTTAAAAATTAAATAAATTAAAAGAAAACCCTCGAACAATAAATAACTTTCAATTAACTTAAACTAGCTTTGATTATTAACTTAATTAAGCTTGATTTAATTAAATGAATACATTAATTTAATATATGATATAATAGTGTTACAAAGTAAAAAATCAGAAATCAGGATTTTATAACACAAGCTTTTGAAAGTATTAAGTGGCGCACGGATTTTTCTAAGACCTTTAACGATCTGAAAGGAAAGAAAGCTTGGTTGGGCTCATTTTGTGCCTCTTTTTCAATTTATTTGGCGCTTTGCGCATCTTTTCATTTTTGATACACTATGTGTATCTTTTAGTTGGCGATATTTCGCATCTTTTCAGCTTTGGGCTCATTTTGTGCCTCTTTTTCAATTTATTTGGCGCACTGCGCATCTTTTGTAAGCTTTCTTCTTTTCATAGTCGTTAAATAGTATCAGCTGTGAAATTATCTTCCAGATATAGAAGACTCTCTCCATAATAAGGAAGAGTAATTCACAAAATAAAAACTATACGTCATATGATAAGTGCAATCACTTGGTTTAGAAAATTAAAATAATGACTTAAGACTTTGAAAATACTATTGATATGAGGTAGATTACTGTAGGAAGATAAAATAAATCTCTATTTCAAAAACTAAAATTTTAATTTTGAAGAGGATATTTATCCAAAAGAAATAATACACCAGTAAAGGAGTTAGAGGAAGAGAAACAATCATCAATATTTCTTCCCTTTAACAGATCCAGTGGAATCAATCACTGCTTATCAGCTTTCAAATAAAAATAAGATAAAACTCCCAATCAGAAATTCAGATTATCAGAAGTAGTGAGCAGTGATCAGATTTTGAAAAGTATAAAACAGTAAGTGCAAGAGATGAACCAGTGAATAAAAATAGGTAAAAAATCACATCAAAGTGAATGCTCAAATCAAACTAACAACAAGGCTAAAACAGAAATCAGCAGAAAAAATAAAACCAACTGAAAGCAAATAATCAAATCAAAAACTAACTAACAGAAAACAGAATAACAATCAGAATAATCAGAAATCAGCAGTCATCAGAATCAAGCATTTATATCAATCACACCTAATCTGGTTCTCAAAATGCTGAATGAGTCAAAGGCCAGTGGTTTAGTGAATATGTCAGCCAGCTGATTTTCAGTTGCTACATGATGTAGCTCAATGTCCCCTTTTGTAACATGGTCCCTAATGAAGTGATGCCTTATATCAATATGTTTGGTCCTAGAATGTTGGATTGGGTTCTTAGAGATGCAAATGGTACTAGTATTATTACACAGAATAGAAATTGTGCCAACAGGTAAACCTAAATCCAAAACTTGTTGCTTTAACCAAAGAACTTGGGCCACACAACTTCCTAAGGCAATGTACTCAGCTTCAACAGTGGAAAGTGCAACTGAGTTCTGTTTTCTACTGGACCAGGAGACTAGAGACTGTCCTATGAATTGACAAGTTCCAGAAGTGCTCTTTCTATCCATCCTACACCCTGCAAAGTCAGAATCAGAATATCCAATGATCTCAAAAGAGGTGTTGTGCCTAGGGTACCAAATTCCTAAGTTTGGGGTCCCTAAAAGATATCTAAGAATTCTCTTAACAACAGTCAGGTGGGACTCTTTAGGATCAGCCTGAAACCTAGCACAAAGATAGACACTAAATATGATATCAGGTCGGCTAGCAGTCAGGTAAAGTAGTGATCTTATTATTCCTCTATACTTCTTCTGATTAACAGATTTTCCACTTGAATCCTTATCTAACTGAACAGAGGAGCTCATGGGAGTATTGATTAGCTTGGCTTTGTCTATTTTATATTTCTTCAAAATGTCCTTAGTGTATTTAGATTAATTGAGAAAGGTTCCATCATCCGTTTGCCTTATGTTAAACCTCAAAAAGTAGGATAATTCTCCCATCATACTCATCTCAAACTCCTTACTGATTATTTTAGAAAACTCATTATATAAATATTTATCAGAAGATCCAAAAATTATATCATCAACATAGATCTGGACAATGAGTAAGTCATCCCCTATTCTCCTTAGAAAAAGGGTGGTATCTACGCTCCCCTTAACAAACTCTCTTTCTAACAGGAATGTGCTGAGCCTCTCATACCAAGCTCTGGGTGCCTGTTTCAATCCATACAAGGCCTTTTTTAATTTATAAACATGATTTAGATATTGGGAACTCTCAAAACCTTGGGATTGTTCTACAAAAACATCCTCTTTTATTACCCCATTTAAAAAGGCACTCTTGACATCCATTTGAAACAGCTTAAATCCCTTATAACAGGCAAATGCTAGTAGCACTCTAATGGCTTCCAATCTAGCTACAGGGCAAAGGTCTCCTCAAAATCAATCCCTTCAATCTGATTATACCCCTTAGCCACCAATCTTGCCTTATTTCTCACCACCACTCAAGAATTATTCATCTTATTCTTAAAGATCCACTTGGTTCCCATAATACTTTGATTTCTAGGTCTTTCTACTAACTCCCAAACATCATTCCTTACAAACTGATTCAATTCTTCTTGCATATCTAAGATCCAAAACTCATCCGAAAGGGCTTGATTGATGTTGGTGGGTTCAGTCATTGAGATAAAGGTAGACTGGTTTACTTCCTTCCTAAGTCTATGCCTAGTCCTAACACCTTCAGAAGGGTCTCCTAAGATCAGTTCTTTAGGATGACTCGAAGAATATCTCCAATCTCTAGGCAATGTGGTTTGAGGTTCTACCCTCTCCTTCAGATTTGCATTTCCAATCCCTTGGGTAATTTCCTCTACCTCTTCTTCTTCCTCAATTCTATTCACCTTAGGATCAGATTCATCAAACACCACATGAGTTGTCTCTTCCACCACCAAAGTCTTTTTATTGAACACCCTAAGGATTTCCCCATACTATAATAGCCTAAGAACACTCCTTCATCAGATTTGGGGTTAAACTTTCCTAAGGGTGATTTCCCGTTGTTTAGAAAAAAAACCTTACAGCCAAAGACATGGAGGTGGGACATGTTTGGAGTTCTACCCTTAATGATCTCATAAGGTGTCTTGTTCAGTTTTGATCTCACATTCACCCTATTCAGCACATAACAGGCAGTGTTCACCGCTTCAGCCCAGAAGTATTTTGGAAGTGAATACTCGGCAAGTATGGCTCTAGCGGCTTCCACTAAGGTCCTGTTCTTTCTTTCAGCTACCCCGTTCTGCTGTGGGGTCCTAGGAGCTGAAAAATTAAGACTACTCCCTTGCTCCTCACAAAAACTTCCAAATTTTACATTTTCAAACTCTCCACCATGATCACTATGAATAGTCAAGATCTCACAACCTAACTTCCTCTGAATCCAAGTGGAGAAGGACTTAAACTCATCAAATGACTCAAATTTGTGGGACAAAAATTTAATCCAAGTGAACCTCGAGTAGTCATCTACAATCACAAATTCATAGACTTTTCCCCCTAAGCTGGTAGTACTAATGGGTCCAAAGAGGTCCATATGAAGAACTTCTACAGGTCTAGAGGTACTAATGTCCTTAACAGGGTGAAAAGAGGACTGGACTTGCTTTCTTAACTGACAGGCATCACACAGGTGATCCTTAGTGAACTTAAGCTTGGGCACACCTCTAACTAAGTCCTTTTGGGTGACTCTTCTAAGGGTTTTCATATTGGCATGACACAATCTCATATGCCACAACCAAGACTCATCAGCGGCAATTTTTAAGCAAATTGAATTCTCAGATTTAATGCAACTTACATTCAGCTTGTAGACGTTGTTGATCCTTTGCCCCTGCAAAACAACTTTATCATTTAAGCTTAAAATGTAGCCAGTGAGCATGAATTTGATGCTGTATCCTTTGTCACAAAGTTGGCTGATGCTCAGCAAGTTGTGTTTCAGTCCATCTACAAGCAAAATATTGTCAATCATAAAATTCTTTAAATCACCAATTATACCTGAGCCTACCACCCTCCTGGTGGTGTTATCTCCAAGTGTAATCTTGCCTCCAGCCCTGGCCTCCAGCAAAATGAACTGATTTGTATCTCCAGTCATGTGTTTAGAACATCCATTGTCCAGGTACCACATGCTCTCACGAGGTCTTGTGTGAGAGCACCCCTATAAAAATATCAAACGTTAGTCTTAGGAATCCAAACAGGTTTGGGTTCCTTCTTATGAAAAGAAGGATGCAATGTATGCGTGCTGTGCTGTGAAACAGGCAGTTTGGGCCTCCACACCTAATGTGTACTACGGTGAACAGTGCAGGTGTGGGAAATGTATCCTAACATGCCACATGAATAACATCTAACACCAGGAAAAGGGTTAACTAATCTACGTGAGAGATAGTGCTTCTTCCTAGGTTTATACAAAACATGCTTTGATGATTTTAAATCTGAATCTACAAAAGGTGGAGGTGCATAAAACTGTGCAAAAGTAGGAGGTGTTTGGTTTTTCTCAAAAGTACTGATTTTCACTTTAAAAAATTCATTCTCCTTATTTAAACTTGCAATTTCAAAATTTAAAGCTCCATTGCTACTTTCTACTTCACATGCCATGGTATCTAATTCTTTAAAAGCTCTCTCCAAATCAACATGAGTGGTTTTCAGTGAATCATGCACAATAACTAAATTAGAATATTTTTTATTCAATTCATCTAACTCATTAAGTAAAGACATGTGATTGCTATCAACAGTGGAATGATCCTTAATCAAAACATCATGCTCTTTTTGCAAAGTTAAATAATCCAGTTTCAAGTTAGCATGGGTTTTCTTAAGCTTCCTATACGATGCATGAATTTTTTCAGATACTTCAAGTAATTTATCGTAAGTAAGCTCACATACCTCTTCCTGGTCCGACTGACCAGGGTGATCATCAGCCATTAGACAAAAATTTATTTCCTCCTCTTCAGCTTCAGTCTCAGAGGAGTCGGATGCAGAGTCTGCCCAGAATGCCTTCTGAATTCGTTTCTTGTCCTTTCTGAACTTGTGTTTCTCCTCACCCTTCTCCTTGCTTGGATGAGCTTTAAGTGTAGGACAATCAGCCTTAATGTGTCCAGGCTTCCTACATTCAAAACAGATAGTATCAGATGAATCTTTAACATTCTTGTTGGATTTATCCTTGTTCCACTTCTAAAAGTTCTTGTGTTTCTTCCTTAGAAAGCTTTTGAATTGCCTTGTGATCAAGGCCATGTCAATGCTATCAAATTCGGAAGAGCAAGAATCGCTATCGTTGGCCTTCAATGCCACTATTTTCTCCTTCTTCTTCTCACCTGCATCAAGCTGTCTTTGGTTCACCCCTTGCTCGTAATCAATGAGTGATCCAAGTAAGCTATCAATAGAGTAAGTATTTAAATCTTTAGCCTCAGTGATTGCAGTTATCTTAGCATCATATGAAGAAGGCAGACATCTAAGAATTTTGTTCACTCTTACGTAGTTTGTAAGCTCTCTACCTAAGGCATGCAAAGAAGTAACAATTTGATTGAACCTAGTGTACATTTCAAAAATGGTTTCAGTAGGTTTCATGCAAAATAGTTCATAGTCATGCAGCAAAATATTTAATCTAGACTGTTTGACTTCAGTTGTACCTTCATACGTGATGCACAATCTATCCCAGATTTCCTTACTAGTTGTACATATAGAGACACGCATGTAATCCTCGAATTTTAAAGCACAGAAAAAATAATTCAAATATTTGGCATTTAATTGTGCTAAATCATGATCATCAAAAGTCCAATCAGCAAAGGGCAGTTCAGTTTTCACATTATTAATCAATCTAAAAGGTGGTTCGTATCCATCCTTAACTAACATCCATATGCGATAATCAATTGATTGAAGAAAATTGGACATGCGAGTTTTCCAAAAATCAAAATGAATATTATCAAACAATGGCGGTCGTGTGATTGAATAACCTTCAGCAGTATTACGATTACCAAAGTTAGCCACGGATCAAATTCAAAAGTTTTTAAACTTAAATTTTGAATCCTGCTCTGATACCACTTGAAAGTTCGATAGGGATGTTAAGCCCTGATGAACTAGTCCCGAGGCTAACCAAGAGGGGGGTGAATTAGTTATTTAAAAATTTGACAGCAACAATTAAAATCTTTTCTATGATTTGCAGCGGAAACGAACAAAACAATCAAACGAAAAGATCGAACACAATTTCACCCAAGCAGTTAATCATCAAAAAATAAAAGTGCAGAAAGTAATTAGAATGAACACATCGGATTTTATAGTGGTTCGGTCAACTTGACCTACGTCCACTCCCCGGAGCCTCCCCTCTGGGTTTTGCACTAACTCAAAGTGTCTCTCCTTTTGCTCCCAAAGCAAGGTGGAAAAGCCTATACAAGAACCTGCTTTCCACCACACGGTGAGGCAGAGAACCCAACATCATTTTGCTTCCTCCTGAAGCAGGTAGAGAACCTATGATCTTCTTGCCGACGATCCTCTCCCAAAGAACACCGACACGACGAAAGACGACGAGCGGAGAAGAAGACTCTGATCCTTGCTTGGAGCAACCTTTGTAAACCCCTCACGAACTCCCCCTCACAAGATCCTCTCTCTCTCCTAAACTCTCTCTTTCTCTCTCTAGGGTTTGTCTGGAAAGGAAAGTGGCAAAAGATTTTTCTTGTTGAAAGAAAAATATCTTTTATAGGAGGGCTTAAAATTTGCCCTAAATCTCAACTGGTCAGCCAAGATCATCCATGACGATTGATAGATCATACTGTACGATCAGTTCAAAATCAGCTGCATCATCTTGGATGATCTGACTCTTCTGGACGATCAATAGAAAAAAATTGTTCATATCGTCCCGTACGATCCTGTGATCGTCTAGGACGATTAGTGTAAATCAAGAAATATCGTCCAGAAGACAGCTCGGGTCGTCCAGAGAAAGTTGTGTTGGACGACCAAAAAATGACTTGATCGTCCAGGACGATAAGGATATCATCATGTACGATTAGTTCAAAAAGTGCCTAAATGATCATGTACACAGTTCAGGTCGTACAGCTGAAATGCACTAGACGATCATGATCGTCCGGGACGATCCTGTGATCGTCCAGGATGATATGATTGTATCAATCAAATATAAATTACTTTCCTTAATTACCAGATTAATTTAGGCATGATTGTACTGAATCATTCTGGACGATACACGTATCGTCCGGGACGATCAGACCAAATATCTTAAAATAAAAACTTGCCTATCTTGATCTGGGGCTGAGAATTTCTGATTTAAGCATATCATCCTGTACGATCCAAATATCGTCCAGGACGATCTGCTTAATCAGACACTCTTAACTTGGTCGCCCTAATTAGGGTTTTTATTTTTACTTGATCGTCAAGGACGATCTGAACAAAAATTTGAACAGAAACTCTAATTCACTCAAGCTCTCCCCCTAAGTGTGTGTGTGCAAGGTTACTTAGCTAGGGCATCAGTTATATTACAATTCACTCAAGAAAAAGAAAATAGTACACTTAGACACACTTGGACCCGATCTTGAGTTGGCTTGAGTTGCTCGTGATCTTTTGGTGCCTGAAACGGGTTAGCCAAGCAAAATAAAATAGAGACATGTTTGTCATCATCAAAACCAGATTTACAACATCTCCCTAGAAACTCAAACCCTAGGTCACACACTTAGCATTAAATAACTTTCTATTAAGCGATTTTCAAACCGTCAAAAACATCCTCCACGATTTTTGTTCATGAGTACTATCTAGGTTTAAAATTTCATTACATTTGATTCATCCGATCCAGAGAATGAGGCAAAAAACCCATTCTAGGGTTCATTCATAACGTGCTCTCGATGTACGTTTTCTAGACCGTTAATCGCACGATCAATGGTCCAGATCAAGCTATTCCGGGGTTCTGTTTAACCGCGAATCTGTTCCCACAATTAGTTTCTTCGTTCGGCGCCATCTCAGCCGTCCGTTTCAAAATAACAGAGATCCAATGATGCGGAGTGCTTGCTGATGTGGATAAGTGCGGGCAGATCGAAACCGCGTCGCCGGTAATCATTTGGTATGATTGTGCCACCACGCAATCATACCAATGATTGCCAACGTTTCGATCAACTAATAAGAGCCTGTTGTGTGTCCGGTCCATTGCCGCTGCGCTGCTAGTTTTTTTTATAATTAGTTTTAATTACTTTTAAAATCAATATTTTTAAAAAGATCATAAAAAATCAAATTTATCTAGAAATTAAGTGCAATATATTAAAATTCCCAGAAAATTAAATCCAATAAATTTAAATTTATATTAACTTAAAATGACTGATATATTTTAAGTTATTTTAATTATTAAATATTTAATATTTTTTATTAATATTTGATTAAAATAATTTAAATATTTTCTAAAATTTAAATATTTTCTAAAATTTAATTTTTTTTATTTTAAAATATTTTAAACTTACAGATAGAATATTTAAAATATTTTATTTTAAAATTTAGTTTAATTTAAAGTCTTTTTCATAAATATCTTAAATAATTTGAAAATTTAATTAAATTTTAATTAATATTAACTTAAATACTTTTCTAAAACCTAAAATATTAATTTAATATCTTAATTAATTAGACAACATATTTTAAATATTTTAAAATTAAAATTAATTCAAAATATTTAATATATTTTAAGTGATTTAAATTATTTAATTATTTAAATCTTTAATTAATAATTAATTAAGTAAATATTTTCAAAATTTTAAAATTTATTTTAAATATTCAGAGAATTATGTTTAAATATCTTAATTTGAAATTAAAATTAATTTAAATATATTATATACTTTAAATATTTTTAAATATTAATTATCTAAATATTTAATCAATATTAAATTAAAATAAGTTCAAATAATTTTAAAAATTTTGAGGAAATTATTTTAAATAATTTGAGAATTTCAGAGAACATTAAAAATTTAATTTAATTTAATTTTAAAATTATTTTGGATATTAATTATTTCTAATTATTTCAAATATACATCTAATCAGTAGAAGATTTTCAGAATTCAAGAAAATTCAATTTAAATCAGGAAAATCAATGTGATACCTTAAAAAATTTCAAAATTTTAAATATTTTAATTTAAAATCATTTAAAAATTAAATACGTAATATATTTTAATTAATTTTAAATACCTTTAAGACTTCAATATTTATTTGTTATTTAAATAGATATTAATTCAAGTAACTTAAAATTTTGAGAAAATTTATTTTGATTTATCTCTGTTTTTTTCATGACTCTTTCAAAATTATTTTTAAAATTATTTTAAATAATAGTTTAAGTTTTCTAAAATATTTAAAATTGACATTTTTTAAATATAAAATTAATTTTAAAATTATATATTTTAAATATTTGAGAGATTTGAGATTGATCTTGAAATTTTAAACATTGATTGAGCTTAGTTGAATAGAATTGATGGGGAAGGATTAGTGAATAATTGTGTTCCAAATATTCACTAATCAACTTACTCTTTATTCTTTATTATATCATGATTTGCATGTGTAGGTTGCACTGGCACCTAGCCTAGGCTCTCCTAGTTTTAAGGACTTGATTGTGGTTGTATGTGTTTACATGTGTGTCTAAGGGTTAGTGACATTAATTTAAACCGGTTCAACTTAGTGACATCTTAAGAACAAAATTAAGATCTTAATTAGAGAATTTAGAAAAATTTTAGAAATTAAAATATATGTCCATTAGGGATAATACTATGGGTACCTAAACTTAGTTCCTCTACCCTAGGAAAAATCTCTTCTGGATTTAAAAATCATTAAGTCCATTAATTAATTAACTTAAGTTTAATGCCTTAATTAAGACTTAAAACTCCTAAAAATTCCAATAAATCAAAATTAAATTTAAAAATTACAAATAATATATCAAATCGACCAGAATTCAATCCTTAATCAAGGAAAATTAAAACCCTCTTAATTTAACTTCAAGTTTAAGATTAATTTAATTTTAAGTGAAAATCAATATTTAATTACATTAATTAATTAAATATAATTAAAAAATCCAAAAAAAAATTTCAAACGCTTGAGAACACCTCCTTAGATCATTTCTAATCTTTAGAAGTGATTTCAAGAAGTTTAGAGTTCATTTGGATTCAAATCTAAAAATCCCCTCTAATTGAACAAATTTAAAAAAATCCTAAACTAAACTTTGAAAAATCACCATTAATTCTAGAAAATCCAATTAAATTAAACTCAAAGCCATTCAACTTCAATTAAAATCTAATATTTTCTAAAAATGTCAGACCACCAGAAAGAAGTCAAAGTCAAAAGGTAAACTTTCCGGTCAGCCGTAGTTCAAAACTAGGTCAAAACTTCAAAAAATCAAAACTTAATATAAAAAATTTTAAATTGAGCTAACTTAAAGTCTAATTACTCATCTTAAGGTCTAGTATTTAGAAAGAATACTTAAAGTCTGAAAATCACTTTAATTTTAAAAGTCAACTTTTGACCCGTTAATTAGTGTAATTAAATAATTCTAATAATTCCAAATGTAATAATTGATTAAAATTTCAGAAAATTATTATTTGATTAATAAAATCATTCAACCAACACTTTAATACGCAATAAACACTCTAAAGATGAAGTTTTTATGATAAACTACCTTGAGCTTTGTGGCTAAGTATCCTAAGGATGCCTGATTCCTCGAGCCCACTATGACAATGCCACGAATGGATTCAATGTAGTTTAAAATCTTAAAATTAAGTGACTCATAATTACTTAACTAAATTAAAATCCTTAATCCAACCACATCAACATGGTTTATAGGGTGAACTATCTTTAACTGTGGGCTAAGTGTCCCAAGAAGGCCTGATTCCTCGAGCCCATTATGACAACGCCACAAATCGGTTGGTAGAAAATCTAAACTAATTTAATCCTTAAAATTAACAACTAATCAAATTAAATAAAATTCATCAATCCTTTAATCTCTAACTAATTAAATTTATTTGATCAGTCAATCTTTAAAATGTATTCTAAAATAAACCTTAATACATTAATATGTTAACTCTAACTAAATTCTCCCCTTTTAACCCTTAATAAACTCGATCATCATATAACTTTAACAAACTACTTAACTTAGGATATACCCTAGCCACACAGCCTTTGGCACACACTTTAGATGGTTTGCTAGGACAACTAACTCTAGTCTACGCTAGGCCGGTGTTTACTTTTACTACTATGTGCCGAATTTTCTGAGTTTTCATTGCATGCTGTGATTGAAAATTAATTGATGTGAGTGTTTATTTACTTTAACTATAATCTGTGAATTGATATGATGGGTGGTAGTTTACCTTTAGGTTAGGACCGATCTGTTTGCTCACTGAACTTTTTGTAGGTGGCCATGCTCTGCAGAGCAATAAAAGGGGGCTAGTTTAATAATAAATATAAATGCTACATGTGTTTCTGCTACTTAACCCTCAGATAAATAAGAGCGCGTCCAAGTGTTATTTACTTTTTAATACAAATATATAAACCGCTTGGGATTGATTTGATTTTAAATGTTTAGGACATGGTTTAAAATTGCGCAATAAGAGGCGCACCTCAGCATAATTTTCAACTTTTAAGCCTCAAAGCCTATGCAATAAGAGCTGGCATTGAGGTGTACGCCTCAAGTTCATTGAGGCGCACCTCGCCTCATATTTTACAATCGTCCGCCTCTTAAAATTAAAAAAAACCTTAACCATATATATATATATATATATATTCGGTTCGGCCCACCACCCCCGTGCGTCTTCGATCATTGTTGCGTTGTCACTGTGCTTTTGCTGCGCTTTCTCTGCGCTTTTGCTACACTTTTACAATGGCTTATAGGATTGAGGTGTTGTTTATTTATATTTTTAAATTACCTTATTTTTTTGTTTTGAGGCTTACTACTGAGGGGTACCGAATAGAAGTTTCCCCTCACAATAAAATTTATTCATACAATAAAAATTACTCTTACAATAAAAATTTATTCTGTGGGCACTGCCCCCTTGACCCTGCGACCTGACCGATCAGGTCGAACCCTGCCAGGGGGCAGCGCCCCCTTACACCCTTAGCTGCCCGACATATTATTGTATTCATCATGTTTAGAATAAGTGAAGCATTATGTTTAGGGGTTTGATATATTGCACTAATATATTCTTCTCATAAAGAATACTGTGATTTGGTAAAGATAGAATTTGAGTTGAACTATATTTCATGTTGTCTTATTATTGGGATATTTTGATTTTACTTCATATCTTATGCCTTTTTATGTTTTATATTATTTACTCATTAGTAAATAAAAAAATTATCATTTTATGTTTAAGTAATTTTTTGATTTTGAGGCTTACGCCTCAAAACGCTTTGAGGCATACATCTTGCCTCACAAACCAAAAATGCCTCAATACCTGATTATGCAATTTTAAACATTGGTTTAGGATAAGCCTGTAGGAGAGTCTAGATTTTTCTTTTTAATATTGATGTAATTTGTTTAAAGTTAAGAGTTATGAAAGTCTGATATATGTATCCACAATTAGATTTCAAAGAGGTAAGGATACCCCCTTAGGGGGACAGTTCTTTTCTATTTGGAAGACCAAATTTGGATAGTTTTAGTACCTAAAGTAAAAGAATAACATTCGTTCAGGGGAAGAGTTTTCTTTTTCATTTGGATATCCAGATACAATGAATCTAAGAAGCCCAGAGAAGAGGAGGACAGAGAGTTGAAGATAAAGAGTATCTTATTCAAAGTCAACTTGCGACAATTTTAGGTTTAGAATCCGGGTTTGTTGTTAATGGTACCCGATGACTTTTAATTTATATAAATTTTGGGTTATAATAATCAAGCAATTTGCATATGGACATTTATTTAACTAATTTAGTTAATCGATGTGTTTGATTTACTTTAATTACGATTAAGGTTGCATACTTTTCTTAATTTTTTTGGTGATTGCATGTCATTTTTATTTTAGCCTGGATACGTGGAGGCCCACGAGGGCACGTATAAAATTATTTCTACTCTTAAATTTAATTAAAAATTTTAAGATAACATAAGAACTCTAACTATCTAAGAAATAAGCCCGAGACCGCCAGGAGTCACCATAAAGCATATTATTGACTTTCTCCTTCTTATTAGGCACCTCCCAGCCTGTGGGTTCTGGCAGACCACATAGCCTCTGAGGGTGTAGATCTGTCTAGGGGATGGTATGCAATCTCTAGGAAAAAATAATTTTAAAGCCTTTTTAAAAATTGCTTCATATACATTTTATGTAAATCGAGTTGATCAGCATGCAATGCATCATAAACTAATTAAATGAGTCTAAAATTTTAATTACATTTGATTCAAGCATTATCACCTTACATTAGTCAATGAATCAATTTGGATTCTAGACATCGGTCTCAATTCACAAAAACTTTAATAATAACATCCCTGCCACTCTTTCATAAAAATGATGGGACTTAGATTTTAAATCGACTAGGTAGTTAGTTGGCTTCCTAATCCAAACTGGGGTAAGTCCAAATTTTACACTGCATTTACTAGATCCGGGCTACTGTGGTCCAATGCCCAATTTATATTTAGGATTCAGGGCAGATTCTGAATCATAAGACCCCAACCTCTGGGAATATAATCCCAATTTTTTAATAAATCACTCAACTCAAATTAAAGATTCTCTCAATCTAAAATTTAAAGCCCAACAAGTAGTTTAGGTTGGGACACTTCGAAATTATTTTAGAATCTTAAAGTTTCTCCTACCTCTCTCCGTGAACTCTAGTAATAAGTGCTCTAACTTGATCTAGTCCCAATTTTGATTACAGATTCAACTTCTTTGACTTCAATTCTTGAAATCTTTAAACAAAATTTCTGTCGTTATTTTAATCGAGAGTATTCATAAGAAATTTAACCTCATTATAATGTAATTAACTATGAGGGCTTGCACTCGTAGGAGATTTAGAACCCATATCAACTTTTCAAAAATCAATTTTCAAAACTCAACTAGTCTTCTTTGGAAAAATCAAAATCAATAATGATCGTTATCGTCATGTTCGAATAATTAATAATGAATGATATTTTCTTCCTTTGGGAAGATATATCATTTGTTGATGAAACTTCTTGAAATTAATGATAATTCTTTTAGATTATCATAGCTAAATATTTGATCAAACTTCAGTTTGACCCTTCGGGGCCATATGCAATTCTTTCCTAAATTTGATTACGATATTCGAGATGAAATTTGCAATTCTAAATTTGAACCCCATTTTGAAATCTTATTTTCACCTCTTGAGGTGGTATATCTTTTCTGATGGGATGTTTGATTTCAAAATTAAAATTTAAAGTCAACTTCAAATTCCTCAAAGAAGATTAAAACTTTTCAAAACCTCTTTTCAAAACTCCACAAACAATAGAAAGATAAACACTCTTAAGAAGTAAGCTCATGCACACTGGGGTTTTTTATGCATACATATATGTCTTCTCTTCTTTCTAGGCACCTCCCAACCAGCAGGTTGTGGTTGACCACTTGACCTATTAAGGTGCAGTTTTGTCTTGGAGATGTTATGCATCTCTAGGGAAAATTTTATTTTCTAAGCCTATTTTTAAAGTTCACAACATGCCATTTTTACAAACATGGTCAATGAGCATGCATTACAATAAAAATAAATAAAAGTTAATTAAAATTTAATTGCATTGAGCATAATCCCACCACACATAAGTAAAGCGACCACTAAGGAAAATCTTTAGATATCAATCCCAATTTCTCATAAAAACTTAAACAATAATATTTATCCATCTTTCATAAGATGGTATTCATGGTTTTAAAGCACATAGGTGGTTGAGCTAGCTTTCCAATCCATACCGATGTAAGCCCAAAATTGTATTTCATTAGCTAGGTTTAGGTTACTATTGTGTAGTGCCCAATTTAAATTTAGGTTCTAGGGTGAACCCAAAATCTTAAGTCCCCGACATCAGGAATATAATCCCAAATTTTTAAAAAAATATCAACTCACATCTAAAATTTCTCTCATCTAAAATTTAAAGCCCAATATAAAGTAGATTGAGGCATTTCTAAATTGTTTTAGAATCTCAAAATACCTCCTACGTTTCATCCTTTGGGCTCCAAAATAAGTGCTCAAAAATTTGATCCAATCCTATTGCAAATTTCAACATCTCTCCATTCATATAACCCTTTGAAAATCCAAATAAATTTTTTACCATTGTTTTAATCATGAGTATTCATAGGAAGCCTAATCTCCCTGCGATATAAATAACTACAAAGGCTTGCCTTTGTAGGAGATTTAAGACCTCAGATAAAGTAAACTCCGTTCTATTTAGCTCCTAAATAGAATGGGAGAAAATTATTCTTTTGGGAAAATAAAAAGATAATAATAATCTAAGATGTTCATTATCTTTATATTCAAAGTGCTCAATAACAAATGGTATTTTTTTCTTAGAAAATATATATATCATTTCTTATTGAGATGTTTGGATATGAAATTAATGATAATCATATGTAAGTTATTGTAGTTAGATATATAATTGAACGTCATTTTGACCCTTGGGGCCATATGCAGTTCACTACGATGATTTGACTATAATAATTAATGATGAAATATCCTAACCATTATAGCCAAATTGAATATCATTTTAATTCTTTAGAGTCATATGCAATTTCTCCTCAAATTTGGCTGTGATAGTCAAGGTATAATTTATAATTTTATAATTTAAACCCATTAGAAAATATTATTTTCATCTCCCGAGGTGATATGTCATTTAGATTGTTGCATTAGATCAAAAAATTAAAAATCCAAAAACTTATATTTAATTTTTCCTAAAAACACAACTACAATTGATTTGTAAATTTCCTAGAAAAGGTTTACATACAAACTTTACCTAGAGGCTCTCTTATAAAGCCCGGGGCATTCTTTTTTGGTTGTATTCATTCTTTTCATTATAGCTTATGTTCATATTCTAGCTCAATTTGGTTTTTATGGCTGCAGTAATAGAACGCTATTTCAACAAACATACAAAAGTTTTCTTTTGGCTTTATAAGGATCTAGTTGTATTATTTAACTATGAATATTTTTTAGTACTTTGTTGTCAATAAGATGGAAATTCATACTACTTTTTTTGGCTATTAGGTGGTTCTTGTTGAGAAAAGTGGACTATGATGAATGGTATACATCAATCCAATTTTGTCCCCTTGGAAGGTCATTTTCGGTAACAGTAGCTGCATCTTGGAAGGTCATACTTAGCAACCAGTTTAGCATTCCTCTTCATGACGTATTAATGATGAATTTGATGTAGTTTTACCCATTCTGAGTCCTTTTATGTTTCAGAATTCTTTGTTCTTATTATTGGTTATGAGATTTATTGCATCCTGAAACATTCTTAGCCATAGAGAGATATAGGGTTAGCTTTCTAGCACACACATAGATAAGAGAGAGGGGTGAAGAGTCAAAAGGGACATCGATTTTCATATGTGAAAAATCTTAAAGAAAAGGAAAAATCATAGGGCCTGGCCCAGTTAAAATGATTTTACTAGTATTTGTAGTCAATTAAAAATAACGCTCTTCCTCAAAGAAAAGCCTTGGCTTAATGTAGCAAATATACATCATATAGAGCACCTTATATGATAGGAGTTGGAAGTATCCATTGGTATAAGAGTTGTTCTTAAAAGAATGTTGGTCTATTCATTTGGTCGGTAGGACATAAACAGGCGACGGAGGTCGAAAAGGGTGTAGTTGATAGATGATAGAGGTCTGAGGGATAGTTGTCGATAGACGATAGAGGTTGAGGGACCATAATCGGTGGGAAACAGAGGTTTGAGGGGTTATAGTCGATGGGTGATGGAGGTTGAAGGGGACTTAGTTAGCAAGCGATGGAGATTATAGGGATCGTAGTCGGTGGGTGATGTCAAAGTTTTGGGAGGTTGTTAGATCTCAATGAATTATCCCGAGGCACACCAAGAAGGGGGGGGGGGGGAGAGGGTGAATTGGTACTTCAAAAAAAATACTGCAGCAATACTATTCTTTTTTATGCTAGAAAATAGATTTAAAAATATATCCTAGTAATTAACTTAAAATATGTAGAAGCAAATCAAAGTTCAAAATATTTTTTATTTTTAAGGCACAAATATATCAATCAAGATATGAAAATTTTCCTTTTAATAAAACACAAATTAACCTAATTGTAGTTGATAGTAAATGATGAGATTCGTGCAGTAAATTCAAATTGTAGAAACAAAAATGCAAAAAGTAAAAATCAAATAAGAAAGAGCACACCAGAGATTTTATAGTGGTTCGGTCAACCTTGATCTACGTCCACTCCCCAGAGTCCTCCACTCCGAGTATTGCACTAACACTATTGTGTCTCTCCTTCTGCTCGCAACAAGGTGGAGAAGCCCTTATAAGAATCACTTCCACCAAATCTAGTGCGATAAAAAATCGAATGCTATGTCACCCTTCTGGCGACGAGAGCCGACCTTCAATCATTCTGCTCCCTCCTAGAGAAGATAGAGAACCTCAAATCCTTATTCACCCTCCTGATGATGGCAGAGAACCACAGTCCGTTTTTACCCTCCTGGTGAATGTAGAGAAGCTCAGACTCTTGACTTTGAAGCTTCTCTCCTAAGAGAATCTTCAAGAACTCACCAAGGTCACAGGAGGAAGCTAGGTGCAAGCTTGTATGGAGCAATCGTGTGAAACTACTCACACTCCTTCTCCCTCACACACAACATCACCTTCTTCTTTCTCTCAAAGCCCAAAGTCTCTCAAGAACAATCTCCCTCATAATTCCTTCAACAGCCAAAGTCCGTATGAAAAATACTTCAAAAGGATGGTTATGTACAAGGCTTAAAAATATACTAATTTTTCACTTTTGTGGTCTCTATTTATATAGTATGTTCTGGGTTCATATAGTATAATAAGTTCAAAAATACGACTCCTCTAGTACGATGAAAACATTTATTCAGACAAATAGTTCAATTTCACCAAACATATCGTACAGTACGATCGTAACTTCGTACAGTACAATTAGTTTAATTTTGCTCTGTTCATACAGGACGATCACGGGGACGATTGAAAATCATCTCTATCGATCGTTCGGTGTAATTCACATCATACAGTATGGTTAGTGTAATATTAATAGTTCATACAATATGATATAGATATCGTACTATACGATAAGTTCAAAAATCAAGATTTTATTTTGTAGGATCTCTGGGACGATCGAATTTTATCTCTGCCAATCGTATGGTACGATTAGCCACATTTAATGAGCCTTGATTTAATTGACTAATCACTAGGGATAATTGGCATCGTACAGTATGATTGGCATCGTACAGTACGATTGGCTTCGTATAGTATGATTGGTATCATACAGTATGATTAGCTCTTTAGAATAATGATTCAATTAGCTGTTAGATCTCCTTTTCAGATAATAAATCATACAGTACGATTGTAGTCATACGGTAAAATTAGTTCAAAAAATTTTCATCTCAATTTTTCCTCACTCCCTCTGTGTATGTGGATGGTTGCTAATTTTGCATACATCCTTACATGACCAGACTCAAGAAATAGAAAATATAAGAAATTTAAAATGACAGACTCTTTTGTTTGACATCCTATTCTACCCAAACTTGAGTCTTCAGTAATCTTGAGCGGTTTATGATGTACCTGAAATATTAGTGCGCACAGATAAAAATAATGTCCAAGATATATGCTTAGAGAAATAAAAACTCAATCAATAATATTTGTTATTATCAAAATCATAAGCTAGGGATCTTGGATTACAACATGATGGAGGTTAAAGGGATCATAGTTAGCGGGCGATGGCGGTTGGAGGGATTATAGTCGGTGGGCGATGGTGGTCGGAGGGATCATAGTCGATGGGCGACGGTGGCTAGAAGAACCGTAGTTGATGGGTAATGCTGGTTGGAGAGACCATAGTCGGCGGGCGACGGTGGTCTAAGTGACCATAGCCTGTGGGTGACATTGGTCAGAGAGACTATTGTCGGTGAGAGGCAGTGGTCAGAGGAACCATAGCCGCAGGGAATGGAGGTCAGATTGACCATAGTTGATGGATGACGGTGGTTGAAAGGATCGTATTCAGCAGGTGAAAGTGGTTTGAGGGACTATAGTCGGCGGACAATTTTGGTCAGAAGGACCCTAGTAGGCGGGCTACGGTAGTTGGTGGGCGATGGAGATCAGCAAGATTGTAGTCGACAGGCGATGGTGGTCGTAGGGACCATATTTGCTGAGCGATGGTGGTTGGAGGGACCATAGTCAGTGGTTGACGGTGGTTGGAGGGACCGTAGTCGATGGTTGATTGTGGACGAAGGGACCGTAGTTAGCAGGCGATAAAGGTCGGAGTGACTGTGGTCGGTGGGCGACGAGGTCGGATGTAGGCTTGGCATTGGCTGCCAGATAGAGGTTAGATGGCGTTAGTGGTGAGAGTTCGCCAATGGTGGTGCCAGGGTGGAGCTCCGGGGTGCTTTGAGCCTTATAACTCTTTTGATCTCTAGCCCAAGGTCCAAGTTTCTGAAGGTCCAAACCCTCAAAATCTCCAAGCTCCTAAGGTCCTAGCTCCCCTCCCTCAGGTCCCCCTCATGTAGAGAGTGGGTCTGCTTATAGATTTTGAGAGTGCCTTGCCCCATAAATACAAAGAAGATCCAGGGCAAATTTTGAATGTTTTATTGGACGACCCATACTGATTCCCTTGATCATGAAGCACTTGCCAAGCATTTAATTAATTTCCTTAATGATGTAAGAATGAAGCAATCTTAGGCTCGTTGGATTTGTCTCTTCGAGCCGCTCAATTGAACTATAAGCATGCCATATTTAGAGATCCCTTGATCATCCAATTAATGCTTTGAACCTTCCAAATATGCTTCGGTCGCTTCATTTGGACCATTTTGGCTCGAATTGGACTGATTTGGTGTCGTTATGTTCATCTCCTTGATACGTTCAATTTCATTGTAAATTTGCTAAAATCAAAGTTCAGATGGTCCCACATTTAATTTTGGAAGTTACCAACTAGAATATTCCTCAAGATTTGTGCTCAATCAAAGCAATTTTTGGTGACTTGTCAAGCTTTTTCTTCAGTAGTTTTTGATTGACCATTGCTGCTCGCTTTTTTCTTGCAGCTATATGTAAGTTTTTCCATTTCATATACTTAATCTATAAAAGCTCTCCTCATTTATAACTATTCTATAGTCAATGAAAATGATCTTTGCCCCCAAATTTTCCCATAGCATTTATTAAATACACAATTGGAGCGCGTAAAATGTATTGTTAGGAGTGTCAAACAAATAACAGCTACATATACTACATATACCAGTGAAGCCAGAATGTGAAATGACCTTTAAAATGGCCTGCATGAAGCTGCAATTTTTATTTTATCTGCTGCACATGCCAAACTTTCAAAGACCTATTAAAAGTATTTACTAATTCATATAAAAAAATTGTATTCAAAATCACATACAGATCATTAACAATGACTTAATCATTCATAAATCTGTCATTTTCATAATATCGATATTCACCAAAAATAACATGAAAAGGCTATGATTAGTATAAATATAACATTCGACACCCTCTTTTCTACTCAAAATATTGTAGTTCATACATACAAATCATGCAATCCCTTCTGTTTTCCTCGTCAATCCTGTTATTATTCCTATTCCAGTCTTTCATCCTAGTTCTTCTCAAGAGATACAGAAAACAGCATCCTTTTCATATAATAATTCAAAACACCAAACTCCCTCCTGGGCCATGGAAGCTCCCATTATTAGGAAGCATTCAACAACTTATAACTAGAGAGCAAACCCATCAAAGATTTTACAGGCTTGCCCAAAAATATGGTCCTTTGTTTCATATTAAGCTTGGCCATGTGGACTTCGTGGTCGCATCTAGCTCGAGCACTGCTCGCGAGGTGCTTAAAACTCATGATCATGTTTTAGCCTCTCGACCCACACTCTTAGCAGTTGAGAAGATTGGTTACAACTCGAGTGGCATTGGCTTCTCCCCGTACGGCCCTTATTGGAGACAACTACGTAAGCTTTGTACTCAAGAGCTTCTAAGCACTAAGAAAGTTAAATCTTTGAGCTTCATCAGATATGAAGAAGCTCAAAATATTCTATATAAGATTAAAAAAATAGCTGGATCTCCGGTGAACCTAACGGAGATGTTTCAAGAAGTCAGTAACATGCTGATAACTAGAACTGCAATTGGAAATGAATGTAAGAGCCGACAAAGGTTCATATTAGCCATGAAGGAGACTATCAAGCTTCTTCCGATGTTAAGGGTGGCAGATTTGTTTCCATCTTTTTCCTCTCTTATTAGTTTTTTTGATGGGTCAAGCTTCCAAATGAAGAGGCTGCGTCGTGAGATGGATCATGTCTTGGAAGAGATAATTATGGAGCATAAGGAAAAGGAAGTAGTTACACGTGAAATGGAGGAGGATTTGGTCGATGTTTTGCTGAGGATTCAAGAGACAGGAGAGTTGCAAGTCCCTTTAACAATGGATAATGTCAAAGCTGTGATCTTGGTTAGTACCCACTCATGTCTCTGAAAATATTTAAATTTTTCTTTCTTGTTATTTGATAGTGTACAAATTCCAGTAAGTGTAAGGTATCTTCTCTAAGTTTGATTTTTTATTTTCTAAAATCTCTTAATTTGCTAATTTTATTTCTAGGACATGCTTGTAGCTGCAACAGAGACGACATCAAATACAATGTGCTGGATCATGTCGGAGCTAATATGTCATCCAGAAGTAATGTATAACGCTCAAAAAGAGATAAGAGAAGCCCTTGGAGCAAAAACAAAAATTGAAGATAATGATATCGATGAGCTACACTACCTTCACAATGTTATAAAAGAAACTTTAAGATTGCACCCTCCATTACCTTTGCTTCTTCCTAGAACTTGTAATGAGCCCACAGAACTATGTGGATTTGTGATACCGAAAAAGGCTCGTGTGGTAGTTAATGCGTGGGCAATTGCAAGAGATCCAAAAAATTGGGAGAATCCTGATAACTTTTATCCAGAGAGATTCGATGAGAGCACACATGATTTTAGAGGAACCAAATATGAGTATTTACCTTTTGGGTCAGGACGAAGAATTTGCCCAGGAACAACATTTGCAATGGCCGAGATTGAGCTTTTTATCTCATTATTGCTCTTACACTTTGATTGGGCAATACCAGGCGGGAAGGGCCCAATGGAGCTTGACATGGAAGAGGAATTTGATGGCACAGCTCGGAGGAAAAAAGATTTATATCTAATTGCTACCACTCATTCCTTATGAAACATTATTGAATATTAACTTGAGAATGACTCATTTGGTCTTCTTTGTATCCATAGATGTTTACATTTATATGCTTCTGTATCTTTTAAGTTTCAGTGTAAGCATTTTATATATACAAAAAGTTAAATCAAGCACACAAGCAGCCCTTGAGCTGACTACGTTATTGTTTACGATCGCTACTTATTGTACTTTAATTAAGTATTTCATAACAGATTATAGTGAAAAGGAAATTATAATTTTAATAATTTTAATTATAATTAATTGAAAAGAAACATTCAGCTAAGATATTTAATTGATATCCTTATGTTGTACTAATTTAACTTGGGCTTCATTTGATATGGTTTTCTTATTGTTTTGTAAAATTATTATAGAAAAAGTAGCTTTTTAAAGTTATTGTAGAAAGTAATATACATTGAATAGACAAATTTTCTCAATAACAGAAAGGTCAATCCCATATGCATGCATTGAATAGACAAATTTTCTTATAAGAGGGCAAAGATTATTTCTATATAATTAGATTTTTTCATTTTTTGATTTTCAAAAATATGCTTATAAATATGAATTCTTTTTGAAAGTACTAGAGTTCAAGATATATATTATTTAAAATTTATAAAATAATATTATCATTAATTAAATTGAGACATTATACTTTTTTCGTAATATATCATTCTGATTATATTAAAAGATAATTTTCACCTTAAAAATATAGAGGGATTCAAAAATATCAACTATATAATTAGCTAATAATATAAATTATTTCTCAAGTTAATATATATATATATATATACTTGTAGCATGTCAAAACATTTTTTGCGGTAGTGAGATAAAGATTTTAACGTCCCAATTTTGTATGAAGGTCTAATACACATAGATAAGAGGGGTGCAAGAGTCATAAGTTACACTATAATTTTTTCATAGAAAACCCTAAAAAAGGTAAATACTATTGGGCAGCGCCAAGTTAAAATAATTTCATCAATGTTTGTCATTGATTACAAATAATGTCATCCTTCGGGAGAAGGCTTTGGCACAATATAGAAAACTCATACCAAATAAAACATATTATAAGGTTGGAGTTGGAAGAATCCAGTTTCATGAGAGTTGGTCTCAAGAAATCATTAGTTAGTTTGTTCGCTCGGTAGGATCGTAGTCGGTGGATAGTGGTCAGAGGATCATAATAATGCTACTAAGGTTAAAAGGATTGTAGTTAAGCGAAGGTGGTCAAGGGATTGTAGTCAGACGATGCAGGTTAGAGAGACTATAGTCGGGTGATAGTTGTTGAAGGGACTGTAGTCGGTAGATTGAGATCGGAGGGACCATGTGGGCTCCGAAAATTCGGCCCGGCCTCCCCCATATGCTTTATTTGGGGAAGTTTTAACGGATTAAGTTCCGGGGTAAATTTTGGGAAGGCATATGGATTTGTAGATAAGACACTACCCAGAAATTTTGCCCTCATTTTGCAAGGACTTTATGATCTGAGTTCTGGTTTCCTATAGGCTCAAGCCCCTGTAGTTAATTACCCCTCCCGATCACGAGAGAGAACTTTTGATTAAGGCTAGTCGTTAATTATATACATAGAGATACATGCTATCTGGCATATAGTAGCAGCATGGGCTTGGGTTTGGATGTTTGAAGATTTGATATCTAAAATTTGAAAATTTCACCATCTTATACTTAAGGTGGATGGTGGGGGAGTGATGATGAGCCCATGAAGATCTCATGGTTCCGTCGTCCCGGGCCATCGTAGTCCCTGGTCTACTTAGTCAGAGGAGGTAGTTGACCCAACCTAACAGAAGGATCCTTATCAACAGCCATGGGTTGCTTCGTCCAAGGGTACCTTGTAGACCTGGGTCATAACTGTTTACATGTAGTGCCATTTGGCAGTGAAGTTACCGGTTAGAGGACACATACTACATCCTTATTGGCAGGAGATCATTTGAGAATGAATCCTAGTGATACTTTCGACTAGGCATTAGCATTATGTAAGCTGAAGTAAATTTCAATTTGTCCACCCAGTAAACTGTTGCGGAGGGTGGATGGATTTTGTACTTTAAGTGTTTTGGTGATTATTTCAATTTTAAATATTTGGAATTTTGGGATTTTGGGATCTTGAGATTTTTGAGTTTTGTGGAGTATTGAATTTTGGGTATTCGAATGACATTTTGAGTTTTGTGGAGTATTGAATTTTGGGTATTCGAGTGACATATTGAGTTATTCGGTTGAGATATACATTCAATACGGCCATCATCGAGGTGTGGGGGTATTCAAAAGTATTTGCATTTTATGAAAGTTTGAACTTTATGGAGGTTTTATGGTATTTGGAAATTGTTAGAGTTAACCCCTCCAGTTGAGATCAACATTCAACACGGCCATCATCGGGGTGTGGGGAATTCCCTTCATGGATTGAACCTTATCGACTCTATCGAGCTATCAATAGAGGATCAGGTTTCATAGGCTTTGTGCATTTATTAATGAATTTCTTTTGTTAGAGGCCTTGAAGGCCTAATATAAATATATAAAATAGATATTTCGGTTGACATCCTGATCGTATATCTGTTTGATAGTTTGAGCTATGTCAACCCTTATCTATCTACGTAGAAGGATCGTGCTTGAACTTAGGTTCATTTATTGATCCGTGCAGTATCTCTAGCTATACATCACATGTGTACCAATAACACACTCGCTAGGGCCCATGCGGGTGTATTATAGTCCCCTTTTGTGTACCTATGTGCATACAAATTATAGTGCATGTTCAGGGATATTTTTGGCATATTTAATAGGTCTTCTACGATAGCTCATAGGGACTCACGTTTATCGTAGTAATTCAATATTTATTCGTAGGAGGCATGTGAGATGCACGATCACTGTTCATCAAGAAGCTTGCAAGCCTAAATAATATTTTCCAATTCAGTGTTCGGAACTTGGTTGAACTGAGACTCACTTTGTCTTTGAAAATGAAGATTTGATCTGGCTTTCTCTACGCAAGACTTGTATAGGAATCAATAAGCGACCCCTAGATTTTGTCATCTTCATCATTTTTTATTGTTGGCTTAAATAAAGAATCAATCATTTTGACCCTGAATGATTGTGTCCTTATTGGTGCCCTATGCTTTAAAATCAGTGGTCGCTATCTTGAACTAACAAATGCAGTTAAGTGACCTCAATGGAAAAAAGGGGACTATCGTTTTTGTAACCATACCACACTGCTTGTATACATGTTATATTTCTTGTATGTTATTGGTGGGGAAATTTATGTCACCACGCAGATTTTGATTTCTCCTGTTTTGTAATCGAATACTGCATCCAGAATAAAATACAGTCTCGGGAGACTGACACAATATTCTATAATGGATTCAATATCAAAATAGGGTTTTAGAAAAGAATATTTCTATAGTCAAACACAATTCTACGAATAACATATCATCTCGAGAGATGAACATAAAATTCTGTAGAATGTGTTTTTAAAAATAGAAATATAGTTTTGAAAAGTTCATCCATCCCTTTATTTAGGTGTAAAAAGGAGAATATTATATCATCTAAAAAGACGAACATAACATTCTTCAAAAACACCCAAAAGAAAGAATGAGTTTTATAAAAGTCATCATTTCTAAAATTGAATATAATAAATAGAATATTATATTACCTGGAAAGATAATAATAATATTCTATAAATATATTTAAAGTTAGAAATGAGGTTTTAAAATATGTCTGCGTTTCCAAAGATTTTTTTCTTCTTTTATAAAAATAAAATAAGATTTATTTTAATCTGAGGTTCTTAAATCCCTATAGGGGCAAGCCCCTATAGTTAATTACATCCTAGGAGCGGTACTCCTAAGAAAACTCTCGATTAAAGCAATAATTTCATACCCTCTGATTACAAAGTAGAAGACAAGGAAAGAAGTAGGGATTTTCAAGGAGAAAACTCAACATTGAACAGTTATTAACGAGTCAAAGGAAGAAAAGTAGGAGATGCCGGATTCTGAGAAGCTCAGAGTCAACCTCAATCTATCCTATGTTGGGCTTTACATTTTAAGAGAGAAATTTTTAGGTTTGAATTGACATTTTATTAGAAATTTGGGATTTTATTCCCGATGAGTGAGGACTTAAGATTCACAAATCTGCCTCAGAACCTAAATCTAATTTGGGTACTACAAAGTAGTGACCCGAACCTAGCTAATGCAGTGTACATCTGGACTTACTCCGACCTGGATTGGGGAGCCAGCTAACCACCTAGGCGCTTCAAATCCATGTGTCTAGTCTCTTATGAAAGATGGGTAGGGATGTTATTTAAGTTTTAAGGAATCGGGGCCGACATCTAAGATAAAACCTAATTG
The DNA here is from genome assembly GCA_019925795.1 of Dendrobium chrysotoxum. NCBI lineage: Eukaryota > Viridiplantae > Streptophyta > Magnoliopsida > Asparagales > Orchidaceae > Dendrobium > Dendrobium chrysotoxum. Next base: position 42,315,799 of record CM034297.1, read on the forward strand.
ACCCCTTTACTTATGTAGGGTAAATGATGCCTGACAGTATAATGCAATTAAAATTTTAGGCTCCTTTAATTTGTATCTAATGCAATGCATGCTAATTGACTCGAATGCATAAAATGATTTATGAAGTAGTTTTAAAATCAGGCTTAGAAAATAGATTTTTCCCTAGAGATTGCACAACATCCCCTTGATAGAACTGCACCCTAATAGGTCAGGTGGTCTGTTAGAACCCGCAGGCGGGGATGTGCCTAACAAGGAAGAGAAAGTAATAATATGCTTATGCTGACTCTCGGCGGTCTGAGCCTACTTCTTAGATTCGTTAGAATTTCTATGTGAGCCTAAAATTTTTATTTTTAATTTCAAGTAAAAAAACTTTATCGTGGTCCTTACCAAAAAAACACTCCGATTCGTATCCATACTAAAACAAAACACGGTATGCAAGAGTCCTTAAAAAAAGCTACTGCACAAACAATGTAAACACTCAAATTAAATTATCCAAAAATATAATGTCCAATGTCCAGTTTATTTACAACCCAGGGTCTACTGAAAAGGTAAAGTGGCCGGGTACCACTGACAACAAACCCGGATTCTAATCCTAAGACTGATGCAAGTGATTTCAAAATGGGATATATTTTTCTTCTTATCTTCATTTCTTCGTCTTCTTCTATTCGTCTCCTCATTTCATCTTCCCTTTCTTTACGAGCTCCTTGGGTTCGCCGTGCCTGGATATCCAAATGAAAAGAAACTCATCCCCGAAGGGGGTATTTTCTTTTCTCTTTGGATATTAGAACCACCCTAACTTGGCTTTCCAAATAGAAGAGAATATTCCCCTAAGGGACATTCTCTTCTCTTTGGATTTCAAGTTGGGTGTGATATCCCACTTTTGAATCACTTTCACAACACTTGACTTTAACAAATAATTACATTTACATCTCAGAAAGAAAAAGAAAATCTAAACACACCTGCAGGGTTATCCTAGACATTTACAATAAAACCATTCCCAAGCAGTTATATATTCATATTAAACTTATCAGCCACACTTGGCCATGCTCTTTTAATTTTAAGGGGGCTTTAGCATTTTCTGAAGCACCTACAGAAAATTTGTATTAATTTAAATCTTTAATTTGCCCCCTTTAATTTGGCCCTGCACGAGCATGGCCACCTGCAGAAAATTATGTGAGCATCAAGATCGTTCCTATCCTAGGGGTAATCTATCGCCCATCACATCATATCTCAGATTACAGATATAAATAAATAAACATACACACCAATCATTTTTACAAACAACATGCAATGAAAACCACGAGAAAGCCCGTCACACAGCAGCAAGAAAGTAAACACCGGCCTAACCTAGAGCTAAAGTCGGTTGTCCTAGCAAACAAATCTAAGTGTGTGCGGTAGGTTGTGTGGTTTGGATATACCCTAGATCAGTTATTGATTGAAGTTTTCTAGTTGTTTGAATTTAGTTTTGTTGAAGGGGTCAAGGGATTTGATGTTTAAATTTAAGGTTTGGGTTAAAGATATTTACTAAACCTAAAGTGAGATGTCACTAAGTTTTTTATGTTCAGTGTTTTCTATCTTAAAGTGTGCGTGCAACCTAAGTCTAAGTTCTCTAAGACTCAGTCCTTAATTTTTATCCTTAAATGTCACTAATGTTGTATGGGATGAAAAGTTTGTTATTACTAACCCTCAGGATATTGCACACGTGTAAAGGAGTTTAAGGATCTAAAATAAAAATAAAGTGATTTTAATAAAATTGAAGTTGCTATAAATACGTATAGGAGAGGAGTTCGCACAAAACACACCACGGCCTCCTAGGGGCTTTCTAAGTTTTAAGAAAACTTACAACACCGGGGGCTATGACCCGGTGGATTTCGCCCGTAGCACCTCTACCCTGTTGGATAGAGGCGACTGACACCTTTAATCTGCTTCCTCTTGTTCACTTGATTGGTACCGTTCCTCGCAGTTCATATAAATAAAGATAAGAAAATAGGGATTAGAAGTACATTCAATGATTAATAATGAAATAATTAAAATTACTAAAAATAAAAATATACTTTTCTTCGGGCTTGAAGGCCGGCACAAGCTGTCTACCTTTTTGAACATTGAACTTTTCACTTTTGATAGAAAACTATTTATTTTTCCCACATTCACCTCGAGGCACAAGAAAAAGAGAAGTAGTAGAAGAAGAAGAGGGGTAGGGAGAGAGAAAGAGAGGCACTGCTTTCCTAACTATCACCCAAACCATTTATTCTCCAACAAAAACACTTTTCACCTTTCAACATAAACTTTCATTTTTCAAAATTCACTCTTTTATCAAAACCACTTTTCCTTTTAAAATTCAGCATTCCACTTTTCATTATCCAAAATCACAAAATTTGTTTTTCAAAGAGAAAAATGTATATATATATATATAATAGGAATATTAACATTTATACAAAGAGAGAGAGAGAGAGAAATAGAGGTTAATCACCTATAAAGAGATATGTTTGTTGTTTATGGCTAGGTGAAATAGGGAGGAAGGGCTTGCAGGTTAAGGTCGGCTACAGAATTAGCCCAATCTGGGTTCGAGTATAAGAGATAGAGGCGGGTCTAGGGATTGGTTTCGACTATGGAGGTTGGCATAGGGTTGTGGCTTGGCAGTGAAAGGGAGAGGGAGGAGCTCGGGGCTAGCTTCGGCTTAGAGGAAGAAGATGTTCTGGTAAGGTTCTGTCACAGAGCTAAGCATCGGAGGCTTTGATGTAGGCGAGGTCAGCTGGTTTTGGCAGGGCAGTGGAGGTTGGTCGGGTCTGAGCTTGGAGCAGGTAGGTCGGAGCTTGGGGGTTAAGTTCAGCTAACTAAGAGAGGTTCAGTTCTTGGGATATTCAGCTAGCTCTGGATGTTTGATCTGAGGTGGAGTTCGAACGGGACTGGAGTTTGGCTTATGAGAGCTGCTGCATTTTGGGTGTTCTGGTTAGAAGTAAGGACAAGAGCGGGAAACCATAAGGTTTGATGTAGTCGGAGCTTGAAGTGTGGGGTTTTTGTGAGTTGAGTGGGGAAGCAGAGAGCGAAAGGACGAGGGAAGAGCTCGGGTCGGGCTTTGTATGCGAGGGAGGAATCGAAGAAGACCATGAGTTATGGCTTTGCTTTCCTTTTAACAATGAAGCACGTCATTATATTGAATGTTTGATCACATGAATCGTTGGATTTATGGGAAGAGACGCGAGTCCAGCAACTTTAGTGAGATTTTGGGTGGGATTCATGGAGATTTTCGACGGGATTCAAGGTTTATTTTTTTCTTCTTTTGTGATTTACACATAGGTCAATAAATACCCCCCAATAAATATGGTACGTGTCTAGAGTGGACCACATTTGTTACATGCTGATTGACCTTGTGAATCTTCAAGATATTTACTACGGATGTCACATAGAAGTTTTTTTTTGTGGATCTCCAAGGATCTTATTGGATATAGCGCTAAGATTCTCATTCTATAGATCTTCAAGAGTCTATCTCTCTACCTTTATAGCTCTTTAGATACACTTGTACTCAAAAACATGATTGACATCTTGTCTCTTATCAAGTAGGGATCCATGGGATATGACACAATACTTGAATCCCTGTAGATTGATGCTAGTAGATAGCATTATCACTTCTCACTCTTCTTTTTCCACCCCCATCACTTTAGGTCACAGCCTTTTTGAAAGTTCGAAAGGGATGTTAAGCCCTAGTGAACTAGACCCGAGGCTAACTAAGAGAAGGGGTGAATTGGATATTTGAAACAAAACAAAAATCTTTTTATAACGTGCAGCGGAAACAAATTAAAATAACGATAAAAAGATCAATCACAGATATCACCCAAGCAGATAATCACAACAAAAATAAAGTGCGGAAAAATAATAAGAAAGAACACACCGGATTTATAGTGGTTCGGTCCAACCTGACCTACGTCCACTCCTCGGAGGCACCCTCCAAGTATTGCACTAAACCAAATAGTGTCTCTCCTTCAGCCCCCACAGCTAGGCGGAGAAGCCCTTACAAAATCACTTCCACCTTCCCCGGTGCGGCGGAGTAGCCGGGTCCTTTGACACCAAAGAGCACTTCTTCTTCCCAAAACTTCCTTCGAGACAAGCCTTGAATCCGACGGTACTTAGGTGCAAGCCTGCCGGAGCAACCGTGTGAACCCCCTCACACTCCCTCGAGAAACCCCCTTCCCAGGCTCTTCTCCCTCTCAAACTCCACCCTTTCCTCTCTCCCTTTCAAGCTCTCTCTTCAAGTTTTCTCCAAAAGAACGAAGCCTCAATGGCTGCCAAAGACACCTATCAAGTGCCTTGAGAAAGCTTAAATAAAGAGCTCCAAAAACCCTTCCAAATTAGTTCTGGCGGCAAAGATCGTCCAGGACGATCGCCGGATCGTCCAGAACGATGTGCTCCAAAAGACGGCTTCAGAAAACCCTAAAACTCAATTCTGCCGCCAAAGATCGTCCAGGACGATCGCAGGATCGTCCAGGACGATGTGCTCCAAAAGGTGGCTTTAAAAAACCCTAAAAACTCAATTCTGCCGCCAAAAGTCGTCCAGGACGATCTCAGGATTGTCCAGGACGATGTGCAGAATTTGACCTGATAGTCCCGTACGATCCTGGGATAGTCCAGGACGATCAGAACAAATTTTGCACAAATCGTCCAGTACGATATATAGATCGTCCAGGACGATTAGAACAAATTTTTACTCTTAAATCCTTGCCTAAATTATCATGGCGGCTAGGGTTTTGAGATCATATTGGATCGTCCAGGACGATTAGTTCAATGAACAGATCGTCCTGGACGATCTGAAATCGTCCAGTACGATTTGTTCAAAAGTTGAACTTCTGGTTTTGACAGGATCTCACTCCCCCTAAGTATGTGTACACATGGTCATAAATAAGCATATACTATTACAGGACTTGACTCAAGGAATCAAAAAGTACATTAATGAGAAATACAATAAAGCCTTTTCTACTCATTCTTGAGTCTTGAATCTTTCTTGTATTGATGCATGCTGTTCCTGAAATGTTAGTGCACACACAAATAAATATACATTCCAAATATTAGAAGATGTGAGCCATAATGTTTGTTATCATCAAAACAGGAACTCTTGAGCCCGAGTCGTAACAATCTCCCCCTTTTTGATGATGGCAAACATTACTGGTTGAATTTACAAAAAGATATTTTCTCCTAATCTCCCCCTCACTAAGAAAAAGTCTTTTAAAAATAGGGAGGAATACTTTCTTCTTCTTTTTTTTTAATTTTTGAAATAACTACAACAACAATATGATGTAAAACAAACAACATAAAAATAAATATCACAAATACGTAAAAAACATCACAAATACAACAGTATGTTCTCCCCCTTTGACATTATCAAAAAGAGGAGGAGCAAAAATTTGGAAAGTCACCTCTTGAGGTTCTCCAAAAACTTAGTAAGACATGAATTGATCTCTTTGAACCCAGAAAGGTTAGAGAATCAGAAAATGTAAATCCAAACTCAGGTTTTAAAAAGGCGAAAAAACTTTTTAAGCCAATATCTAAATCAAGGAATAAATTAGATAAGGAAATAAAACTTCTTCAAAACTCCTTTCATAAAATACATCTAATAGAAGATTAATGCAAAGTAATGAATCAGAAAATCTTGATTTTCAAACTCAAGTAACGAATCTATCAAAAAGTCATAAGAGTTTTCAAAACTTTAGAGATTTACAAGAATGGAAGCAGCTTTTATGGGCTAATTTTGTGCCTCTTTTTCAATTTGTTTGGCGCATTACGCATCTTTTGATTTTTGATACACTTTGTGTATTCAATTTGGCAATTTCGCATCTTTTCAATTTTGGGCTGATTTTGTGCCTCTTTTCAATTAGTTTGGCGCACTGCGCATCTTTTGATTGCCTCCTTTCTAAATCTTTAAAATCAGCAAACCTTATTCTTATGATAAAGACGAACAACCTGAATAAGATAATCTTAAAGTTGGTTCAATAATTTGCAAAAGATTCCTACGAGATAGACAAAATGTTGGGAGATGAAAAAAGTTTTAATTTCAAAAATCAATTTATAATCTGAAATAGATTTTGACTCAAAAGCAAGATAGCCTTATTCAAAGAAATGAGATAGAGAGACAAAATCATGAGTTTTCTTCCTTTACTTGATTTTAGAAAAATCAACCACAACTAACATAGTATTTAGAAAATACAAGAGGTAAATTTTCCATTTTTAAAAAACAAGATCTTTAAAAAATAATTTTTAAAATAAGAGGTGTTATGTGTGTGCTTGATTAGAGAAACAATAAAAAGCAACATAAGGAATTTGAAAAGGAAAAACAAAAATAATAAAACACAGAAAACACAACGAATAAACAATAGTAATAGAAAAACAAAAACATAAACACACAAAAAGAACATTAATTTACATCAGCTTGCTCCTGATCAGATGATTCAGAAGCTAGATCTGCCCAGGACATTTTTCGTTTTGCATTGTCAGCCCTTATTAGAATTTGCTTAGCTTTACCCTTTTCCTTTTCAGGAAGGGTTCTTAAGTTCGGGCACTGATTTTTCATATGTCCAGGCTTCCTACATCCAAAACAAATAACATCAGAAGAAAACTTTACATTCTTACCATTTTTACCTTTGTTCCACTTTTGATGTTGATGTTTGTGCCTTAGCAGATTTTTCAATTTATTTGTTGCTGATGCTAACTCTTCACTTTCATCACTTTCAATGTCTTCAGTTTTCAGCACTATCATTTTATCTGCATCCAAAAGCTTTTGACCCAAACCTTGCTCGTAGGCAATGAGTGAGCCAATCAAATTATCAATAGAATATTCGTTCAAATTTTTTGATTCAGAAATTGCAATGACTTTGGCATCAAATTTAGCAAGTAGAGAACATAGGATTTTATTAACTTTTTCAAAATTTGAAAGTTCTTTTCCTAAAGCATGTAATGATGTCACAATTTGAGAAAACCTAGTAAACATGTCCAAGATCGTTTCATAAGGTTTCATGCTAAAAAGTTCATAATCATGCATTAACATATTTAGCCTAGATTGCTTGATTTCATAAGTACCTTCATATCTAGTGCATAATTTATCCCAAATTTCTTTGCCAGAAGTGCATGCAGATATTAACATACAATCATCAGAATTCAAAGCACAGAAAAAACAATTTAAACATTTAGCATTTAATTGAGCATTGATCTGATCTGTTCTACTCCATTCAGAAAAGGGAATATCAATTTTAATTTCATTTATAATACGTGACGGTGCAGAATAACCAATTTGAATCATATGCCACATACGATAATCAATAGATTTCAAGAAAGTAGACATACGAATTTTCCAAAAATCAAAAGTAATATTTTCAAATAAAGGTGGCCGGGTGATTGAATATCCTTCCGCAATACTACGATTACAAAAATTAGCCATGGATCGAATTCAAAAGTTTTTAAACTTAAATTTTGAATCCCGCTCTGATACCACTTGAAAGTTCGAAAGGGATGTTAAGCCCTAGTGAACTAGACCCGAGGCTAACTAAGAGAAGGGGTGAATTGGATATTTGAAACAAAACAAAAATCTTTTTATAACGTGCAGCGGAAACAAATTAAAATAACGATAAAAAGATCAATCACAGATATCACCCAAGCAGATAATCACAACAAAAATAAAGTGCGGAAAAATAATAAGAAAGAACACACCGGATTTATAGTGGTTCGGTCCAACCTGACCTACGTCCACTCCTCGGAGGCACCCTCCAAGTATTGCACTAAACCAAATAGTGTCTCTCCTTCAGCCCCCACAGCTAGGCGGAGAAGCCCTTACAAAATCACTTCCACCTTCCCCGGTGCGGCGGAGTAGCCGGGTCCTTTGACACCAAAGAGCACTTCTTCTTCCCAAAACTTCCTTCGAGACAAGCCTTGAATCCGACGGTACTTAGGTGCAAGCCTGCCGGAGCAACCGTGTGAACCCCCTCACACTCCCTCGAGAAACCCCCTTCCCAGGCTCTTCTCCCTCTCAAACTCCACCCTTTCCTCTCTCCCTTTCAAGCTCTCTCTTCAAGTTTTCTCCAAAAGAACGAAGCCTCAATGGCTGCCAAAGACACCTATCAAGTGCCTTGAGAAAGCTTAAATAAAGAGCTCCAAAAACCCTTCCAAATTAGTTCTGGCGGCAAAGATCGTCCAGGACGATCGCCTGATCGTCCAGAACGATGTGCTCCAAAAGACGGCTTCAGAAAACCCTAAAACTCAATTCTGCCGCCAAAGATCGTCCAGGACGATCGCAGGATCGTCCAGGACGATGTGCTCCAAAAGGTGGCTTTAAAAAACCCTAAAAACTCAATTCTGCCGCCAAAAGTCGTCCAGGACGATCTCAGGATCGTCCAGGACGATGTGCAGAATTTGACCTGATAGTCCCGTACGATCCTGGGATAGTCCAGGACGATCAGAACAAATTTTGCACAAATCGTCCAGTACGATATATAGATCGTCCAGGACGATTAGAACAAATTTTTACTCTTAAATCCTTGCCTAAATTATCATGGCGGCTAGGGTTTTGAGATCATATTGGATCGTCCAGGACGATTAGTTCAATGAACAGATCGTCCTGGACGATCTGAAATCGTCCAGTACGATTTGTTCAAAAGTTGAACTTCTGGTTTTGACAGGATCTCACTCCCCCTAAGTATGTGTACACATGGTCATAAATAAGCATATACTATTACAGGACTTGACTCAAGGAATCAAAAAGTACATTAATGAGAAATACAATAAAGCCTTTTCTACTCATTCTTGAGTCTTGAATCTTTCTTGTATTGATGCATGCTGTTCCTGAAATGTTAGTGCACACACAAATAAATATACATTCCAAATATTAGAAGATGTGAGCCATAATGTTTGTTATCATCAAAACAGGAACTCTTGAGCCCGAGTCGTAACACTTTTTACATGTGCTTAACATTCTACTTTGTCGCGCTCATATGGGGATGAGATATTTCTTCTGTACAATCACCTGTATCGTTTAAAATTTATCCAAACTTCGTAAATTCATCAACTGGTGGGGCTTTTACTTCCTCCAGTATAGATTGTATATTGCTTAAATTATCATCTTTCTTTTTTTTGATGGCATATTCAGTTTACAGAGGATCTTCTATTCTTCCATCCTTTAGCTGTATTTTGGCAAAAAAATTTAAATATTTATTTGGGGATCTCGACATACTGCGCGATGTCGACCCAAATAAATATTTAAAATACCCCCAGTCTTTAGGGACATTAATAAATGTAATTCAAGTACCCTTTCACATCTTTAGCTTGAGTCATGAGGTTTTGATTTATTCTGCCCAGTACTTTGTGCTGCAGACATTGATGAAGAATTACCTGATTTATCTTTACTGACTTGCCAGGAGATTTGTGTACCATTGGCCCTGTGCTTTTTTGCTTTGGCGGGCTGTTTGATTAAAAAAATATATAGTTTGAAAATGTGTTTTAATTTTCTTTGGGAAAGTTAAATTTCTGGAATTTGAATGTTTGAAATCGAACACTTATTATGAATGATATATCACCTCGAAAGGTGAACATATCGTTCCCTAATAGGTTCAGATTACAAATCTTTAGATTTATCTAATTATCGTAATCAAACTCAAGGAGAAATAATATTTGATCCCGAAGAATCAAAATAATGTTTAATCCATTGTTTGATTATGATAATCAAGATAAAAGATCATTAATTTCATAATCAAAGTTACGATTGTAATTGATATATTTATCCGAAGAAAGAAGATATCAATCACTATCGATGGTTTGAATATGACGATAATGATCGTCAGGTTTGAATTTCTCAAAGATAATCAATTGAAGGTTTGAAAAAGCTTGATTTTGAAAATCTTAATTTTGAAATCAGGTCTGGGTTTCTAAATCTCCTACGAGCGCAAGCCCTCGTAGTTAATTACATCGTAGGAAACCAGAAAAATCTCCTACGAATACTCTCGATTAAAATAGCGATACGAATTTTATTTAAGAATTCAAAGCTTGAAGTCAAAGGAGGTTAAGGGATTGGAATTTTCAAGTGGGATTGATTCAAGATTGAACAGTTCTTTCTGGAGTCAAAGGAAGAAGAGTAGGAGGTGTCTTGAGATTCTGAATTACTTCAGAAACACCTCAAACTATCCTAAGTGTTGGGCTTGAATTAGATTGAAAGATATTTTAATGTTTGAGTGGTCAATTTTATTAGAAGATGGGAATTAGATTCCCAGAAAATTGAGGTCTTAAGATTGAAGACATGCCTCAGAACCTAAGTCTAAAATGGGTACTGAGAATCAGTGACCCGAACCTTAGCTAATGTAATGCAATCTGGACTTACCCCGGCCTGGATTGGGGAGCCAGCTAAACCACCTAAACGCTTTTAAAACCATGAGTCAAAGTCTTTAAATGTAGAGTGGTTAAGGACATTGATTAAGATTGGTTTAAAGAATTGGGGTCGACATCTAGAGCAGATCCTAATTGACCCCTCAACATATGTTGGGTTAAATGTCTAAATAAAATGCAATTAAGATTTAGACTCGATTTTTTTAATTTGTATCTAATGCAATGCATGCTAGTTGACTCGATGAAATGCTTAAATCAAAATGTAGCAGTTTTAAAATAGGCTTAAAAATAGGTTTTATCCTAGAGATTGCACAACATCCCCTTGGACAGAACTGCACCCTAATAGGTCAGGTGGTCTGCCAGAACCCGCAGGCGGGGAGGTGCCTAACAAGGATGAGAAAAGTCAAGATGTATGCATGAAAAACTCCCGGCGAGTCCGGGCTTACTTCTTAAGAGCGTTAGAGTTTCTATCTGAGCTTAAATATTTTAATTTTGTTTAAATAGAAGAAGTTTATGACCGTACCCTCACGAGCCTCCGATCGGGTTCCAGGCTAAATCAAAATCGACATGCAATAAGCGCCAAAAAACTACTAAAAGCAGGCGGATCATTAATCGCAATCAACATCAATTAATCAAATCAACATTTAATTAAATTAATTAAATAAATACTCAAACTGAAAGTCCATAGGCAAGTGCCCTTAATAATACAACCCAGGGTCTGCAGTAAAGTAAAGTGGCCGGGTACCACTGACTACAACCCGGATTCTACTCCTAAGACTTAAGTGACTTTGAGATTTGAGATTCTTCTCGCTCTTCACTTCTTCGTCTTCTTGGAACTTCTTGGATCGTCGGGTTTGGATATCCAAATGAAAAGAAACTCCCCCTGGATAGGGGTGTTATCTTTTCTCTTTGGATACTTGAACTTCATCCTAATTTGGATCTCTAAATGGATAAGAACTCTCCCCTAAGGGATGTTCCTTCCTCTTTGGATTCCAAATTGGATTTTAAATATCTCAATCTCAAAGTACTTTAAACATTACAACCCAATTTAAATCAAATTACATCAAACTGAAATTAAAAATCTAGACTCAACAACCTGCAGGGTTATCCTAATAATCAGCAGTTTATATTTGACATCCCAAGCAGTTAATATATTTGGAATTTAAATGCTCAAACCAGCCACACTTGGCCATGCTCTTTTTGATTTAAAGGGGGACTTAAGCATGCTTAGCACCTGTGCAATTTAATAATCATGATTTTTTTTTTTGCCCCCTTTAATTTATGCCCTGTATGAGCATGGCCACCTGCATAAGATTGAATTAGTATAAATCGTTCCTAACCTAAGGGTAGATCTAACGTACAATCAATCAACTCAAAATGCAGTAAATAAATAAACAATCACATCAATATCAATTACTTAAATCTAGCAACCAGCATGCAATGAAAACCACGGAAAAAACCCGGCACACGCAAGTAGCAGAAAAGTAAACACCGGCCTAACCTAAGACTAAAGTTGGCTGTCCTAACAAACCATCTAAAGTGTGTGAGGTAGGCTGTGTGGCTTTGATATATCCTAAATAGGATGATTTAATTGAAGCTGTCTAAAGTTCTAGTTGGTTGAAGGCTTAAGGGAGATTTAATTTGAATTTAAATATTAATGACTTGAAATTGATTTTAAACTTGATTTTAATTGTTTGTTGGATATCACCTTTGTTTCACACCGAGGCCGTGAAGTTTATTTCACCTTCCTTGGGGCTAATTTAATAGCCTCGTAGGCCTGGGTTACCCAGTGGTACCCGATATACTTAAATGATTTGAGTTTGATTAAGGTTTAAAGGTTGATTAATTTTAATTAAATTTAGTTGGTGGCTGGTTTTAATGTTGAATTAATGTTTTCTGGAATTTCGAATGATTTATTGAATTTTGGAATTTTCTGGATTATTTTAATGATTTAATTAAAGGGTCAAGATTTGACTTTTTGATTTAAAGTGTTTTCTGGAAAGTTAATATTTTATTAAAATACTAGACCTTAATATGATCAGTTAGACAGTAAGTACACTGAAATTGGATTTTTCTAGATTTTATTATGAAGGTTTGAAGTTTTGACTTGATTTTGAACTAAGTTTGACCAAAAGTTGACTTTTTTAAGATTTGTTGATTTCTGGAAACTTAACATTTTTAATAAATATTAGAGCTTAAGATGAGTTGTATGCCTTTGAGTTTGCTCAATTTGGAGTTCATTTGAATTAGTTATGAATTTTTGAATTTTTGAGTATTTAATGAATTATTTAAATTGTTTAATTAGAGCCATTTTTATGATTTGAATCCAAATGACCTCCAAACTCCTTGAAATCAACTCCAAAGGTCAGGAATGACCTAAGGAGTGATTTCCAAGTGTTTGAAAATTATTTAGAATTTTTAATTATTTTTAATTAATTAATTTAATTAAATTTCAGATTTCAATTAAAATTAAATTAAACTTAATTTTGAAGTCCAGTCAAGGGGCTTTTATTTTTCATTGATTAAGAGTTCAATTCTGGTCAGTTTGAGGTATTATGTGTAATTTTCAGATTTAAACTTGATTTATTATAATTTCTGGAAGATTTAATGGCTTAATTAAGGTTTAAGTTTGATTAGGTTGATTAATGGGCTTAATGATCTCAAAAGTCAGTGGGAAAATTTCCTAAGTCTGAAGATGTCACTATGTTCAAATGGTTTGAGTTTCAAATCAATTGGGGTTGAATCTTAATTATTAGAATTTTTCTAAATTTTCTAAATGAGTCCTTAATTGTTGTCCTTAATGACACTAGGTTAATTGGGTTCAAATCAAGGTTTTACTAACCCTCAATATAACATATGCATGATAAATATACATATAAACACAATCAATCCTATGTCTAAGAAAGCCTTAAACTAAGTGGTGTGTGTATATCCTTAAACATGCACAGATTAATACTTAATTAAATGTGAACAATAACTATGTTAGTGAATAATTAGAGCATAACCATTCACTAACACTCCCACAAAATTTCTATTCAAATATGTCGATCTATGTTTAAAATTCCAAAGTAGATCTCTCAACCTAATGGATTTAAATACATAAATATTATTTCAAAATAAATTTAAAATATATGCTTGACTTATATAAAAAGCCATATAAAAACATAGGTTTTGAATCTAAAGTATTTAAGATATAACTAAGGTAAATTCAATAGCTAAATGAGAGATCTACTGATCTATTAAGGTCATTTGAAAATAAGTTTTTAATTTTCAAAATAATTAGCTTAATATTTAATTAGATATTAATTAACTATTAAAATAATTAAGTAATTAAAATAAGTTAAAATTAGTCAAGTTTTGATCTCTGAATTTGATTTCAAATTAAAGTGCTTAATTTTCTGAAAATTTTGATATATTACACTTAATTTTCTGATTTGAAATGAATTTCTTATGAATTTTTGAAATTTAAACCAATTAAAGGGGGTTTTTAAATAATTGTAAATTAATTAAAGGCTAAAAATAATTTAAAAATTAGTTAATTTAAACATAAGAATTTTCTGTAATTTTAAAATTATTTTAAATTATATATTAATTAAAGTATATATTAATTTTCAAAAGTATTTACATTATTAATCATTAATTAAATATTAATTAATAATTAAATAATTAGTTAATTGAAATATAAAACATAGTTTGAATTAATTTAATTTCAAAATTAGAATAATTTAAGATTAATTACTTAATTATTGGATATTAATTAATTAAATCAGTGAACATTAATTAATTATTAAAGTATTAAAATATTATTACTTATTTAAATAATATTAAATAATTTCAATTAAATGTTGTTTAAATTTTCAAATATTTTTAAGATTAATATTAAATTTAAGATTAATTAAACATTAATTAATTATTTAACTATTTAATTAAAATATTAAATGATATTTAAATATTTAAAATTATTTTAAACTTTTAAAATATTTTAAATGATATTTAAACTTTATAACTTATTTAATGTTAATTACAATATTAAAAGTTATATAAAAAAAAAATTATAAAATATTTAATGAAAATATTAAATAATTTGTATATTAATAAAAGTTTAATATCATTTAATATTAATTAAAATAATAGACTATTTAATATTAATTAAAATATTAAATAATTTAACATTAACTAATATTTTAAAATCATTTAATATTAAATAATATTATAAAGTATTTAATATTATTTAGAATATTAAGTAAAATCAATTATTAATTAAAGTTGTAAATTATTTAAATTAATTAATATTTAATGATAAATATTTAAATAAAATATTTAATATATAAAAGGTTAATTATTAGTTTAAAATAATTAATAATTGATATTAATGTAATTAAAAAAAATAATTATAAAACTTAAATTAATAATAGTTCTAAATAAAAAATTATTTAATTTCTGAAATGTATTTTAATATATATTATATTTTAATATATAATATATTATTATTTAATATTTATTTAAAAGAAAATTAAGATTAAAACGAATAATAAAAAAAAAAACGGCTGACCACGTGGCAGGCTCTGATTGGCCGTTTCAAACCGCGGGAGCCACGTGGCCGCTTTCGATTGGCGGAGGCAGAACCGCGGCCAATCATTGGTTGGCGGCGCAATGATTGCGCCGCCAACAATGATTGCGGGATCATTAACCGCGGATGCGGTTTACTTATCCGCGTCAGCAAGCTCTCGTCGCCGTCCGATCCCCCGTGTTATGAAACGGATGGCGCAGATGGAGCTGAACGGCGATAAGCTCCTTCAGCCACGGACCCGCGGTTGTATGGACCGCGGGAAGGCTTGATCGAGACCGTTGATCATGAAATCAACGGTCCAAAATGCGCCCAGTTACAGAACATTACGAATGAACCCTAGAATGGGTTTTTCGTCTTATTCTCTTGATCCGATGGACCAATCTTAATGAAATTTTAAACATAGCTACCCTAAGTGAACAGAAATCATGTGGGTTATTTAGTTGAGCTTAAAATGAACTTGATAAAAAGTTAATTAAATCTAAAAAAAGTGACCTAGGGCTAGAGTTTTAGGAAGATTTACCGAGGGATTTGAAGGGGAATTGGTTTCTCTGAATTTGTGGTTTGTCCTCGTATAAATCCTCTGTTGGAGTCACGATCGAATCCGCTTTAGATCAAGTGAATGAAGGCTTGGATGGATTGAGCTTGAGTTCGCCGGAGAGCTGCCGCCGATGAGGTTTGACGGTGGAGTTTTGGTCGGGAAGTATAAGGGAGTCTCTGGGGAGCTCAAGGAACCTGGGGGCTGGGTTTTGAGAGGCTTGAAGAGTGAGAGAATGTGTGTAATAGAATGAGGGCTCCAAATGGGGTTTTGCCCTATTCTAACTACTCCAGACCAAATAGACGGCCAAGATTAGTTTGGCTGGACTCCAGATGAATGCCATGTGTCCAGGGAGTAGGT
Organism: Dendrobium chrysotoxum; assembly: GCA_019925795.1. Classification (NCBI taxonomy): domain Eukaryota; kingdom Viridiplantae; phylum Streptophyta; class Magnoliopsida; order Asparagales; family Orchidaceae; genus Dendrobium; species Dendrobium chrysotoxum. The sequence continues at coordinate 42,331,617 of CM034297.1, forward strand.
GGGAGCAGGTGGCAAGGACTAGGGAAGGACATCCTAGTTGGAAAGGTTCTTTTGTCTTTATGCAAGCATGTGGAATGGCTAAGAGCCATTTGATCTTGATCAGAGGGCTGAGGGTAGTCCTAGGAATATTCTAGAGTCCCTTTAAACAGCTGGAAGGATTTGAGCTGGAATAGGTTAGCTTAAGCATAGGGATTTAACTATTTGGAGTCAAGTAAATCACTTGTTGACTGAGTTGACTGGTCAACCAGTCAACTTGATTAATGAAGTGGCAGTCAAATGGCTATTTCAACTGGTTTGAGTGAATTAGAATTGGTTTGAGGCTGGAGGATTTAAACTTAAATGAAAATGTGAGGATTTGAGGTACTTTTGACTAGGTTTTATTGAGTTGACTAGATCAACTTGACTTGAGTTTGAATGGTCCATGGTTGAAAGAGTTTAGACCATTATTAGGAATTAATTTGGAGTTTGAAAGTGGTTTGAAGTTAATTTGGAGTTTAATTTAAAATATGGGAGCTTAAGGGTTGAATTGGTCAACCTAGGTTGACTTGGTCAACCAGGTTGACCCAGGGCCAGGGTCTGGGTTGGAATGATTTGAAAAGATAAATGGGGTCTAATAGAGGTGGTTTCAGGGTTAGAATGGGTCATCTGGGTCAAATGACATGTTTAGGCCCTTAATGGGCCTAATGGGTCAACTAGGTTGACTTGGTCAACCAGGTTGACCCAGGGTCAAGGATTGGGTCCAACCAATTCAGAATGACATTCTGAGTCTACTGGTGGTGGTCTCAAAGTCTGGGGAGGTTGTTTGGTCAAAATGACCTATTTGGGCCCTTAATGGGCCTTTTAGGTCAACCCTGGTTGACTTGGTCAACCAGGTGGGTCCAGGGTCTGGAAATAGGTTCAACAGATTTGAAATGACATTTGGAGGCCAATGGAGGTGGTCCCAAGGTCAGAGGAGGTCATTTGGTCAAAATGACCTGTTTGGGCCCTTAATGGGCCTTTTAGGTCAAACCTGGTTGACCAGGTCAATCAGGTGGGTCCAGGGGCTGGAAATGGGTTCAACAGATTTGAAATGACATTTGGAGACCAATGGAGGTGGTCCCAAGGTCAGAGGAGGTCATTTGGTCAAAATGACCTGTTTGGGCCCTTAATGGGCCTGTTTGGTCAACCTGGTTGACTTGGTCAACCAGGTGGGTCCAGGGGCTGGAAATGGGTTCAACAGATTTGAAATGACATTTGGAGATCAATGGAGGTGGTCCCAAGGTCAGAGGAGGTCATTTGGTCAAAATGACCTGTTTTGACCCTAAAGGGGCCTATTTGGTCAACCTGGTTGACTTGGTCAACCAAATTGACCCAGGGGCTGGTTTTGGGTTCAATAGATTGGGTTTGATATTTGAAACTTGCTGGAGGTGGTTGCATTCAATTTGGAGCTCATTTGACCAAAGTGACTATTCACACCCCAATAGGGGTATTTTGGTCATTTTGATCCCTGGTCAACTAGGGGTCAAATTGAGTCCAACAAAATGCAGTTTAATGCTCAATGGATCATAATCAAGGGTCTGGAAGTGATTTGGAGCTTTGGAGAAAGCTCCATGATCAAAATCCACTGGGTGACAGGTCCAGTGGCATGGACTGTAAATATTTGAAGGTTTTACAGCCTTTGGATTTAAATTCAAATTCTAGGGTTAGAGATCTCAAAATGAGCTCAAATTTGGAGGGTTACCTCTAGAGACATGTCACATCAGTGTGGAACTGACAGATCTTGAATCAGAGGTCATTTGATAGGGTTTTGAAATGTTCAAAGATTAACTGGAAAAGGCTTTCAGGACTTAGACCTTTAGCCTTGGATTTGAATCTGGAAATCTGGTTTTGAATTGGATTTTGAGCTTGAATGATAGGATTTGAATTAAGTTTAGGTTGAATTGAAGTTTGAACTGATCTAGAGGAATCCTAGGGTTTAGAATAGGTCCTAGGGTCCAAATCAGCTTAAGGGAATCCTAAGGTCTAGAATAGATCCTAGGAACTGGAGTCTGGAAAGGTCCTGGAATCTAGAAGTCTTAGGAAAATCCTAGGATTTGGGGTCTGAAAGAATCTTATAATCTAGAAGAATCCTAAGATCTAGGAATCCTAAGATTCAAGATCTAGGAGGATCTTAGGATCTAGAGTAGATCCTAAAGTTTGATTTCTAGGAAGATCTTAGGGTTTTGAAGTCCTGGGGCCTGGGATCTAGAATAGTCTTAGGATCTAGAAGAATCCTAAGCTCTAAATAGATCTAGGAGAATCCTAGGGTCTAAGAGGATCACATGCTCTAGAATCAGGTAGAATCCTAGGGTCTAGAATAGATCTTAGGGTCTGAAGTCTAGGAGAATCCTAGAATCTAAATTTGTCTTAAATTGTATTGATCTGGAGTCAGGATTGATTTGAATCTGGATTGATCTAGGATTAGATTAATCCTAGGGTCAGGATTAAATCCTAAGGATTGGAATGATCCTAAGGTCTGGATTGGTCCTACTGAGCTTATACAAAAATGAGGTCAACACGGGCTTAATGAAGGAGTAGATACTAGTGACCTAAACCATTCAGGTTCATATTAGGTCGGTGGAAAAAATTATTAGTCCAGAGCTTTGTGCATAACAGACTTGTTGATGACGGAATCCTCTTAGTTTAGCCATAGGCTTTATATGAACTTTGGGATAATTTCTTCAGTCCTTTGCTTTGTGTTTTTGTGGATTTATTAAAGAAAAATTTCTTCAACCCTCACTTTGTGCTTTATGAATTTGTTGAAGGATTTGCAGGTTTTGGATTTAGTCGATAGTACCAAATGTAGGTAGTATCTCATTCCTTAACCGGTTGAGGAGACTTTAATCTGAGTTACTTGAGTTTATCAGATTGGGCGAGCTAAGATTTGATAGCTCTTCATCCTCTGGTTGCTGAAATGGGGATTCCTCTACTGCATCCTTTCTTATGGCATGTTGAGTAGACGAACTGCCAATGATCCGACCATATTTGGGCTTGTTGAATCCGACCTCTTACCTTTAGACTGGAGTTATGAGAAATGCGCTTCCCAATGCTAATTTTACTTAAGTTGGTATATTTGGAGTTCTCCTCTATGGTTGAAGATTGGGAGCCTACGCACATTCAGTAGTTGTTCATGACTCATCCTTCCCACTGGAACTTAGATTCTCCAGTCGATTAGGAAAATTTAGTAGACTACGACAACTTGAACTTGTCAAGTTGAATTAGCCTTTGTACTTTCTACAGTCCTTACTAACAGGTTGAAGAAGTGGGGGTTCTGCTACTACGGCCTATTTTATGGCGTATTGAGTAGATAGCTGCCAGCGATCCAGCCATATTTTGGCTTGTTGGATTCGGCCTCTTACACCAATCTGAACCTTAAGCTTTAGGTTGTTGGAAAACTTCAAGCTTTCCTGGCTCAATTTGTTAGAGCATGTAGTTACAAAATTCTATTTCTTGACTCTCAAAATCTTGGTAGACTAGAGGAGGTGGTGTCCCAAACTTTCAGGAAAGTCACTTGAGTACACATATTAACAGTGGAATTCGCCACATCCCTATTCGAAGGAAAATAAGGCTTGATGATTTTGAATATTTATTTTGGGGATTTTGGCACGTAACACTGTGTCAACTTAAATAAATAATTGAATACCCCCCGTTTCGCAGGGAGATTTTAAAATCTTTGAGTTTTTAGATATTCACCTAGGGATCTCGATACGTAGCACGATGTCAACCCAAATGAATATCTAAATACCCTCTACCTCGTAGGGGAATTTTTAAGTGGGAAGAATTTGGATTTTCAATATTTTAAATATTTATTCAAGATTTTTGACATGCAACGCGATGTCAACCCAAATAAATATTTAAAATGCCCCCTGTCTGTTAGGGAGATTTCGTGACAGTAAATTTGGAATTTTGAAATTTTAAGCATTTACTTTGGGATCTCGACGCGTGGCATAATGTCAACCTAAATAAATATTTAGACACCCCCTGTTATGCAAGGGGAGTTTTTTTTAAATGCCTTCTTGTATTACAAGAGAATTTTGAAACATACTTTATACATGCGCTAGTAGGGACATGTAAAATATACAATAAAATTTTAAAATGCACGTTTATCCCTATGCATAATACTTCTTCACGTATCGACCATTGATTGGTGGCATGGGCCTTTGTCTGTCTAGATCAATCAACTGATAAGCTCCTCCTTGATACGCTTTCTCGATAACAAAGGGGCACTCTCAATTAGATATGAATTTACGACCAATTTTTTGGTGAGGGATGATTGGCGTTCTCAGCACCAGGACCAATTCCCCTTCTATGATGCACCATTCGATCAAATGAATTTGTCATCCCCGCTTGGTATATTTTTAAGTTTTATTTAGCTTGTAATCTGGTCCTTTCGAGCGCATCAAGTGATTCCAATCTTAGGCGGATATTTTTTTCCTGGGTGAGATCTTTCTGGACTGCTGCCCAAAGTGATGACAATTCAATCTCCAACGGTAATACTGCTTCAACTCCGAACACCAGTGAGTGAGGAGTGGATTTTGTAGGCATTTTATAAGTAGTATGGTACGCCCATAGCTCTTCTGCCATCTTAGTGTGCCTTCTAGGTGAGGTTCTTCTTCAACAGCTTCACCAGTGTCTTGTTGAAGGCCTCCGCTAAATCATTTGCTCTTGGATTATATATAGATGAGTATCGCCAATCAATTTTGTGCTGATCGACAAACTTGTAGATCTTGGTACTCTTGAATGTTGTACCATTATCTGAGATTACATAATACGGTACACCAAATTTATAGATGACTTTGTGTGTGAAGGAATTGATCATATGCTCTGATGAGACCTCTCTAAAGGGTGCCGCTTCTGTCCACTTAGAAAAGTAGTTTGTTGCTGCCGGGATAAAGTGGTGTCCAGTTGATGATGGAAGATCTATCTGACCTATTTTATCTATACCCCAACATTCAAATGGTCAGGATGCTATTATCGGGTGCAATGGACTCGGCGGTTGATGTATAACATCACCATGAATCTGACACTCGTGGCACCTTTTGGCGTGGTTAATGCAATCTCTCACCCCTGTTGGCCAATAATAACCCATTCTCTTAATTTTAGCTGTGATTTTAGGACCTGTCTGATGAGCTCCATAAAGTCCTTCATGGACTTCTGCTACCACTCTATCAGCTTCCTTGGTCCCTTGGCATCTTAACCATATTTGATCAAAGGCTTGTCGATATAACGTATTGTTAACCAACATGTATCACAGTGCTCTCTTCTTGATTTGCGTAGTTAAGGACTTGTCTGTCGGGAGTTTACCTTCTTTAAAGTACTCGATGAACGGTTGCCTCTAGTCGACTTCTTCTATAATATCTAAATAGTACCACCATGATTCGGAAGCTTGACTAGTTTTGCATCTTCTCTTTGTTGCTTGATATTCTTCTGGCTGAATTTCAAAACCAACTGGTTGGGGAGGTTGAGGAATAATCAGAGTTTTGTCTTGCTGGCTTGAATTGGTTATTCCCTCTGCTTGTAGGAATTGCAAGATTGCCGGCTCTAAGACTCGATGACTATGAATCATAACTGGTATAGGCTCTTCTTCGTTTGTATTCGCCACATCCTTGGCTAATTTTGCCAGACAATCTGCTCTGTTATTCTGACCTCGAGGAACTCGAGTTACCCTAACATTTGGCACTTGTTTCAGAAGTTTGAGTGCTTGCCGGTGGTAGTGGAAAAATTCAAGTTTGTAGATCTTATAAATGCCAGGACTTGATTTATCACAAGCTGCGAGTCACCAAAGACTCAGAGATTTTGGATTCTAACATTGATTATAATTTCCAATCTTGCTATTAGAGCTTTGTACTCGGCTTCATTATTGGTTCAAGGCTCAGTTAAACTGAATGAAAATCTGATTATGCATCCCTCAAGCGATATGAAAATGATCAAGATACCAGCTCAAGCCCTTGCTGAAAGTTTGTGAGGGATGTTAAGCCCTTATGAACTAGTCCCGAGGCTAACCAAGAGGGGGGTAAATTGGATATTTAAAAACTTCTTTAAACAAAAAGAAATTTGTTTTTATAACTTGCATTGGAAATGAATTAAATCAATAATAAAAAGATCAATCACAGATTTCACCCAAGCAGTTAATCGCAGTAAAATAAAATATGAAAAATAATCAGAAAGAACACACCAGATTGATAGTGGTTCGGTCCAACTCGACCTACGTCCACTCCCCAGAGGCACCCTCCGAGTATTGCACTAAACCTTCAGTGACTCCTTTAGCCCCCACAACTAGGCGGAGAAGCCCTTACAAAATCACTTCCACCTTCCATGGTGCGGCGGAGTAGTCGGGTCTTTTGACACCAAAAAGATCTTTTTATTCCCAAAACTTCCCTCGAGACGACCCTTAAATCTGATGGTACTTAGGTGCAAGCTTGTACGAGTAACCATGTGAACCCCTTGACACTCTCTCGAAAATCCCCCTTCCAAGGCTCTTCTCCCTCTCAAACGCCACCCTTTCCTCTCTCCCTTTCAAGCTCTCTCTTCAAGTTTTCTCCAAAAGAAATAAAGACTCAATGTCTGCTAAAGACTCTTATCAAGTGCCTTGAGAAAGCTTAAATAAAGAGCTCCAAAAATCATTCCAAATTAGTTTTGGCGACAAAGATCGTCCAAGACGATCGAAAGATCGTACAGTACGATGTGCTTAAAAAGACGGCTTCAGAAAACCCTAAAAACTCAATTTTGCCCCAAAATCATCCAGGACGATGTGCAGAATTTGACCTGATAGTCTTGGACGATCTCAGGATAGTCTAGGATGATCAGTACAAATTTTGAACAAATTATCTAGTACGATATACAGATCGTCCAGGACAAGCAGAATATCAAATTATGCATATTTGATTGAATAATCATAGGATTAATTTAGGCAACATTATCATAGATCGTCCATTACGATATGGATCATCCTGGATGATTAGACCAAAAAATGAAACTTAAAATCTTGCCTGAATTAGTATGGCGGCTAGGGTTTTGAGATCGTATTGGATTGTCCAGGACGATTAGTTCAATGAACAAATCATCCTAGATGATCTAAAATTGTCCAGTACGATTTATTTAAAAGTTGAACTTCTAGTTTTGATAGATCTCACTCCCCCTGAGTGTGTGTGTGCTAGGTCACAAGCAAGCATACATCCTTATAGGACTTGACTCAAGAAACAAAAAGTAAATCAAGAGATATTATAAATATCATCACATCATAACCTATTCTACCCTTTCTTGAGCCTTAAAGCTTTATTGGAAGGTGCATGCTGTTCCCAAAAAGTTAGTATACACACAAAAAATATACATTAAAAATACTAGGAGATGTGAGCCATATTATTTGTTATCATCAAAATAAAAACTTGCGAGCCCGAGTCGTAACACTTGCAAGATTTGGAGGTCAAGCAGGTTTAATTAATGACGCCCCATCGAAATATATCTCCCAAAATTATAGATCATCCTCTTCCTGGACCTACATGATTTGTTCATGGGGCAAATCATCTATTAGAATTGGATGTACGGTGAGGAAATTAGCCAAAACTTGTCCCTTTATCGCCTTCTGTGGCATGTACATGATATCAAATTACAGTAATATTACTACCCACCTGGCTAAGCGACCTGTCAATACTAGTTTTGTCATCAAGAACTTCAGCGGATTGATCTTTGATATCAGTGTAATCTTATGAGAAATCAGATAGTGGCAGAGTTTCTGTACTCCAAATATAGTGCCAGACAATGCTTCTCAATTGGAGAATAGTGTATTTCTTCTCCAATCAGCTATCGACTGATATAATAAAGTGCATTCTCCTTTCCTTCTTCATTATGCTGGGCCAATAATGCTCCGAGGGACTCTTCTAGTGCTGCTATATACAGTATAAGAGACTTTCTCAAAATTGGCACTGTGAGAATGGGTGGGTTTAACAGGTATCATTTGATGCTATCAAAAGCTTCATAATATTCTTCATCCCATTTAAAGTAAACATCTTTCTACATTAGCTTTGAAAATGGCTGGCACATACCCGATAGATTTGATATAAATCATTGAATGAAAGCTAGTTGTCCTTATAAGGAGCGGAGCTGACTGAGGTTCCTTTGCGGTGGCATCTCCATGATCGCTTTGATTTTGTTGGGGTCATTCTCGATTCCTTGATGCTGAATGACGTACCGCAAAAATTTGTCAGAGGAGACCCCGAAGGCACACTTGAGGGGATTCATTTTCAAATCATATTTTCTAATTTTCTCGAATATAATCCTCAGGTCATTCAAATTTTCTTTTTGGTCCATGCTCTTGACGACCAAGTCATCTATATAGCATTCAACTTTTTGATGTATTAGCTTATCAAATATATCCATCATTACCCACTGGTAGGTGGCACCATCATTCTTTAGACCGAAGTGCATGACTGTATAACAAAATATATTGATGGGCATTCTGAATGTCATATCCTTCTATCTTCAGGCGCCATTTTAATTTTGTTATAGCCCAATGATCCATCCATAAATAAGAATATGTCATAATTGGAGGTGTTATCAACTAGAAGTTTGGACACCAGGAGCGGGAAGTCATCTTTAAGACACGTCTTATTGAGGTCTCAAAAATCAATGTAGATATGAATCTGACCGTTCTTCATCTTCATAGGGACAATGTTGGTGATCCAGTTGGCATATTTTTCTTCACGGATAAAGCTCACCTCTTTTTTGTCTCTACGATCACCTATTCTTCAATCTCCAATCTCATTCACCTTGGAGCTTATTTGATGGGTGCTGCATTTTATTTTATTGCTAGTCTGTGAACAGCTACATCAGGGGATAAGCTGGGAATTTTGGCATATGTCCAGGCAAAGCAATCCCTGAATTCACAGTGGAGCTCTTTCAATTCTTCTACTTGATTTTCTGGTAGAAGGGAGCCAATGATGGTCGGCCGTGGGTCCTCTTCAGTCCCTAAGTTGACTTCTTTTAACTCATCCATAGTAGCTTCCTGTCTACCATCTTTAAACTCTTCTGGCGTAGGCTTGGCCTCTATGGGCTGATCATCATAAGTATCAACTTCGTACATCTCCTCAGCACCGCTGTCCTCAAATCTGATTTCCCCACAAGTGATTGCTCGACAAGTCTCCTCCTAGAGGTGTTTGTGCCTGATGAATCTGATACCATTGCGCGTAGCCGTATCCTTTTGTCATAGTGGGTGCAAATTGCTTCCATACCAAAGACGTAGGCATGTAAAAAGTTGTCTTTTGGAGGTAGGAATATTGATTTGCTTTCGCAGCATCCCTTGAATACCTCTAGTATTAAACCTAGGCAGCCTCGTGGGTAAAAATTCCTTAGAATTAATGAGCTTATGATGCTAGTCACGAGTCTCTTCTTTGAACTTTCCGACAGAATAAAATATGTTCCCTAGCTTATTCTCCTTTTTAAGAGGTGGTAGATACTGGATTGTGAGTTCTTCAACCTTATGCACCTCCTACGAAATGATTTTTTTAAAGTTGCAGGGGAACATGCATGACTACGAGTATATTATCTGAGATTAACAAGCTATCTATTCTGCTAGAAAATATACACTGCACCATATTTGTATAGATAGACTTGTAATCATAATCTAAATTTGAATATTCAACCTATTTTCTTCACTTATCTGTCGGCTGGCATACACTTCTAGATTTGGTAGGGATGACATCATCTTCATCTGTGTCCCTCCCTAAGTGAGGCACATCCTTTCTCTCTTTGGGAGCAGTGTTTATTTTGGGAAGATTCGGTGATGCCTTCTTTCTCCCCACTTGCCTCTTCTTACTTTCTTGTTCGGGTTGCTTTACAGCCTTTAAGTTTGATGCCTCAGCCTCGAGGAAGCTCGAAGGCTTTGGCTTCTTTGGAATGAAATATTATGCATCCTCATAGACCGTGGTATCATGGACTGTAAAAGGCTGGATGTCGCCAAAAATCCTGAATTCTTCTCCATCCCTGAGGTACTTCATACATTGGTGTAGTGTCGATGGGGCAACACCGTATTCATGTAGCCAAGGGCAATCTAGTAGCACCTTGAATGAAGTGTCTGCATCAATTACATGGAATTTGGCTTCTGTATGAAGTTCTCCAAATACGAGAGGGAGCAAAAATGATCCAAGGGTCTTCTGCCCTTTCTCGTTGAAGCCATGCACCATCAACTTATCTGATTTAAGGTGTTCCACATCAAGGCACAACTACCTTAGTGCTTTTAGGCTCATGAGATTTATGGATGACCCATGGTCAATTAGGATCCGACAGATTATCATTTCATCACTCTCTGCTGTAACATACAGAGGGTGGTTATGATATACCATTTCGAGCATCATGTCTTCCTTGGATAAAGTGATGAATGCCTCGTTACAGGCTTGTAAGACCTCAGTCATGTTGCACTTAGTAAAATATACCTCGTATCTTTGAGGATCTTTGAGAGCCTGAATCAAAGTCTCTTGAAGATCTTTAGACATTACAAGAGCATCGTATATACTGAGTTGTGCCTGGATTTTTTTAGATGGGATAAGATATTATAATCTATCCTTGGATGAAGTATTCTTCTTCTTAGGATCTTCAGGGATAATATCTTCTTTAACAACTATCTCTTTCCCCTTGTCTTTGTTAAAGACTCCCTTTTTTGGTGTAGGTGGCAACACCTTGCCGCTTCTCAACTGTACTTAGGCTATTTCATCCGACTTGGAACCATTTGATGGAGCATCTTCCCCAAAGTCAGCCATCATGACATCCATAGATTCATTCTCAGAGTAACTTCCCAGTCTCGTTTGCTCCATCTGCAATGTTATGTCATTCTCGGACTCAATTTCTCTTGGGAGGTATAAATCTTTCTCTGAACTATAGTCTATTGATGACGTCGCCATACATATTTTGACAATAATTTCTTTGACATATTTTTCTCTTGTTGGAGCCATTAGTGTCACTGAAATGACTCGACAAACTTCTATAGGAAGAGGATCCTCATCAGCTTCCTTTGCCTTGTCAATCTTGAGCTCTGACATAGAGTCAGTGAGCATAATAGGACATCTCACAATCTAATAATACGCATCCAAACTATCGATAACCCTTTGAGTTGCAATTTTCTTCTCTCTGGGCTTCCTAAACTTAGTCTTCTTCTTGGAGGATTTCATCTTTCCAGGCTTCGAGGAGCTAGCCTGGCTAAGATACTATTTGGAAATAGATACTCGTGCCACAGGTAGTGCCTTTAGATCTAGCACAGGTTCGATAGGAGATTTCCACTTCACTCCCGAAACTCCTTTAAGCTGTTTTAGCATCTTTGTTGTTTTCTTGGAGATAGCATTCTCCCACTTCCCCTCCTCAACTAACTTCTTTTCATTTCTCCTTTCGTCAACCAGGAGTACGGAAGAGGACATGCTACCTGAGTTAATTCTTTTCTGGGGTGAGTCAACATATTGTTTGACAATGCGAGTTCCCCTTTTCTATATTTTTTCTAGCCAATCCTTAAAGATACAGTAATCTTCAATCGGATGGCTGATTACTCGATGATATGGGCAGTAGTTTGGGTCACTAGTTTGTTTCGACTCTTCGGGTCTCTTGCACTCAGGCAGTTCTAAACACGCTTTTAACGCCTATTAAAATAACTTGGTGACGCTCTCCCTTTTAAATGAATACTCTTTATTCATTTTATTTTTAAGGGAAGGGAATGTTCTATCACCAGTTCCCACATTCTGCATCGGGCGTCCTCCTCCACCTTGAAAATATTGTGGTTTATCATTTCCCTCGAGTATTAACTTTGGTTGGGGGTTAGGGTTATAAACATATTTTGGCTTTTATTCATACTGCATTGGCTGCTTGCCCTTGTCTATATTATAAACCACTTATTTTCCCTTATTTGCTCTAAGGGAGGATGTGGAGTAGGTCTCACCCTTTTTTGTGTATGAAGACTTAGCCTTTTTAGGCTTATCAAAGTGGCTCTTAGATCTTGATAAGTTCAGCTTTTCAAATTTCTCCAACCTGTCTAACAGATCCTGAAATGTGGTAATTATAGCCATGCACAGGAAGAGTTGCATGTTGTCATCAATATTTCCCATCCGTAACTGCACTGCATATTCTTCCTTGAGTTATTACTCACATTTCATACTCAAATTTTGCCAGCGAGTATTATATTTTAATACTGACTCATCCTTTCTTCTCTTATTGAGAGCAAGGTCAGCGATTGGTATCTTCTCAGTTGCATTAGCAAATATCTTCACAAATATAGATTCCAACTCTACAAATGTCTTCGCAGAGTCATTTGCTAGTTTAGCATACCATTTGAAAGTAGCTACTATCAAACTGCTGACAAACTATCGGAAGAGTAAGGCATCATTACCTCCAGTGTTCCTACATGTGGCCTTTAATTATGCCAGGTGCTGCATGGGGTTATTATTTCCATTAAAGGTATTAAATTTTGGGACAGAGTATCCTTTTGGGTATGACACCTGGTCATATTCAGCAGGATATGGGCAACCCTTGCCCACTAATTTCTCTGTCTGATCAATGGTTATGATAGCCTTGATCTTCTCTGTAATTAATCCTTCGAGCTGTGCAGTCGTAATAGGCTCGGAGGTACTAGCTATATTTTTTAGAGCGGGCTGGCGAGTGATATTATTGACTTCATGACCACCTTCAGGAGCTCCCTGTACTCCTGATACTTGCGGCATTTAGAAGTTTGGAGGGTCGGTAGGAGGATTTGGCATGGGACTGGCGACAGCATTTTTCTGCATCATCTGCATCATCATCGCCATTTAAGCCATCATCTCGGTCATTTTCTCATTTAACTAAGAGATTTACCTATCTTTAGCCCTCATTTGACATCTCATTTGATGCCGCATGTCAGCAAGTGTGGCATTATCGGCATCAGGATGATTCTCCTCTATTTCCTGCACTTCCTCTTCTCCTTGGGAATGGCTACCACTGCCAGCGGTGGACCCAACTTCACCGTGATGTTGGTGTACTTTCTTAGGTGGAGGTTGCCAATGGTCGTCACCTTCATCGTCATTATAGTTGGCCACATCGTTGGCATTGGTGTGCCTCACCATATAGACAACTTATATGTTTACGGTGTTGTTTATTCCTTCCACCTTCTCTTCTATATATTCTTCTATATTTTCTTCCCCTTCCATATCTTCTTTCCCATTCTCTTCTATCAGTCGAATCTCTGAGCGGTGGCGCCACTGGATCTCTGGTTCTTGATTTGGTAGGAAGATCTCTTCGACCTATGGACTGCAGTCGAAGTTAGTCATCTCTTCCTTTGGAGGGGATGGTGAGTGAAGGGTTCCCCTGGAGGATTCTCCAATTTGTCAACCATCGGGAGGGGCATCATCGTGGGTCTTCTTTTGGACCCACTTTTGCCGTTGTTTGTTGTTGGGGGCAGATCTCCGGGAAGCTGTACCGGATGTTACGCCTAAATTTAGTTCTATTTTCCTTTCTTCGTCTCTTCGAGGCTTTGGACTCCATATTTCTTTTCCTTTCCACTGGGACTTTCGGCGGTGGATCCCTGAACCCGAGGTTCAGGTGTCACACCCTGATGCTCACCACAAGGGACATATTTTCTTTCTTTTCTCTCCACCATAATAGATAAGCATTATCTTGGTAGACTTCTCCTTGTCTCGACCACCAGCGGCCGTTGGTATCTTCTTTTCTTTAGTCCTCTCTCTTTCACAGTCTTCAAGATCATGTAGAATCAGGCTGAGAGAGTTTCAAGCTCCTTCTTTTTTTGAGGGGCTGGGACTTCAGGCTGTTGATCCTAGAAAGATTTCTTCAGCTCCCTAGTAGAGTTATTTCTTTTGACCCATCTCAAGTCAGTGAACTTGTTTCGGGTGGGAACAATGGCTTCAAGCTCTAGGGCAGGCAGATTCGATGGGTGGACGGGCACCAGTTGCTGCTGAGCTCAGAGCTTAGTATTCATCTTCCTTCTCTATCTCCTTGTCAACTTTCCTCCAAATGAGGAAGCTTCAGCATTGTTCTTCTCGGGTGCAGACAACCCATTTGGCAGAGAAGTGGCATTGGCAGATACAATAGAAATCCCGCCACCTGTCATAATTCTCTTGGTGGCTGGTTTCTCCATCTGTGAAAGCCGTTCGAACACAGAAATCCTCTTGCGAGGATTTTTAGAAGTAGAAGTGCTCCTTGATGCTAGCAGATGCGCGCAACAGGTAGGAGCTCTGACATGATAGATTCTCCTCACAAGTCTTTCAGTATTCATGCCAGTTATGGAGACGGTAACAGTTCTTACAATAACTATAGGGAAGTCAAGATTACCAAACTGGATGGTAGCCCCAGTGTTACCAGTAGTGATCACAGCATTCGCTAGTTGGATACTAGCGTCGCGTCCCAGTTGAACGATAAATGTAGTATTCTGTAGATCCATCGACACAAATGAAAGATAAGGGTTAGTAATTAGAATCTGATACATCATCTCACATTTTTTAAATGCAGAGACTTGCACAGTATAGAGAAACAAAATTAGGTAAAAATAGTCAGTATAAGTAAATAATTAAAATAAATTTAAAACCTTGCTGAATGCCGTATAAGCTTGTTGAATGATCATTTTAAAATATTTAAAGCTTTGATTCGTTAAATGATCATTTTAAAAGAATCAAATATGGGTTGAAATGGTTGCTACTATAACACTGAGATGACTAGCCAAAGATGGAAAGAGAAACCAATCCCCAGTAGAGTCGCCAGAAATTTGTGGGCTCCAAAAATTCGGCCCTAGCCTCCCCATTGCTTTCTTCGGGGAAGTTTTGTAGATTTTGGGAAGGCAGATGGATTTGTATATAAGACACTACCCAGAGATTTTGCCCTAATTTTGTGAGGACTTTATGATCTAAGTTTTTGTTTCTTATAGGTGCAAGCCCCTATAGTTAATTACCCCTCCCGATAATGAGAGAGAACTTTCGATTAAGGCTAGTCGTCAATCATATACGTAGAGATAGGTGTTATATGCCATATAGTACCAGCATGGGCTTAGGTTTGGATGTTTGAAGATTTGATATTTAAAATTTGAAAATTTCATAATCTTATACTTAAGGTGGATGGTGGGGGAGTGATGATGAGCCCGATCAAGATCCCATGGTTCTGTCATCCCGGGCCATCGTGGTCCCTAGTCTACTTAGTCAAAGGAGGTAGTTGACCCATCCTGACAGAAGAATCCTTATCAGCAGCCATGGGTTGCTTCGTCCAAGGGTACCTTGCAGACCTGGGGTGAATATTTATCTAAGGGGACAAATTTAAATCCACCTTAGCTAATAGAGGGCTTTGTGTCCAATCGATTATATCCTATTGATTCATATCTCAAAGATTTGATGCCACTAAGGAACATATTGGCTCTAGTCATAATCGTTATCTCGTGATGTCATTTGGCATTAAAACCACTCAATTCAGAGGGCCCAGGTCATAATTATTTACCTACAGTGTCATTTGGCGATGAAACTGTCAGTTAGAGGACACATACCACATTCTTACTAGCAGGAGATTATTTGAGAATAGATCCTAGTGATATTTTTGACTAGTCATTAGCTCTATGTAAGCTGAAGTAAATTTCAAATTGTCCATCCCGACAAACTATTGTGGAATATGGATGGATTTTGTGCTTTAAGTGATTTGGTGATTATTTTAATTTTAAATATTTGGATTTTTGGGATCTTGAGATTTTTTGAGTTTTGTGGAGTATTGAATTTTAAGTATTCGAGTGGCATATTGAGTTATTTGGAATGGACCCCTCCGGTTGAGATATACATTCAATACGGCCATCATCGAGGTGTGGGGGCATTAGAAAATATTTGCATTTTGTGGAAGTTTGAACTTTGTGGAGGTTTGACAGCTATTTGAAATTGTTAGAGTTAATCCCTCCGATTGAGATCAACGTTCAACATGGCCATCATCGGGGTATGGGGAATTCCCTTCATTGATTGAACATTGTCGACTCTATCGAGCTATTAATAGAGGATATAGTTTCGTAAGCTTTGTGCATTTGTTAATGAATTTCTTTTATTAGAAGCCTTGAAGGCCTAATATGAATATATAAAATAGATATTCCGATCGACACCCTGACCGTATATCTGTTTGATAGTTCAAGCCGTGTCAACCACTATCTATCTACGTAGAAGGATCGGGCTCGAACTTTGTTCATTTATTGATCCGCGCAGCATTCCTAGACGCCACGTGTGTAAAAATAACACATTGGCCGGGGCCCATACGGGTGTAGTATACATCTTTTTTTGTGTACCTATGTGCATACAAATTATAGTGCATATACGGGGGTATTTTTGGAATATTTAACGGGTCTTCTATGATAGCTCGTAGGGACTCGGGTTTATCGTAGTATTTTAATATTTATTCATAGGAGGTATGTTGGATGCACGATCGTTGTTCATCAAGAAGCTTGCAAGCCTAAATAATCTTTTCCAGTTCAGTGTTTAGATCTTGGTTGAAGTGAGACTCACTCCGTCATTGAAAATGAAGTTTTAATCTGGCTTTCTCTACCCAAGATTTGTATAGAAATCAATAAGCGACCCCCAAATTATGTCATATTCATCATTTTCTATTGTTGGCTTAAATAAAGAATCAATCATTTTGACCCTGAATGATTGTGTCCTTATTGGTGCCCTATGCTTTGAAATCAGTGGTCGCTATCTTGTACTAACAAATGCAGTTAAGTGACCTCAATGGCAAAAAAAGGGGACTATCTTCTTTGTAACCATACCACTCTGCTTGTAGACATGTTATATTTCTTGTATTCCTTTGCTTGTGGACAAACTGATATATTGCTGACTATGGAATGGTAATTGGTTGAGGGAGTAGCACCCACAACCCATTGCATTGTCAATTGTAAGTACATCGATATGCATATAACAAGTCTTCCATTATTGTCAATGGGTATTTGCATTTGTCATTGTTGCATTGCTTCTATTTGCTTATGCTTTGATGTTGACCACAAAATATTATTATATTCATAATGAATCTTCTAGTATATGTTAACCTGCAAGTCGCTATATTAATTACATGCTGTCTTTATGTTTGTAGGAGATCGTCACATGCATCTGCAAGTCAGTTAACGTTGATGGAAGGGATATCATAGCATTCGTTACACGTTGCATGATATGTATTTCTACGAGAACTGTAGCCTTCACCTATTAGTTAATTGCCGCCATTTGAAAGGACATTGTAATATCTGTTGCATATTCCTCGTAGTCATTACAAACCTCTCTTCCATTTACAGACTAGATGTTATACACATGACAATTCTCCTGCTAATTGGGACTTTGCTCATAATTATTCAAATGATGTAGGTTAATTGATTCATTATCATCTATAATCATGCACAAGAGTCCTTATAGTTATTTAAAAGTGAATCATCGGTTGGCCTTTGCATTCATTGTGTATTGCACTACATACATCTGTTTATGTCGCATGCTGATATTTGCTTGCGATTGAACTATTTGTCCTTTTCAATTTTGATCACTTGCAGAATCAAATGCGCTTATTTGTACGTTAATGTAGATTGCATAGATTTCATTGTATTTGTCATACATCTTTTTGTCTATTATGATCATTTTGAGTCGCCCCATTGTATGAAACCTCATTACTGCTTGTGAGTGGCTCATACTTGTGAGCTCTTTGTCCAATATTCATAGATACATTGATATGCTGATTATAGGTCTTCATCATTGCTTACAAGCAACATGTTATCATCATGATAGCTTCGTCCCTTTTTATTCAATTCTTCATTAGGGAGCATTTCATGCAAGGGCTTTTTTTATTTTGATTGCATTTTACTTTACTCATTTAATGATATTTTATTTCTTATCATTATGAGTTTGATTCACTGCTGTCCACGCAAGTTCAAGTTCTTTGTATTCTTGTTCAGTTCGGGTCCATTTTAATCAATTTTGAATCAAGTCTGAATTAATCCTTTTATTTAAGTTTGCATTTAGTTCATTAATGTCCAGTTCAAGTCCCCTGCCGTTCAAATATTGTTCAAGTCCTCTATGTTTCAAACGGATTTTTGGCAGCCTCTCGGTGTCTCCCCCATTTAGGGGAAACTACAGGAAACTGGACTTTCCCATCATGCTAAGAAAAGTATGTATGGTAGGTGTTCTCAGACACCACGACTGTATTTTCTTCATCCCCCACCATGCTAAGAAAAGCGTGTATGGGTCTTCTGCAGCACCTATTTGAAAACACAGTTATTTCCCTGCATATGAGTACTTATAAGTATCCCCACCTCACCATAGGTGTCACACCGGGTTCTCATCACACCACGCTAAGAAAAGCGTGTATAGGCGGTTTTTCATGTTGACGCAAACATCGAAAATGAGGCTTTAGGTGATTGCCTGCCTCGTCGTAGGCGTTGCACCTAGTTCCCTTCCCACCATGCTAAGAAAAAGGTGTATGGGTGGTTTCCCAGTGCTCCATGAATAACGAGACCAGGAATCTGAGTTTTAGGAGATTATACCTGCGCGGGGATCGGATCTGTTGACTAGGTAAATGCGTTAAATCATTTTTCTTCCTTCTCTCTTTTTTGCATATTTCTTTTCTTTTTTTTTCTTTTTTTTTCTTTTTTCTTTTAACTTTTTTTTATTTTTATTTTACTTCTAAAAAAGAATTATCTATATATATATATATATATATATATATATATATAATAGGTATATTAACATATATTCAGAGAGAGAGAGAGAGAGAGAGAGAGAGAGAGAGATTAATCACCTATAGAGAGATATGTTTGCTGTTTGTGGCTAGGTGAAATAGGGAGGAAGGGCTTGCGGGTTAAGGCCGACTACAGGATGAGCCTGATCTGGGTTCGAGTATAGGAGATAGAGGCGGGTCTAGGGATTGGTTTTGGCTATGGAGGTTGGCACAGGATTGTGGCTTGTCAGTGGAAGGGAGAGGGAGGAGCTCGGGGTTAGCTTCGGCTTAGAGAGAGCAGGAGTTCGGGTAAGGTTCGGTCACAGAGCTAAGCGTCGGAGGCTTTGTCAGAGGTGAGGACAATTGGGTTTGGTAGGGCAGAGGAGGTTGGTCGAGTTTGAGATTGGAGCAGGTAGTTCGAAGCTTGGGGGGTTGAGTTCAGCTAAATAATAGAGGTTCAGTTCTAGGGAGATTCGGCTAGCTCTGGATGTTTGATCGGAGGTAAAGTTCGAACGGGACTGGAGCTTGGCTTATTAGAGCTGCTGCGGTTTGGGTGTTCTAGTTGGAAGCAAGGACCATAGTGGGAAATCGGAAGGTCTGATGTTGTCGGAGCTTGAAGCGTGCGGTTTTTGTGAGTTGAGTGGGGAAGCAGAGAGCTGAAGGATGAGGGAAGAGCTCGGGTCGGGCTTTGTACGTGAGGGAGGAATCGAAGAAGACCATGAGTTGTGGCTTTTCTTTCCTTTTAACAATGAAGCACGACATCGTATTAAATGTCTAATCACATGAATCGCAGGATTTACGGGAAGAGATGTGAGTCCAGCGACTTCAATGAGATTTCGAGCAGGATTCATAGAGATTTTCGATTGGATACGAGGTTTGATTTTCTTTCTTCTTTTGTGATTTACATAGAGGTCAACAGACCATTATCCCACAATGGAGGTTGAAGAGATTGTAGTTGGGTGATGGAGGTTAAAGAGATCATAATCATGAAACTAAGGTTGGACGGACCGTAGTCGGGCTACTTTGGTCGAAGGAACCGTAGTCGAGCCACCATAGTAGTAGGGACAGTATTCGGCAGGCGACATAGGTAAGAAGGATCGTGGTCGAGGGAAATGGAGGTCGGAGGGACCGTAGTTGTGCAACAAATGTTGGAGAGACCATTGTCAGGCAACCTAGGTCAAAGAGACCTTAGTCGGTAGGAGGCAAGGATAAGAAGGATTATAGTCAGACAACAATGGTCTAGCAACTAAGGACAATGGGATCGTAATTGGATGACTAAGATCAGAGGGATTGTAGGCAGGTGGTGGTGGTTGTAGGGGTTGTAGTAGGGTGTCTGAGGTCAGAGAGACCATAGTCAGTAGTGGTCAGAGGGACTGTAGTCATGTGACTGAGGTCGAAGGCACTGTATTAGAGCGATAGAGGTCGATGGAGTAGTAATCGAGCGATGAAGATCGGCGAGATCATAATCAAGAGATAAAGATTAGACCATTGTCAGATGATGGTGGTCAGAGGAGCTATAGTAGAGCGATTGAGGTTGAAGGGATCATAGTCAGGTGATGGTGGTCAGAGGGTTGGACTCAGGTGATGATTTTTCGAGAGCCATAATCATTGGCAATGAAGGTTAAAAGAATCGTAGTTAAGCAAGAGTGGTTTGAAGATCATAATCAGACAACGGTTCTCTGAGGACCGTAGTCAGGAGACGCTGGTCCAAGCTCCATAGTAGGTGGGTGACCGAGGTCAAAAGAATCTTAGTTAGTTGATGATGGTTTGAGGATTGTAATTGGGTGATCGAGGTCGAATGGCCTGTAGTCGAGCCACAGTTGTCAAATGACCATAAAGAAAACAACTTCGCTTCTATCGACACATATTTTAGATGACCCTGGGTCTTCAATCGGCATTGTGACTATTCACACTCTTAAATTGCTATCTTTTAACACAAAAAAGTTGTCTTTAGACAAATTGTTGCTATATGGTTTCAATTAATAGGGTAAGAAGACCCTTAGTTCCATCACCTTGCTTCGACAGTTTTGTGAGCTCAAAGTTAAGCCAAATTTTATGTCATCGATGCTAATAAATCTTTTGTGCCTTGTTAATAAGACCCTTGCAACATGAATATGAGATGATACCACCTACACTATATCAGTGTATCAAATACCCTCATACAACAATAACAAGCCTTTATCCCACTACGTGGGGTCGGCTACATGAATTCTTTTTTCCATTGTGTCTTGTTAAAAGTCAAATTCTCGTTTAAATCTACTAAAGAAAGATCATTTCTAATATTTTCTAACCAAGTCTTTTTAGGTCTACCTCTACCTTTCTTAACATAAGTCAAATCTAAGACATCTACTTTCCTAACCGGGTCATCGGGAGGCTGCCGTTTTATGTGACCAAACCATCTAAGGTGACTCTCTCTAATCTTCTCTTCCACTGGAGCTACTCCAACCTATTCATGAATATGCTCATTTCGTATCCTATCTCTAAGGGTAAAGCCACTCATCCACTTGAGCATCCTCATCTCTGCAACACTTAACTTAGAATTATGCTTCTATTTTAATGGCCAACATTCAGCACCATAAAGCATTGCAGGTCTCACCATCATCTTATTGAATTTTCCCTTAAGTTTGAGGGGTACTTTTCTATCACACAATAAGCCCGATGCATTCCTCCACTTCAACCATCCAACTTGGATTCTGCTGATAATATCCCTATCTATTTCACCATCACTCTGAACAATAAATTCAAGATATCTAAAACGCGTACTCTTATTAATGACTTGATCGCCCAAAGTCACAATCCCCTCACTAAGTCTATTATTACTAAAATTACACTCCATATATTCCGTTTTAGATCTACTCAAGCAAAACATTTAGACTCTAAGGTTGACCTCCACAATTCTAGTTTACCTTCAACTCCCTCTCTAGTCTTATCAACAAGAAGAATATCATCAGCAAAAAGCATACACCAAGGTACATCCTCTTGCAAATGTCTAGTGAGAACATCCATGACTAAAGCAAAAAGATATGGGCTTAAGGTTGATCCTTGATGTAATCCAATCGAAATAGGGAAATACTTGGTCAAACCACCTTATGTTTGAACACAAGTAATAGCTCCTGAATACATATCTTTAATGATTTGAATATAAACTTTATTAACTCCATTTTTCAAGAACTCTCCATAGCACTAATGGTAAATAATTTTCCATTTTTGAAGATTTGCGACCCTTATTTGCTAATAAAATCAGTGCATATGATCCACTAGACTACTCTCCAAGTAAATTTTCATTATCGATAAGTCATCTTCCCATAAGTTTGCTTTCTTTGAGAGAGAAGGGGGTAAAATGGTAATAAGTTTCAAAAAATATGCATTTGTAGATCTATAAATTTACGAAGATTCACAGCTTCAAAATATGCAATTTAAGACCAAATGATAATGGCATGTTTCTAGACCGGACAAAATTTTAAACTGATACCATTTAAAAATTATTTTTATCAAAATAAATTATAAAAATAAATAAATTTAAAAGTGAAGCGAGTCATTGTTGAGCTGATGGGTGAGCTGGCAGATCGAAGATAAGATCAAGTCGTTTGAAAAAAGGTCAAAAATAAAATAAAATAAAATAAAAAAATATCAAGTCGTTTCGTTAGCTGTGCTAACGACGGGTTAGTTATATATATATATATATATATATGTATATATATATATAAACTATATATTTAATTTTTAATTTAATAAAAGAATAAAAAAGTAAAAACGAATTAAAAAAAGAAAACCTAAAATCGAAAACGAAAATTATAATGGTTAATTTTTAAATGATACCATACTATAAATTAAATAAAACTAAATAGTTAATTTTTTGTTTAACGTCTCTTCTTAAGGTTTTTTTTTTTAATAAATATATATAAACTTAAGAAGAGACGTGAAACAAAAATTAATTATATAATTATATTTAATAAATATATATAAAGTATAACTATAAGTATAAGTATGATTTATAAATATATATTTAATTGTTAATTTATGTGGCAGTTTTTTTATATACAAATATATAGTTTATTTACAAAAGAATGAATCAAGTCGTTACCTTCTTTCTCTTTTTTTTATTTATTTAATTAAATTAAAATTATAATGGTTAATTCTTAAATGATATCACTTTCAAAGAGAAAACAAACCGGTCGCTAGCTAAGGACTTGATTTATTTTCTTTTTTTGGTTTTTTATAAAAGATATTTTCGTTTAATTTGTTTTTTTTATAAAAGATATTATAAAAAATTAAAAAACTGTCAAAAAATTTTTAATTTAACTATTTATTTTTCTCTTTTTAAGTTTTCTTTTTTTTCATTTATTATAAATATATATAAATTTAAATTGAACTTTATATTTATAAATCATACTTTAAATTAAATAAAACAAAAAAAGTAACCCATCGTTTTATTTTCGGTCAGCCAACTAAGCCCGCCAGCTTGCCCGCCAAATCCGCCTACTGCGAGCTCACCCGCCAGCTCAATAGCCAATCATTACCTAAGAAAATGACTGGCATAACTTTTAAATTTTTTTTTTAATTATTTTTGATGAAAATAATTTTAAATAATACCATTTTAAAATTTGTCCTAGACTTTGATACATTACCAATCTCTCAAACACCATGTCTCAACATCTAATAGCTTTGAAATAAGGTGCTGCATATGAACCTTGTGCCAACATGTTTGATATATGACCCTTTAAATTATAATGCTATATGTTGCGTCCTGCAATATTTGTGGTAGTAGAGAAATATAAAGTTTAACGTCTTAGCTTTGTACGAAAATCTAGCACACAATCAGATAAAAGAGAGGGTGTAGCATTCATAAGAGACATCAGAGTTTTTATGTGGAAAATCCAAAAAATCGAGAAAAATCACAGGGCCTGGCCCAGTTTGAATGAACCAACTATTGTTTGCAATCAATTACAAATGAGGCCCTTCCTTGGGGAGAAGACCTTGGTTTGATGTGACAAATATACATCATACATAGTGCATTACATGGTGAAAATTGGAAGATTCATAATTGATATGTTCATTTGGTCGGCAGGACCATAGTTGGCTGGCGATGGAGGTCGGAAAGACCTTATTTGGGTGACGGTGGTAAGAAGGATCGTAGTCGGTGGATAATGGAGGTCGGAAAGACTGTTGTTAGGCGATGGAGGTTGGAAAGACCATAATCAGCATTCGACAGGTATGAAAGATCGTTATCAGGTGACGGAGGTTGGGAGGATCGTAGTTGGCGGGCGACGGTGGTGAGAAAGATTGCTGTCTGGTGATGGAGGTCGGAAAGACCATAGTTGGTGAACAACGAAGGTCGAAATGACTGTAGTTGGGTGACGGTGGTTGGAGAAATCTTAGTCAATGGGAAACAGAGGTCGAAAAGGCCGTTGTCTGGCGACGAAGGTCAGAAGGACCATAATCGATGAGTGACGAAGGTCAGAAAGACCATAGTAAGATGATGGTGGTCGGAAAGACTGTTGTCTGGTGACAAAGGTTGGAAGGATCATAATTGATGGACAACGAACGTCAACAAGAACATAGTCGATGTGTGACAACGATCGGAAAGACCGTACTCTGGCAATAGAGGTCGAAAGGACCATTGTATAGTGATAGATGTCGAAAGGATCGTATCCAGCAGGTGACAGTGGTCAGAAAGACCTTTGTCTGGTGGAAGTCTAACAATAATTAGAAGCCGGGTGGCAGTACGACGTCACTCTGCGGTCGGGCCAAAGTCTGGCGATAGTAGGTGGCCGGGCGGAAGTTCGATGTCAGTTAGTGGCCGGGTGGAAGTCCGTCGGTGGTTGAGGTAGAGTCTAGGGGTAAGATAAGTCTACCTTCTCTTCTTCCTTCTCTTCTTTGCTTGGATCCACTTTAGCGAAGATTGAGGGGTCTATTTATAGTTTTCTGAGAGTGACATGGTCAATAAATAGGGAGGAGATCAAGTGAAAGTTAGGAGTGGTTTGAATGGACGATCAATGTTGATCCCCTTGATCATGAACCATTTACTAGGCATTTGAAATTCTTAATGATATCATAATTTGATGATCTTAGGCTCGTTGGATTTGTCTCGTTGAGTCGCTCAATTCGACTATAAGCATGTTATATTGGTTATCCATTTAGGGTTTGAATTCTCCAAATACACTTCGGGTCATAGATTTGGGCTCATTTGGGCTCAGATTGAGTCAAATTTGGTGTCGTTGGGTTCATTTTTGAGACGTTCAGTTCGACTTTAAGTTTGCTAAAATTGAAGCTCGGATGATCCCAAATTTAATTTCGAAAGTTTCTAACTTGATTTTGCCTTGAGATTCATGCCCGATCAATATTTTTTATGATATATTAGATGCCCCCCTATTTTTTAACGTCGAAGCTCTAGAAGTCCAAAAATATGTGTCACAACATTTTAAATTATTGAAATCGTAAAATTATAATTTTTGGAAAATTATGAGGCACGACCACTCCCTGGACATTAGCGTGGACCTCCACTCGGGATCCTAAACTAAGTAAAATATCCTTAATTATAAATCGAGCATGTTCTGAAGTTGGTGCGTTGATTGGAGCCAAAATTATTGCAAAATTTTGCTCCAAACTATTTAAAATTGCTAGATATTTGTTATAGAAGCTCCGTTGAGCTCTGAAAGTGCCAAAATTGAATTCAGAACGTCAAAAAATGATTCTCGAGATCCAAAAAATGTCCGATTTTGACTATCCTGGCCGAAAATTGGGCTCTGACGTGCATTGGCGGTCAAACTTGCCGGCCTCTGACAGCCGCCGCAGGAGGCAACCTATGCCACCGGATGGACTGAAAGGGGTACGTAGTCTGAGTGGATGACTAACCGCCAGTTGCATTTAAAACTAATAATTTTCTTTTTATAAGTGGGACCCACTATTTTTTTTAAAAAAATTTTAACACTTTTCGTGGGCAGTGGCTACAGCGCCGCACGCTATTTAATATTTTTTTCCAAACTTAAAATTATTTTTTTCAAATAAAAAACTTTTTTTGTATTTCTGAAAATTTCAGAATGGGCCCAAAAAAATTAAAAAATTTCTTAAAAATTTTCAAATAAAAATGGAGGAAAATTCCCCCCTTTTGGTCTTATATATAAACCCTCCCCCCCTCCCTCGGGGCAAGAAAAAATTATACCTTCTTCTCTTCTCCCTCTAACCTTTTTATAGTTGAGGCTTTCGATTCTTTTTGGTAGGTGTCATCCCCTACTCAAATTCCATGTCCCTCTCTTGTGTAGAAATTAAAATTTTTACCCTTCCTCTCCTTCTATTTCCCACTTTTCTTTTTATTTTAGAGGCTTTTCATTGTATTTAATATGTGGCATCCCCTATCCAAATTCAATGCCCCTTTTTAGTGTAAAAGGAACTTTTTCCTCTTTCTATTTTCTTCTCCTTTGATTTTCTTCTTACATTAGAGGCATTCCATTATCTGAGACAGGTGGCATCTCTTATCAAGCTTCAATGCTCCTCTTTTGTGTAGAAGAAGTCACGATGAGAATTTATTCTCTCGATAGACAACTTTGACATAGAAGAAAATCAATAGCCTCTTATATGCGAGGGTGATTTGAGTAAATCTGGTGATAATTATACCTGATAGGAGAACTAGTGATTGTCAGTAGACGGATAGAATTGTTGATGATGTTTGAGCGGAAGTCCAGCAATGATCGAAGATTAGGTTGAAATTCAGTAGATCAATGGTTTAGTGGAGAGCTGAGGAGATAGTTGGAGGATTTGCTACTTATAGTAGTCGAGTGAGAAGTTGATGATGGCTGATATGAGGTGAAGGGCTGATGGCAGACATCAGGCAAAAGGCTGATGATGGTGGGTGTCAAGTAGCATTCTGTTAAAGGCAATATGCTTCCATTTTGATGTGTGTGGACATCAGACATCCCTTTTTTTGAAGAAAAGGTTATTGGAGATGCTTGTATGGATGATGTTGGTGTAACTTTAATTTTAGCTTCTTGCGAAAATGAATGTATATTTGAACCTGATGTAAAATATATGTAACTCCAATGATATTGTATATGAAGTTGAGATTATTGTATGAGCTCAATGCTTATTTTTCATTTGAAATGAACTTATCTCCTAGAGGAAACTAAGTTGTTTATGCATCGTTGAGACATGCTTTGATGTATTACTCCACGTGCCTTTTGAGGTTTTTTAGCCTACTAAGATCTTTTTGAGTGATAATTTTATCAACCACATACTCTCATAGAGTCTTTTTAGTGAGAACCCTATCGAATACTAGCTTCCCTTTGAGGCTACCTTATAGGTAGACCTTCTTGTGGTTATTTTTGAGAGCATTTTTTGATGATACTAATAGCTTGAGAGAAAATTCACAAAGGATATTTAACATATCCAAGGTTATTTGTCAAAACATTATTGGATGACGCTAATAGATTGAGAGAAATCCACAAAGGATATTTAACCTATCGATGGTTTTTTGTCAAGGCATTACTCAATGACGTTAACCGTGTGGAAGAGGCCGAGTAATCGACCAAGGATGTGTGACCTATCCAAGATTATTTGTTAAAGCATTGGTTGATGATGTTAACTTGTATGGAAGAGGACGAGAGAATCCACTAAGGATGTATGACCTATTCAAGGTTATTTGTCAGAGTATTGCTTGATGATGTTAACCTATATGAAAGAGGTCGGATCAAATTCCCCTGGGATTGATCATCTAGTGATTGAGACATAATAAATGTTATGTATTTCTCGAATTAAGAATTTATGATTTGATTGATAACCTCCTACGATGTTTGACCTAACTGAGGTTGTATGTCAGAGCGCTGTTCGATGATGTTAACCTATATGAAAGAGGTCAGATCAAATGTTCCTGGGATCGATCATCCAGTGATTGAGATACAATAAAGATTATATATTTCTCAAATCAAAGATTTTATGATTTAATTTATATCCTCCTAGGATGTTTGACCTATCCAAGGTTGTATGTCAGAGCGCTGCTCGATGAAGTTAACATGTGTAGAAGAGGTCAGATTGAATACCCCTAGAATTGATCATCCTTAATTAGGAGGGGGCGAATGCTGTGTGTATCCCAAATCAAAGATGAAGAATTATCTATCTTTAGACCGTTACAGTCTTTTTAAGATCGAGATTAAGACATTGCCACAGGAGTAGAAGTCCAATTAAGGACTATATAAAGCTTGCAATTTATTAGAAGCATCCTTGCATTAGCTAGAAGGATTATGAAAAATATTTTTGTAAGATATCATCTTGGATATTGGAAGCGTTAGAGGAATCTTCTTGACCAAGTTTGCAGTCAAGATTGCCCCCCATTCCACATCTGATTCCCATGAAATTGATACAGTAATAGCTGATGTCAGGACAATGATTTAAATGATCTTTTGAGGTTAGAGTAAACATTACCCCCCATCCGAAATCATGTTCTCATAGACGGTGCCAAACTGTTGCGTCATGTAATATTTATGACAGTAGAGAAATATAAAGTTTAATGTCTTAATTTTAAATGAAGATCCATCACATAATCAGATAAAAGAGAGGGTGTAGTGTTCATAAGAGACACCAAAATTTTTTAATTAGAAAACCCTAAAAAGGCAAAAAAACTATGGGGCTTAGCCCAGTTTGAATGAACCCATTAGTGTTTACAATCAGTTACAAATAAGGTCCTTCCTTGGGGGGAAGATCTTGGTTTGATGTAAGAAATATACATAATATAAAGTGCATTACATGGCGAAAATTATAAGAATCAGAATTAATATGTTTGTTTGGTCGGCAGGACCATTATCGCCTGGCAACGAATGTGAGAAAGATCATATTCGAGTGATGATGATCAGAAGGATCATAGTCAGTAGGCGACGGAGGTCAGAAAGACCCTTTGTAAGGTGATGGAGGTCGGAAGAATCATAATCAGCATTCGACAGGTCAGAAAGACCATTATCATGCGATAGAGGTCGAAAGGACCATAGTCAGTCGGTGATGGTGGTCAGAAAGATCATTATTTGGCGATAGAGGTCAGAAAGATAGTAGTTGGCGAGTGACAAAGGTCTAAAAGACCGTAGTCAGGTGACAGTGGTCGGAAGGACCATAGTCGGCGAGTGAAGGAAGTTGGAAAGACCGTTGTCTGGCGACGGAGGTCAAAATGACCATAGTAGGCGGGCGACAGAGGTTGTAAAGACTGTTGTCTGGCGATGGAGGTTGGAAGGATCGTAATCGACGGGCAACGAAGGTCAAAAAAATCATAGTCGGGTGACAGTGGTCGGAAAGACCATTTTCTGGCGACGAAGGTTGGAAGGATCATAATTAGTGGGCGACAAAGGTCAGAAAGACCATAGTCGAGGTATGACGGAGATCAGAAAGACCTTAATCTGGTGATAGAGGTCAGAAGGTCCATTGTTAGGCGATGGATGTCAGAAAGACCGTATTCAGCGGGCGATAGTGGTCAGAAAGATCGTTGTTTGGTGGAAGTCTAATAATAGTTGGAAGCTGGGTGGAAGTCCGGCGTCACTTGGTGGTATTGCGGAAGTCCATAAATATTAGGTGGCTAGGCGGAAGTCTGGTGTCAGTCGGTGGATGGGTGGAAGTCCGATGGTGGTTAAGAGGAGTCTGGGGGAAGAGAACTGTAGTCACTCTTCTTCCTTCTCTTTCTTGCTTGAGTCCCCCTTCAGTGAGGAATGATGGGTCTATTTATAGTTTACTAAGAGTGGCATGACTAGTAAATAGGGAAGAGATCAAGGGCAACTTGGGAGTGGTTTGAATGGACGGTCGATGTTAATCCCCTTGATCATGAACCATTTACTGGGCATTTGTATGTCTTAATGATATAAGAATTTGACGATCTTGGGCTTGTTGGATTTGCCTCGTCGAGCCGCTCGATTCGACTATAAGCATATTACAATTGGAAATTGTTTTGTTATCCAGTTTATGGTTTGAACTCTCCAAATACACTTCAGGTCTTCGATTTGGGCTCATTTGGGCTCGGATTGAGTCGAATTTGGTGTCATTGGGTTCGTATTTTCGAGACATTTAGTTAGATTGTAAGTTTGCTGAAAATAAAGTCCGGAAGGTCCAAAATTTAATTTCAGAAATTTCCAACTTAATTTTGCCTCGAGATTCATGCCCGATCAAATTTTTTGATGATATATCACTATCCATATTAGTGTTAAATCTCAGGAAATCATCCAATTTTTTAGGGATTATCATGAATGTTTGCCATGAAGTTATACTGAAAGTCTTATTTAGCTCCAAAAGTAGTATCTCAAAAATTTCAGTTAATCTTGACAATTCACTAGTTAAGTGTGACCCAAAGAATGTGTCCTAAATATTTAATAATTGGACATCAAAGAGACTAAGGCCTCATTTGGTTGGGCTATTACTCATATAAAATGGAGTTTTAAAAACAAATGTTGAGATTTAAGTATATAAAAATATTTTTTTATTATTTAAAAATATAAATTTTACATAAATATGTATATATATAACATTCTTAAAAACTATTATTTATTAGTAACTTAAAATATCAAATATTTACATTATAAACTCATAATATATTAACTTACGACGTACTACTTAATACGACTATAATTAAATTTAAATTATATTGTTATAGTTACAGTATTTTGCTACTATTTTTTTCATTAAAAATAATTCGTCTTGAATTAGACAAATAAATTTATGTTGAAAATTAAAAAAAGTTGTTAGCAAAATGCATTTAATTAATTTCAATATTATTTCAGAATTTTACTTGTTCACAGACTGCAACACTATTAGCCTTGAAGGAATAGATGGGATCACTGATGGTACACAACCTTAAACTAATCCTAATAATAGATCTCACTGAAAGATTTCATGTTTGAGAATTGTTCAACAAAATAAAATAATGTATTGATAAGAAACCTTCAAACTTTTTGTTTTGGTTATATACCAAACAAAAGTTGCATTGCTGCTACTTCAAAAAATTGTATTGCAAACAAAGGAGTGCTGATCATTTGAGGATATATTTCTATATTCATTTATTTAATTTTGATAATTACTAATAATTAAATGAGAAATGAATAAAATAATGGGACTTAGGTACATATCACCGAATTTCTATGTACATATGTTTCTACCAAATTTTTTTTTCATAATTACATATCTAATATCCTAGTATTTAAATTGTAGCAAAACTTATAAATGAAAAAGTATATTTCACTTTTGATAACATGAAAGAGATAACAAGGTCACTATACTTCAACCTGTGTTTCACAATGTCACAAACAAAGTAGCTTTGCTCAGGGATGGAGCTAGAAATTCTTATTGGTGGGGGCACAATTTGATGATTTTTAAATTACTGTTAATAGATTTTGGGTGATTTTTAGACTTTCTATTTATTAGTTCATATTTAAGTAATATTTTATCTTTAAAAAATATTAATAATATTAAGATATCACCGGATAGGTTCAATGATCTCCTTTACACTGCTCCTTAAACTTACAAAATTGCTTCCACAAATATTGATCAAATAGTTTTATGAAGTGGATCAAGTGCTCTCTGAATTTTCTTAGTTGTCACTCCTAAGAAAATTGCAGAGAAGCACTATGAAGATTGAAATTAACTAAGTGAATGAACTCTCTTACTAATATTACAAATTGACTATTTATAGAAAAATACAAAAAAATAAACTCCAGTGCCACAACGCCCATAAAAAGAACTAACGCCGTAGTGCTAAAGAATTTCCTCCTATGCGACGCTTGTTAACGTGGACCCGCTGTTTAATGAATCGATGCGTCGCTTTGCTGCCAGATCGTGTCCTGGCTGGTTACAATTGTAGCACTGCGACATTGTTGATGGTTGAGCGCTGTAGCATCCACATGTCACTCCCCTTGATTTGGCGGTGCTGGAAATTAGCACCGCAACACTGTGTAGATAGAGGCTGGGCTTTGCAGCGATGACTCCTCTGATGTTGTAGTGCTGTCAAACAGAGACTATGTGCCTCTATGTCCATATTGGGCACTCCGACGGTGTCAATGATGGCCCAATAATAGTATAGTGTCTGACGTCGTGACATTGTATGATGCTTGAAATTTCATTCCTTTTCTATATTTTTCCTGCACAATATAACTAAAATAACATAGTTTTAACTGCAATTTAATATATAAAATATAATATTATTTACACTCATCAGTATTATGTAGACGAGCACAGATAATGTACATTTTGATGGAGAGATTTGGATACTGTGCCAATGACAGTAGTCTAACCATACATTAATGGTGCCTCTTGAGTGGAGGCCAGATGGAGCTCCAATGTTTTTTGAATGAGTTGAGAAAATTGTTTTGATAATAACTATGTGTTTCCTCAAGTGGTGGATTAATAAATATTTCCCTTTCTGCACCAATTGATGACGACGTATCTATTATTACTTCTGATGGTCTGGAGGAGATTTGGAAGAAATTTTATTTAGTGAAGATGTGATGATCATTATCCCAAATAGTTCTGATCGGGCATGTGCTTCTCCACTGGGATTCATTACATATATCAAATGACATTGATGAAAATACTTCACTTCTTGCAATTTTAATTTAAACTCCTTTTTTGATGAAGAAGACTATATTCTTGAATCCAATGCATAATTTTAGAAAACACTAACCATGATAGAAGTCTGATCTCTTTTTTCATAATCAGAAGAAAGGAAGCTTTGAAAATGCACATAGGAGAAAAGAGTGCCCTTCAAACTAACAAAGAAACTCCTTTGAAGGTTATAAAGGAGTTCACGAAGTCTTCAGATTATCGTTGAAAAATTTAAAATCGTATTTAGACTACTTGATACTCCATACTCTTAATGAAGACATAGTCTGGGGATTCTTGGAAGGAGATTGACTGGTACTATATAAGAGTGAGGTTGTACTTGATAGGCTAACTCCCAGCCAGGCATCCAAGGATTATCTTCAAGATTCAGGCAATAATAGTATTGAAAGTGAGACGAGAAAAGACTTTTCTAATGATGATAAAAATTATGTTATATTTTTATGATGGAGTATTTTTATTTATCTCTTTAGAGATTTTGACATTTGCTTGAATACTCCATCTTATTGTAAGAAAATCATTGATTTGTAAACTTGCTCCTAGTTAGAGAAACTAAATTAGAGGATTTCATTCCTTTTGTCAATTTTAACCTTTTGTTTTAGGGAATCAAAGAAATGTATACCCGCTGAGTCTTTTAGCCTTTTGATATTTTTATATACCTGTATTTTTTGAGGTTTTTAGCCTTTCATGGTTTTTGATATATCTATGATTTTGAGATTTTTAGCCTTCTAAAGTCTTTGAATGAGTGGTGACCCTATTAACCACTTGCTATCATGGAGTCTTTTTAATGAGGACCCTATCCACTACTAGCTTCCCTAGATGCTACCTCATGGGTGAACCTTCTTGAGGTTATTTGTTAGAGTATTATTCATTGTCATTATCTTGCATTCAAAAGGATTAAAATATTCATAAAGGTTATTTGACTTATCTGAGGTTGTTTGTTAGAGTGTTGTCCGATGATGTTAACTTGTGTGAAAGAGGTGGAGAGAATCCACCAAGGATATTTAACCTATCCTAGGTTATTTGTCAGAGCATTAATGCTCAATATCGTTAACTTGTGTGGAAGAGGTTGAGAGAATCAACCAAGGATATTTGAACTATCCAAAGTTATTTTTCAGAGCATTTCTCAATAATGTTAATATGTATAAAAGAGATTGAGAGAATCTATTAAGATTGTTTGACTTATCCAAGGTTATTTGTTAGAGTATTGCTCAATGATATTAACCTGGATGGAAGACGTTAAGAGAACCCATCAATGATGTTTGACCTATCTGAGGTTATTCGTTAGAGTATTGCTCAATGACATTAACCTGTATGGAAGATGTGGAGAAAATCCATTAAGGATGTTTGACTTATCTAAGGTTGTTTGTTAGAGCATTGATCGATATCGTTAAGCTATATAGTACATGCCAAATCAAATCCCCAGGGATCAATTATTCTTTAATTGAGAGGGGGTGAATGTCCTGTGTATCCCAAATCAAAGGTGAAGATTGGTATGTTTGTAGATTGTTATCGCCTTTTTGAGGTCGAGAGTAAGACTTGCCCAAGGAGTAATTGTATAGAGCTTGAATTATACTTGAAGCATCATTACATTTATTGAGAGCTTTATGAAAAGTAGTTGCAAGTGGCATTGTCTTGGATGTTGAAAATGTTAGAAGAAATTTTCTTGGCCACAGTCGTATTTGAGGTTGCAACTAAAGTTACGCCCTAGTTCAAATTTGCTTCAACAAAATTGATGTAGTAGCGGTTGATGCTTGAGGAGCAATAAAGTAATGCATAAGGTTGTTAAAAAAAAGAAATGCATAAGGTTGTCCTCAATATTAAAAAAACTTCTTTCAGACCTGATAATAGATCATGAAAAAGGGACTATATTGCTTCAACCATGCCCAGAACGTTAATATGAATAATATTTTGAGATTATGGCAAAGGTAACCCCCAACCATGAATTGGTTCCCATAGAAGGCACCAAACTGTAGCGTCCTGGAATATTCGTGTCAGTAGAGAAATATAAAGTTTATCATCCTAATTTTATGTGAAAATCTAGAACACAAACAAACAAGAAAGACGGGTGCATCATTCATAAAAGATATCATAATGTTTACGTGGAAACTCCTTAAAAGGGAGAGAAATCATGGGGCCTTTCCCATTGAAATAATTCCACTAGTGTTGGTGGTTGATTACAAATGATCACTTTTTCGGAGAAGGGCGTTGGTTTAATGTAGCAAACATATACTGTATAGAGTACATTCATAGTTCGAGAACAATATGGTAGCTATTCTTAAGAGAATGTTGGCCTATTCATTTGGTCAGTAGGACCATAGTCGGTGGGCGATGGTGGTTGGAGGGATCATAGTAAACGGGCGATGGAGGTCGGAAGAACCATAGTTAGCTGGCAACAGAGGTTGGAATGACCATAGTCAGTACGTGACAATGTTTGGAAGGAGATCCAGCGTTGGTAGCATCCGAGAAGAGTTCCAACGATAATCGTAGAATGGGCAAATGTTTGACCATGATTGGTGATCAGGAAGAACTCCGACGATGGTAGTGCTGGATGGAGAGTGCAAGAGAGCTCTCAAGCTTCTTGTTTCTTCCTCATCCTCTTCATGTGAAGAATGAGGGTCTAGTTATAATTTTTTAGGAGAGATATGGCTAATAAATATGAAGAAGATCTATGGCAATTTTGGAGTGTTCTATCGGACTGCTCATAGTGATCCACTTGATCATGGAGCATTTATCAAGCATTTAAATGCCTTAGAGATATTAGAATTGAGTGATCTCGGGCTCATTAGATTCATCTCGTCGAGCTGATCAATTCGACTAGAAGCATGTCATATTTGGATATCATTTGTTCATCAAATTAATGCTTTGAAGCATTCAAATAAGCTTTTGTCCTTTGATTTGGACCCATTTGGGCTCGGATTGAATCGAATTTGGTGTCGATGGATTCATCTCCTTGAGATGTTCAAGTTGACCATAAGATTGCTAAAATCGGAGTTTGGATGGTCCGTGATTTTAATTATGAAAATTTTCAATTAATATTTGCATCGAGTGCCCAATCAATATGATTTTTTGGTGACATATCATGCTCTATTTCCTTTTCACTCAAATTCCTAGCATCCAAATAGAACCATACCCTTCTCTTATTGCTGCCTTTCTCATGCATCTTTGAATACATTTTTAACATCTCATATGTGAATATTTCTTACCGTACCCCCTTTTTCTTATTGTAATCCAAGTTGTTTCATTCTAAGATGTGCAGATATATTCAATATTATAATCAAATGAACAAGAGATTCAAAGACAGTGAGATGCTTCTGCTTCTTTCTAAGCAAACTGATGAATTTCCGCATTATAATTGTTTCATCATGTATTCATTCTAGCTATCTAAAGACTAAATAAAAACTAATCTATCTAATAAGAAAAAAAAATAGATACATCAAATGAAAATTTATTTATTTTTTTCATTCTATTCAATATGTGCACCAACCAATGCTTGATGAATTCTTGTGCTATCTTGTTAAAAATTCTGACCCTGTGAGGTATTGGCACCAAATTAGGTAGATGTATGTTTCTCTTGTGATCATTGGCATTTTGCAGCAACGAGAAGGGACTTGGAGGTGCCCGGGCAAGGATCATGACCAAATTTTCTAGGCGATACAGGAATTGAGCATCCACTTCTACCTAAGCAGGCCTGTTTTAAGATCAAATTGTAGGGTTAATGCTTGAGAATTAAACAAATTGACAAGCCAAAAAAGTCAAACTCAATCTTGTTTTTCAAGGAAATGCTTAATAAACCAAATTTAAGCTTCGCTAGGGATAACTTTCTTATTGCTTTCTAAAGCTGTTTTTAGTACAAAAATTTTTAGTTTAAAAAATTTTTGAACAAAAAAACTGCTTTAAGAAGTAATAAGAAAGTGAGCTTGAGCCCAATGACACATAGGATGAGCCTTCCAAGAGCCGGCTGAACTCAGCCTGAGCTGAAAGAAGAGGTGGTTCCCATAATCACAAGCAAAATTTAGATTGGGAAGCACTTAAATTATGTGAAAGGATACATGACTCATTGGTAGTGGGGGAATTTTAAGATCACAAATTTGAGCTACATATTTTATGGTTTATCGCACACCATTAAAAAAAATCCTATTCTCAAACATTAAATTGCTGTGCTAGTAGAAATAAAAATTTTACAATACGAAGTCAAGCAAAGTAAGAGTTGCATGGACTCACCTTTTCTACAATCGTTCTGGATGTTGCTGAATGGCAGCTTCCCACCGAGTAGGAATCACAATTACCTACAGGGCTTCCATAGCTTGCAAACTCTATGGATGATATGGCCCTACCTTTGGGACAGTGAAGCTTAACATATGGGTATTTGTTCAGCGAAACAATAGATTTTGGATAGGATTCAGACACCCTTCCGCAGATACCAGTAACTGAAATAGCTTCCAATGTTATTGTTGAAGGGTTCCCTCCCATTTCCTCAAACAGAACAAGAAGGTTCCCAGATGGCTTTAAAAAGGAACGGGGAACGTGATACCTATTCAGTAATTCAGTAAATAAATTTTTTCCATGATTGAGATTTAGAATGGTGAAACAAGTAGAAAATTTACAGCAGTGTGACAATGAAACTTAAAGTGATCAATAAAAGCTTTGCTTACAGAGATTGAGATGGAACTCCTTTAGGAGTTTTGAAAGAGACCCAGTAGCGGCCAATGCTTTGACCATTGATCCATACTTCACCTTTTCCCATACTGATTAAGTTGAGTGCCAATGGTTCATCACCCAAAGGAGCATCAAATCTTGTCTGTTTATGATTCACAGCCATTTTCTTTAAGTTTCAGAAGAGAGATTGTTGACAAGTTGTATGTTAAAAAAAAATAATTACCATGTACCAAACTAATGGCTGACTAGGAAAACTCTCAACTGTCTTCCAATCTGTAACTTTTGTTCCTTGTTCTGTGAAAACATTTGACTTCTCTCCAGACAAACCAACCTGCATTTTTTTTCATGAGATGAAGTCCACCTAGTTGCTTAACATTCCAATTTTTGGATAAAATTCACACGTCTGCGGCCACATTTGGTTGCTCTTGAATACAAAATATGTTTTAGAAAATGATGATTCCATTTTTCCTCATTTTATATGTAAAAAAGAAGCAATCAGATTTAAGGGGTTTTAACAAAGTTTATAGAGCTTAAATTCAGTATTAATTTCTAGCTACATCACTTCAAATTAAGAAGTCTAAAAAAGTGACCGATTTTCAAACTGTTTTATAGCTCTATGCCACCGAAAGTAGCAAAGTTCGTTTAGTAGAAGATCTGAAATTCAATTAGGAAAGTATTAAGCCATATCTGAGAAGCATTTTTACGTATTATTAGTGAGAATAGCAGTAGCAGAGTTGAAATTTCTGTTTCAACCGGTAAAAGCGCATCAGTTTAAATTCTGATAACAAGGCAATTCTGAACTACCCATTTGCATTAGAAAAAAATATATATATTTTTGGAACATTTAGGCCAATTAAGTCAAACTCATACACATATTATATGTGCAAGACTCGAATCCAAGACCTTTTAATTAGGAGCTCAAAGCTCCTAACCAACAGACCAAGTTGAGTTGCGTGAAAACAATTTAACATTATAATGAACATACATATTAAATGCCACATTTATTTGTATGATGCAATGAGACACTAACAAAGCTTGAGTTTGCTACCTGATATGTCCACTGATTGTTACTGAGATCTTCGGATTGGTCTTCTGAGTTCGAAATCCTCACTCTTCGTAAACCAGCAACCCGGCGCTCTAGATATGCTCCAGAATCCTTCATAGAAGAAAAAAAACGGCATTTTAGAAAGCACTCGGACAGAATAAGAGGGTATAAGCAAAGAGAACAAGTAAAACATTACCTATTGGTTATTCTATCTTCTATTTTTTAAAGGAAATTTCAAACAAGCGATATTCTTAGTACAGTTATAGCATTAATTGAACCGCATGGCCAAAAGATGAAGCAAGTTGAACGGTAGAGTTATCAGCATATATAATCACCCAGTGCTAATAGTAGAGTTTGAACGTTTCACGGATCAAAGCTCTAAATTACTTAAAACACAATCGAAAATAGACAGGAAATCAATTCAACTGAATTGCTACTTTATTTATTGCATATAATATAAGAGGATAAGCATATTACATGAAAACTTACATAAATTTTTAGCGGCAGAATTAAAGATAAATGATTTTGAGTCGCTCAAAATCAATTTCGAGTTCACTCAAAGTAGGATGATTTCAAGCCAAATCCATTAGATTTAGAACAATTTAGATTTTAAGTCGAACTGAAATTGAAATTTTCTAGTTTAAATTGAACAAAACTCTTTCAAACTCTATTTGATATTTTCAAACTCTGAAAGTTAAATGGAATTAATTAAAATCATAAGATGCTCTGTATCGCAGCCGGAGTCAGCCCAATCGCTTGAATTTGAGTGAAATGCTGAATGTCTGAATGTTCTAACTTTTTTCTATTGATTATTCTAAATTTTTTTTTTGATGTAGGTGTTTGAAATAAATTTTTTTATATTATTTATGTTTGAACAATAATGATGAACCAAAAGAAGCTTACTGGTAATCCAACCATGACACTCAACAATGAGATGTCATTCTGTCCATTGTTCAGTGAAAGGGCTTTGCTGAGAACGAAAGCATCCCTTGAGCCATGACTTCCATGGACGGTTCCTACCAAGACATGAAATGAAAACATATTTTAGTATCATTAAGTCCATTGTAATGGTCTCAAGCAGCACGAGTCCTTGATTTTGTTTATGTCATCCTGTCATATCATTTTCATAATGTCTGAAGATACAGTTGTTGAAGTTAGTTGCATTATAAGAACTGAATTTCATCACAAAACTCGCTTTGAATGTATGATTCAACCACTTCTAGATACTTACAATGGAAAAATACATGAACTTTTCTTGAAAATTGTATTAGATTTTGAATATATGAAAATGCTAAGTTGAACAGCCTTTTAACTTACCAACATATTCATTATTTACGAAAGCATGTATGACATGAGCTAATGAATCGACATGAATCATGTTATTTTGATTGCCTGATGTGTTGTTGTATCTGCACAAATAACTGTTAAGATCAGAAATGAATTATCGAACTTCAGCGCTATCTATGATGTGTTAGAGCCTTTCTACTCAATAGCATGCGAGTTTCAATTACAAGCTCTCTGAATGAATGTGCGAAAGTAATTAATGTGTATAATATGGGTTGCCTTAAGATCACTAGTTAAAAGTAATTTTAAACATATCCAGCGGTTGAAAGTTTTCTTGTTACCTGGTTAGATACCAAAGATAATCCGTCGAATCTTTAGTTGCTGCCATTTGTTCTATAAGTCCATTTTCTACCCAAGTAGAAGAATTAGTAGTTGGAATTTTTTCCATTGCTACTTTCCATCTGTTTGCTTGATTGAAAATTTCTACAGTTTTTGCTGATCTTGTGCCATATTGAGCACTGACCTGGAAAGAAGGAACCATATAAGAAAATTACTCGAAGACTAGAAGTTAAATATTTAACAATGACTACAATCAACTAGCTTGAAAATCCTGAAGAAAATGAATAAAAATTTGTACGTGAAACTTTAATTTATTATATGATTTTAAAAACACAAAACATAGGATTGTAATAAATCTATGAAACAATGTGATCATGGGATTTTAAAAAAACAAAAACATAGAGAAACTTGATACCAAGCATTGAATAAATTTTTAAGGTGCAGAGGTTCTTTAGACACACCTTAGCCGTATTGAAGGCAACATTGTTGCAGTTAGATAAGATGCTTATTGACTTCTGAGACAATTCATATGTTCTATTCTGAAATTGAACAGTGGCTTTATGAACTAAGTCCTGATTTATGAGGAAGGCAAGACACTTTCCTGTATCTGTTTGAAAAACATGTGCCTGTGATGGAAGCTTTTTGTTATTCCCAGTAATAGACTGACTATAAATGCAGAAAGAAAGGCAGTTGTAAATACTGATAAAGCTAAATGTAGATCTTACCTCTTGTGCTCGGCCAATGGAGAAGTTGATATATTTCCCATTAAGTAATGGTTCTGAGTTTAGCTTAATTGCAGCATGTAATTCCTTGAGATGGGCCCATTTTGGTTGCCATATCAAACCTGAAAAAGAAAAAAAAAAATGCAGATATGTTTACAAGACAGAAGCATGTAATTATTGAATGAAATGAAAGTCATATAATTTCATTTTGAACACTAACCATATTCATCTAAAGGAGCTTGATCATAATAAGCTGTGATAATATATGAAGAGGAAGACTTTCCAAAATTAGTTCCTCCATGATACTGCACTTGAAAGTATTGTGTTTTTCACATCATTATTCAAATTTTATAAGGATTTCATATAGTGGTCGTGTGCACATGATCCTAATACATGTTAGGATTCTTATGATTATAATCTATTCTGCCATATGCAATCAAGTATTAGTTATTTTCAAAATTTCTAATCTACCTTAGTGTATTGTTTAAAAACATTGAAGTGTTGGATTATATACCAAATGAAATTATAATATATTTGAAGTATTATTGAAAAATAAGGATAATATGCTTAATATCAGTAAATTTTGAGATGTTAATGCAAGAAAAATGTTCCAGTGATAGATAGAAGGAAAATTTTCATCTTCCTTTTGTAGAGATCATGAGTTGTAGCTAGACGTCATTAATTGTGCTTTTCAGGTGGTTGAACGGCAATTTGTGTAAACAAATATGGAAAGTATTAAATGTTGACAACATATATGTCACATTTAAAAAACAAAGTTTGCATTTTATTAATTTACTTTAATTAATGTTACATTTTTCTTGATTTTTAATATTTTTGAGCTAAGAAACATTAGTACTGATATTCACTATCT
This sequence comes from Dendrobium chrysotoxum, assembly GCA_019925795.1. Lineage (NCBI taxonomy): Eukaryota > Viridiplantae > Streptophyta > Magnoliopsida > Asparagales > Orchidaceae > Dendrobium > Dendrobium chrysotoxum. The sequence continues at coordinate 42,372,790 of CM034297.1, forward strand.
TCAAGTGAAACAAAGAATTGAAAAATATAAAGAGCTTGATTAGTTTTATTAAATGACATACTAAGTGCGGTTATTTTCTTCTTATTATTTCAACCGAATGAGTCGATCTATATATGTTTTGGAATCCAACATATTCATAAAAAAAATATCATACTCTGACATCAAATAGCATCTTCTTGATATATCAAAAGGCGTATAAGAGATATTAGATAATGCGATGACCATACCATATAGTAGTTCACGAAGCTCCCCTTCTTTTTAGCTACAAATAGTGCTACCGCAAAGGCAATATCTTCTGCAGACCTTATGTATGGCTCTTCCCCATACACTTGGTAGCTTCAACACAAAAGAGCTACGCATTAGTTCAAAGCTAAAATATATTAAAAAAGATCAACAAGATTCTATATATGAAATATAAATCTTAGTTTAGATGATTGGATAGAATAAGGAAATAATAGAGTGACATAAAAATAAAAAGTTGGATTCCATCCAAGCCATCCAAACTCAATTGGATCATGAAATAAAGAACAACCCAAGTAATTTTGCAATTATCATCATAACTGTAAGGGATTCAAAGCCCCAAATGAACTTGCACTAATATGAAGAATATGATGTTTGATAACATTTAAATCGACATTATCACTATTCTTACACTCGATAGCAAGATATTAGCTAAAGGAACACTTAAATTTCAACTCATGAATGTTTTTGCAATCTTTGAAGAAAATTTTAGACATTTTTTTGTTACTTGATATAGTTGCAAGAGATGCGTATTTATAACAATTACTTACAAAGATGTCCAGTTTTCCGTCCATAATGATGGCTTATTTGGTGAATTAGGACCTGTAAAGGTTTCACCACATCTCATACCATTGCAAGTATTAATCTGTAGAGGTAATACAATGTTAAATATGAAGTTAAAACATCATTCATACTTACATCCAATATATATCCAAGGTGTTAGAGAATAAAAGCGAGTCAAAATTTAGCATGATCGATACTCTTGTGAATAAATATATTTTCCATCTAAAAATTTAAGCCTATGAATGAAAGTCAATTACTTGATATTTTAACACTAATTTTTTTATGTGCTTTAATAGGTCTTATACATTCCGTTCATTTAATAGCACTAACCACTGGATCTGGGGCATCTTCTTGTTTACACATCATCCATGGGACACCAGTTTGAAGGTTCACAACCATATTTGCAGCCCACTTCACATAAGCTGGGCCTTTCTCATGGAAGGCTTGCTCAATTGTTTGATATTCATTCTCAATCTATATAAAATATCAAATGATTAACTAAGTCATTGATGTAAACATTAAGCAAAAATAATAACAAAAATTTTGGCATGACCTGAGAGAGTATGATTGGTCCTCCCTGAGAAGCATATAAATTCTCATCCTTCATCATCTGAACTATCTTTGAGACAAACCTTTGCATGTACATCTACATGATAAGCACAACATGCTAGCAAAATAAAATCAAGGTAAAATTTTTTTGTGTATTATTAAAATCTTGCTTATTTATTGAAATAACAATTGGGTGCTTCTATGTATAATGACAATAAAAATTTTGAATAGCACAAAAACATTATCAACTTTCATTCCTAATAATTTATTTAATTTTTAATATTTTTATTGTATCACATGCAAATACATAAATTAATTCATTTAAAAAATTAGGTGATAATTTTATAACTAAGGAACTCTTCAATGGTATTCAACTAAATCTTCCAATAAAATGATACAACTTAACTATCATTGAACAAATACAACAAAAGTAGAGCACGTGATATGTTTTAATTACTAGTAATTATTATTTTATCTAAGTTATCACATATATGAGCTATTCATGATAAGAATCTACAATATTGATTCTTATAATTTATTCTCATTATTGGAAATATTATTTTTTATTATGTTTCTTAAATTATTTTCCCATCTTGCCTATATATAAGCACATATTTTTCTTGTACTAGCACCAAAATTGAGTAAAGATGTAGTTTTTCTCTTTGATCTATCCCGGCCTCTATCCCTCTTGTTTTCTCTCCTCTCTCTTTCTTATTTAGAGCCTTCCACACCTACCTATTGTTGTATGATCCTGTCCATGATTTCTTAAACTTCACTAGCAAAGAACTGGCCTCATTATTTCTTTCTCATTGCTATTCTACCCCTTCATTATTCTATTATCTGGATAGCTAAGAAAACAATAATCAGGTGCTAACAATATCCCCATTACTCGCCACTGCTACTTACAACTTCCATTTAAAGAACCTCATCTCTTATAGCTTTTCTTTTTTACCTTTTAGTAGCTTCACCTTATATTTATAAGCAACTATTTGTGTTTGGAGATCAACTATCTCTTGATATTAGTTAAATCCTTTGGTTTCATTATTTTCTTCAACAATGTCTACGTTCACAAGATTGTAGCCTCACAATTATTTATCAATTCATAGAGCTTCATGGGTGAGAATTGCCCTTGCATAGTCACAACACTTGAAGGCCTTCAATGATTGAGAGATTTGTCTTCTCATCAGTCTTTAGCGACTTATTTTCTGGTGACTCATATTTGCATAGACATCTTATAACTCATATTTTCTTATTTCTCACACCTTCTAAATGCCTAATCAAACTTTGCAGATTGTGCATCTCTATAAAACATTCAACATGTGATCATCACTCTCATGGTCTTGTAGGATTACTTGTGATTATCCCTAATCACACTATTGTTCATTAGCTTCCATTCCTAAGGGCATAAGCCTTTTTCTCACCTTCATATGCCTTCAAGTTTGCCTGGGTGTTAAGCTTATGGGTCCCAACCCATTATGATCACTAATGATTCTCTACTAACGCATTTAAGAGCTTGGCCTTGTGACTTGGTGCAACAAATTTTCTGCTCACTGCCTTTTGCCTCATATGTGGTTAGGATAAGTGGTGGGATGATGTATGACTTATAATTATTAACAATACTTATATATTGTCCTATGTTGTCACTAATCTTCGCATTGTCTTATCCACCACTACTTTGCTCCACCAAATTTACTTCAACTACACCACCTAAATGCTTTTTTGCAAAGGTCTTTCTAAAATTTACTTCGGCTCAAGCTTCTATCCCAATAAATAATTTTCAACTTTATCTATCTATGGAGAGTGTTAATGACTTTTGTCTTAACTCTTTGGACCCCCTTTTTTACCATTCTCCATATATAATGCTCTCTCTACCAAAGTTCTCTTTGTCAAAGCTCATTATTACTATTCTACTTCAATGCTTTGCATAACTACTTTCCATTCAAGTATCTTATAAGTTTCTTCCCTAATGCTAACATTAACTATTTACATATGATTCAAATAAATCTAACTTTAATGAATGGGTTGCACTCCTCTTACAACAAGCATAATTCATTGGCAATAAAACATTGTGTGTCAACTCTAACCACCATTATTTTCAAATTCATTGTAACTTTTTTGTCACCTTGAATTTGTGGAGTGTTATAACATCTAACTTATCATATGTGTTGATTATTTATTATTGGAAAATAATAGTTATTTTAATATATCCTCAATGATGTAGGATTTGTGGGATCTTTATGGTGAAATTAGTAACTTGATTGGTGCTCCTTTAGGGTGGTGGTAGATGAGTTATGTTGGTGGTGGTGGAAAGGGTAAGTTTTTCTTGGAGGAAAATATTGAGGAACTCTAAATCAAAGGATTGGGATGTGAGAAAAAATATTGTTATTTTTATAATTTTAAAATGGATGGTTAAGCAGTTGTGATATTTTTAATTTGATTGCTCATACTAGAAAATAATCTTTTTATATTGGACCTTTAGCTATTGTATCTTAGTGTTATTGGGGAGTTGAGATATTGAGAAGTTATGAGCGATGTGAGGAAATTCTTGGGAGACTTTTGAATAGATTATGGTTGAGAGAAGCTCAGATTTAGGTTATCTAGAGAAGATGAGAATTGTTGGTAAAGAAGAGGAATAAGTGTGGGAGAAGATAACCAAGGACTCACTAAAGCCCTGAGGGATCAGTCACCAACCTTCATTGGAGATTCGAGAAGCCATTAAGCTTTCCACTTGAAAGTTATACAAGTAAAAAATAATTTTATTCAATTAATCCAAAAGTAAGATCTTATTTATCGGCCTTTTTCAAGCCTAAATAATTTTGAAAAGTCTTAGGAGCTAATAAAATTCTATTGCATGAACGGATGACTTAACCTATTATATAAAAAAAAAAGAGAAATAAAATAATATTTAAAGCTTTAAAAAATATTAAAAATTAGATTGGTCAAATAAAACAAATATAGTGGTCTTAAAATCAAGCAATTTTTGAAAGATTTTGCTTCCTTAATTAGTATGACTAACCTACTCATCAAATGATTTTAAATTAAACTTATTAATTATTTTTCAATAATTTTAGAGAGATTATGGGTCCTTCATAGAGAGTTACATATGATAAAATGGCCTAAATCTTAATGTAGTACCTTATTATGTGACCTTATTCTTGGCCTTCATTGTGGTGTTGCATCACTCAATATTAATATAATATTCATCTTTTAAATATTTTCTTAAATGCACTAATTTTCTATTTGCAAAATTTTCATATTTATTTGTAAGTATTTAAAAAAATATAATAGTGGCAACTTTCAAAATATATATATATATATATATAATTGTAAATGATATTCTTACAAACACAATACTGAAGTACATACCTTGAAAGGTTCATTATCACTTCGATAAACTATACCGGGTATGTCATGTAACCAAAATGGCAAACCCCTATATCATAGAAGAATAATTAAATGCCATTATGGAAATATGAAAACTAATTAACTGTACAAGAATGACATTTAATACTAATTTTTCGATGAAGAAATTCTCTTTTTTTCACTACTAAACTCTTCATTAGTTAGAACAAGGTAAATATTATAAATTTATTAATCATCAAAATATTATACTAAAAATGTGTTTACTATTTATTTCTTCATATATCTAGATTGATTTACCAATACAAAATTCCAATAAACTCCTTGAAAAAAATACAATTATATTTATTCAATCTTACTTAAATTAAGTTTCTTATTTATTTTTATTTTTATTATATCAATCTTAAACATTTATAAATAAAAATCGTTGCTTGAAAGAATATATGCACTTTTTTTTTTTTATGTTTTGGTATATTTAGACTAAATAAGATAAATTCATACAGACATCATCTAATGAAGTATGAAGACTGAAATTATAGAGAAAATTACCCATAATTCCACTCTGCCTCAATGAAGGGACCAATTCTCAGGCTAACAAGCAAACCCTGGTCTCTAATTTCTTTGATGAATCTCACCAAATCATATCTTCCTTCAAAATTATACTGGAAAAAAAAAAACATTTAGCTGCAATGCTAAGAACAAAGAAGTTTTTTATTAAAATAAAAATGAGAGAAAAATAAATTGGAGGATATCACCTGTCCCTGAATAGGCTCATGCATGTTCCAAAAGACATAAGTTTGTATCACATCAAGACCTCCTGACTTGGCATTGGCAATTAGAGATGGCCACATCTGTAGTGCAAAGATATATTTTTTAATATCAAATTTCTCTCGCATATATATTTTTTAAATTAATAAAAAATAAGTAAAAACATCAATAATGATAATGAAAAAAATTGTTAGTATATACCTTGATCAAATTTTTTATTTGAATGAGTTTTTATTTTGAATTTAATGCAATATAAAAATTAGAGCTGTCAAAATCGGGTCACGGGTCGGATTCGGGTCAAATTCAGAATTGACCCGACAATATCTAACCCAATCCAAACCCGACCCGCACGGGTTGCCAGGTTGACCCGACCCGACCCGCGGCGGGGTGAGTCCATGGTGAATTGGGACCTTGAGGCTACAGGCAAGGTGAGGCATCAGCGGCTCGGCGAGTCGTGACGATGGCGCCAGCGACGACGGGTACTCGATGTGACGGTGGGCACTCGGGATGGGACGACATGCCAACGTGGGCACTCGATGCGATGTGGGTACTCGACGCGACTCACGTTAGACGCAGTCAGCTCGGACGGGACGTGACAGGATAGATGCATTTTTCTAGGGTTACTCAGGTTGAGTTCGGGTTTCGGGTCAACCCGAACCTGGCCCATTTTTTCAAACGGGACCCGAACCAGACCCATTTGCGAAACAGGTTGACCCTAACCCAAAATTTTCGGATCGAATTCGAGTCGAGTTTTCGGGTCGTGTCAAATATTGACACCCCTAATAAAAAATGATTAATTATTTATATGTTCACCATCTCAAAGCAATCAAATTTTAATAAGGACATCTTAATACAAAATTTTCAAAGGATAATTTCATCTAAAAATGAAATCAAATGTTCAATCACTTGAAAAAGAAAAACTTCTATTGTGCTATATATTTCAAAAATGATGTCACTTTGTTATTATCCTTACGCCTGCTTATCTCTTTTAAAAGTATCTAAAATAAGTTGCAATCTATGGCACGTTGAGTTATTACTTTTTTAATTAGAAGCCAAACTCCACATCAATTAATCAATTGAAAATTAAATTATGAAACGCTTGTCTTTCTTTCCTTTTCTTCCCCGTTACTGAACTCTTCAATCCATTAATACATTTCTTATCTTCTGGACATCCTATCAATTATATATATATATATAAACATTATGAAATTATTATCAATTTGAACACAATTGGATAAGACTTTGATTGTACTTTGGAGTACAAACTAATTATCAAGATAAAAATAATAAAATACAAACATCACAGCAACACGCCCTTGCCCAAAGTAAGTGCCTTCATCCCCCTACACATCTAAGTCCAATTACAAAAAAAAACGCCCACGTAAAGAGCCCTCAACTTTATCCACCATAACCAATTGACTAGTTAGGCTTCGTTTGAGACGATTTTCTTATTGATTTTTAAAGCAGCTTTTTAGTACATAATTTAAAATTTTTCTATTATAAAGTTGCTTTTAGAAGCAGCAAAAAAGTTGTCCTTTTGCTGCTTTCTAAAACAACTTTTTTATACAAAATTTTTTTGAATTAGACAATTTTTAAATAGAAAGTTGTTTTACAAAATAGTAAAAATATTGTCTCAAACAAAGCCTTAGATCATCTTCTTTGCTTTCTCAATTCACTTGCTTTCTCTTCTAGGCGATCCAAGGCTTACCATAGGTTGCCAACAGCTCCTTGATAAAGCTTAGCCATCGAGCACCCTTTGCTCCATACTTGCTTACAGATTCGTCATCGCTCTTACTCAGCACTACTGATATCGTTCATACAGATTCGATAAAAATATTGAAATGGGGCGAGTGGGCTGGTGAGTGGTACGTTGTGCCGTCGGAGTTGCTGGGATGCGATAAAAATATTGAAATGTGAAATAATTCCGAAGTATGTCAAAGTTCTGACTTTTATTTGAATTTTGATAAACTTGATTTAGAGTTAAGTTAGAGATTTGAATTCTAAATTAATTTGGAGTTAATTTAAAAACAATCCATAGTAATACCTTTGGGATGAACAGCTGTGTGAAGGACCTAACTTGGCGTAGAAAATTCATGAAAAGGGGTTTCGTGGATCATAAGTTGAAGCCTTGTAAGGGTGAAGGATTGAACTGAGTACTCGAGGGACAGCAAACCGTTCTAATTTTTCTTCATTAATTAATTGCTTTAGCATCACTACAGAGAGTTTAGATGGACTCATCACTATGATTATTATCATCAAATTAATTTCTGGCAAATTAAAGTCTTACTGCGATAACAAATTTGGGATCATAGGAGTCATCGCAAATACAATACAATAACAACGACAATTCAATCCCTTGAAGAGTTCATTAACTGGGAAGAGAAGGAAGGAAATAATTTTGAAATAGTATTTTTTTAATTCAAGTAATAAGGCGTAAGGGTCATAACAAAGTGACAGAATTTAGAAATAGTTTTTTTTTTTAATTCAAGTAATCATTATTAATTGAATCATCACAAATCCTCTTACAACTTTATAAAGAATAATGATTTTTATTTCAGATATAAATAAGTGAAAAAAATTAGTATTTTTTAAGATTAATGATTGACCCCCAAAATAAATCAATGAAAAAATTTAGGTTTTCTAAATTGGAAGTTGAAAAACTAATATGAATATGATTTTACTGTATACTTTCATATGACTTCATAGGTATATATCTAGCAGGTAGTTGACCAGTTACAAGGAGAGTGCTTGCATCCACTGAGCTTCATAGAGGAACTTGCCTACGGAACATCATGCTCCACTTACCCAGGCCTACGAAGGAAAGTTACCCCTCCCGGGGGCAATGGAGGATCCCACCAACTAAGTAACTCACCACCTACCTCGTGGAAGGGTGTCATACATCACAATGACTCACCCTTGCCTAGGAAAACTGCCTTCATCCCTCGCACATTCAAGTCCAACTACAAGAAAATGCCTACCCATGGAGCCCTCAGCATGATCTGCCATACCCGTTGACTACTTAGTTCGTATTCTTTGCATCCTCAATTCACTCATCTATTCTGGGTGATCCAAGGATTAACATAGTTCTCTAGCAGCTCCTAAATAATGCTTAGCCATCAAGCATAGCACAAATAATATTGGTCTTGTTAGTACATACACGATGATGATAAACTCACCCAGTACATACTTGACACTATTGAGCTCAATTAGAGAAAGGTCATTAGAACTTTATAGCCCCCACTCTCCCTTAGCCAAGTAGGAGGCGACACATGTCTAACATAATTTATGCGATATTGTACTTTTTTACTTTTTATGGGTGTAGACTTTCCTGTAATCCTCAAAACCTCATAAATAAAAAAGTGAAGAGAAGTATTTTACATCTTTTACTGACCTACTAATTGATTTTGGACTGATTGAGTTTTTGAGTACTTTTACTATAATTTTCCCTAGCAAATCTCTTTCTATCCATTCTCACAAATGTTTTTGGTCACTCATTCATAGAGTTAGCCTGCTAAGCTGTCATCCATAGATAAATTTTAATCCAACATTTACTCTTTTTAATTATGCCACAAATTATAGACACAAATATTAATATATTTTTTTAAAAATACAAATATTTCTTAAGAAAAAATGATTTTTTTAAATATTCATCTTTATGAATTAAAGAAACAAGATAGAGTAATGCTATATTTTCCGAAAAATAAAAAAATTTTAGGAAATTTTTTTATTTTGTTACGATTTGTGCCTCAATATTAATAGGCTGGTTATAAAATATGATTAAATATCCCGAAAAGTTTCATTTGGGACAATTTTTCTCGCTACTTTCTACTGCAGTTTTTTAGTATAAAATTGTCTTGAAAGCAAACTGCCCCAAACAAAGCCTAAAACCAAGGTTATCCACTTAGAAATGAATAGCCAATTTTAATAAAAGCTCCAATATTATTGAATTCATATATAAATTTTTTTGAATAAAACTTTACTCTCCAAATAAATTCACATAAAAAATAGCATCAAAATCTTTTTTATTTAATGGAAAAATCAATATTTTCCAAACCAAAAATATACGCAATCATCCTCCCAATTTAAGTGATTCACTTAAATTAAACAGTTTTTATATAAATTTATTTGAGAAGTAACATTATTTTTTATTTATTTTATTAGGATAAGTATAGAAGCAAAACATATTCCTTATTTTTTTGAGAGGAAAAAAATAAAAAATAAAAAAACTCTTGAAACAAAACAATCCAATTGGTGCCAACCTCGTCTTCCCCGCCTTCGTCCCTAGCACAGAACCCTAGTAACACTAAAGACAAAAAAAAAAACATCCACAGAAAGAGAAAATGCCAACACAAATCCTCCATTACTAATCAAGTAGAATCACAATTCACGACAGACAGAGAGAGAGAGAAAGAGCAAGAAAGAGGGATGAAGCACATCTTAATTTATTAGTTGAAAGTTCAATTGTCAACTGGAGCTCAAGATCTTATATCTATGATTTGAATTTACTATCATAAATTCACTAATTTTTTTTAAAAAAAGAGAGAAAGAGGAATAGACTTACATCAGGAGTGCTTCGAGGATAATGAATTGATCCAGAGAATAGAATTCTCCTTGTTCCATCAATCAATAGTGCCCTGCCATCATATGATACGTCTACACCTTCTGCCATTATTGCCATCATCAGCAATGTCGTCACAACGATTGCCGCCAGCTTCATCTCTGTTCTTCCCCTCTCTCTTCCTCTACCTTACTGCTCCCAATTCCAGAACGCAATCGATCCGAAGAATATATGAAGCTTCGCTGGCTTACTTGTCTTAATGGTCTTTTTGGCTTCTTCTTGAAGTCTAATCCAAAGATAACAGAAATGAATAATCCCTCAAGGATTTATAGCATCTGATAGAGAGATAAGCAGAAATATGAAGCCACAAAAATCTGGAGAGAGAAGGAGAGAGAGAGAGAGAGGAGCAGCGTGCGGGGGAAATAACTAACTCAGGATGCTCTTTATCGTCCTATGAGGATGCGCCATGTGGGAGGCTCATGTGAGAGGGGCCGCATGGGAGTTTGGTGCGCGGCTTTGGATCGGCCGTCAATTGTGCTTTGGGAGTCGTGCGAAATGGCGGAAGGGTGTAGTTAGTTATACTTGGAAACGAGGAGATAGTGGGCAGGTGGTGGTACGTTGTGCCGCAGGAGTTGCTCTGATAGGATAAAAATATTGAAACGTGATAATAATTTGGAAGTCGGTCAAAGTTCTGACTTTTATTTGAGTTTTGATAAACTTGATTTAGAGTTAAGTTAGAGATTTGAATTCTAAATTAATTTCGAGTTAATTTAAAAACAATCCATAGTAATAGCCTATGCATGAACAGCTGTGTGAAGGACCTAACTCGGTGTAGAAAATTTATGAAGAGGGGTGTGCATCATAAGTTGAAGTCATGTAAGGGGAGAAGTTATTACGTGCGGTCACCGGACGCCGTCTGAAGGCCAATTAGGATGCGCCACATCAATAACATGCTGTGTATCGGTACTGTGTACTGCTGTGTATCGGGTGACGTGGCACATCTTTATTGGCCTCCTGACGGTCCGATGACTGCACGTGGCACGTCCTGATTGTCTGGACAAGAAGAACCCAGTGATAACAAAAGTGATCCAATATGAGTCCAAATGAGTCAAAATCAAACGTCTAAAGTGTAATTAGAAACCTCAAGAGGTTTGGATGACCAACTAGTCTCCAAATTTGGCACGCTTATAGTTGAATCATGTGGTTTAACGGGACAAATCCAAAGAACATTTTGCCAAAAAATAGCCATTGTCTAACCTCGAACGTTCGACCATCGCCATAGGATTGTCGGTGCCTAACTAAATCCATCAAACCTCCATCGCTAGACTGCCTCCATTAAACCTCTGTTATCAAACCTTCGTTGATCGACCGCCAGACTGCCACTATCAAACCTCTGTCACCCAGTTACCACCGTCAAAACAATGGTCACTTAGCCCCATATGTCCTAATGGACTCCGCCACATTATTTGCCAATTAATAAAAAACTATTATTTTATTCAAAATTAAATATATATTTTAAGTAGTAAAAAAATAAATAAAAAATTAATACATAATGATTCCATTTTAATTAGACTTGTTGTTTGATTTAATTTATTTTTATTCATTAATTTTATTTAAAAATATTTAATTTTATTCTTTTAAACAAAAAAATTAAAAAACAAAATATGTTTAATAAATATGCAATATGCAACATTAATTTTATCTAAATATATCAAATATAAATAATTATATCTTGTAATCAAATTTTATTTTTACAACATTCTAGGAAAATCATTCTTATAATATTAGATTTTTTAAAAGGATTAATAAAAAAATGATTTCAGGAAATATATTAATAAGCCATAATTAAAAAAAAAAATAGAATAGTGAAAAAAGGGAAATGTAACAAAATAGAAATTCAATTTACTTTTTCTAAATTTTTTTTAATGTTTTCAGAGAAATTGTAAATTCAATTTAGGTTTCAGCTCTGATTAAAATTATATTTTTATTTTGCTCAATTTGCTCTTTTTTAAAATTGTGCACAATGTATTTAATAAGAATTTACATATAATACTTATGATAATAAGTAGCCTTTGATGTGATGATAGAGATCAAATAGCATATCAACATATAGAAAGAAAAAAAAACCTGGAAATTAGTTTTTCGCTCTCGAGATTTTCGAAACTTTGCTGAAACCCTCACCGCCTCCCTACCTCTTCTTCCATTCCCCCCCCCCTCCTCCTCCGGCACTACTGGAGGCCTTGACTCCGCTAAATGGAGTCGAATGATCCCCTCTTCATCCTAGCATTCCCAACTCTAGCTGACCTCTAGCACCCAATTTCCTAAACAAAGTAACCCTAGATCTGAAGATCCCTCCTTCATGCTCAAATGGAAGTCTCTTATTTCATGTCCAATCACTTCTATGGTGGATTATCCTCTTACTTTTGTTCCTCATATGGAACCTTTCCCTCTTCTTAAGGAACTTCTTGTTCATTTCTTGACCGATCAGCTTACTGACTGTGTGAAGGATTGGAATCTTTCTTTTGTGGGCTACTCCATCAGTAAATGTCCTTACTATGAGGCGCTGCTCTTATCCATGAAAAAAGCTTGGGTTCTTAAAGGTACTTTAACCCTTATTGCTCTTTCAGATGCATTTTTTCTTCTTCAATTTTCTTTGTCTGAGGATTACGAAATAGTTTGATTTAGGAGACCATTGGGAAACGAGAAACCATTCATTTAACAGAAACGATCACCTCTATTCTCCCTTAAGCATGAGGAATTTACTTCTATTCCCTTGTAGATTAAGATCCATAATCTACCTCTGGCTAGTCAGAATCCTAAAGGGATTTCTAAGATTACTAGTGTTATAGGCATTTCTCTAGCCGTTGATCATCTCACTGCTATGAAGTTGCATCTTACTTTTGCTAGGATCTATATCCAGGTTGATTGTAAGTCAAAATTGTTGGATGAAATTATTATTTCTTTAGCCGACAAATCCCATTTCCTTAAGGTCTTATAAGACTGAAAGCCTTCTGCTTGTAATTTTTTTGGTTCATTTGCTCATGTCTCAAATTCTTGTCCCCAAAATGCTAACCTTATTACCCCAAATACTTTGACTAACCATGGTAGAAGTACTAGTTGGAACCCTAGGGGCCTCCGACACAGGTTTAAAGCTCACATGGTTTATGTTCCTTAACCTCCTACTATTTCTATGAATCATAAGGATCTATTAGGTGTCCTTATTATTCTTTATACTCCTGTTGATCTTTTGTATAATCAATAAATGCTTATTTTAGTTCATAAGGTAGGCATTATATAGGATCCTGTTACTTATTTTCCCAAACCAGATCAATTTAATGCTCCTATAAATTCCTTATGCAATAAAGTGTCTACGCTCTTCTTCCAATGCCCCTATTGTAATTCAAAACCTAAATTTCCTCTATGGAGATCCTCTACCTCCCTTGGTTAATACCTCTTCTACTATTGTCAGGGAACCCAATTGGCTTCAAACATTAAATAAATTTGACTTACTCAATAATGAGGAGTCCTCATTGGTTGCTGCTGTCTTTGTCCCTACTACTATGATTCAAGGGACCATTAATACTAGGTCTAAAGGTGCTAAAAAAGGCTCCAAACATAATTCTAAAACTCAATGATCTTGCATAATATTGTTGAATGCAATGTTCGTGGCTTTAATTATAATAATATAATTTTTTTAAATGATTTTTTAAAATAAAAAATCTAAATTTAAGCATTGTGCCTTATTGAAGAAGAGAGAGGGAAGAGAGAAAAGATTGTTCGGGGCTTTTTCATCTATCAATTTTGTTCAGAGATTTCTTCTATTTATTAAAAGTAACTCAAATTTCATTTAGTTTTCAATAATTTTCATTATTATATAAGTTTTTTTGCACTGAACAAAATTGATTATTTCCTATTATATTTTGAATGTGGCATTTGCATAAGCAAGAAAGGCTGACTGTTAACTCTATAAAATGGGTTGGTTGTTAAAACAAAATACCCTGCGTAGAAGGCTGGGCGGACTGGCTTTCCTTTAAAAAATATTTGTGGTGTTATCCCGGTTATAGTCTGTAATAGATGATCAATTACGGTGACGGGCAAAGAGTGACGACTCTTTATTGATTCAATAAAGCCACCTATAATAATAATTAATTAATTGAATATGATAATTGATTAATTAAATAAGTGATTATTTTTATGGCTAATGATAAATTGGGAATTAGTTATGATAAAAGATATTAAAACATCATATTGAAGCTAGATGTCCTATCTTACTAAATTATACATTGATGCATGCATATATTGATAGGGCTGATGACATGATTGGTACATTAATATCATTGATAGTATTGGATGTATTGATAATACATAAATAGATGATGCATATGAATAGAGAGGATATATTCTTTTAGTGATTTATGAATAAATTTTATACCATTATTTTACTAATTTATTGAAATTTATACTAATTATTAATTTTTAGATTCATTATAAGGATTCCCTGCTTTTATTATTGATTATTTTGAATTGTTTTGATAATATTTAGTTATTAACTACATTGACTTCTATTGATTATAGTATACTAAGTATATCATATTGATTCTTTAGTCCTTTCATTGAAAGCTTTATTGAGTTTTGGATTCCTACTAGCTTTTGAGCTCATTTTGTAGATTTTTAATAATTTTAGGTCAAGACTAGTTGGAGTGAAGTTGGCAGAGATCCTTAAGTTTTTTTTTTAAATTTTGTTCTACATTTTCTTTTATTTATTTGTAGTTGGGATCTTATGATAGATTAATAATTATAGTGATATCATAGCTAGTGTAAATAATATTTTGTTGAATGAATAATAAAATATTTTGATGTATATAATTTTAGTTACTTTCACCAGTTATTATTTATATTAATAATTTATAGAAGCAATATTATATTCTAAAAATGATAAATTGATTATTCTTCCAAATTTAATTATGGGGCATTACAAATTGGTATCAGAGCAGTTGTTAGAAGAATTGGATTGTAACCAACGATATAGGAATTGCTTATGAGTGGGGTAGAGTTGGGTAGTATAAATTTATCATTTTTGTATTTAATTGATTGAGTTTGATTAGTTTTGATTCGTGATTTATTTTGATTCAATTTGAGTTTTGATTTTACATATTTTTTATATTGATTTTGTGCCCAAATCCTTAGGGGAAATGTTAAAGATGATATTTTTTAAGATGAGTAGATTGTAATAATCTAAAATTTTTTTAAATATTTTTTTTAAAAAATAAAAAAAATTGAATTTTAGCATCGTGCCTTATTAATAAAGAGAAAGGGAAGAGAGGGAAGGTTGTTTGGGGCTTTTTTATTTATCATATTTATTCAGGGATTTCTTTTATTTGTTGTAATAACTCAAATCTCAATTTAGTTTTCAATAATTTTAATTATTACATAAATTTTCATGTAATGAATAGAATTAATTATTTTCTATTGCATTTTGATTGTGGTATTTGCATAAGCAAGAAAAGCTAGATGTTAACACTATAAAAAGGGTTGACTATTAAAATATAATATCCTACGTAGGAGGGTGATCGATGGGATTTTCTTTAAAGATGGTTTGTTGTGTTATCCTAATTATAGCTTGTAATAGATAATCGATTATGCCAACAGGTAAAGAGTGATGAATTTTTGTTGATTCATGAAGCCACTTGTAATGATAATTTATTAATTGAATATGATAATTGATTAATTGAATTAGTGATATTTGATATAACTAATGACTAATTGGGAATTAGTTGGGGTAAAATATATTGAAAATATCACATTAAAGCTAGATATCCTGCCTTGCTAAATTATATATTGATACATGTATATATTGATAGAACTGATGACATTGATAGATATATTAATATCATTGACAATATTGGATATATTGATAATGCATAAATAGATGATGCATATGAATAGATATGATAGATTCCTTTAGTATTTTTGAATAATTTTTGCACCATTATTTTATCGATTTATTAAAATTTATACAAATTATTAATTTTTAGATTCATTATAATGATTTTTGGCTTTTATTATTAATCATTTTGAGTTTTTTTGATAATATTTGGTCATTAACTATATTGACTACTATTGATTATATTCAACTGAGTATATCATATTGATTCTTTAGTCCTTACATTAAAAGCATATCATATTGATTCTTTAGTGAGTTTTGGATTATTATTGGGCTTTTGATCCCATTATGTAGATTTTTAATAATTTTAGATTATGACCAGTTGGAGTGAGATTGGCTTAAATCCTTAAGTTTTTTTTAAGATTTTGTTATGCATTTTCTTTTATTCTTTGTAGTCAAGAGCTTGTGATAGATTAGTAATTGTAGTGATCTCCTTGCTAGTGTAAATTATATTTTGGTGAATAAATAATAAAATATATTAATGTATATGATTTTAGTTACTTTCATTGGTTATTATTATTATTGATAATTTATAGAAGCTTTGGTATATTCTTAAAATGATAAATAGATAATTCTTTCAAATTCAATTCTAGGGTGTTACAAATTAGTATCAGAGCAGTTGTTGGAAGAATTGGATGACAACCAATGACATATGAGTTTATTTATAAGTGGGGTAGAAGTTATGTAGTATAGATTCATCACTTCTGTATTTAATTAATTGAGTTTGATGAATTTTGATTTGATTTGAGTTTTGATTTTACAGATTTTTTTGATATTGATTTTGTGCCAAAATCCTTAAAGGAAATGTGAGAGATGACATTTTTCTAAGGTGAGTAGATTGTAATAATCTAATTTTTTTTAAATAAAAAATCTAAATTTTAACTCCATGCCTTATTAAATAAGAGAGAGGGAAGAGATAAAGGTTGTTCAGGCTTTGTTATCTGTCAATTCTATTTAGAGATTTTTTCTATTTGTTGTAAGTAACTTAAATCTTATTTTAATTTTCAATAATTTTGATTATTATATAAATTTTCTTGTAATGAACATAATGTATTATTTTCTACTATATTTTGATTGTGGCATTTGTATAAGCAAGGAAGGTTAGCTGTTAACACTATAAAATGGGTTGGGTATTAAAAATAATACCTTATATAGGAGGGTTGACCGATGAGCTTTCCTTTAAAGATAGTTTATGGTGTTATCCCGATTATAGCCTATAATTGAAGATTGATTATGCCAATGGGCAGAGAGTGACGACTCTTTATTAATTCAATAAAGCCACCTGTAATGATAACTGATTAATTCAATATGATAATTAATTAATTGAATAAGTGATAATTGATATAACTGATGACCAATTGGGAATCAATTGGGGTAAAAGATGTTGAAAACACCACATTAAAACTGGATGTCCTGCCTTGCTAAATCATAAATTAATGCATGTATATATTGACAGTACTGATAACATTGACAAATACATTAATATCATTGATAGTATTTGATGTATTGATAATACATAAATAAATGATGCATATGATAAGATAGGATAGATTCCTTTAGTGATTTATGAATAATTTTTACATCATTGTTTTATCAATTTATTAAAATTTATACCAATTACTTATTTTTAGATTCATTGTAATAATTTCTTACTTTTATTATTGATCATTTTGAGTTATTTTTTATAATATTTGGTTATTAACTGCTATTTATTATATTAGATTGAGCATATCATATTGATTCTTTTATCCTTGCATAGAAAGCTTTAGTGAGTTTTGGATTACTGCTGAGCCTTTAAGCTTATTATGTGTATTTTTAATGATTTCAGGTCAAGATCAATTGAAGTGAGGTTGGTAGAGAACCTCAAGTTTTCCTTAGATTTTATTCTGCATTTTCTTTTATTCTTTTGTAGTTAGGAGCTTGTGATATATTACTAATTGTAGTGATCTTCTAGCTTGTGTAAATGATATTTTTATGAATGAATAGCAAAATATCTTGATGTATATGATTTTAGTTGCTTTCACTGGTTATTATTTATATTGATAATTTATAGAAACTCTAATATATTCTTAAAATGATAAATAGATAATTCTTCTAAATTTGATTCTGGGGTGTTACATTAATAGTTTCAAAAAGGGTTTGATGAGAAAATACTTTGTTTCCTTTCATAAGCTTGATTTCCTTTGTATTTTGGAAGCCATAATTCATAACTTTCCACTTGATGATGCTTCATTTTTAGCCTCTCATAAGGGTTTTATGATGGAGAATAGTTGTAATAATTTTGGCTTTGCCTCTCCTAGCCGTATATGGGTTAAATGGAATGCTGCTTCAGTTAATTTTATTCCTATTTGTGTGGATAACCAATTTATTCATGGGGAAATTTGGTACAATGGTTTCTTTTTCAGCTATTAAACTTTCATTTATGCTTCTAACTCTTCCTCTAAGATAGACTTTTCATGGTAGTAAGTTGTATATATTAGTGGTGGTGTTTCTCATCCTTGGGCTATGTTAGGGGACTTTAGCTTCTGCATCTACCCTAATGATAAAGCTAGTGGGCACCCTGTGGCTGCTAATAAGTTGTTGACCTTTAATAACATGATTGTTATTAATGGTATTCATGATTTAGCTTCATCTGGCTTATTTTATACTTGGTATAATCATAGAGTGGATAATCCTATTCACATTAAGCTAGATATGGTGCTAGTTAATAACTCATGGTTGGAGAAATTTCCTTTGTCTTTTTATTTATATTATGATCACTCTCCTTTGATTTTAGATCTCAATAATAACTTACATATTAATCATAGAATTATGTTTAAAAACTTCTAGCTTATGTATCATAAATATTGGAATGCTCTATTTTCTATTATTTCTATGGACTTTAATGGGGATCCTATCACTATTTGGTATAAAATTATTAAAAATCTTAAAAGGAATTTTAAATACATACATTCGACTTCCTCTTCTATGCTTGCTTCAAAGGTCTCTAACCTTCAATAGGAACAAAATTAGTCTTTCTTTACTTAATGACAATCCTACCTTATATTCTCTTAATTCTCATTTAAAGATTGTAAATGATAATCTCACCTTTCATCATGATTCTTTGGCCTCTTGGGTTATTCAGAGGGCCAAGGCTAAGTGGCTTCTTCAAGGTGAAGATGATCTTTAATTCCTTTTTAGTAGAACTAGGGTCAGACAAAACTGTAATGTCATTAAGAGTATTTCCACAGGTGATGGGACCTCCGCTTCCCCTAATGATATCAATCATGCTATGATTAATCATTTTTCTGATCTTTTTAATTCTAATTCTAATTCTAATACTTCTGGGCTCCCTCACAATCTTCTTATAGGCTCTCCTATTCCTACTCATCTGATTCCTACTTTGGTTGGCCCTATTTTTGATGGCGAGATTAAGAAAGTGGGTTTTTCTAGTCCTAACTCTTCTACTCTTGGTCCTAAAGGTTTCACTTTGGAGTTTTATAACAAGTCTTGGCTTATCATTGGTAATAAAGTTTGTAAGGCCATTAGGTACTTTTTTATACTTCCCTCCTTCAAAAGAATGTTAAGGCCTCTACTATTTCCCTTATCCCTAAGTGTCCCCATGCCTATCATATTAAAGATTATAGGCCAACCTCTTTGTGTAACACTTTTTACAAAATTATTGCAAAAATATTAGCTTTGAGATTAAAGCTTGTTATTCCTTATATCATTCATTCTAACCAATCTGGGTTTATTAATGGGAGAATTGCCACTGAAAATATTACTTTAGATTCTGATATCCTTTGTAAATTTAACTTCCAAGGTAAGTCTAAGTATTTCTATACTAAGATTGATATCTTTAAAGTTTTGATAGGGTTTTGCATAGGATGTTATAGAAAGGCTTCCTTGAGACCTTTGTGTCTTGGATTCAAGCTTGCGACCATGAGATTCCTTTTTTTATTAGTTTTAATGGAGGTGTGCTTGGCTTTTTTAACTCTATGTCTAGTTTGAGGCAAGGTTGTTCGTTATCGCCATATTTTTTTGTATCATTTTGGATGCTTTTCCAACCTTTTTGATGATAACAGTGGCCCCTCCATTTTTCATGGTTTTTGTCATGCTAGCTCTTCTATTTTTCATTTACTTTAGTTGATGACATGTAAAGCTACTATTGATAATGCTCAGATTTTGGCTAATAATTTGCTTATCTTTGAAGAAGAATATGGTCTTAAAGTTAACATTGAGAAAGTTATGTTTTCTTTTCTCATGACACTGTTAATTCTATGGGCATTGCTAACATCCTTAATTTAACTATGGGGGAAGGTCTCTTCAAATATTTAAGGATTACCATTGCTTCCAGGAAGCATGGACTACCTAATTTTTCTCCACTTATGCAAAAAAATCTCTAATATGCTTGATGGTTGGAGGGCTAAGCTTTTATCTTTTGCTGGTAGGTTATAATTTGTCAAGTTTAGTATTTGGAATTTGATTACCTATTGGATTAGGGGTTCTATTATCCCTAGGTCCTGTTACAAATTCATTGATAAGTGTTATGCCAAATTTCTATTTCATGGTGATTTCCAAGGTAAACAATTACACCTTATCTCCTGGAAAAACACTTATCTTCCTAAGAATTATGGTTGTCTTGGCCTTCCTTCCATTTCCACATTGATTCATGCTTATGCTTCTACTTTAATTTAGAGGTGTCTTTCTTTTGACTCTCTTCTCAGTCATTGGTTTAAGAATTCATATTATTTCCATCTAGAAACCCATATCTGGGAAAGCCTCTGCTTGCTGGAAACATTTGGTTAAACTTGCTACTTTCATTAAATATAATATCTCTATTAGGATGGTTAATGATAATAGGTTAGCTCTTTGGTGGGATCCCTAATGTACTGGGAAGTACCTGTATGAACTATCTTTTGGACTTGTTGCTGTTCTTCCCCCTGAAATGTTTGTGCTCTAATTTATGTTGGTGTTTAGTATCACTACAGGAAAGTCAGCTATTACCGACGGTAAATTTTTTTTTCTGGCAGTTATAAACATTACCGGTAGTACTTAAATCGTCGGTATTAGGGGCGTAGGAAAAGATTTTTGGTGGCCATTTTTCGGCGGTTATATATTCTGGTGGCTTACCGGCGATTTTGGCAGCCGGTATGTTCCGGCGGTTGTAGCGCCGGTAACTGCCGGTAATTCACCGACGGCTTTTCGGCCGTGAACAACACCAGTATGACTGGGGTTTTATCGTCGGTTCATTTATATTTTTAGCGCTATATTAACCCGTATGGTATCGATGTTTCCGGCGGTAGAACCGCCGGCGACCGTCGGTAAACTGCCGGCGACCGTCGGTAAACTGCTGGTCCGTTCCGACGGTTTAATCATTAGACCAGCGGTTATAGTGAGCCGTCTGGTGACGAATATTCTGGCGGCCAAACCGACGATGCCCTACTGTCTAACCGCCGGTTGTCACCGGTAATTTCAGGCGGCTAGTTTATATTGCCGGCGGTCTCTTAAACCCGTCTGGTATCGAAGATTTTTGGCGGCCAGACCGCCGGAAAGCCGCCGGAAACCTATAGCATTTGGAAAAATAAATTGACAGCCCCTCCTCTATTTACTCAGATTTCCACAAACCTGCACAACAAATATTTATCACATTATATATTGGGCAACACGCCACTTTAATCAATGCACAGATATGGGCAACATGCCACTATAAATCAAATAATTTCAACAATAAACAAAACATATAAAGTTTAAATCAAATATTCATTAAAGCAAATATTTAAAGATGTCAACCTTCACATAACAAGTTCATCAAACTCAATGTTTAAACCAAATGTTCATAAAACAAATAAAAAAACTAATCAACCTCCGTCTCCTCGCTGCCTGGTGTTTCATGTGTCTGCTCTTAATCTTTCTTCTTTTGATTTTCATCTCTATAAGCTCACAGCTCTGCCTGCATCTCATTTTTTACCTTTCTCATCTCTTCTATCTCTCTCGTCAAGGCTGCAACCCTCTGGCTAACAGTTTCTTCAACTCCAGAAGGATCATAAAATACTGATATGGATGAACTTCCCTCATAAGCATAGCCTTATGAACCCAGGCCATATACCCTCCCTCTCTGCCTTCCTCCAACAACATCTGACCATGTATGATACTCAGAATACTGGGTCGATCATGAAGATGATCCCTCACTAGTAGACTGATGACTTTCCCAAACTCATACAAAATCATCTTGTGAGAATAAATCCATAAAATAAATTGATATTAAAATGGCATTTTTTATATTAAATTTATGTTTTTGAACTCCAAAAATTATACTCACATGAGCTTTTTTGGCCTTTTCATCAACCCATTGATGGTCAGCTTGATGTTGGTGAGTCCTCGTATACAACTCCAGTGGGGTCGGCTCCCAGCCAAGAAACTCTTTCTGAAAATAGAGGATAGAGTTAAAATGATATTCATATTTTTATTAAACTAATTAAAAGCTTTTACCAGTTGTCGTCTATGTTCCGTATGAGGAATAGATCCACCAGTATGAAGGGAGCTTCCTAAACCCCCACAATCAGATGCTCTGTTCTGCTTGTTTTGCTCTCTTATTTTTATGAACTCAGGGGTCACCCAAGCTCTACTCAGATCTGCCCATACGCCCTCTCCAATCCATGATGGACGCTGCTCAGACTTTTTAATATCCGTGAACATGTCCCTAAGACAGGTCGATCCTCTCCTCTCAAAATTATTTCTGATCCTCGTGCTATGCTCAGGCAACCACCTAAAATCTATTTGTAAAAGAATTATAGACATAACAAATAATATTAATACAAATTAAATCAAATATTTTAATTCATGCCAAATAAATATACCTGAAATTCTCTAAACCACATATCCCTAATTTCCTTTGGGATCTTCTTCCATGATAAGTAAGGAGCATCATATTTGCTCTTTATGATGTCCCGAATCTTGTAGGTAGGTGGCCTTGAGGGATTGAAGCTACAGGTTAATTTATTTTATCAATAACATATAATATATCAAATTATAATAAACTAAATAAAAAAAGCTGAACTTATGTATCGCCCTCAGGCTCAATGTATATACGCTTATCTGCTACAGCTATAGGATCCCCAGCACCAACTACTGCTGGTGTAGATGGTCCACCGTGTTCTGGCTGCACCAGATATGGGTAATAATATGGCGGGGGGTAAGGAGGGTAAGGTATGATGGATGGACCAGTTTGTGATGCTGGTGGGATGTAATATGGATAGAACGGAGCTACATGTGCCTGATCGGGAGAGGGAAATTGAGGACTCGTCGACGCAGGAGTGAAGTACCCAGGAAAGGGTGGTGGTACACTAACAGCAGGTGGATCTAACTGGCCCTAACCCTGCTCACTGGGGGACTACTGCTGACTCCTGGGTAGTGGTGGTGGTGGTGGTAATGGTATCACTGGTGGAACTGAACTCCACCCCTCACTTTTAACAGGCTGTCTAGGTCTGCTAGGTCCAACACTCAACTTTTTTCTAGAAAACTTTGAGGTGTAGGATCTATGAGGAGGATCATCACTTGAAGCCATCTGCATTAAAAGAAGGAATTAGTAAATCATTGTAATAAGTAAAAATTAAAAAAAAAAGAATCTAGATAAAAAAATTACAACAAATAGAAAGAATTATAGAATACACAATGATAATTAACAAACAAAATAGATTTGAAAAAACTACTCAGAATCTGAAATATTTTCACTGCTCTCTAGGGTATCTTCAATTTCATCGTCATTCTCACTTGATGAGCTAGTTGAACTATTCACAGTTTCTAACTGCATTTCAATATTATGGGATGTAGTTGGCATCTCCTCAATTTCAACAGACCTACAATTTGACATCTCATCCTCTTGATGTGGAGTTGCTACAATGTACTGTTGATCAATTATCCCCTGTGCTTTTATTTTAATGACAGTTAGCCAATCTTGTTTATCCCTAGGACCACTGGGATATTTGCTGAAATAAACTTGAACAGCTTGACTTGCTAACACAAATGGATCAAACTTCCCGTATCTTCTGCTATGTTTTACATCTACTAAACCATATGTAGGATGAACCCTTATGCCTCCATTCTGTACTGGATCACACCATTGACAGTTAAATAAATATACAAAGTTTTCATCTTCGCCTGGATACTTCAGGTCAAGAACCTCATTCAGAATACCATAATAATCACACCCATCTTCTTCATGAGTATTCCCTCTAACACACACTCCATAATTTTCAGTTTTTCTTCCTTCACTCCATGACTTGGAATGAAATCTGAACCCATTCACTATATATATTGGCCAGGTCTTCACTTTTCACATTGGGCCCTATACTAGTGCTTGCAGACCTTTATCGTAACACTTGTTATCAGCGTTATGTACCTAAGAAAATTTTTACATGTATTTAGTATTTAATAAGATATAATTCAAATAAAAATTTTAAAATTTAAGGTCTCACATAAGATTTAAACTAAGTTGGGAATTCATTTGTAACAACTTGCTCAATATCCATAGTATCTGTTAGAGGTAAATTGCTTATAAAATACCTGGTGATAAATCATCCAAATAATACTTTAGTATTTCAAATAAGTTTTACTCATTCTGCACATTATGGAAGAACTTAATCTAAGATTGGTTGGACTTCTTCATAGTTCAGTAGCATATATAAAGTCGCTGTTTTGATTTCTATATTGTTAAGAAATCTTTCAATGCATTTGCCACTGGGCTTTCCATGACTTCTAAAGACTGATAGTACACCCTATGATTGTTCTTGTACATTAAAGTCCATATTACGACCAATCATTATTCTTGTACTCCTTACATGGGGATCGAAGTAGTAAGAGCAGAAGTGGGTTTTTTCTTGAGACAAATATGCTTCACATATCGATCCTTCTGGTCGTGCTTTATTCTTAATATATTTTTTCAACTTTTTCAAATATCTATTAAACAATTAAAAATATCAAGTTAGTAAAGTTATGTTTTCAATTTGTTCAAAAATATTTTAAATAACTTAATAAAAACATGTTTTACCTCTCGAAAGAATACATCTAACGATATTGTACAGGTCCACCAATTCTAGCTTCGTAAGGTAGATGGACTGGAAGATGTTCCATAGAATCAAAAAATCCCGGGAGAAATATTTTTTCTAACTTGCATAAGATGATTGGTATGTTCTCCTCATACCACCTTAAAGCATCTTCGCTTAATTTAGATGAACATAAGTCTTTGAAGAAAATGCTATGCTCAGTCAATGGATTCGATATGTAATCTGGTAACATACACACTATGATTGGAAGGAGAACCTCCATGATTATGTGACAATCATGACTTTTTAGTCTAAATAATCTCATAGATTTAAGGTCAACACATCGGCTTAAGTTTGATCCATAGCCATCAGGCATTTTTAAACCTTTAAACCACTGACATATTGATCTTCTTTGCTCTAACGTGAAAGAGTAAGGTGCTTTGGGCTTCATAATTTTTCTGTCGGTGGTTGTTACTAACTCTAAATTTTTTTGCCGGCAGTACTCTTTAATGTCCATCATAGCTTTGACATTATCCTTGCTTTTACCTTTGACATCCATAATTATATTAAAAATGTTATCCATGAAGTTCTTCTCAATGTGCATAACATCCAGATTATGCCTTATCAAATTTATTCTCTAATATGGTAATATCCAGAAAATACTTTTTTTAATCTAATTATATTTAACACCATATCCCAGAGATTTAGACTCTGATAACATTGGAAAATTAATAATTGATGAAAAGTTAGAAAGTCTCTGTAGTACGTCATCACCATTTAATCTGGGTGGAGGAGGTGATCTCTCAACTCTGTTTTTAACGAATGCATCCTTATTCCTCCTAAACAGATGATCAGCAGGTAGGAACATACGATGACAATCAAACTAAGTATTTTTTTCCTCCATGTTTTAGTGTGAAAGCTTTACTATTATCCATGCAGTAATGGCAAGCTAATTTTCCTGCTGTGCTCCAACCAAACAACATACCATAAGCTAGAAAATCACCAATGGTCCAAAGCAATGCAGCTCGAAGAAGAAAATTTTGTTTAGTTGAAATGTCATATGTGAGGACACCTTCTTCCCATAATAACTTGAGATCATCAATTAATGGTTGCAAAAAAAATATCAATTTTTGCTTTTGGATTTTGTGGTCCAGGTATTATAAGTGTTAAGAACATGTACGGAGTAGTCATACACAACTATGGTGGAAGGTTATATGGTGTTAGTATAACTGGCCAACAAGAGTACGGTGAAGCTGCTTGACTATATGGGGTAAAACCATCAGAACATAATCCCAATCTTATGTTGCGTGGTTCAGCAGCAAATAAAGCATGTACTAGATCAAAATGTTTTCACGCTTTAGCATCTGATGAATGAGAAAGAACACCACTATTTTCTAATTTCTCCTTATGCCATCTCATATGACTTGTTGAACTTAATGATGCATAAAGTCGCTGAAGTCTTGGAATGATCGGTAAATAAAATAAACAGGAAAATGGAACATCTTTCTTTTGACGACTTTGTTTTCCTGAGTTTGGCTTAAACTGAGGTGCATTATAGGTGCGACAATAAACTTCTATTGCATCATCCTTGTAGTATAACATATATCCATTGATACAACAATCAATGTTTGTGGCAGTAAGACCCAACTTGGATATTAATTTCTTCATTTGGTACAAATTTGAGGGAATTAAATTGTCTGTTGGATTTGTTTCCATGAGAATACCAATGAAGTCATTGAAACAATCACGAGGAATATTGTATTTAGTTTTGATACTCAGCATCCTCACTGCAATCGATAATTCTGAATGAGTTTTGCAATCATCTTAAATTGGTTTTTGAGCTGCATGTAGTAACGTAAAGAATTTTTGAGTTTCTGCACTTGGTGGCTCTTCCACAAAGTGTTGCAGGTCTCATTACGTATATGCTCATTTCGTATCCGGCATTTAAGAGTAAAGCCACTAATCCACTTGAGCATCCTAATCTCTTCGAACACAAGTAATATCTCCTACATACATATCTCTACAATACTTAACTTAATATTATGCACCAGTATGAATGGCAAAAATTCTGCACCATAAAGTATTGCAGGTCTCACCAACATTTTATAGAATTTTTCTGTAAAGTTGGGGACTTATCAACAAGAAGAATATCATCAACAAAAAGCATAGTCCAGGGTACAATTACCTCATGCAAATTTCTAGTTAGAACATCCATGATTAAAGAAAAAAGATATGGGCTTAAGACTGATCCTTAATGTAATCCAATTGAAATAGGAAAATACTTGGTCAAACAATCTTGTGTTCGAACACAAGTAATAGCTCCTACATACATATCCCTAATGACTTGAATAATATAAGCATCCAAGTGAGAACATCCATGAATAAAGCAATTGCAAATTTCAACTTGAACTCCCTCTCTAATCTTATCAACAAGAAGAATATCATGAGCAATAAGCAAACACCAAGGTACATCTCTCCTACATACATATCCCTAATGACTTGAATAATATAAGCATCTAAGTGAGAACATCCATGAATAAAGCAATTGCAAATTTCAACTTGAACTCCCTCTCTAATCTTATCAACAAGAAGAATATCATGAGCAATAAGCAAACACCATGGTACATCTCTCCTACATACATTTTTCCATGACTTGAATAATATAAGCATCCAAGTGAGAACATCCATGAATAAAGCAATTGCAAATTTCAACTTGAACTCCCTCTCTAGTCTTATCAACAAGAAGAAAATCATGAGCAATAAGCAAACACCAAGGTACATCTCTCCTACATACATATCCCTAATGACTTGAATAATATAAGCATCAAAGTGAGAACATCCATTAATAAAGCAATTGTAAATTTCAACTTGAACTCCCTCTCTAATCTTATCAACAACAAGAATATCATGAGCAATAAGTAAACACCAAGGTACATCCTCTTCAAAATGTCTAGTGAGAAAATCCATGAATAAAGCAATTACAAATTTCAGAAAAATAAAACCAAACCGAAGGGAGCTCGTCAGCGGAGGGAACTTATCGGCGGCCGGAAGGCACTCGTCGGCCGAACAATGTGTGAGATCCTCGGCTGTAGGGAGCTCGTCGGCAATCGGAGGTAGCTCTTCGGGGGCGCAGCTAGCATGTTCAGTGAGAGGTGCGAACACGAATGAGCGTGTGTAGTGAGAGCAAACTGATGTAATGAAGAGAAAGGGCTCGAGATGGCCAATATTAGGTCAATATCCAACGGTTTTCTGGTGGTTATGGCTGTCGAAAAAAATTACTTGTCACCGACAGTTTCCGCCGCTGGTAATAGCGATGGTAAAACATAAAACCGGCAGTCTTACCGGGGGTTAACATAGCGCTGCTAGTTCTAGAGGTTTTTTATTAAAAATCGCCGGTACATATCGGCGGTTTAACCGCTGGTTAAACTGCCATTCTTACCGACGGCTAACAAACCGCCGGTAATACCTGAATTTCTTGTAGTGTATTTTCCCTTGGATTTTCCTCACCATCTTTAAAATGTAATTACTATTGTTCAATTAGATAATTCTACTGTTGATTTACCCCTTTGGTGTTGTACTAGTAATACATCCTTCAAAACATTTTTAAATGATTTTTTATAAAATCCAAGATGAGGTTGATTGGTATAAATTTGTATGGCATAATGAACCCACAGTAGGTTTTTTTATTTTGCTTCACTTGCTATGGTGGGGAGTCTTAAAATGGCTGATCAACTCATTTTTAGAAATATTCTAGCTCACCCTACCTACCTTATTTGCAATGACTATTCTGAATTTGTTTCTCATCTATTTTTTGAGTGCAATTTTTCTTTCAGTATTTTAAAAATCCTATTCACTGGAGCTTCTATTTTTCTTCTCAAACCTAACATTATTCAAGTCTTTAACTATATTAAAGGTTAACCTTAGTTCTTCGTGGATACAAATAATTATTACTATATGGTCACATCTGCTTCAATTTAATTTCTTTGGTGAGAAGATAATGGGAGAAGGTATTGTGACACTATTTCTTGTTTCAATACCATTTTGCTTTTTGATGAAAAAGGACATCAAAGCTAAAGTTAGCTGCTGGAAAAATCCTAAGAAATTTTGGAGACTCATATGCTAATTTTTATTTTTTGGTTTTTTGCTTCATTATATACTTCAACTAGTGCTACTTTGTTGGAGTGCTACTATTATTGGTGTTCATCTATTGGTTTCCTTTCCTTCATTCTGGACATGCTACTATCGTTGCCTTAGTCTACTGGGAGCTTTGTTTATTCTTTGGGTCTGCTTGGAAAATGATGAGGTTACCTTCCTTTTCTCACTTGGATGGCATCGCCTTGTTCTGGCAACCTTGGAGGCTTTTTTTTGGATTTACAGTTGGCTTATTGGATTGTGTTGGCTTTTGTCTTCTCTTTATCCTTTATAGGAAAGTCTTATGTTTAATTTTTTATGGGTGCTTTTTGGGTGGCCTATTTGTCTTATAGATATTTGTTTCATGTTTTATTTTATGTTCAATTTTGTTGCTGTGTTTAAAGGATGGTCCTTTGCCTTGGAAACCTGGTCGGGCGAATTCTATGTTGGTCATTTTTGCAAGAAGTCTTTTGCTGTTTCATGAGTTTGGTAGGTCTTTGTGCCTTCTTGACTATTTTCTTTTGTTGTTTTGAATCTTTGAGGTTGTTCGTTGCAACCTTTAGATCCATAGGTTCCTTTCTCTTATGTCATATTCCTTTTTTGCCTCCTTTTTTAGACTTTTGATGCATACCCTTTTTCATGTTAATGAAGGTGAGGAAATCCCCAATAACTTCCCCTCCCCAAAAAAAGAAAAAAAATCACAATATAGACATCTATTGACACCACAGTCATATCAAAAGCACCTTAAATGATGGATTTGACAGCCTCAATAACGTGTATTTACAAAACCCTCAAATTAATAACTATGACTATAGTCATCATATTTCTCACAATTTTTTTGGGGAAGAATAAGGGCATAGCTTATCTTCATTTACTATATAAAACAAATTACAATCCAAAAGTTAAAACAAAATATAGCTCAAACGAATGAGAGGACAAGGCTATGTGGAAGAAAGGCCAAACCCACCAAACTAAAAGTAAAAAAAAAAAAAATGCCAAAAAGAAAAAAAGGGCATAAGGGTAGCAGGCCAATCATAGACTCAGAATGCCCAAAAGAATCAAAACTTTCAGGTTATAAGATAAGACACTAAAGAGTGTCCTCTGGTTGCCACTTGGGCCATCGAAGAAGAAGAGAATTGGTAGCCACAAAACCCATCATGGGGACTAACTAGAGCAAAAACAACATTCATCATTATCCCCAAATAGTGCAACCATCATATCAAACAAAATTTCTAACTAAAAGTAGAGTAGAGAATGACGCCATACAGAAATCCTATCCACTTGCCATGAACAAAAGAAAAGTAGTAGCAAAAAAGCATACAAAAAATTGACCAAAACTAAATTATTTAATCTCTCCAATATTCTTCCAGGAGGCTATTTTGAATAGAATGTCTTTTCTGATTTTATAGTTAATAGTAAAATACTACTAATACTATCTTGAAACTTTCTTTCATTTCTCTCAATCCAATAAAATATATAGAGCAATAACAAATCAGATAGAAAAGCCTTTTAAATGAACCAACAAAGTAAGGTATATCAAAAATATATTCTAGAAGTTGTATCAAATTAGGCTCATATAAGAATGAGTTCACCTGAGGAATTAAAGTAGTGATTATAGGAAAAAGAAAGTCACACTCAAAAAAGAGGTGTTTGTGACATTTAGGATATTGATTGCAAAGAAAATGGTAGAAGGGACCTGAATTTTGCATTTAATAAGAATGTCTAAAGTTTTAAGGCCCTCTAAAGTCACCATCTAAGTAAATGAAGAGTATTTGAGTGCAAATTATTTATGCCAGATGAGATTAAGCCATGCCATTGAGGTGTGATCTCCATAAAATTGAGCAGTGAAATTATAAGGTTTGGTTGTCAGTACCCACTCAGTATATGCTGGCAAAGGGATCTAAAAAAATAGTAAGATTGGCAATGGAAGCTTTAATGTAGGTAGGAAAAATAGATGGAATAGTCCAACCATGAGGGGGATAATGCTACTAACCTGCATAAAGTGTAAATCTCTCAAATCAACTGCATCAAAGAGTTTAAATAAGGCCTTATTATTACACTAAGGGTCCCATATTAGAGAAAACTACTATTAGTGTGGATCTTAAAGGAAATATTGTTTCTAATTTTAACAGTAATAGAGCATATATACTTCCAATATTTAGAGCCTTTGTGAGAATAAGGCTTCAAAATAGATATATATTTATGTTTATACCAATTGGAAAGTAAACCTTTGTAGTATCTAAATGCAAAATGAGAGAGTAGGTGTAAACAATACTGAAGGACTGGATGGTAAGGATGCCAAGGCCTCCAACATTGCTAGGCCGACAAGTTAATTTCCAAGATAGAGTGTGAATTTTTTTAGAATTAATATCCCCATGAAAGAAGAATATAGAGGAAACTTTATTTATAAAGTTACAATAGCCCTTAGGTATAATAGATCCCCTAATCTAATAAGCTAAAGTGTTGAAGATGGTAAACATGAGAAATTGAAAATGACCAACAAAAGATAAAGTTTTAACCTTCTATCCCTCCAATGGCTAGGAATTTTTTTGTAAAGGGGTTGAAAGTCAACAAAAGAAAAGTCTTTTAATAGAAACATGTGAACCAAGATACTTATGTTGGGAGCTAGAATATACAATTTTAAGAATATTACATATATCAGTGGATTGAGGGGAACCATTAGAAAAAAATAATAGAGCTCTTGTCATTATTAATATGAAGGCCAAATATATTAGCAAAATGATTCAGGTTATGATTAAGGTTTAAAGCATTCTCTTTAGAAGATTTCCCAAAGACCAAAAGGCTATCTACATAAAGTAGATGACTAATATCTTTCTCCTAATTTTTGAAACCTTTTAAAGCAATAACAAAAATAGGATAATTTGAAATATTAAATAGTGCATCCATGATAATACAAAACAAATAAGGAGATAAGGGGCAACCCTATTTTAAGCCAGAAGAAGAACTAAAAAAGCCTTCCAAAGCACCATTAATATAAATAGAGAAATAAGCATTATCAATACAACCACTAATCCAAGAAATAAAGGTGGCAGGAAATCTTTTTTAATTTAAACGAGAAAAAAGGACTTTCTAGAAACAATGTCAAAAGATTTAAATATGTCAATTTTAGCACAAAAAGGTTTTAACGGGTGTTACAATTTAAATCTCCAAATAACTCAAAGGAAAGAAAAATATTGTTAGTAGAAATTCTAACTTGAATAAAACTAGCTTGACTAGCATTAATAGTATGAGGCATAATAGGCTTCATTTTACTAGCCAAATTTTTATGAAAAATATTGCAAAGAGAAATAACCCTATAGTCACCATTGTTAACATCATGAAAAGTCTTACGGTTAAGAGCAATTGTATTGGATTTAGCACATCTGGGCATATAGCTAGTTAAAAAGAAGGTTTTCCCAACTGATAAAACATGCCTCCCCTATAATCTCTCACGATTTTTTATAAAATTCAAAGGTGAACCCATCTGACCCAGGGGCAGAAGAGGAAGGAGATGAAAACATAACAACTTTAATTTCTTAATTAGAAATAGGAGCAATTAAGGAGGAAATAAATTGAGTATGGACATAGTTACCAATAAAAATAGAAAAGATATCTAAAGTCGGAATTTAAGGGGAGTTAAAAAGCTTCTGAAAATGGTCAATGATAGCTATGGAGATGTTATGGTGAGTAGAGAAAGTACCAAAAGCAATGTAATTTCATTAATCTTGTTATCATTGTGTCTAACTATTAATTTCATATAAAGGAAGCCCAAATCATCTTCTTCATTGGATAGCCACCTGACCTTAGATTTAGGAAGACTAAGAAGAGTAATAGTTGGCAAGTTAGCTTTTAATATTTTTCAAAGAAATTTTAAGGGTAGGTTTAAGAGGATTAATATTAATTTGCTAGAGGTAAAAATTGTGAATTTGTTACAAATCCATAATACTTACGAAAATAGGATTGGAAGAAGCACAAATTTCTGATTTGATAATGCCTTTAAGTTTTTAAAGCTTATGATGAAAAAAGCATATCAAGTTACCACCACAAGGGGAAGCCCACACAGAGATTAGAGCATCCCAATAATCAATATTTTTTAACCAATAATTTTTAAATAAGAATTTATGTCTAACAGAGCAGAGTTTAACAGAACCAGAGGGCTATGGTCAAGAATCTAGTGCAATCAATTTTATAATAAGAAGGAAAATGCTACAACCAATTATCATTAACAAGCACTCTATCTAATTTAATATTAATAGGATTACCACTTCTTTGATTGAACAAAGTGAATAAATGACCAGTAGTAACTAGCTCATGCACACCAATGTTAAAAATGAGGTTATAAAAATCCCAAAGCTTACTATTATGAATATAGACATCTATTGCCACAAAGGGATGGATGTAAACTCCTCTTTAGTTGGCCTAAATAAAGGAGACCTTTTATTGTAATATAAATGACTTACCCAAAAAAAAGAAATGCTCTCTTAACCTTGCCATCTCGTAGTCCTCAATAGTAAAAAAACTTAAGTGGAAAAAACCCTCGCTTAAAGACAGTAATGTAAATGTAACTTTTAGCAACCAATTTTTTTCATAGATGGTAGAAGTGCCTCATAAAAGGGCCTTTTACCAATCGTGTATCTGACTAAGGAGCGCCTTCAATCTTTCAAACCCTTCAATTATCTCCTCTTTAGAAAACTGAACAACCTTGTCATTAGAAGGCATGTAAGAGAGATGAATATCCTTAATCAAGAGATTTTAGTCATTGAGAAGCCCTTTCTAGTTTAGGGAATGTGGAGTAGAGAAAGATTAAGTGGATGGGCTATTAGCTTGAGAGCTAGGGTTTATAGTGGTGAGGTGAGGAAAATCATCTAGCAAATTAAATTCCATAGAGATGAAGAGTGCATAAAGATGGGGGCAAAGGATGGTGCGAAGGGGGGAGGCCTCCATGTGGCAATGAGGCTTGAAGAACCATGTCTTCTAGGGTTGACAAGAAACCCTAGTGAAGATTTTTGGTAAAAAAAATGATCATTCACAAATTAAGATCTCACTAAAATAATTAAATTGGGTTCATTAGAGTAATCATAAGACCAATCATAAGTATGATTATTATAAAGACAATGTGACTGCTAAGAATTATCACATGTCTATATTATAATTGCATAAACTCCCCCCAAAATAAAAGTGGATCCTTTGTTATGATGGACTTTCATACCAATCTTTGCTGCAAATATGATGCTTAGC
The DNA here is from genome assembly GCA_019925795.1 of Dendrobium chrysotoxum. NCBI lineage: Eukaryota > Viridiplantae > Streptophyta > Magnoliopsida > Asparagales > Orchidaceae > Dendrobium > Dendrobium chrysotoxum. Next base: position 42,407,165 of record CM034297.1, read on the forward strand.
TAAGCATTTACAACCATAATTAATCACAAATTCGATTGAATTCATATAACTTGCAAATACAAAATTTTCACAGTACACAACCTCGGACAAAAATTTTAGCATACATTTTACATAATTTTAGAAATATTTATCACTCAACCAAATATGCAATCAATTTGCAATTAACTTGATCTTTATACAAAGAAAGAAATAATCTAACATAAGAGTTCCTATAAAACCATCATAATAATTATTTTTATTAGCAATAAATACACAAAATTGAGATGAAGAAAATAAAACTAATACTATCATCTTCTTCTTCTTCTTCTTCATTGTTATTAGCATCATAATGTGCACATTATTATTGTGGCTCTTTCAATAAGTATCACATGATGATCTCATCAACCTCATTTCTTATAAATGCATGTCCTTAATATTGGCTCCCTTTTGATCTCTATAAGGTGGATGAGTACCACCTTTTATTCTCATAATGATATCCAAAGTCATACATATAACCCATGGTTAGTGGCGCCCCTTATGCATAGATATTCTCCATACATATATATTCACATCATATTTTTCTTATATAACATATATATAAAATGATATAAATTATTATTCATGCAATTTATTAAAAGTTCTTTTAATTTAATGCTTAAGACACTGATATGAGAATGAGTGTCAATATAATTTTATTCTTCCCTTTCTTCTTATAGGTCTTATAGAAGAGTTTAAATTTTATTGGAGCTTTTCTTACCTCTTTCTGTTATAGTACATAACACATTCAATAATCATTGTAATAAGATATTTATTTTAATACTTAAATAATTAAAGATTTTGCAATATTAATACTATATGATGCCCATGTATAGTGAATGGAATTGAGCCTCAAGATTGCTTCATAATGGTCCATTCCTTAAAATGAGGAGGTTAGTAAAAGACACCCACGAGGACTTCTGTTAGTCCTCACAAACCCAATATAGGATGAGGCCATACCACATAACATCATTCTTTCAATGTGGCTCACATCCCTTGGAGTTTCTAATTCTTTATGTGTGAAATTTTGTAATTTAAACCTTATATATTACATTGATGGACTTATTAGTCCTCTCCCAAGCTTTCTCTATGTGTGGCTATCTCATGTGATTCTAGAAAAAAAGTTTTCCCATAATATATAATATTATAAAAATGGGTTCTTTAATTTATACTAAATAAATTTATATATACCTCAAATTACACCTATAACAATCCTCTTATATTGAGGGGGATATGGGCTTCAATATCATAACAATGCATAAAGACATTCTTAAGGTCTTTAACTATAGTCTTCATCATTGCTTGATCAATTAATGAAGTTGTAAAAAATAAAGTTATTAAGCATTTATAAATATAATAATTAGCACATTGGCTGAAATTATTAATAAAGGGTCAAAAATATCTTTTATGAATAATCCCACCAACATATGGAAGTTCCTGAGACTCTTCTCCACATGATGCACTAGAGGGCTCACTTTCTCCCTAGTTTGAACAGTATAGAAATGTTTCCCTTTTCTAGCAAACTAATCCACCAGAAAATTAAAAAAAATTGCTAGTAATTCTAATATCCAGTATATTTTTATGGATAAAAATTTGTCGCTAAAATGCATCTAGTAAAACTTTTTCATTGAATTTTTACCACAAAAAATCATTTTAGGTGGTTTTCCATTGGAAACACTGATGGAACAAAATGTCACAAATAGTGGGTATCTTCATTTGTTTCTATGAAAAATTGATGAATAATACCAACAATTTTTCTCTACAGGACTTTCTGGTGGAATAACTCACTAGTAAACTGTAGGTTTCACTGATGGTTTGTTGATGGCATATTTCATGACCAATGATCTAATATGGAAGAATTCTTTTCCTTTTTCTCTTTCATTTATTTATTTTATTCTTAGTTTTAATAACAACTAATAGTCATTTAAAACTATATCAATTTAACATCAAGTGTTAATTAATTGCATTAAAGAAAACAAAAAATAGTAGGATGTCATCATTACAATTATGTAGTTAATATTTACATTTTGTAGCCATTGTCCAAAATAATATGTATAATGGCCATCACAGGCTATAAAAATAATATGTATAACCAAAGAACTTAATATAAAACTATGAAAATATTATTGCTAGGCCTTAAACCATAGGTCCCTTATGTTAACTTAAAAATATATAAAACCACATAATGAACAGATAGCCCAGTAAGTAACCAAATCTACAGCTGAAATCAATGCAAGAAAAAAGTGAAACAATATGCTATAAATCATGAAAGAACTAAATCAATAACCATTATCTCATTTAATCAATTAGCCAGTCTGTCCTTATCATTTAGTTAGTTTCATTCACTATTATCACCCAATTATTCATGTTAGTCTTCCTCTATTAGAGTTGCCACCTTTAAACTTGCTAACTCCAAAATAGCATTATCTATAAAGGCTATTGAGCTTGAGGATTGAGCTTCATATGCATAGGCTTGTGTGCCTAATCCATATATTCTCCCATTTTGCATGCCTCCAACTGCCTACAACCATAAACTATAGTTTGAATAGTATATTTATCCCTTGGAAGATCCCTTACTAGTAGAAGCCTATGTATAAACATCATGAAGCTATACATAATCCTCTTGTATTATATAAAATACATATAAAGTTCACTATATATATAATTTATAAACATAATAATTATATTAATTCCAATGGTCATATATGTTTTTCTTAATTTTTATCAACTTGCTAATGATCCTCCTTACACTGATGGGTAAGTGTATGTGCGCAACTCCAAGGCAGTGGATTCTCTTTCAAGTGCTTCTTTTTATAAATCAAATTACCATACCAAATGAAAAATATATAACATTATACAAAGGAAGTAGAGTGTAGCAAACATCATTCATGCTTAGTGTAAAGAATTGAACCACCTATATTGAGGGAGTTGCCTATGTCCCCCATAGTCAAAAGCTTGATTCTACTTGTTTAGCTTCCTCCTTTTGGCATAATTTGGGTTTCCCTATGCTCTATTGAAATTAGCTGAGATGCTCTCTTGAATCCATAAAAGTCACTCACCAGACTTTTCAATATTTGTAAGCATGTTTCACAAGTGAGTAAATCCTACTTTTCAAAATTCTTTATCATTTTATCTTTATTTTCGGGAAATCACCTAAAACCTTTTGATTTGGTATGCTAACCTCCTATAAGATATTGTACAATTTATCTTCATTTTCTATCTGTGATCCTCCTTACAAAAAAACCATTCTTTTCTATCCTCCTCCCTTTACTAAAGATCTAATGCAAAATTTATAATCATTTACTAGGAATATAGACTATTTAATTGCAAACATTTATCCCCATGTAAGATCATGTAACTCATTTACTAAAACGATATTTGTTAGATATGAACCTAATACATCTAATGAAACATTAAAATAACTTAGAGAAATTATTTAAGAATGTTTAAGTAGGATAAATAATTTATGAAAATATATGAATGTCTTAAACCATGTTGGGAGCTCTGCCTAAAATTCTTTCTATGGCAGAGGTATCATTTATGGGTAAGAACCTAATGAACATCATGCTGGCTAATGGTATTAATAAGAGTCTATATGATCATCATGTAGGAATGATAATAGCTATGTTCGGAATTTTTACTATATGAATGTCTCATCTTTTGTGTAATGTAGGAGGACATACAATACAGTAGTGTTGATCTCCCTATCATTTTGATATCTTTGTGTGCATTTTCATGATGTCTTCCCATGAGAGTTAAAAATTAATAATGGCTTTCCATGAGAGTTAAATATTGATAATGTTGATTTAGTTGTACCCTCCTCATCCTCCACATCTATATTGCGCCCAACATTTGTTATACAACTTGCAACGTGTGGTTTAAACTCGTAATAAATAGATTAGGTGGTGTTGATCGGGAGATATGCTTCACGGATTGTCCCTTCTTGATGTGCTTTATTCATAAGTGAATTCTTAAAATTATTCAAATATTTGGAGTATAACAAGCTATTTAGTATGGTGTTCAAATGAGAAAAATTATTATAACTTAGACCTAAAAGTGTATGTGCCTCTCAATTGGATACATCCATTAATACTGTATTGGACCTTCTACTCTAGCCTTGTATAGTAAATATATAGGTTGATACTCCATGGAGTCAAAGAAAATAGGATGAAAATATTTTCTCAAGTTTTCATAGAATGATTGGAACATTTTATTCATTAATTCTTAATACCTCTTCATTTAGCCTTGTTGAACATAATCTTTAAAAAATGCTAAATTTAATCAAAAGATTTAATATGAAATTTAATAAGGAGCTAAATACTATAGGTAGCAGATGCTTCATGAAGATGTGATAATCATTACTCTTCATTCCTTACCCAATCTTACACACATCTACTTAATTTTGATGCATATCCATCTAGCATTTTTAAGTTTTGGGCCCACTCACATACTTTTCCATTTCCATGTTCTTTGAGTTCATAATGTTTTCTTCTATAGTACTCTTTGAGGTCCATGCTTGCCTTCAAACTATCTTTTAATTTATCTTTCACATACATCACATTACTGAATATATTATCAAAAATATTCTTATCAATATACAATATATTTAATTTTTGTTTGATCAAGTTTATTCTCCAATAGGATAATATATAAAAAAATACTATTTTGTCAAGTTTTTCTTAAATCCATAACTCAAAACTCTATATACTCTACAATTATAGCAGCATCAATTATTGTATGTATCATGTTCGCTCATTCTAATATATGGCCAATGCTTAATCTTGGTTGAGAAATTGATATTTTTTTTACTTTTTGTTTTATGAAAGCATCCTTATTTCTCCTAAATGGATGAGTAGTAGGTAAGAACATATAATGAAAGTTGAATCATGTGTTATTGCCTCTATTTTTTAATGTTAATGCTTTAGTAAACTCTATATAATATGGGCAAGTTAACTTCTCTATAGTACTCCAACCTAATAACATATCATATGCTAAAAAGTCAATGATAATTCATAATAGGGTGGATTTCATTTCAAAGTTCTATTTAATTAAAATATCATATGTGATCACACCTTCTTCATATAGAACCTTCAGGTCATCTATCAATGGCTGTAAAAATATGATATGAAAAAAATTTAATTATCCAAAATTAAATTAATTATTATAAAAATGCTTGCAAATCCTATATTTTTTGAGCAATAAATAAATTAAAATTCTCAAAATTGGAGGATCATCATAGTGTCATAGACTAAGAGTTATAACATTATATGTTTTCCAGTGCTAGAGTGGTAGAAGTTTTAAAAGATTGTTTTAGAGTTTAGCATCGAAATGCTGCCCATGAAGTGCCGTAGTGCCAGATTGAGTGCCACAACACCAAATTTCCTTAATGCTGCGATGAAAGACAATTAAAAACTATTGAACCGATGAACCGATTCTTTGAATGGTAAAATTATACGTTAATTTAGTCAGGCTAAAGTGCCACCTAGTTAGTGCCATGGTGCTAGTTTGATTATTTTGAAATTCTATAAATAGGAAGCCTATTACTCATGTAAAGGGTTGGGCTAGTTAAAGGGATGTCAGGGAGTGTGTGTGAGTGTGTATTATGCTGGTTCTTGAGGAGGCTAGCTAGTTGTACCTATTATGTTAGTCCTATAAAAGTCTAGAGAGATGAAAAAAGAGTGCAAGGAGTTTGTAATTACTTTTTGGAGGCTTTTCAGGTCATTTATATCCTACTACTTCTCTTGCACTTTTGTTTCAATACATTATAATAAAGATGTTTGTTGTGTTTATTTTCAATTCCATGTATGGATAGTAGTTTTTAGTTATGCTTATGAGACTTTGAAAACCATTTATTGCATATAATAGATGTATAATTTCATAAAATGCTTAATATTATTTTTAAATCTCCCATGTTTAATTTTGTTTATGTAGAGGCCTTGCATGAACTTAACGTATACTGTAACCTATATCCTCGATAGAGGAATAGAAGAACAATTAGGGGATTTAAAATATAACTTTACCATGTGTGTGTGTGTGTATATATAAATATATATATATATATATATATATATATATATATATATATATATATATATATATATATATGGTGGTTAGGGTAATGAGATCTTAATGAGATGGTAAAATCATATTAGAGATAAATCCTAGCTAACACTCTAACAAGCTCGACAAAAATGAGGGATACTTACACATGATTCACAGTAACATTAAGAAAAATCTATCTATTGCAAGCATGTGTTTTTAAATATCATAAATTTAGAGTATTTTAAAAATAAGATTTATCGTTTGTAATTTATAGTTTTTCTTTCAATTTTATCACCATTGTTAATTGATTGATAAGATAAATATAGTGATTCTTATTAGCAGTACTAGAGTGATTTTAGGGGAATTCCAATCCTCATGAGAATGAAACTTTTCTCATCACTTTATTACTTTGCATGATACATATACTTTGGTAGAACATAACATAGCATAGTAAATCATAATCATAAGAGGAGTAACATGTGGTTTAGTTGTGTCAAAGTTTTTGGTATCTTTACTGGGGATTAAAGTTAATTATCCATTCTTAAACTTTATATTGCTGAAGGAATTGCTGATTTAATATTATCTTTATTTTAATTTTACTTGCTCTATATTATTACTATTATCTTATTTAGCTAAAATTTAGTATAATTGCATTATTAATTATCAAACTATATATTGCATTATATTTTTATTTTGAGTTTGTTACTATTACATGCATAATAGTAAAGAACTAGAAGAAAATTGGTTTGATTTAGAAATTGAAATAACACTCAAACAAATTAAAAAATCTAAAAATTTAGAAAAAGAGTTAAAAATGGCTGAACCTATTTATGAAAATGTTCAACCTAGACACTTTAGGAAATATACTAAACCTATGGCTGAGGGTATTCAACAAGGTATCAATTAACTAAATATTCAAGCTAATAACTTTGAATTATACTCTGCAATATTTCAAATGGTACAAAATTCTTAGTTTGGGGGGAACCCCTTAGAAGATCTTAACATTCTTATAACTAATTTCATTGAGATATATTACATTCAAATATAACGGTGTATCCGATGATACTGTTCGACTTAGGTTATTTCCTTTCTCATTTAGAGAAAAAGCTAAGATGTGGCTGAATGCTTTGCCCCATGCTCAATTAACACGTAGAATGATTTAGCCTATGAATCTTTAGCCAAGTATTTTCCCCCATCTAAGACTATAAAACTTAGGAATGATATTACCTCATTCACCTTGTTAGATAGAGAGTCAATTTATGAAGTTTGGGAAAAATTTAAAGAATTTCTTAGGCAATGTCCCACCATGGATTACCCAATAAGATTATTATTCAAATGTTTTATAATTATCTTATTGGTTCTCTTAAATCAATTGTAGATGCAGTCACTAGTGAATCATTGATGTCCAAACCCTTTGATGAGGCATATACTTTGATTAAATGAAGGGACACCAATCATTTCCAATGGTTGTCTAAAAGGGTAAACTATAGAAAGGTAACTAGTGTGTTTGAATCAGATGCCTTATCTATTTTAACTTCAAAAGTAGTTATCAAATTTAGAAAGCTAGATAATATTAGATTTTGTTCATCTTAGAGTATATATATGCCAATAAAAAAAGGTATATTTGGTCCCTTGAGTGACCTTAATACATCAGGAGTGGAATCATTAAATGCCATCAATAATAAACCAAATAATCCTTTCTCTAATAATTATAATTCTTGTTAGAGAAATCACTGCAACTTTAACTGGAGTAATAATTGGAACTCTAGCCAACTAAATCAAGTTGGAAGCATGAGCACAGCTAATTAGAACTATATAAACCCAAGGCATAATTATCCACCTTGATTTATTTCCAATAATCAAACTAAGGAAAAAAAGCATTCATTAAAAGATATAGTTTTGTAAATGGGAACTTAATTATAAAGCCAAGCTACTATAATAAAAATAATTAAAAATATATTTTGGTAGTTAGCTAGTTCTTTGGATAGTAAACCCCAGGGAATATTTCATAGTAATATAGAAGTAAATCCTAAAGAAAAAAAAAAAGGTTATTACAAGGCTGTTTAATTGGGAAGTGGAAGAGAGTTGAAGGAAGTTGTTCGGAAAGAGGAGAAGCCTATAGAGGAAATTATTCGAAAAAGTCCATAAAGCCTACTAAGCCTGAGGAATAATCTTAAACCACTAAGGAAATAAAAAAATAATTTAGGAAGGTAGTTGATAGGCCACCACCACCTTTTTCTTAGAGATTATCTAAACAAAATTTAGATAGGAAAATCTCTAGATTATTAGAGGTGTTTAAAATAATTAATAATAAATATACCCTTTGTAAAAGCCCTAGAGGAGATGCCTACATATACTTGATTCATGAACGATACCTTGACTAAAAAGAGAAAGTTAAAAGACTTTGAAATAATAATGCTTACTAAAGAATGTAGAGATATCATTCAAAAGAAGATCCCACTAAAGCTTAAAGACCCTGGTATTTTCACTATCTCGATGGTTATATGAGATACGTTTTGTGGGAGAGTGTTATATGATTTACGTGCTAGCAGCAATCCATGCCCTTTTCCATTTTTAAAAAAAATTATACCTAGGAGAAGTCTAGCTTACCAATATTACCCTATAGTTTTCTAATTGTTCATTCACTTATCCAAAAGGGTTATAGAAGATGTTTTAGCAAAAGTAGATAAGTTTCTCCTTCCTGTGCACTTTATTATTCTAGATATGGAGGAAGATAGGAAAATACCTATCATATTAGGTAGGCCTTTCTTAGCCACAGGTAGGGCGTTTATAGATGTTCACAAGGGAGAGTTAACCATGAGAGTTTAGGATCAAGAAGTCACCTTCAATGTCTTGAAATCTTTAAGGTTTTCTAAGGATCAAAGTGATGATTAATGTAGAGTGGATTCAATTTATGCCTATCTGGAGGATATTATAGATGAATTGTTGGGTGACAATCATTCGGATATGCTATTATTTGAAGATGGCTTAGGAGAGGTAGATGGATATTTTATACAAGTAAATACTGAAACCCTTAGGAAGTATTAGAACATTATCTCTGGAGAAGACTTTAAAACCATCAATACTTGAGGCACTTATGCTTGAACTAAAAGCTTTTCCTTCTCACTTAAAGAATTCATTATTAGGAGAGAAGTTAACTTTACATGTCATTATATCTATCGATCTCAAAGAAGATCAAGAACATAAGTTGATTATATTTTTTAGCTTGAATAAAAGAGCTTTTGGATGATCTATTACTAACATTTGGAGAATTAGTCTATTCATTTGTATGCACAAGATTTTGTTAAGCTGGATTGAATAGGAAGTTAAATTCAACTATGAAAGAAGTAGTGAATAAAAAAATTTTAAAATGGTTGGATGTGGGTATCCTTTGTCTTATTTTAGACAGTAATTAGGTTAGTACAATTCATTGTGTGCCATAGAAATGGAGAATTAACTGTCGTTATTAATGAGAAGAATGAAGTTGTTCCTATTAGGACTATGATGGGGTGGAGGTTATCTTTTGATTGTAGGAACTTAATAAAGCCATAAGGAAGGATCATTTTCACTACCCTTTATTGATCAAATACTAGATAATTTAGCTGGGCATCCATTCTATTATTTCTTAGATGACTATTTTGGATACCATTATATTATGATTGCACCAAAAGATTAGTATAAAATGATATTCACACATCCTTCCATAACTATTATATTTAAACAGATGCCCTTTGGATTGTATAATGCCACTGAAATATTTTGTCGATGTATAAAATTTAATTTTTTTGGTTTTAAAGAGGAAGGCATTGAAATTTTTTTAGATTATTTTTCAATTTTTGGAATGACTTTTGAAGTTTCTCTAGATCACTTAGATTTGGTTTAAAGCGATATGGGGAAACTAACCTTGTGCTAAATTAAGAAAAATTCCAGTTTGTGATTAAGGAAGGCATTATCCTGAGATAAAAAATCTCTGAGAGGGGTATGGAGGTTGATAAGGAAAAGATCCAAGTGATTAAAAATTTGCCACTTCCTACTTGGGAGTTCACAGCTTTCTAAGTCATGCTAGATTTATAGGTATTTTATTATTATTATTATTATTATTTTTAAATTACCAAACTTTTATGCAATTTACTTGATAAGAATGTTCCTTTTAAATTTAATTCTAACTATTAAGATGCATTTTAGAAAATAAAAAAAATTCAGTTACTCCACCTATTATCATTTCAACTCAATAGTCTCTAAATTTTAAATTAATATTTGATGCTCGTAACTATATCATTACAGTGATATTAGGATAAAGATTAGATAAAAAATTTTATGCTATTTTTTAAGCTAGTAATATATTAAATAAAGCATAAATTAATTCAAAACCACTGAAGAAGAACTACTAGCGATAGCTTTGATGTCCACAAATTTAGATCATATTTTATTGACACCAAAGTTACTATTTTTACTATTCAATCTACCATCAAATACCTATTAACTAAAGATGTTAAACCAAGATTGATTAGATGGTTTTTATTGCTTTAAAAATTTGATATAAAATTCTTGTTAGGAAAGGATTTATAAATCAGGTGGTTTAGGCTATATATGGAGGATTCTGAGTATGATGATTATGAAATTAATGAATACTTCTGAAAGTACGAGATGTGCCAAGAGGGGGGGTGAATTGGTATTTTAAAAAATTTAACCCTACACAAGAGTTCTAATTTTTTTGTATTTTTAAAATATAACTCAACGAATAATGTGCGGAAGCAAATACAACGTTCACAACGATGATATTGATAATTCAATTTTAGATTTTACAACACAAGATTTAAATCATGATTTTTCACCAAGCAATTTAACGTACTAATTAAAAGCATGAAAAGTAAAGTACGGTAAACAGGAAAAAACACACCAGAGATTTTTATAGTGGTTCGGTCACTTGACCTACGTCCACTCCCCGGAGTCCTCTACTTTGGGATTTGCACTAGTAAAAGTTGACTCTCCTTTTGCCCCCACAGCAAGGCGGAGAAGCCTTTACAATACTCACTTTCACCTCCCTCGGTGTGGCGGAATACCAAACGCTATGTCACCCTCCTGGTGATGGCAGCGGACCTTCTCCTTTTTCTCCCTCCTGGAGATGGCAGAGTACCTTGGCGATGTTGATCTTGAAGTGACTCTTTCCTCGAGAACTTTCCTGAAGCTTCCCAAAGCCACAAGAGGAGCAAAGCGTGCAGCTAGCTTGGAGCCATCGTGTGATCCCCTCACACTACTTCTCCCTCACGCTCAAGCTCACCTTCACCTTCCTCTCTCAAGCCCTGGATCTCTCCAAAAACTTCTCTCTAATGGATCCCCTTCTTTTCTCCAAGCCTCTCACAGCAAGAGGATAGATCAACAACTCCCAAAAAAAAATTTTAAGTTGTTTTTATATCAGGATTTAGAAAACCCTAAAAGTTTCAACTTTTGCGTTTCTGTTCGTACAGTACGATCTATAATAGTACAGTATGATCAGTTCAATTACAGCTCCGTCCAGCACGAGTACAGACAAACAGTTATCGAATTTTATACATATCGTACTGTATGATATGTATATCATACAGGATGATACTGTTGATTCGTACTGTTCATACAGGATGAAATGTGGGACGATCCTTGGGATGAAACAATTCGTCTCTGTCAGTCGTCCAGCACTCCTTCAGTCGTACAGTACGATTAGTATTTTTCAGGATATCATCTTATACGATACGAATATCATCCAGGACAAATAGAACAAAAATTCTTGGTATCATCTGGTACGATTGATGGGATGAAGGAAATCATCTCTGTCGGTTGTCCAGCACTCCACTAGTCGTACAGTACGATTAGTTCATTTCTTGATATCTTCCTGTACGATATGAATATAATCCAGGACGAACAGAACAAAAAACCTTGGTTTCGTCTGGTACGATCTCTGGGACGAATGAAATCATCTCTGTCAGTCGTACAGTACGATATATGCTTTTAAATTATAAACCAACATTTATTTCCTGATTAGGGAGATAATTTTGGTAAGTATTAATTAATCGTACAGTACGATAATCATCGTACAGTACGATCAGTTCAGGAAATCAAAATTAAGAACTTACCAAATTTATTCTGGCGGCTAGGGTTTCTCAATTATATCTTATTGTACAGTACGATTAGTTTATAAACTTAATCATTTGAAAATTAGCCGTTAGCCTGAGAATTTTTAATTAATCGTACAGTACGATACGAAATCGTACAGTACGATTTTCTTAAAAAAATTTTTAAAACATTTAAAATAATTCTCCCCCTGTGTGTGTGCATGGTTGCTCCTTTCACATGCATGCTTCTGTGGCAGACTCAAGAAAATAAAAATAAAAAAATAAAATTTACAGACTTTTCAACATCTTATTCTACCCGGTTTGAGTCTCCAGTAATATTGAGCAGTGTGCATCTGACCTGAAATGTTAGTGCTCATATACAAGGATTAAGCATTTGTAATCTAAAGGAAGTCTATATGGATTCAATAAGTATTAGTTGTCACCATCAAAATTAAGTGCTCGGGATCCTGGATTTCAATAATCTCCCCCTCTTTGATGGTGTCAAATAATATTTTCTGATGGACAGTTGTTCTGACTTCCTTTGCTCCCCCTCAGAAGAATAACTTATTAATTTTTAAATAGGAGGAGAAGAAACAATTTTTTTTAGTTTTTTTTATTATAACATATAGAAAAAAAATATAACAAGATAGAAAAAAAAAACATGTAGTGAAAATATAAACAACCAATATCATTAATAGTAAGCAAAAACAGAACAATACAGAACACACAGAAATGTCTCCCCCTTTTGACAGCACCAAAAAGGGAAGAACAAGGAAACAACTACAATGACAACAAACAGAAAACATAAATAACTACAATAACTCAAAAATCTGGATCCTGATCCGGAGGTGGTGGTGGAGGTTGTGGAAACAGTTGGTGGTACTGATGGAGGGACACAAACTGGTGATCGATCGATGTGAAGCGCTCCCTAAACCATTTCATATCAGTTTCATGCTCCTGATGTTGCTGAGTAATGTGGACATCCAACCTAGTCTCCAGGCGATCAAGGCGTTGAATAATGTCGTCGTGAGGGTAGTCGGGAGGAGCAAGAGCAGGTGGGTGGATTGGTGGTGGTGGAGGTGCGTCAGCAGGAGCAGCAGCCTCTTCGTCATCAAACTCGGGATCGGCGGGAGCGGCCCCCTGATGGAACAAGATACAAAAGGAGGCATCCGAGTAGAAGATAGGAAGGTGATCTGGAGGTAGCGGATAATGAAGTTGGTACTTGGCATCTAGGATGTATCCTATGACATGCCCTAAAGCAAGGTTCAGTTTGCGGCGGGCACCAGGATATCGGTAGGCAGACAGGGTATGGATATAGTCAAAAACCATTTGGGCTTCATTGAATTTGTTCCAGACATGATTAGATATGTGATGATAGAAAGAAGTGGAGTAATATGAATGCGGTCTCCAACTTTGGGTATAATGGATGTGCGAAGAACATGCTGGATAACGCCGTCATTCTGATTCAGGGTTTGGACCAGGGGTAGGTGTTGATTGGAGGGGACACCCCTAAGGGTCATATTTACTGATGTCCAATCATAATCGTGGGAGATCATGGAATGGGGACGAGGGCCGTCAGTGGACGTCCCTATGTGTGCAGCAATGTCGTTGACGGTGATAACGACATTCTGTTTACAGACATAAGACGTGAAAGTGGTGTTTTCTTGATCGATTCTGGTATTGGCAAGAAACTCAAATAGGAGTTCGGAGTGAAAAGGAAAGGCAAGAGTCAAAAGGAATTGAAGGGTGGTGGATGCGAACAGATTCATCACCTCAAAATTTAGGGCGGCTTGATTCAGCATGCGGGATGGAGTGATTTTGACTTCCTTGATTTTAATATATGCTTTCTCGTCCACAGCAGAGAGAAAATGATCATCGAAACACCGAGAGGAGGAAGAGCTCCCGACGACCATTCGACCGTGCTTACTGGAACCAGACATGGTGGAAGAAAGGATTTGAGAAAGGAGGAAATTCGGAGTGATTGAGAGTGAGTGAGGATAGGCAAAGAATCCCTCCCTTTTATAGAATTTGTGAACTATTGTATAGTACGATTTAGGATCGTACAGTACGATAGGTGCAATAATGTCGTCTGTACGACCGTTCAAAAATGTGAGTCAAATCGTACAGTATGATCAGAATCGTACTGTACGAACATGAGTGAGAGGCGTTCGTCCCGAGGAGTCGTCTGAACGACCTTTGACAAAAATGTTCGTACAGTACGAACAGGTGTTTGTACAGTACGAAAGGCAATAATGTTCGTACCAGTCGAGTTTAAATTCATCCTAATCCATTTGACACATGTATCGTACAGTACGATAGGTATTTCGTATAGTACGATGACCAATAATTAGTATCGTACGGTACGAGTGGTGAATCGTACAGTACGATAGGTATAAGACATGAAAGATCTGGACCGTGAATGGGAATGGACGGCTGAGATTGGAGTGATTTGAACCTTATCGTACAGTACGATATTGTATCGTACAGTACGATTGTCAGATAATTTCAAGGTTTGTGAGCAGCATGGTAAGAGGATCAGGAAACTATTTTTTTTTGTTTTTTTTTTCTTTTGATTTTTTTTTCTAACAAAACAAATCATAACAAACACAATTTTTTTTTGTTTTATATTTTATTATTATTATTATTATTTTATTTTATTTTAGGCTTGAATGTCTATGACACCTAATTTGGTTCTTAAAGTGCTAAATGTGTCATAATCTAATAGTTTTATGAAAATGTCAGCCAATTGATCTTCAGTAGCAACGTGGTGCAGTTCAATATCTCCTTTGGCTACGTGATCTCTATTGAAATGATGTCTAATGTTTATATGTTTTGTTCGTGAATGTTGAATTGGATTTTTGGATATGCAAATAGCACTAGTGTTGTCACACATGATCAGAATGGTTCCTACAGGTAGTCCTAGATCTACAAGCTGTTGTTTTAACCACAAAACTTGTGCAACACAGCTACCTACCGCTATATATTCTGCTTCGGCTGTTGATAGGGCTACTGAATTCTATTTCCTAATGGACCATGAAACTAACGATTGTCCAATGAATTGACAAATGCCAGAAGTGCTTTTTTTATCTACCATACATCCTGCAAAGTCTGAATCTGAGTACCCTAAGATTTCAAAAGAAGTGCTGTGTCTAGGATACCAAATTCCTAAGTTCGGGGTGCCTAGTAGATATCTAAGAATCCTTTTGACAGCAGTCATGTGAGATTCTTTCGGGTCAGCTTGAAAGCGGGTACAGAGACACACACTAAACATTATGTCTGGTCTACTGGCAGTCAGATAGAGAAGCGATCCAATTATTCCCCTATACCTCTTTTGATCTACAGACTTCCCACTGGGATCTTTATCCAATTGAATATTAGAGCTCATGGGTGTATTCATAGCCTTAGCATTGTCCATTTCATATTTTTTCAAAATATCATTGATGTACTTAGACTGGCTAAGAAACGTTCCACCTTCCGTTTGTTTTACACTAAATCCAAGGAAGTAACTAAGTTCTCCCATCATACTCATTTCAAACTCATCACTCATTATTTTTGAAAATTCATTACATAAGCTTTTCTCCGTCGATCCGAATAAGATGTCATCTACATAAATCAGAACAATGAGTACTTCAATTCCTACCTTCTTCAAAAATAAGGTGGTGTCCACACTACCCTTAACAAAGCCTCTATCTAGTAGGAACGTACTAAGTCTTTCATACCAGGCTCTAGGTGCTTATTTTAACCCGTATAGTGCCTTTTTCAGTTTGAACACGTGGTTTGGAAATTGTGAGTTTTCAAACCCCGGAGGTTGCTCCACATAAACATCTTCCTTGATTACCCTGTTCAGGAAGGCACTCTTGATATCCATTTGATACAGCTTAAAATCCCTAAAACAAGCAAAGGCTAACAGTACTCTGATGGCTCTAGCCTAGCTACCGGAGCAAAGGTTTCTTCAAAATCTATTCCTTCAATTTGGTTATACCCCTTTGCTACTAACCTAGCCTTATTTCTTAGTACTATTCCAGAGTCATTCATCTTATTTTTAAAGACCCATTTAGTTCCAACCACACTTTGTTCTTTAGGTCTTTTGACTAATTCCCATACATCATTCCTAACGAATTGGTTCAACTCTTCTTGCATTGCTAGGATCCCAAATTCATCTCCTAAGGCTTGATCTATACTCGTGGGTTCGATCATATATATGAATGCAGAATGACTAACCTCTTTCCTGAGTCTATGCCTAGTTTTTACCCCTTTTGATGGGTCTCCTAAGATCAGCTCTCTAGGATGACTAGAAGAAAATTTCCAATCTCTAGGCAGATGTTCCTGAGGTTCCGCTCTAGTCTCTATGGTAATGGTTTCTACTCCCCGTATAACCTCAACTTCTTCTTCTTCATGATTAGGTTCAGAGGACTTATTGGATTCATCAAATACCACATGGGTGGACTCTTCTACTACTAGGGTTCTCTTATTGAATATTCTATAGGCTTTACCTACAGATGAGTAGCCTAGGAAAACCCCTTCATTAGATTTAGGATCGAACTTTCCTAAGGGTGACTTGCCATTGATTAGGATGAAGTATTTGCAGCCGAAAATGTGTAAGTGGGAAAGATTGGGTGTCCTACCCTTAAGCAACTCATAGGGTGTCTTATTAAGTTTGGATCTAACATTTACCCTATTTAACACATAGCACGTGGTATTTACTGCTTCTGCCCAAAAGTTTCTAGGGAGAGTGTATTCAGCTAACATAGCCCTAGCAGCTTCAACTAAAGTTCTATTCTTTCTTTCTGCTATTCCATTTTGCTGAGGAGTTCTAGGAGCAGAGAAATTATGTTCTATTCCAACATGTTTACAAAAAGATTCAAATTTAGCATTCTCAAATTTCCCACCATGATCACTATGAATTGTAGAAATTACACATCCTAATTTCCTTTGAATCCAAGTGGAGAAAATTCTAAACTCTTCAAATGGCTCACTCTTTTGAGCTAGGAATTTCACCCAAGTAAACCTAGAGTAGTCATCTACTATTACAAACCCATACAACTTCCCTCCTAGGCTAGCTGTACTAACAGGTCCAAATAGGTCCATGTGGAGAGTTTCTTGTGGCCTAGTGGAGTTGATATCTTTGATTGCATGGAATGAAGATTTAACTTGTTTTCCTAATTGGCAAGCATCACAGAGATGATCCTTAGTACAGTCTAACTTTGGTATGCCTCTAACTAAGTCTTTCTGAGTGATGTTCCTGAGTGTTTTCATACTAGCATGGCATAGTCTCCTATGCCATAGCCAAGAGTCATCCGCTATTATTTTCAGACACAAAGAGTTTGAGGTTTCAATACAGTTCAAATCTAACATGTAAACATTGTTTATGCATTTTCCTTCTAACACAAGTGAATCATTCAAGCTAATCATGATTTTATTAGACAGAAATTTTATGTCAAAGCCCTTGTCACATAGTTGACTTATACTTAAAAGATTATGCTTCAAACCATCAATTAAAAGTACATTCTCAATAATCAAATTCTTAGTGTTTCCAATGATACATGAGCCCACCACTTTCCTGGTGGTGTTGTCTCCCAAAGATACCTTGCCTCCTGACCTGGCCTCCAGTGTCACGAACTGCTTCATGTCTCCAGTCATGTGTCTCGAGCAGCCACTGTCCAGGTACCACATGCTCTCACTAGGTCTTTTATGAGAGCATCCCTATAATGTCAATCACGGATTAGCTTTGGGAACCCAAGTGAGTTTGGGTTCCACCCTATGCTTGTATGAATGAAATGTATACATGTTATGCTATTGTGAATGCGATTTAGGTCTCCACACCAGATGTGTCCTATAGTGAATTGAGCACGTGCAGGCTATGTGACCTAGTATGCCACAAGAATAACATCTAACACCTGGAAATGGGTTCACTAATCTACGAGGGTGGTAGTGCCTATTTCTGGGTTTGGATGATGCATGCTGTGCTGGTTTTGAATGAGATGATTCACATGGTGGAGGCTGAAAAAACTCAACAAACGTGGGAGGTTTTTTATTATTTTCGAATGCATGAAGTTTTTCATTTAAAAATTTGTTCTCTTGGTTAAGACTAGCAAATTCGAATCTCAATGCATGCTCACTACTACTAAGTTCCCCTGCTAGTTCTTCTAGTTCCTTAAATGCATTCTCTAATTCAACATGTGATGATTTCAAGGTATCGTGTGCAGTGGTTAAGTCAATATGCTTCTTGTTTAATGCATCGTATTCATCAAGCAAGGACATATGATCTTTATCCAAGTCAAAAAAATTCTTTACTATACTAGCATGCTCCTTTTGTAAAGTACTAAACTCAGTATTAAGACTAACATGCTTTTTCTTCAACTTTCTGTACGAGTCATGGATTTTTTCAGAAATAACAAGCAGTTCATCGTAAGATAGTTGACATACCTCATCTTGATCTGATTGATCAAGATTATCATTAGTCATAAGACACAGATTCGTTACCTCCTCCTCTACTTCTTCTTCCGATGATTCTGAGGCAGAGTTAGCCCAAAACGCTTTTTGAGTCTTAAATTTGCCCTTCTTGAACTTTGATCTTTCCTCACCCTTTTCCTTGGTTTGATGAGTCTTGATGTTGGGGCAATCAGCTCAGAGATGATCGGGTTTCCTGCACTCAAAGCAAATTGTTTCAGATGCAACCTTAGTATGCTTTGAGTTCTTACCTTTGTTCCAATTGCTTTGATGACGGTGCTACTTTCTTTTCAGAAAATTTTTGAACTGACGAGTCATCAAGGCGATGTCGTCATCTTCCTCCGCTGCTGAGCTGTCACTTTCAGAATTATTTGCTTTTAAAGCCACCGCTCGCTCCTTCTTCTTTTCACCTGCATCACTTTGTTGTTGACTCACTCCTTGCTCGTAGGCAATGAGTGACCCAAGCAAATTATCAATAAAATAAACATTCAGGTCTTTTGACTCAGTTATTGCAGTGATTTTAGCATCATATGAGCTAGGCAAACATCACAGTATTTTCTTTACTTTTTCCGAGTTAGACAACTCTCTTCCTAAAGCATGCAGAGATGTTACAATCTGGGTGAATCGAGTGTACATGTCAGATATAGTTTTACTAGGTTTCATGCGGAATAGTTCGTAATCATGTAGCAGTATGTTCAACCTAGATTGTTTGACCTCACTAGTTCCTTCGTACGTGATACAAAGTTTGTCCCAAATTTGTTTACCAGTAGTATAAGTTGATACTCGTATATAGTCTTCTGATTTTAATGCGCAAAAGAAACAATTTAGACATTTAGCATTTAACTGTGCAAGTTCTCTATCCTCAATGCTCCATTCATTAAATGATAGTTCAGTTTTAATTCCATTCAACATACGAAATGGTGCAGAATAACCTTCTTGGACTAACATCCACATGCGATAGTCTAAAGACTGTAAAAATGTAGACATGCGTATTTTCCAGAAATTAAATGGTATGTTGTCAAATAAAGGTGGACGAGTTATAGAATAACCCTCCGCAGTGTTACAGTTACCAAATTAAGCCATGGATCTTACGTTTCTAGGTTTTCTAAAACACTATTTTGAAACTCCGCTCTGATACCACTTGAAAGTATGAGATGCGCCAAGAGGGGGGGTGAATTGGTATTTTAAAAAATTTAACCCTACACAAGAGTTCTAATTTTTTATATTTTTAAAATATAACTCAACGAATAATGTGCGGAAGCAAATACAATGTTCCTAATGATGATATTGATAATTCAATTTTAGATTTTACAACACAAGATTTAAATCATGATTTTTCACCAAGCAATTTAACGTACTAATTAAAAGCATGAAAAGTAAAGTACGGTAAACAGGAAAAAATACACTAGAGATTTTTATAGTGGTTCGGTCACTTGACCTACGTCCACTCCCCGGAATCCTCTACTCTGGGATTTGCACTAGTAAAAGTTGACTCTCCTTTTGCCCCCACAGCAAGGCGGAGAAGCCTTTACAATACTCACTTTCACCTCCCTCGGTGCGGCGGAATACCAAATGCTATGTCACCCTCCTGGTGATGGCAGCGGACCTTCTCCTTTTTCTCCCTCCTGGAGATGACAGAGTAGCTTGGCGATGTTGATCTTGAAGTGACTCTTCCCTCGAGAACTTTCCTGAAGCTTCCCAAAGCCACAAGAGGAGCAAAGCATGCAGCTAGCTTGGAGCCATCATGTGATCCCCTCACACTACTTCTCCCTCACGCTCAAGCTCACCTTCACCTTCCTCTCTCAAGCCCTTGATCTCTCCAAAAACTTCTCTCTAATGAATCCCCTTCTTTTCTCCAAGCCTCTCACAGCAAGAGGATAGATCAACAACTCCCAAAAAAAAAATTAAGTTTTTTTATATCAGGCTTCAGAAAACCCTAAAAGTTTCAACTTTTGCGTTTCTATTCGTACAGTACAATCTATAATCGTACAGTACGATCAGTTCAATTACAGCTCCGTCCAGTATGAGTACAAACAAACAGTTATCAAATTTTATACATATCGTACTGTACGATATGGATATCGTACAAGATGATACTGTTGATTCGTACTGTTCATACAGGACGAACTGTGGGATGATCCTTGGGATGAAAGAATTCATCTATGTTAGTCGTCTAGCACTCCTTCAGTCGTACAGTACGATTAGTATTTTTCAGGATATCATCTTGTATGATACGAATATCGTCCAGGATGAATAGAATAAAAATTCTTTGTATCGTCTGGTACGATCGATGGGACAAAGGAAATCGTCTCTGTCGGTCGTCCAGCACTCCACTAGTCGTACAGTACGATTAGTTCATTTCTTGATATCATCCTGTACGATATGAATATCGTCCAGGACGAATAGAACAAAAAACTTTGGTTTCGTCTGGTACGATCTCTGGGACGAATGAAATCGTCTCTGTCAGTCTTACAGTACGATATATGATTGTACAGTACGATCAACTTTTAAATTAGAAACCAACCTGTATTTCCTGATTAGGGAGATAATTTTGGTAAGTATTAATTAATCGTACAGTACGATAATCATCGTACAATATGATCAGTTCAGGAAATCAAAATTAAGAACTTACCAAACTTATTCTGGCAGCTAGGGTTTCTCAATTATATCTTATCATATAGTACGATATGTATCGTACAGTACAATTAGTTTATAAACTTAATCATTTGAAAAGTAGCCGTTAGCCTGAGTATTTTTAATTAATCGTACAGTACGATATGAAATCGTACAGTACAATTTTCTTAAAAAAATTTTAAAATATTTAAAACAATTCTTCCCCTGTGTGTGTGCATGTTTGCTCCTTTCACATGCATGCTTCTGTGGCAGACTCAAGAAAATAAAAATAATGAAATAAAAATTACAGACTTTTCAACATCCTATTCTACCCGGTTTGAGTCTCCAGTAATCTTGAGTAGTGTGCATCTGACCTGAAATGTTAGTGCTCATATACAAGGATTAAGCATTTGTAATCTAAAGGAAGTCTATATGGATTCAGTAAGTATTAGTTGTCACCATCAAAATTAAGTGCTCGGGATCCTGAATTTCAACAACTTCCCTAATGAGAAGTTATTTGCATTGTGTTCATTGTGTGTACCTATGTATGTTGATATTATTAACTTTATTGATGGTGGAGTAATCCCAGTTGATATGTCTTACAAACAAAGGCATAACATTATGAATGATGCCAAATACTATTTTTGGGTTGAGTCTTACTTATTTAGGAAGTTAAAGATCAAATCATCATGTGGTGTGTCCCAAAAAATGAGATTGCACCCATTATTAGTTAGTGCCATGATTATAAATATGGAGGGCATTTTTGGGGAAATTAGCACTTCTTCTAAAACCCCTCAATCAAGATTTTATTAGTGTACCTTATTTAGAGATTTTATGATTATGTTAAAAGATGTGATAAATGTCAAAGGGTAGAAAATATTTCCAAAAAAAAAAAGAATGAAATGCCCCTTAATTACATGTTAGGGATGAAAAAATTTAATGTTTGAGGATTAGACTTCACAGGCCAATATGTCCAATCTTATAGAAGTCAATAAATTTTGATAGCAATTGGCTTTGCATCCAAGAGAAAATAAGGAATAATGACACATGAAATGGATACTCTGGTACTCATTATATTTTTAAAGAAAAATATATTTCCTAGATTTGGAGTGCCTAAAGTCATCCTTAGTGATGGTGTAGTTATTTTTATAATAAGAGAGTGGAGAATTTAATTATGAAATATGAAATTAAACTTAAGGTAGCAACTACTTATCCTCTTTAAACTTGTGGTTAGGTTGAAATTAGTAATCAAGAGATTAAGATAATTCTAGAGAAAACTATGAGTCCCAATAGGAAAGGCTGGGCCTTAAGCTTGGATGATGTACTCCGAGCTTACAAAACTACTTATAAAACCCCAATTGGAATGTCTCTCAATAAATAGTTTTTTTTGAAAAACCTTATCACTTTTCTTTAAAGTAAATGTATAAAGCTTGCTGGGTGGTGAAAGAATCAAATTTCAATTTTAAGGATGTTATAGAGAAATGATTAATATAGTTGAGCAAAGTGGAAGATTCCAGAAATGATTCTATGAAAATTCCAAAATATATAAGGAGCTAACTAAAAAGTTGTATGATTGTAAGCTCATTAAGAGTGAATTTGAGCCCAGACAAGAAGTTTTGTTGTATAATTCAAAGTTAAAATTATTTGAAGAAAAACTTAAGTTTGTGGACAAATTAAATGATGGACCACTAATTTGGTATTTAGTGTTTCTTTAAATAAATCTACATAATTAGCATTAATTACCTCACATGACAAACCAACATTACATTATTAACTTGAGAAAATAAATAATTTAATTTTCGTATTCAAATTCGACATTTGGGATATGAAATTCATTTCAGAGAAAGTATTCACACAACTTATCATTTAAAATATAAAACTAACTTAGAATTAACTGTAGTCTATGTCAATAAATTTTTCTCTTAACGAACTAAGATAGGGTTTATTTTATATTAGGATCTTGGGTTCCTATAGAGATAATCCCCTACAACAATTATATATCCTAAGAGAAAACTTTCGATTAAAGTGAAGACTAGTCTCATTCTAGATTTAAAACATGTGATAGTTGCCTTACATATTTTAAAAATATCAATCACTCATTTAAAAATATATTTAAATTTTACAAAAATATCATTGAATTCCTTATACTAGAAAGGAGTTTGAGGTGTGAAAATACCTATAGCCTTATGCTTGCTAGGAATGCATTGCTAGCTAACAACCTAATACACAAGTAATCATCCAAGATGTAGTGTATGATACGCTGAACTCTATCCTAAGATGTCAAAGGATGAATCATACTTTGAATCAGTGGCTCAATATGAATAATTTTAACTTTATGTTCAAATGATGCTAATGAGATGGCTCTCTAAGAACTCCACATTTTATCTTAATTAATTTACCTAACTAAATTCGAACTCCCAAAATTTCTTAGAAATTTTGGCAGCATAACAACCCTAACTATAGGAGAACTACGGCAGGCCCGACAATTAAGCCCCTCAAACCTTATCGTTGGCTTATGTGTTGGGCTAGTGTACGTTATAGAAAATAAAATGCATGTATGTATGCATGTTAGGATAAAGGTGTTAGTATATACATTACCCAGTACCATATCATCCTACATTTAGTATACATATTCCTATAAAGATTGGAACTTGTACACCGAGGAAAGCCTAAAAAAACTGCTACCCACTAATGCAACCCATATGAATACAATGCATAATGCAATGCAATAAAAAGAAAAGACTGTGTACGAAGAAAATTTATTTTTTGATTGATTTGAAAATGTACAACAGACTTAGACTCTACAGAAAAGAAAGGTGTTCAAACTCGACCCCAATAAACCTAAATTTCTAAGCCTATAATATATATAGATTCAAATATGTCTACTTAATGTGTTTGAGCTCCAAGTCTTATAGGGAATTCCAAAGTGATTATCCTCCAAAGGAGAGGATATCATCTTTTGGAGCCTCATTTGTGTATACAAGTAGGTGTATTTGACTCTTTTACAACTTAAGATGCTGTACAATTTGATCTATAAACAATCTATAATTTATAGAGACTCATATATATATATATATATATATATATTATTCCCAGGTTCATTCTACTTTTACTCTTACAAGAAATGCAATGAAATGGAAAAGCATTAGCATATAAAAATAAAGTGTAGGAGCAGTTGTGTAATGACCTAATACTTTTAATGCATTCCTTTAAGAGCCTAAGTGCACCAATAGTAATTTAAAATGTATGACATTCAAATTGCTGAAAATAAATAAACATACATAGGTTGCTCTCCAAGCAAAGCACTTGACAAGAAATTCACACCATTGGCCTAGCCTTGGCTAAGGTTGGTTATCCTAGCAAATCATCTAAGTATGTGAAGGAGGCTGTGTGGCTTTGATATGTCATATAGGAGTTTAATATTTAAGTTGCATGAATTTAAAGTATTTGTTTATTTAGTGTCAAAAAGGATTATTTAATTGAAGTTTAGCTTGTATGAATTTAGATTTTATTATTTGAGTTTTAAATGGTTGAAGTTGATTATTTAATTTTAAAAAATTTGTAAGTTAATAACCCTAAGTGTGGGAGCTACTAAACTACAAATCCTAAGGCCTATAATAAAAATATACTCATCCCCCATATAGGATAGATGATTACATAAAGCCTTTAGGGTTTGTTGGTGATTTATTAAGGGATAGAGAAGGGACAATTTAATTCAATACATATGCTCTCTAAGTAGAAGCGAGCATGATTCATAGGGTATTTGGTTTATTAATGTTTGATTAAGTGTTATAAATCCCATAAAACTATGCATTTCACAAATGGAGGCTGACATAGTGTATAAAACCCTTAATTTTTATTAAAGTTTATTAAAATGCCTTAATCAAATATATATGCACTCTCCTAAAAGGAATCAAGTGGTTAAAATCACTTAATAAAATATGTTTCCTAAAAGGAATTAAGCACCACATAAAGGGATTATTGGGTGATTTAAGGTGTATTAAAGACCGTAAAAATTAATGCTAAAATGCCCTCCAAAAGGAAGCAAGCATTAAGCATGAAAGGTCTTATTGTTTAATTAATATTAATTATCAAATTTATTTGATTAAAAAAAAAATTTTATAAAAAAGTCATCAAATTAATTTTGTTTTTTTATGTTTTAATTTTTGTTGAATTGTTTTTACTTTTATTAAATTAATTGGAAGTTTTTAATTAATTATTTAATTTTTAATTAATTATTAATGAATTATTATTTACTTTTATTCAAAAAATTTATTTAAACTCAAATTATTAATCTCTGAATTTTATTTTATTTTAATTTGATTAATTTTGTATATTTAACTTTTATTTATTATTTTTGTTTCATTTTATGTGAAATTTGTTATTGATTGAATTATTTAAATAGCCTAATTATATACATAAAGTTAGGCTATTTTATTTTGATATCAAATTAACTCCAAAATTTAGGAAATTGATATTATTGGTTAAGGATAACCAATTTATCAATCTCTAAAAGTTTGAGATCAATTTTATTATTATTTTATTTTATATGAATTTATTTAATTAATTTTTAATTATAGAATAATTATATATTAATTAAATTTTAATTAAAATTGGATCTAGGTTTTGTTTTTCTTTGATTGCAGAGGATAATTAGAGTTGATTAAAATTAATTTTGTATTTTTATAAAATTTATTTGAATTATTGGAAATTTTGGAAGATTTAGCGCTTAATTAGGGTCTAGTTTTTATTATTTTTGTTTGAAGGTCATTTTATGTCAAATTTGGGTAAAATTAAATCCTAATGTGTATAATGTCAAATATAGAAAAGGCAAGAAATTCTATATTTCATATAATGACACAACGTTAAAATAAACAACGCCATAGTGCCATCAAACACCGTTAGAGCCCCAAAATATTGACATTTCAATGCCAAGTTCTTTGTCGGATAGTGCCACTATGTCAAAAGTTAATCTTTATAGCACCATATTCTTTGTGGTTCAGTACCACAACATCACGCTTTATATTAGCTCGGCGCCCAAATTGTTCTTCCCATGCCACAACATTCTAAAGTTAGCAGTGTCGTGGTGTAGTAGTTGTAACTTCCCAATGACACAATCCGTCAACAAAATGATGTTACAGTTCACTAAATAACTGATCCACATCAGCAAGCACCGCAGTAGAGCTAGTACAATAGCTGAGTGGTAGTTATTCAATTGTTGGGCTCAGAAGCACTGATATTTCAAGCACCGCAGTGCTAGTTACCTAATTTTTATTTTCCTATAACTAGTCACTATGTTATGTTTGTAAGAGAGTTCAGTCACTTAGATAATTTCAGTATAATTTAGAGTACTTCTCTGAATTTCCCTTAGGGTGATAATTAAGGAAATTTAGGGAAGTACTCAATACCATCATTAGAGCCTTTGGCTTGTATTTGTTGAAGGAATTCTGTAAATAAGAAGGAGTGTAGTGGAGATCCATTGAACCATTCTGGCAATATCTATCTAATATATTTTCTTTCAATCATGTTATTAATAAAAATAAGTTTACTTCAATTTTACTCTGTGTTTGGCTAAATTCTCTAGTTTTGGATTGATGATGTAAATAGCATATGTAGTACTAATGAGTTCTCTTATTCCTTAATGATTAAAATGATATTTTCAATATTATCATATCTTAATTTAATGCACATAGTGTCCATATGTGTAGTTAAAATTTGGTGTAATATAGAGCCACAATGGAGGGAAGCAAGCATAACCAGGAATATTGAATTAGTATGTGTCATATCTAGGCATAGGGTATGAAATATATTAAATTCTTAAGGAGATGTTATAAACGTAGGAAGTCGGTAGGCATCCTTTGTTCCTACAAGCTCGACAAAGATCTAGAGATGCATATGCTATGAATAGCATCACAATTAAAAGAGATTCATTAGGAAAAATATGTTATTTATATACATCAATCCAAAACATTATATCCATATAGTGTTTTCATTATCTTTATCTAATTTTATTTAAGTGATTGAATCTCCACAATATCCATTTTTATTTAGTAGGATAATTATTATAATTAGAGTAAATAGTAATAGTTGATTGCTAAAGAGCATACATCCTCGTGGGTTCGACACTCTACCCATCATTTTATTACTTGATTCAGCATACTTGCATATATTAAGTGGGGTTTACATATTTATATCAAAGAAAACCTAAGCATTATTTAGGGGAGATAGAGCCTTAAGCATTCATTGTTATAAATGAAATTTACATTTACCCACAGCCCTAAGAATTCATAAAAATCCTTCTTTATCAATTTTGCACCACATTAAACTCCAAATCCTCTTGAGAACATTTACCAGGAGCTTCAGTTCCCCAATTAGCCAAAGATTCACAAGAGTTAAGCTAATCAGACTGATCAACCAAATTAAACAAAGCCAAAGTAGATTTTCCTAAACCCAAATGTAACAAAGCCTCATCAGAAATAGGGGAAATAAGAATATTCAAAATTAGCACTTTAGTAATATTCAAACTCTCAATCATTATCATAGGAATAGAATGTACCACCGGCTCAGAAACTTTAATAGCAGTAAGTTCATTTAGAGTGATAGTAGAAATGCCAACATGATTCACATACTCGGTAATGGGAGCCAAATCATAGAAATTATCAATCACATTAGTATCATGCACCATAAATATAGTATAAGATTTTGCATTATTAATATCAAAAAAATTTTTAATAACAGGAGAAATAATTGCAGATGTGATAACAGGTAAAGAAATTAAACAAACATTATCATTATGACTTAAACAGGCATTTTCAACATTAACAACAGTCATCAATTTTTGCTTCTCTAAAAAATGAGTCACAGTAGTAGTAATAGACAGTTTATTAGCAATATCTAATTTTTTGGCATCACTGCAGGGCCAGAGGAACCCAAGGGCTCCTAGACAAAAATAACAGCCTCATGAACAAAAAGCTCATTAAGTATATTATTAGAAGTCGCAACCATGCCATCATGACTAGGATTAGAATTATTCAAATGAACATTTTCTAAATGGGGTGAAGGATATGGAAATTAATTTTAAAGTTCCCTAAGGATTTATAGTGGTTACAAAAGGGCGGAAAAGCCTCCATTTCAACATGTTGAATATAACCTAGTTTATCCAGACCAATCTAAACAAAATTAGGATAGTGTTTTGAAACATCCAGTTCTGCAAAAATAAGAGCAACATATGGCTTAGATCCCATTGAAGTGGCATTATCAGTTTTAAGCGGGCGGCCAAATAATGAACCCAATCCTTTAAGGATGCGGTGAAAAAATAAATGTGGATGGAGGTTAGGGAACGACTCCCTGATAAGAATGATTGAAGATTCCATAGTAATGTTAAGTAAAGGAGATAAATTTATCAATTTCACATAATAATTATTAATAAAGTAAGAGCGATGAGAAATAAACTCTACAGTAATCCAGGTTATTAACCAGTTTAATTAACATATGCCTAGGATCCAAGATAGTCACAAAGAAATTACCAATGAGTTTGAGATTGAATAAGAACTTATGGATCGAGTCGAGAATGGGTCTCCAACCAAAAAACTTTCCAACCAGCACAAACTTAAAAGGAGCAGCTAGAGCAAGGACTTCCTCATCCGAAATCCACAACGATGGTAAGCCACGATGAGTTGTGGTTTTAAGAGCTAAAAAACCATCCGAAGAGGAAACCCCTGATAAAGAATCTAAAATGGAATGAGAGTTCTTTTCACCATTTAAAAAACCAGGGTTATTTAACTGATTAGCTGACATCCATCCGTGAAGATGGCCGAAGGTGGCAATATTAGGGGAACAAAATTGAAATCAATTGAGGAAAATATAGAAGAGGAGATATAGAGGTCAGAAACAACTTCCTTGAACATGAATCAAGCATCAAGGAGCATGAATCAACCTTCGCAAGTGAGGTGAGCGAAGAGGGTGGCTACGGTAAAAACCCTAGCAGATAGCGTTCCATTTACAAATCTAATGGTATAAATATAGTTGTTCTTATAGGAAGTAATAGAGTGATTTTAGGGTAATTAAAATCCTCATAAGAATGATACTTTTCTCATCACTTTATTACTTTGCAAAATTTACATACTTTTATAGAACTTACCATAACTTAGTAAATCATAATCAAAAGAAGAGTAGTGTGTGGCTTAGTTGTGTTAAAATACATCAATTTTTTATTTTAGATTATGCCATCTAAGCATGATGAGTATGAGAAATATGTAAGGTGGACTCATACACATCCTTGGCGGAAGATTGTAGGGTGTTACTATTATTGGTCATCATGAACAAGGTGAAGTTGCCTAACATTATGGCATAAAACCATCTACATATAATCCTAACCTTATATTATGTGGTTCAAAAACTATATATGTTCAATTGAAGTACTTTTAGGCCTCAACATCTAATGGATAGGTAAGAACACCTTGTTTGAATAATTTTTCATGATGACCTCTTATGTGATCAAGGGAGCTCATTGATGCATATAGTTTTTAAAGACCTAAAATGATGGGTAAATAAAATAATCACTAAATGGAATATCTTTCTATTTTATTACTTCATATATTTTGATTTGAATTAAAGTGTGCTGTAATGGCATTATGCTTTTCCTATCTAGTCATCCTTATCATGCAACGTGCAATTATTATTACAATAAGTTATTTTTCTATCACTCTAATTCAATTTTGATATCAACATCTTCATCTCGTATAAATATACTAGAATTAAATTATCTATAGAATAATTTTCTTTTAGAAGCCTCACAAATTAGTTGAAACATTCATGAGAAATATTATATTCTATCTTAATACTAAGCATTCTAATGGCAACAACTAACTTAGAATGAGCGGTGCATCCATCCTAAATTAGTTGTTGAGCTGTGCATAGTAATTCATAAAAGTACTACACCTTGATATTAGGTGTCTCCTTTGCATGTTTGCTAAATTATGAGTCTGCTACATCGAATATCATCTCTTTATATGTCCTTGTAATTTCTTTATCTACTAGTTTGTAACTTGTTGAAGGAACACATTGAGAGTTAAAATGTGGCTTGTACTGTTAATGTGAAATTTAAGATCAATAATCTAGTGTAAATCCTCAATGATATAAATCTAGCATAACCTCATTGGGTGTAAGGTAAGATTTATTTTTGTGCTTTAAACAAAGACACCTAAACTTTACATCTGATAAAAATAATGCCCCTTAACATGCAACATGAATAAGTATTTGACTCACTTAATAAATTCATCTGTCAGTACATTTTGTCCAATTAAAATTTATAAAGCATGCATGACATCTAGCTTTGAATATCAATGTATACGCTGTCACTTAACAAAAAGAATCCAAATGCTATAAATTTCAAATTGCACTTGTATTAATGAGTAATAAAGTGCATTGAATAAATGCTTGATTTTGAACCTATTTGCATCATTTATAACTAGGAATCAAAAGAGCATAAAGTTTCCCAAAGACTTGAGTTGCTCTTTTGACCTTTGTTGCTCGTTGACTATGGTCCCACTAACCACCATTGTCCGAATACGATCACTTTGACCACTTTCCCTAACTATGGCTCCCCTAAATTTTGCTTCCAGGAGAGTATGGTCATTCTTACCTCTGTCATCTGTCGACTACAATCCCTTTGACCCCAGTTGCCTAACCATAATCTTTCAGACCACCACTGCCAGAATATGGTCCTTCGACCTTTCAAATAAGACCACTTTGACCTCAATTGCCCGATCATCATCTGTCGCCTTACTATTGTCCCACCAAGCATTAATGCCTAACTATAATCCCTTAGAACAAAATTTGTTGACCATGATCCTTCAACCTTCTATTGCATGCTAACTATAATCGTTGGACCATCATTATCCAACTATAGTCCTCAGACCATTATCACCTGACTATAATCTTTTTGATCTCTATCATCCATTGACTATGGTCCCACCCACCATCATCATCCGACTATGGTCCCTCTAACTACTATCACCTAACTACAGTCCCCCTGACCTCCATAACCCACTAACTATGATCCCTCTGACCTTAGTCTCTAGACTATGATCCCTCAGACACCCTTTACTTGACTATAGTCACTCTAAACTTAGTTACATGTCAACTACAGTCCCTCTGACCACTATTACCTGACTACAGTCCTCTGACTATTATCATTTGACTATGGTTCTACTGACTAAATGAACAAGCTAAAGACTTTTTAAGAATATCTCTCACACCACTAGAATAATCTAACACCAATAATGTAATGTGCTATATATGATATATATATATATATATATATATATATATAATATCAACACCTTTCTGTTATAAATATGGGTCCAAGTACTATAATTTTGATGATAATAAATATTATTATTTCCTTATCATTATTATTCTTACATATCTATTTTGTTGCCCTACTCACTTATATTTTAGGTTCATAAGTTCACTGGCAATGTCAATCAGCTCAAGATTGGGTTGACAAGGGTTGAGTCTATCTGTAATTTTAATTTTAAGTACTTTTTCTTTTCTTAAGTCAAATCATATATTTGGTGGACACTAAGCTAAGTAACCTTGCACACACACTCAAGGGAGTGAGTTGGTGAGTTAGTATAATTTCTAGATTTAGAACACATCATATAGTTTGATTTGAATCATATTGGATAATTAGTTACAAATAAAAAACCCTAATTAGGGCACCACCGTTAAGTAAGAGTGATTAAACTAATCATACTGTATGATCCATATTATATAGGATGATCAATTAAGATTATAAAAAATAGCCGCCAATCACAATGTAGGCAATATTTTATTATTAAAATTTTGTTCTAATTGTACTTGACGATTTGAGTCATCGTGAATGATTTATGAAAATCATGCCTAAATTGATCCTGTGATTAGGAGATTAATTATGGTAAAATTACTTGATCATATCATACATGGTAATTGGTGATGATTGTACTAGATGACCTGAGAGATATATGGGGTGATACTTTATTGTCTCGCATAAATATTTTGCCTGATGTTATAAGATAATGTGAATCGTACTGGCTGAAAGGGATATTTTATATTAATCATACAGGATGATCTATCGGTTATACTAGATGATCTTTGACAGCAAATTGAAAATTAGGGCTACTTTTGGAGGCTCTCTATTTAATCTCTTATATTATCTTGTGAGAGATCTTTTGCTATTGAGTTGATCTAAGAGAGTGCTTAGAGAAGGAAGAGAGAGAGAGAGAGCTTTGGGAGAGAAGAAAGGGAGAGATCTTTGTGAGGGGGAGTTGTGAAGGATTCACAAAGGTTACACCAATCAAAGTTTCTACTGTCTTCTTTAAGCTGCTTTCCTGGTTCCTTGGTGGCTCAGGGGGAGACATTCTTTAGCATCAGATCAAGGTTCTCTGCCTACTATATGAGGGAGTAAAAGGATTCAAGTTCTCTGCCAACTCTAGGAGCGAGTAAAAGGATTCAGGGTCTCTACTTTCACTAGGAGGGTGAAAAAGATTCAGGGTACTCTGCCTCACCCGGTCGATGGAAGAGATTTTTGTATGGGCTTCTTCGTCAAGTTCTTGGGGCTAAAGAAGAGACACTATGAGGTTTAGTGCAATACTCAGAGGAGGCCCTCTGGGGAGTGGATGTAGGTCAGATTTGACTGAACCATTATGAAATCTTTTATGTTCATTCTTTTATTTTTCCACAATTTAATTTTCATATTTTTCTGTGGTTTACTGTGTGGATGAAAAACTTTTATTTTATTATTGTGAAATTGATCTACTTCCGCATCAAGGGTTTTAATTTTTATTAAAGAATTTTTAAATTACCAATTTACCCCCTCTTGGTTAGCCTCGGGCTAGTTCTTAGAGGTTTAATAACCTTCATGAACTTTTAAGTGGTATTAGAGAGAGATTCATTAATAAAGTTTTAGAAAACTTTTGAAAAATAATCAATATCTAACTTTGGAAATTGTAATACTACGAAAGGATATTCAATCATACGACCACCTTTATTTAATAATATTTCTTTTAATTTTTGAAAAATTCATATATCTACCTTTTTACAATCTATAGATTATCACATATGGAAGTTAGTTCAGGAAGGATATTATGCACCTTCATAATTTGTTAATGGCATTAAAACTGAATTTCCTTTTTCTAAATGGAGCATAAAAGATAGAGAGTTAGCTCAACTGAATGCAAAATATTTGAACTATTTTTTCTGTGCTTTAAAATTTAAAGATTACATACATATTTTTACTTGCGCTACTGGTAATGAGATTTGGGACAAACTCTGCATAACTTATGAAAGAACAAATGAAGTAAAACAATCTAGGTTGAATATTTTGCTTCATAATTATGAACCCTTTCGCATGAAATCTATTGAATCAATTTTTAAAATGTATACTAGATTCACTCAGATTGCTACTTCCTTGCATGCCTTAGGAAGAGAACTTACTAATTATGAAAAAGTTAATAAGATCTTACGTTGCTTAGCTGCTTCCTATGATGCAAAAATTACTGCTATTTTTGAATCTAAGGATATGAATATTTACTCTATTGATAACTTACTTTAATCACTCATTGCCTATGAGCAAGGAGTGAGTCAAAGACAACTTGATGTAGGTGAAAAGAGAAAGGACAAAATTATAGCCTTAAAGGCTAATGATTCTAATAGTAATACTTTTAGACAAGAAGATGATGACATTACACTGATGACAAGGCAGTTTAAAAGCTTTCTAAAAAAAGGAAAGATGTCATTGGTAATGGAATAAAGGTAAAACTAATAAAAATTCCAAAACTTCTTCTGATGTCATCTGTTTTGAATGTAAGAACCCATGGCACATGAAGACTGATTGCCTAAATCTGAAAACTCACCCAATCTAGGAGAAGGGAGAAGAAAAACCTAAGTTCAAAAAGGGCAAGCAAAGGACTCAAAAGGCTTTCTGAGTAGACTCTGCTTTAGACTCATCTGAAATTGAAGCAGAAGAGGAGGTAACCAACTGGTGTTTAATGACAGATAATCATATTGATCAAGAGGAAGTATGTGAGCTTTTCTATAATGAATTATTTAAAGTTTTTGAAAGAATTCATACTGCATATAGGAAGCTCAAGAAATTACATGCAAGCCTTAAATCTAACTTTTTAAATCTGCAAAAAGAGCATGAATGCCTCAGGAAAGATCATTCCACTTTGGATAGTAATCACATGGCTTTATTAGATGAATTTGATACTTTAATAAGTAGCATCTTGATCAACTAATAAGCATGATTCCATAAAAGCATCCGATATTAATTTAGAAGATTCATTTAAGAAATCAAAGGCATATTTAGATTTAGCTGATACTAGGGAGCATGCATTAAAATTAAATTTTATTCTTGAAAATGCAAACCAATTTTTAAAATCAAGTTAAATTCTTTTATGGAAAATAAAACATTACCTACACTTACACAGTCACATAATCCATCACCACAACTTGCATCATTCAAATATAGGAAGAGGCACCATAACCCACATAGATTAGTAAACCCTTTTCCTAGTGTTAGATATATTTCTTATGGCATGCTAGGACTTATCTCCCACACTTATACTATCCACCATAGAATATATTTAGTATGGAGACCAAAATTGCATAATTTACAGCATTACATGCAAGTATTTCATCCAACATTCCATAAGATGGAATCCAAACTTATTTGGGTTCCTAAATCTGACCATTCATGATTTTGTAGGGGTGCTCTCACAAAAGGCCTCATGAGAGCATGTGGTACCTAGATAGTGGATGTTCAAGGCACATGACTGGAGATGCAAATCAATTTATTTCACTAGAGGCCAAAGCAGGAGGCAAGGTGAAACTTGGAGATAACACCACCAAGAGAGAGGTGGATTCAGGTATAATTGGCAACTCAAAAAATTTTATCATTGAAAATATTTTACTAGTAGATGGCTTAAAATATAATCTACTCAGCATAAGCCAGCTTTGTGATAAAGGCTTCGGTATCAAATTCTTATCTAACAGCTGCATTATAAGCTTATATAATAACACTATTTAACAAAGAAAAAGGATCAATAATATTTACATGCTTGATTTAAATTGCATTGAATCTGCTACTTCATGTTTCATAAAAATAGTTACTGATGAATATTGGTTATGGAATAGGAGATTGTGTCATACAAGCGTGAAAATCCTTAGAAAGATTACACAAAAAGACTTAGTGAGAGGAATACCCAAATTAGAGTTCACTAATTAAGGACCACATGTGCGATGCCTGTCAATTAGGGAAATAAGTCAAATCCTCCTTCCACTCAATCATGGACATTAATACTAACAAACCTTTAGAAGTCATTCACATGGATCTTTTTGGACCTATTAACACTGCAAGCTTAGGAGGGAAAGTCTTTGGGTATGTGATTATTGATGATTATTCGAGGTTTACTTGGGTTAGATTCCTATCTCATAAAAGTGAATCCTT
Source organism: Dendrobium chrysotoxum (assembly GCA_019925795.1). NCBI lineage: Eukaryota > Viridiplantae > Streptophyta > Magnoliopsida > Asparagales > Orchidaceae > Dendrobium > Dendrobium chrysotoxum. The sequence continues at coordinate 42,442,865 of CM034297.1, forward strand.
CAAGAAATTTAGGATATTCTCCACTTGGATTCAGAGGAAGCTAGGTTGTGAAATTCAGATAATTCATAGTGATCATGGTGGAGAGTTTAAAAAAAAAATTTGAATAAATTTGAATCTTATTGTAAGGAGCAGGGGATAGATTATAACTTTTTAGCTCCTAGAACCCCTTAGTAGAATGGGATAGCTAAAAGAAAGAACAGGACCCTAGTAGAAGCTACCAGAGCCATGTTAGTTGAATACTCACTTCCAAAATACATCTGGGTAGAAGAGGTGAATACAACCTATTATGTTCTGAATAGGGTTAATGTTAGATCCAAACTGAACAAGACACCCTATGAAATCCTTAAGGGTAGGACACCCAATCTCTCTTACCTTCATATCTTTGGATGTAAAGTGTTTATTCTAAATAACAAAAAATTTCTACTAGGAAAATTTGACCCAAAATTTGATAAAAGAGTGTTCCTAGGGTATTTAAATATTAAAAAATCCTTTAGAATTTTTAATAAAAGGACACTGGTTGTAGATGAGACCACTCATGCTGTATTTAATGAATTTGATAATTCTTGAGGGTCTAGGGTAGAAGAAGAAGAAGTTGTAGAAATCACCCAAGGAGTAGAGGAAAGGGTAGAACATAAAAATTCACTACCTAGAGAATGGAGATATACTTTAAGTCATCCTAAAGAACTGATCTTAGGAGACCCATCTAAAGATATTATAAGAAGGCATGGACTTAGAAAAGAAGTAAACCACTATATCTTTATCTCAATGACTAAACCCACCAACATAAATAAAGCCCTATCTAATGAATTCTGAATCCTAGTCATGCAAGAAGAGTTAAATTAATTTGTGAGAAATGATATTTAGGAACTAGTTGAAAGACCTAAGGACCAGAGTGTTATTAGAACTAAATGAGTTTCTAAAAATAAAATGAATTATTCTGGTGTAGTGGTTAGAAATAAAGCAAGATTAGTGGCTAAAGGGTACAACTAGATAGAAGGAATTAATTTTAAAGAGACCTTTGCCCCTGTGGCTAGATTGGAAGCCATTAGGGTACTACTAGCCTTTGCTTATTTTAAGGGATTCAAATTGTACCAAATGGATGTCAAAAGTGCCTTTTTTGAATGGGAAAATAAAAGAAGATGTGTATGTTGAACAACCCCTAGATTTTAAAAATTCAAAATTTCCTAATTATGTGTTCAAATTAAAAAAGACATTATAAAGACTAAAATAAGCACCCAGAGCATGATATGAAAGGTAAGCACATTCCTACTAGAGAGAACCTTTGTTGAGGGGAGCATAAACACCACCCTATTTTTGAAAAAGATAGGAGATGAACAACTCATTGTCCAAATTTATATTGATGATATTTTGTTTGGATCTTCTGATAAAAATTAATGTGATGAATTTTTAAAAATAATGAGTAAGGAGTTTGAGATGAGTATGATGGGAGAACTGACATACTTTTTTTGGATTTAGTATAAGATAAAAGGATGATGAAATTTTCCTTAGTCAAACAAAGTATATTAAGGACGTCCTTAAAAAATATGAAATGGATAAAGCCAAGCCAATAAACACTCCAATGAGTTCTACTATTCAGTTTGATAAGGATTCAAATTAAAATTTAATTGATTAAAAGAAACTCAGAGGAATAGTTAAATCACTTCTTTACTTGACTGCTTGGAGACCTGATATTATATTTAGTGTTTATCTCTATACTAGATTTTAAGCTGATCCAAATGAGTCCCACTTGACTGCTATTAAGAGAGTCCTTAGATATCTCTTATGGACCCAAGACTTAGGAATTTGGTATCCTAGGCATAGCACTTCCTTAGAAATTATAGGATATTCTGATTCAGATTTTGTAGGATGTAGAGTTGATAGAAAAAGCACTTTTTGAATATATCAATTTGTAGGGCAATCTTTAATCTCCTGGTTCAATCAAAAATAAAACTGTGTTGCCATATCCACTATATATAGCCTTAGGAATTTGTGTGCCCAAGTCCTTTGGTTAAAATAATAAACACTGGATTTAGGATTACCTATATAGACCATTTCAATCTTATGTGATAGCATTAGTGCCATCTGTATTTCAAAGAATCCAATCCAACACTCTAGGACTAAACACATAGATATTATTATGATTTATGCAAATCTATTCATTCAAGTGAATTCTGATACAAGTTATTTTTGATGATAATAAAAACCTATTATTTTTTTTATTCTTCTCCTAACAAATATTGGAGTTTCTTTCTTTTGTGTGTACTAACATATTTTTCAGGAAATTCACACTCCAAATTTCTGAAGATTTCAAGTTCATTTGTTAATGTTTACTGTAGGTGAAGTCCATATTTTTATTTTCTTGAGTCTAAGAGAGTGTGATTGTAAGTTGGATAATTATACACACATACACAATGGGGGAGTGAAAAACTTAATTTTTAAACTGATCGTACAGTACTATATTGGTTCGTTCGGGATGATCTGCCTTGAAATTTTTTCTAAGTTCATTTCATACAGTACAAAATAGAGTTCGTATAGGAGATTTTGAGGTATGAAATGCTCTGAGTTAGGTTCGTAAAGGATCGCACGGGATGAATCGTTCAATTTTTGAACTATTCGTATAGTATGAAATGGAGTTCTTACATGAGATTTTGCAGTACGAAGGGCTCTGAATTGGGTTCATTCAGGATCGTACGGGACGAATCGTTCAATTTTTGAAGTATTTATATAGTATGAAATTGAGTTTGTACCTGAGATTTTGCGGTACGAAGGGCTCTGAATTGGGTTCGTATAGGGTTGTATCGGACGAATCATTAAATTGTTGAACTATTCGTACATTATGAAATAGATTTCATACATGATATTTTGTGGCACGAAGGGCTCTGAATTGGGTTCGTATGAGATCGTATGAGACGAATCGTTCTTTGAGTTGAACTATTAGTGCAGTTTGATGTTAGATCGTACAGGATGATCTGCATGCGTGAAACTTGAAAATTTTAATTTTTGGACGGTTTTTCTTATCCTAAGTACTTAAGTATCTTAAAAATGACTGAAGGGTAGTTCCTTCTGTGAAAATATTTTTGAGAGTGAAAGGGAGAGTGTTTGGGAGTAAGTTTTGAGAGATCTTTGAAGAGAAAATTGTGAGGTGATTCACAAGGTTATCCAATAGTGAGGATCTCATTGTTTATACTTCAAGCATGTTCCTAATCTCCTTGGAGGCTCTTGCAAGAGGATTGTTTGAGAGGAGTCCGGTTCTTTACCATCACTTAGAGGGTGAAAAAGGACGTCCGGTTCTCTGCCATCACTTGGAGGGTGAAAAAGGATGATTAGTTCTCTGCCGTCACTTGGAGGGTGAAAAAGGATGATTGGTTCTCTGCCTTCACTAGGAGGGTGAAAAAGGATGACGGTTCTCTGCCGCACCAGGTTGGTGAAAGAGAGTTTGTAAAGGCTTCTCTGCCTTGCTGTGGGGGTAAAAGGAGAGTCACTTGAGTTTAGTGCAATACCTAGAGAAGGAGTCTCTAGTGAGTGGATGTAGGTCGTGTTTGACCGAACCACTATAAATTCTGGTGTTTTCTATTCTTATTATTTACTTTTTCGCATTGTTACTTTTATGCATTTTATTTTTCTATGGTTGAATTTCTGTGGTTGAAGAAAGCATTAAAAAGCACTCTGTTCGTACTGTACGAAGTGGAATCGTATTGTACGATTTTTTTAAGTTTTTAAATTAAAAATTTTCCAAAATTCTAAGAGAAATTTTTAAAAGGACCAATTCACCCCCCCCTCTTAGTTAGCCTAGGGATGTAAGTAGTAGGTCTAACAACCTATTCGCACTTTTAAGTGGTATCAGAGCCAATTTTAAAAATCACTGTTTAAAATACTTTTTGAAATTCGATCATGGGTAATTTTGGAAACCAAAAAACTTTAGAAGGTTACTCGATCACAAGACCACCTTTGTTTGACAATATCCCATTTGATTTTTAGAAAACTCGCATGTCTACATTTCTATAATCTCTTGATTATCATATGTGGATGTTAGTACAGGAAGGTTATACTGAACCCACTAGAATTGTAGAAGGAATTAGAGTTCAAACACCTTTTGCTGATGGACTATAGAAGAACGTGATTTAGCTCAATTGAATAAGTGTTTGAATAGTTTCTTTTGTGCTTTGAAATTAGAAGACTACATGCGTGTTTCTACTTGTAAATCAAGAAAAGAAATTTGGGATAGACTTTGCATTACATATGAAGGTACAAATAAAGTGAAACAAACTAGGTTGAACATTTTTTTGCACGATTATGAACTATTTTGAATGAAACCAAATGAATCAATCTCATACATGTATACACGTTTTACACATTTAGCCACTTCATTGCATGCTTTAGGTAGGGAATTAATGAATACAGAAAAAGTTAACAAGATACTTCGTTGGTTACCTACTGGTTATGATGCAGAGATAACTGCTATAATTGAATCAAAAAATTTAAATGTCTATTCTATTAACAATCTTCTTGGATCACTAATTGCTTACGAGCAATCTATGACTCAAAGATGGATTGATATAGAAGACAAGCGGAAGGAGAAGAACATAACTTTGAAGGTGGATGATTTAGATAGTGATCAGTTACTACCTGAGGATGAAGAGGGCATTGCCTTAATGACAAGGCAATTTAAGAGTTTCCTAAAGAGGAAGCAGAGAAGACGCCAACAATGGAACAAAGGTAAGTTCCATAGAAATGCAAAGGCTTCTAACGATGTTATTTGCTATGAATACAGGAAGCCAGGTCATATAAAGACTGATTGCCCCAATCTCAAGGGAAATCCTAGCAAGGAGAAGGCCGAGGAGAAACCAAAGGAAAGGAGTAAAAAGAGACTTCAACGAGCATTTTGGGCTGACTCAGCTTCAGATTCCTTAAAAACTGCACCAGAAGAGGAAGTCACAAATTTATGCTTGATCGCTGATAATCTTGATCAATCAGATCAAGAAGAGGTATGTGACTTAAGTTATGATGAACTGTTTGAAGTTTCTGAACGCATACATTCAACATATAGGAAACTAAAAAAACTGCATGCTAAGTTGAATTTGGATCATTTAGAGCTGCAGAAAGAATATGAGATCCTCTAGAAAGACCATACATTAATTGATAGCAACCACATGACTATATTGGATGAATATGATGATTTAAACAAACAACATGAACTTTTAAAATCATCACATACAGAACTTGAAAATGATTTTAAAACTTATATGGATGAATCAGATACTAGAGAGCATTATTTGAAGATTGATAATTCAAATCTAGAAAGTGCTAATGCTTATCTTAAAGTTCAGTTAAAAGCACTTAAAGAAAATAGGAAACCACCCAAACTTGAAGATTTTCACAAAATTTACCACAAGTCAATTAGTTTGAAATCAAAGAGAAAATCTTGTAGGATAAATAGATTGGTGAATCCTTTTCCAGGTGTGAAGTTTTTTTCTTGTGGTATGATTGGACATATATCCCACACTTATATTATTCATCATAGAACATATTTAGTGTGGAGACCTAGGATGCATAATACACAACATATCACACATGCATTTTTTTAAAAATTGTCTAGAGGTGAACCCAAATTTGTTTGGGTTCCCAAGTCTAACATTTGATATTTTTGCAGAAACACTCTCACACAAGACCTCGTGAGAGTATTTTGTACCTGGACGGTGGCTGCTCAAAGCATATAACTGGAGATGCAAATCAATTTATAATGCTGGAAGCTAGGAATGGAGGCAAGGTTACACTTAGAGACAGTACCACGAAGAGAGTGGTAGGTATAGGTATAATTGGAAATTCTAGAAATTTTGTGATTTAAAATGTACTGTTGGTTGAAGGCTTAAAACATAATTTGTTGAGTATAAGTCAATTGTGTGACAAGGGTTATCATATAAAATTTTTGCCTACTAGTTGTATTATTAGTCAAAATGGAACCGTTGTGTTAAATGGTGATAGAGTTAATAATATTTACATGCTAGATTTAAATTCTATAAATCATTCTACTGCTCTTTATTTTAAAACTGTATCTGATGAATCATGGTTATGACATAGAAGGCTTTGTCATGCTAGTATAAGAAATCTTAGGAAAATCACCCAAAAGGAGCTAGTTAGAGGAGTACCCAAATTAGACTTTACTAAAGATCATTTGTGTGATGCATGTCAATTAGGAAAACAAGTCAAATCCTCCTTTAGTTCAATCAAGAAAATTAGGACTAGCAAGCCCTTAGAAATTCTTCATATGGATCTTTTTGGACCTGTTAGTACTTTAAGTTTAGGAGGAAAAAGATTTAGGTATGTAATTATGGATGATTATTCTAGGTTCACCTGGATTAGATTTTTGAATCATAAGAGTGAATCATTTGAAGAGTTTAGAGATTTTGTCACTTGCATTTAGAGAAAACTAGGTTTTGAAATAGTAACTATCCAAAGTGATCATGGGGGAGAATTTAAAAATGAATTGTTTGATGATTTTTGTAAATCTCATGGGATTGAACACAACTTCTCAGCTTTTAGGACACCTCAACAGAATGGAGTTGCAGAAAGAAAGAATAGGACATTAATTGAAACTGCTAGAGCCATGTTGGCAGAGTATTCACTTCCAAAATATTTCTGGCCTGAAGCAGTTAGCACATCGTGCTATATACTGAATAGGGTGTACATAAGGTCTAAGTTAAATATGATACCCTATGAACTTCTTAAAGGTAGAAGTCCCAACCTCTCACATCTACATGTTTTTGGATGTAAAGTGTTCATTCATAATAATGATAAAACTCTCTTAGGAAAATTTAATCCAAAATCTGATGAAGGAATCTTTCTAGGTTATTCAAGTGTTGGAAAATCCTATGGAATTTTTAATAAAAGATCATTGGTAGTTGAGGAGACCACTCATATTGTTTTTGATGAATCTTATAATAGTGAAGGGTCTAAGTTGGATGAAGATGAGGTTGAGGTAGTAACCCAAAAACTTGAAAATCAAAAAGTTGAAGAAATTGTTGAAAAGGAACAAGAAAACCAATTGCCTAAAGAATGGAAATTTATAAGAAGTCATCCTAAAGAATTAATTTTAGGAGAACCAAGTGAAGGAGTTAGGACTAGGCATGGTTTGAGGAAAGAAGTAAATCATTCAGCTTTTATTTCAATGATTGAACCCACTAATATAGATCAAGCACTTTTGGATGAATTTTGGATTTTGGCTATGCAAGAAGAATTAAATCAATTTAAAAGAAATGATGTTTGGGAGCTAATTGAAAGGCCAAAATATCAAAGTATAGTTGGGACTAAGTGGGTATTCAAAAACAAAATGAATGATTTAGGAGTTGTTATAAGATATAAGGCTAGATTGGTAGCTAAGGGGTATAATAAAATAGAAGGGATTGATTTTGAGGAGACATTTTCCCTTGTAGCAAGACTTGAAGCAATTAGGGTGTTATTAGCCTTTGCCTGTTTTAAAGATTTTAAATTGTACCAAATGGATGTTAAAAGTGCCTTTTTGAATGGGGTGATAGAAGATGATGTTTATGTTGAGCAACCTCCAGCTTTTGAAAATTTTAAATTCCCAAATCATATTTTTAAATTGAAAAAGGCATTGTATGGACTAAAACAGGCACCTCGAGCATGGTATGAGAGGTTAAGCACTTTTCTATTAGAAGGATCATTTATTAAAGGAAGTGTGGATACCACTCTATTTTTGAAAAGAATTGGAAATGATATACTCATTGTATAAATATATGTGGATGACATCATTTTTGGATCAATTGATAAAATTTATGTGATGAATTTTCAAAAATAATGAGTAGTGAATTTGATTAGTTTGATGGGTGACTTGAGTTATTTTTTTGGTTTTAGCATAAAGCAAAATGAGGAAGGAATTTTTCTTTGTCAATCAAAGTATGTTAATGACATCCTCAAGAAATATGTAATGGATAATGCTAAACCTGTAACTACACCCATGAGTTCCTTAGTATTATTAGATAAGGATCCTAAGAGAAAATCTGTTGATCAAAAGAAGTTTAGAGGAATAATTGATAATTACTTTATTTGACAGCTAGCTGACCAGATATTATGTTTGGTGTTTGTTTTTATGCTAGATTTTAATCTGATCCAAAGGAATCACATTTGACAGCAGTGAAAAGAATATTAAGATATCTTTTGGGAACTCAAAATTTAGGGATTGGTATCTGAAGAATAGTTCTTCATTTGAAATAATTGGATACTCATATTCTGATTTTGTAGGATGTAGGGTTGATAGGAAGAGTACTTCTGGGACTTATCAATTCATTAAAAATTCTTTAGTATCTTGGTCCAGTGGAAAACAAAATTTGGTAGCACTTTCTACAGATGAAGCATAATATATTTCCTTAGGGGGTTGTGTTGCATAGGTGCTTTGGTTGAAATAACAAATGGTTGATTTAGGATTTTCTATTGGTACAATTCTAATCTTTTGTGATAATATAAGTGCTATTTGCATTTCAAAGAATCCTATTCAACATTCTAGAACAAAGCATATTGATATAAGACATCATTTTATAAGAGATCATGTAGCGAAAGGGAAAATTGAACTACATTATGTCACTACTAAAGATCAACTTGTAGATATTTTTACAAAACTCTTAGCTTTTGACACTTTTAGCATGTTAAAGATAAGACTAGGTGTGATTGATCTTAATGCTTGATTGAAAATTCTGCAAATTTTATTTTGTATATGTTCGTTAGTTTATTTTTAGTCTATTGTGTTTTGTGGTTATCTTGTGTGTCTTATTTAAAAAATTAAAAAAAATTTTATCTTGTGTTAGTTTTTATTTGAGTATTCAAAATCTGTAGAGTTAAAGTGACGAAACTTTATTTTCTTTGTCTATTCATACTGTATGATTAGGTAATCATATTATACGATTGAAGAAGTTTCGTCTGTACAAATGGGAGGGGTTCACGGTTAGTATCAGTTATTAGTGTTGATCATCTCGGATGAACACATTTTCGTCAGTACGATCCATGTGTCAATTTGGATAAGGATGAACCTAACCATCGCCTGAATGATCCTTTAATATCCTGATCATCCCGGATGAACACGTCATCGTCTGTATGATCAGAAAGTCAAAAATCCTGTACGAAAGGATGCCTTGGGACAAGCATTTTACGAAAAACCGTTTCATTTTTTACCACTTTCGTTCATCCAGGATGAAATTTGATTTATCCCAGATGAAATTCATTTCGTCTTGTACAAAATGGTTTCGTACAGTACGAAGTATTGCTTTTCTATAAAAAAAAGGGTTATTTTCTTTCATTTCACTTTCATTTTCAAACCTTTCAGAGCATAGAATAGAGATGTCAGGCAGTGGAAAGAGAGTAAGAGTGGCTAGGGGATCATCATCCAGGAGGGATTGGGATGACAACTTTTTGAGTGCTCAATGTGAGGAGGCATACCTTAGGTATGCCACATCTAAAATTACCCATTCCCGCATTTTACTGCAAGAGAATTTTCACTTTGCAGTAATGCCACTTTTTTATTCTACCCAGTTTTCTTTTCTTCTTACTCTTATCTATGAATACAACAAAGATTTCTTCCATGTATTTTTAGCCAATATGACTTTTAATCAGGCCCATAATATCATCTCTTCCTATGTCCTAAAGCAAAGAGTCGAAATTACCAAGGAGGACCTTAGAGAATATTTTTATTTAAGAACTCAAGGGGTATGGGCACACACTCTATCTTCTCGATCAGACTACGATTGGTCTGAAGTAAATCAAGTCATTAGAGGTATAAGCCAACCTACTCATGTTCCTCGAGTTGACTCCTTACATCAAAATGCTCGAATAATACAACATTTTTATAGGACATCCGTCATTACCAAGGCTGGAGATAGAATAAACATGACCCCTCTTCTTTTTTCTATCACTTACCTGATTATGTCTGGCCAACCCATCGATGTAGCTCAATTAATCTTGGACTATATCTTTTATCTCACCGATATTGGCCATTCTAGTATCAAACGAAAGAAGAACATTGCCCTAGAACATATTTTCTGTTTCATTCTTGAGAAGAAGTACAATTTAATCCATCCTGACGGACCTTCTGAACTCTCACTCTATTTTACTGATGCTTCTTTTCGAGCACTGTTTAGGAAAGATGGAAATGTTGATAGTTCTGAGGACGAACCTGCTACTGCACTTGCACCTGCAGCTGGACCAAATCAAGACTTCTTTTAAGATATGGTCCAGTGGTTTGATAGGCTTGATTAAAGATTTGATCATATAGAGGCGCACCTGAAGCAGTAGGATGATCAGTATAAAGAGGATAGGGGGTGGATTAGAGGATAGTTTGATTCTATGAACACCAATATTGCGACACTCAATAGCTATTTTGCTATGTTTGGTGTTCCTCCACCTCCTCCAGATGAAGGTCCCTCAGGCTTTTAGATTTGTCTTCTTATTACTTGGCTTAGTTGTTATTTTGATGTTCTATGAGCTGTTATTGGTTGTGCTTGTTGTTCTTGTTAGTTATCTTTGATTGTTGTATGGATTTTAGCAAGCTTAATCTTATGAAATGTGATTGAATGTAATGCTTGCTATGTTATATGTTTTAATCTAGAAGTAATGAAAAGGTTCAGTGTTTTTATGCATATTATTCTGCGGAAATGATTATGATTGGAAATTTACTAATATTAAAACACTTGACTGTAGTTGATTAAATTTCTAAAATGTTAATTGAATTTATATTACAATAGAAAATTCTGTGCATAAATTTAAATCCTCAAAATATTTAGATTTTATTATGATTTGGTGTAGATTAGAAGATCTTATTTTATCTTATTTAGATATGTGTTACTTAGCCTAAATTATTATATATTTGATGTCTTAATATTACTCTTAAAATCTATATCAAAGTGTTCATTATTGTGATTGTGACCAAAGAATATTGTTGTTGGAAAGAATTTTATGAAATGAAAATCAAAAGAGCAAAGCTTGAAAAGATGCACAAACTGTGCCAAACAATAAAGCTTGAAAAGATGTGCAATGTCGCCAAAAATTATAAAGAGGCACAAAATTAGCCCAAATATTGACTAAGTGCACAAAATGTGCCCCTTCATTTTAAAAGATATGGAATGTCGCCAATTATTCATTCCTTTAACATTTTCTCCAAGTCCACTAATCAATGATTGTCACTTTTGACTTAGAAATTTTGATAATTTTATTTCATCTTTTGTGCAAAAATTATGGTTACTTAATCTGTCTAATACATTACTGTCATAGATCAATTTTTCTTCTCCTTATTATAGTTTGCAATCTAGACCTTTTTGAGTCTTTACTTTTTGCATTTGATTTTACTATTGTAGTTAATCTTCCTTTAACATTATTCAAATTCTCAACTCTTTTGAGTGTCTTCCCTTTTTGTTGTTGTCAAAAGGGGGAGTGTTGTATTGTTTGAATTACTTTGAGTTGTTTTGACTTGGAGCATTTGGCTTAGCATTTGGCGTGTATTTGTACTTATATGTGCTTGTGTATGTGCTTATGTGCTTGTGTATGTACTTATGTGCTTGTTTATGTGCTTACTCTTATTTGTTTTCCTACTCTTCCCTTTGCTTATTCCATGTTAGATCATCTAACCTCCATTGTTTTTCCTACTCTTCCCTTTGCTTATTCCGTGTTAGATAATCTAACCTCCGTTTATCCCTTATTTAGGATAGGTCATTTCTTTAGGGGGAGATTAGGAGATCATTTATTTAGGGGGAGTGTTCATTTAATGGAAGCTTAGGAGAAACATGAATTTAATTGTTAAATCAAATAATAAATATTTTGCCATCATAAAAAAGGAAGAGATTGTTATGATTTGTGCAAATCTGTGCATTCAAGTGAATTCTGATACAAGTTGTTTTTGATGATAATAAAGCCTATTATTTGTTTTATTCTTCTCCTAACAAATATTTGAGTTTCTTTCTTTCGTGTGTACTAACATGTTTTTCAAGAAATTCACACTCCATATTTCTGAAGACTTCAACTTCATTTGTTAATGTTTACTGTAAGTGAAGTCTATATTTTTATTTTCATGAGTCTGAGAGAGTGTAATTATAAGTTGGATAACTGTGCAGACACACACAATGGGGGAGTGAAAAACTTAATTTTTAAGCTGATCGTATAGTACGATATTGGATCGTACAGGACGATCTGTATTATATGTCCTCCTCAACGAACCTATCTGCCTTGAAATTTTTTCTAAGTTTATTTTGTACAGTACAAAATAGAGTTCGTATATGAGATTTTGAGGTATGAAATGCTCTGAGTTAGGTTTGTACAGGATCGTATGGAACGAATCATTTAATTTTTGAACTATTCATACAGTACGAAATGGAGTTCGTATATGAGATTTTGCGGTACGAAGGGCTCTGAATTGGGTTCTTACAGGATCGTACGGGATGAATCGTTAAATTTTTTGAACTATTCGTATAGTACAAAATGGAGTTCGTACATGAGATTTTGTGGTACGAACGGCTCTGAATTGGGTTCACACAGGGTCGTACGGGATGAATCGTTCAATTATTAAACTATTCATACAGTACGAAATAGATTTCATACACGATATTTTGCAGTACGAAGGGCTCTAAATTTGGTTCGTATGAGATCATATGAGACGAATCGTTATTTGTGTTGAACTATTCATACAGTACGATGTTAGATCGTACGGGATGATCTGCATGTGTGAAACTTGAAATTTTTAGTTTTTGGACGATTTTTTTTGTCCTAACTACTTAAGGGTTTTAAAAACTGACTGAAGGGTACTTCCTTCAACGAAAAGCTTTTTGAGAGTGAAAGGGAGAGTGATTGGGAGAGTGTTTGGGAGTAATTTTTGAGAGATATTTAAATAAAAAATTGTGAGGTGATTCACAAGGTTATCCAATAGTGAGGATCTCTTTGTTTGTACTTCAAGAATCTTCCTAATCTCCTTGGAGGCTCTTGTAAGAGGATTGTTCGAGAGGAGTCCGGTTCTCTGCCATCACTTGGAGGGTGAAAAAGGACGTTCGGTTCTCTGCCGTCACTGGGAAGGTGAAAAAGGATGATCGGTTCTCTGCCTCACTTGGAGGGTGAAAAAGGACGATTTGTTCTCTACCTTCACCAAGAGGGTGAAAAAGGATGACAGTTCCCTATCGAACCTGGTTGGTGAAAGAGAGTTTGTAAAGGCTTCTCCAGCTTACTATGGGGGCAAAAGGAGAGTCACTTGAGTTTAGTATAATACCTAGAGAAGGAGTCCCTAGGGAGTGGATGTAGGTCGTGTTTGACCGAACCACTATAAATTTATGTAGTTTCTATTCTTACTGTTTACTTTTCTGTATTGTTACTTTTACACATTTTATTTTTCTGTGGTTGAATTTCTGTGGTTGAAGAAAGCATTAAAAATCACTCTGCTCGTACTGTATGAAGTGGAATCGTACTGTACAATTTTCTTAAGTTTGTTAAATTAAAAATTTTTCAAAATTCCAAGAGAAATTTTTAAAAGGACCAATTCATCCCCCCTCTTGGTTAGCCTGAGGACGTAAGCAATAGGTCTAACAACCTATTCGCACTTTCAGATATAAGGCACCATTTCATTAGGGTCCATGTTACCAAAGGAGATATAGAGCTACATCATGTAGCCATAGAAAATTAACTTGCTGATATCTTTATAAAACCACTAGCTTTTGAAACCTTCAGCACCTTAAGAACCAGATTAAGTGTGATAGATATTCATGCTTGAAACTGATATTTTCTATTTCTAATTTTTTTGTTTTTATTTATTTATATATTTGTTTCTATTTATGTGTTCTTATTTTATGCTTTTAATTTTCTATTGATTTCCTTCAGTGCTTTAAGAATTAGATCACTGCTCACTTTTGATGTTGATTTTGTTTTTTAAATGACACTTTATCCTTATTTTTATTTAGTAGCATGTAAGCAGTGATTGACTCCTCTAAAATAGTTAAAGGAAGAAACATTGATGATTGTTTCTCTTCCTTTAACTCCTTTAGTGGTGTATTTCCTTTTTGAATCAAGATTTATTTCAAATTAAAAATTAGAATTTGAAATAGAGATCTATTTTATCTTTATAAAGTAATCTATCTCATATTAATAATGTTCCAAGTCAATAAATCTTATTTAGGTTTTCTTAATCAAGTCATTTGTATTTATCATATGGATAGGAATCTGTTTTGTGGTTTACTCTTCCTTTTATAAGAGAATGAGTTTATCCTCTCTCATATTTGGAAGATAATCTCACAACTAAAAAAATTTTTAACGGTTTAGAAAGGAAGCAAGCATGCAAAAATAAAAAGAGGCATAAAATGAGCCCAAAAATTGAAAAGATGTGCAATGACTGCCAAATAATTATAAGATGCATGAAGTGCATCAAAAATCAAAAGATATGTAATGTGTACCAAAAGCTGATAAAGTGGCACAAAATGAGCCCATTAAGAGTTAGCTTGCCTTTCTTTCAAATCTTTAAAATCTTAGAAGACTCCCTGTGCTAATTGATATCTCCTACACTTGAATTTGAAAATCTTAATTTCTAATTAATCACTTTGCAATATTATTCCATTAGATGTTTTTCTGAAACAAAGTTTGAAAAGATCATTTTTTCCTATCTAATTTATTTTCTCATTTAGATTTTAGTTTAAAAAGGATTTTGACTTGTAAGGAGTCTGATCTAGGGTTAACAAGATCATTTTTTCTAGCCTTTCTAAATTTTAGTGTTGTCAATTAATTTCTTACTTGTTTTTTAAATATAATAATGAGGTAAATTTATTATTTACTGGTAGCAAATTGATTAAAAAAATATTGATTTTGTCTTATCATTATTTTTATTATATTTTTTGATTTGTTTTCTATCATTTTTTGCTTGATTTCTATTTTTGAACCCTTCCTGATCGTCACATGTCATTCTCTAAGTTCTTCATTTTTTGTTCACATCATCTGATACGATTCTGATAGTCATGTATGATCTTAACAAAAATCACCTCTATAATCACAACACATCCAACGACTGATATTAATTAATTATTAATGATCATCCTGTACGATTCATATTTTGTACTAGATGATCTGCATGGAAAGAGTTATTAGAAAATTTGAATGCAGTTGGTCCGATCCATTATGACAAATCATCTAGTATGATCCATGTGTTCGTCATGTATGCTCTAGCTAATCAATGATTTTTACAGGTTGACTCTTCGGGATGATCGTCCTGTGTCTAATCATCCAGATAATGTCTGATCGTACTGTATGATTAGACTACCTTTTTTGACCGATCATCTGGTCAAATTAATTGCACCATATCGTCTAGTATGATCTCATGATTTTTTAGTACGATATGGCCAATTCTGTATAAACAACCTAAAATTAGGGTTGCTTCTTCACTGAAAATATTCCACCTCTCCTTCTCTCTTACTTGAGCACAATTACTTCTATAATAGCTAGTGGCAAAAGGTCCAGAGCACTTGTTGGTAGCTCATCTAGGCGGGCTATCGATCCTCATTTCACTAAGGAAGTTGATGAAGCAACTTACAACCGCTATAAAAATGTTGGCATAACCCCTCCAAAGATTATCAATCAAAATGTTTTGAACTTTTAGGTACTTAATCTGTTTGTTAGAACAACTCTTGGTTTCCTTCTTACACTAGCCTTTCCATTTAATTCTGAACTCTTGTTTAAATTATTTGCCAACCTTTGCATTAACAATGCTTTTACTTCTTTACAATCATATGTTAATTGAAGGCCTATATAGATTACCTATCAGAATTGTCATGATGTCCTTCACCTTTCTACCACTGGAGACAAGATCCATATCTTGGCTTCAGATCTTAATTTTAATTGGGCTCCTACTAACAACGTTCTTATGGAAACTAATGTCAACTACCATGTAGCCACCACCACCACCTCCTCCTGATCAGGGTCCCTATGGGTTCTAGTCTATTTTTTTTATTTTTGTTGTTATCTTTTTTGTGATGTATTTACTTTTCTCTATTTAATATTTTCTTTTGCCTCCTTTTTATGATGTCAAAAGGGGGAGTAGTGTATTATTTGCATTCTATATTTTAATGAAATTTACTTTGTTCTATTTTTACTTATGTCTTATATTTCTTTAAAAATAAAAAAAAGAGAAAAATAAAATTAAAAAAAAGGAAAAGATAAAACTTTCCTTGCTCTCATCATTTTAAACAATAATATTTGCCATCATCAAAAAGGGGAAGATGTTGAAATCCAGGATCCCGAGCACTTAATTTTAATGGTGACAACTAATACTTAATGAGTACATATAGACTTCCTTTAGATTACAGATGCTTAATCCTTGTATATGAGCACTAACATTTCAGGTCAGATGCACACTGCTCAAGATTACTGGAGACTCAAACCGGGTAGAATAGGATGTTGAGGAGTCTGTAACTTTTTATTTCTTTATTTTTATTTTCTTGAGTCTACCACAGAAGCATGCATATGAAAGGAGCAACCATGCACACACACAGGGGGAGAACTATTTTTTAAAATAATTAAATTTTTTTAAGCAAATTGTACTGTACAATTTTGGATCGTACTGTACGATTAATTAAAAATACTCAGGCTAACGGCTAATTTTCGAATGATTAAGTTTACAAACTTATCGTACTGTACGATAATATATAATTGAGAAACCCTAGCCGCCAGAATAAGTTTGGTAAGTTTTTGAATTTGATTTTCTGTACTGATCGTACTGTACGATACTGATCGTACTATATGATTAATTAAAACTTACCAAAATTATCTCCCTAATCAGGAAATAAACGTTGGTTTCTAATTTATATGTCGATCGTACTGTACGATCATATATCGTACTGTACGACTGACAGAGACGATTTTATTCATCCTAGAGATCGTACCAGACAAAACCAAGGTTTTTTGTTCTGTTCGTCCTGGACGATATTCATATCGTACAGGACGATATCAAGAAATGAACTATTCGTACTGTACGACAGGTGGAGTGCTGGACGATTATCAGGATGATTTCATTCGTCCCAGAGATCGTATCAGACGATCCCAAGAATTTTTATACTATTCATCCTGGACGATATTCGTATCGTACAGGACGATATCCTGAAAAACACTATTCGTACTGTACGATTAAATGAGTGCTGGACGACTGACAGAGATGAATTCTTTCTTCCCGAGGTTCATCCCACAGTTCGTCCTGTACGAACAGTACGAATCAACAGTATCGTCCTGTACGATATACATATCGTACAGTACGATATGAATAAAATTTGATAACTATTCGTCTGTACTCGTACTGGATGGAGCTGTAATTGAACTGATCGTACTGTACGATCCTAGATCGTACTGTACGAACAGAAACACTAAAGTTGAAACTTTTAGGGTTTTCTGAAGCCTGATATAAAAACAACTTAAAATTTTCTTTAGGGAGTTGTTGATCTATCCTTTTGCTGTGAGAGGCTTGGAGGAAAAAGAAGGGGATTCGGTAGAGAGAAGTTTTTGGAGAGATCTAGGGCTTGAGAGAGGAAGGTGAAGGTGAGCTTGAGCGTGAGGGAGAAGTAGTGTGAGGGGATCACACGGTGGCTCCAAGCTAGCTGCATGCTTTGCTCCTCTTGTTGCTTTGGAAGCTTCAAGAAAGTTCTCGAGGGAAGAGTCACTTCAAGATCAACATCGCCAAGGTACTCTGCCATCTCCAGGAGGGAGAAAAAGGAGAAGGTCCGTTGCCGTCACCAGGAGGGTGACATAGCGTTTGGTATTCCGCCGCAATGAGGGAGGTGAAAGTGAGTATTGTAAAGGCTTCTCCGCCTTGCTGTGGGGGCAAAAGGAGAGTCAACTTTTACTAGTGCAAATCCCGGAGTAGAGGACTCCGAGGAGTGGACGTAGGTCAAGTGACCGAACCACTATAAAAATCTCTGGTGTGTTTTTTCCTGTTTACCGTACTTTACTTTTCATGCTTTTAATTTGTGCGTTTAATTGCTTGGTGAAAAATCAGTATTTAAATCTTGTGGTGTAAAATCTAAAATTGAACTATCAATTTCATCGTTGTGAACGTTGTATTTGCTTCCGTACATTATTCGTTAAATTATATTTTGAAAATACAAAAAATTAGAACTCTTGTGTAGGGTTAAATTTTTAAAATACCAATTCACCCCCCCTCTTGGCGCATCTCGTACTTTCAAGTGGTATCAGAGAGGGGTTTCAAAATAGTGTTTTAGAAAACCTAGAAACGTAAGATCCATGGCTCAATTTGGTAACCGTAACACTGCGGAGGGTTATTCTATAACTCGTCCACCTTTATTTGACAACATACCGTTTGATTTTTGGAAAATACGCATGTCTACATTTTTACAGTCTTTAGACTATCGCATGTGGATGTTAGTCCAAGAAGGTTATTCTGCACCATTTCGTATGTTGAATGGAATTAAAACTGAACTGTCATTTAATGAATGGAGCATTGAGGATAGAGAATTTGCACAACTAAATGCTAAATGTCTAAATTATTTCTTTTGCGCATTAAAATCAGAAGACTATATGCGAGTATCAACTTGTACTACTGGTAAACAAATTTGGGCCAATATCACATACGAAGGAACTAGTGAGGTCAAACAATTTAGGTTGAACATACTGCTACATGATTACGAACTATTCCGCATGAAACCTAGTGAAACTATATCTGCCATGTACACTCGATTCACCCAGATTGTAACATCACTGCATGCTTTAGGAAGAGAGTTGTCTAACTCGAAAAAAGTAAACAAAATACTGCGATGTTTGCCTAGCTCATACGATGCTAAAATTACTGTAATAACTGAGTCAAAAGACCTGAATGTTTATTCTATTGATAATTTGCTTGGGTCACTCATTGCCTACGAGCAAGGAGTGAGTCAACGACAAAGTGATGCAGGTGAAAAGAAGAAGGAGCGAGCAGTGGCTTTAAAAGCAAACAATTCTGAAAGTGACAGCTCAGCAGCGGAGGAAGATGACGACATAGCCTTGATGACTCGTCAGTTCAAAAATTTTCTGAAAAGAAAGCAGCGCCATCATCAAAGCAATTGGAACAAAAGTAAGAACTCAAAGTATACTAAGGTTGCATCTGAAACAATTTGCTTTGAGTGCAGGAAACCCGGTCATCTCCGAGCTGATTGCCCCAACATCAAAACTCATCAAACCAAGGAGAAGGGTGAGGAAAGATCAAAGTTCAAGAAGGGCAAATTTAAGACTCAGAAAGCATTTTGGGCCGACTCTGCCTCAGAATCATCGGAAGAAGAAGCAGAGGAGGAGGTAACGAATCTGTGTCTTATGACTAATGATAATCTTGATCAATCAGATCAAGATGAGGTATGTCAACTGTCTTATGATGAACTGCTTGTTATTTCTGAAAAAATCCATGACTCGTATAGAAAATTGAAGAAAAAGCATGTTAGTCTTAATACTGAGTTTAGTACTTTACAAAAGGAGCATGCTAATGTAGTAAAGAATTTTTCTGACTTAGATAAAGATCATATGTCTTTGCTTGATGAATACGATGCATTAAACAAGAAGCATATTGAGTTAACCACTGCACACGATACCTTGAAATCATCACATGTTGAATTAGATAATGCATTTAAGGAACTAGAAGAACTATCAGGGGAACTTAGTAGTAGTAAGCATGCATTGAGATTCAAATATGCTAGTCTTAACCAAGAGAACAAATTTTTAAATGAAAAACTTCATGCATTCGAGAATAACAAAAAACCTCCCATGTTTGCTAAATTCTTTCAGCCTCCACCATGTGAATCATCTCATTCAAAACCAGCACGGCATGCATCATCCAAACCCAGAAATAGGCACTACCACCCTCGTAGATTAGTGAACCCATTTCCAGGTGTTAGATGTTATTCTTGTGGCATGCTAGGTCACATAGCCCGCACGTGCTCAATTCACTATAGGATACATCTAGTGTGGAGACCTAAATCGCATTCATCACAGCATAACATGCATACATTTCATTCATATAAGCATAGGGTGGAACCCAGACACACTTGGGTTCCCAAAGCTAATCCGTGATTGACATTGTAGGGATGCTCTCACAAAAGACCTAGTGAGAGCATGTGGTACCTGGACAGTGGCTGCTCGAGACACATGACTGGAGACATGAAGCAGTTCGTGACACTGGAGGCCAGGCCAGGAGGCAAGGTAACTTTGGGAGACAACACCACCAGAAAAGTGGTGGGCTCAGGTATCATTGGAAATACTAAAAATTTAATTATTGAGAATGTACTTTTAGTGGATGGTTTAAAGCACAATCTTTTAAGTATAAGTCAACTATGTGACAAGGGCTTTGATATAAAATTTCTATCTAACAAATGCATGATTAGTTTAAATGATTCACTTGTGTTAGAAGGAAAACGTATAAACAATGTTTACATGTTAGACTTGAACTGCATTGAAACCTCAAACTCTTTGTGTCTGAAAACAATAGTAGATGACTCTTGGCTATGGCATAGGAGACTATGCCATGCTAGTATGAAAACACTTAGGAACATCACTCAGAAAGACTTAGTTAGAGGCATACCAAAGTTAGACTTTACTAAGGATCATCTCTGTGATGCTTGCCAATTAGGAAAACAAGTTAAATCTTCATTTCATGCAATTAAAGATGTCAACTCCACTAGCCCACTAGAAACTCTCCACATGGACCTGTTCGGACCTGTTAGTACAGCCAGCCTTGGAGGGAAGTTGTATGGGTTTGTAATAGTAGATGACTACTCTAGGTTTACTTGGGTGAAATTCCTAGCTCATAAGAGTGAGTCATTTGAAGAATTTAGAATTTTCTCCACTTGGATTTAAAGGAAATTAGAATGTGTAATTTCAACAATTCATAGTGATCACGGTGGGGAATTTGAGAATGATAGATTTGAATCTTTTTGTAAAGAGGTTGGAATAGAACATAATTTCTCTTCTCCTAGAACTCCTCAATAAAATGGAATAGCAGAAAGAAAGAATAGAACTTTAGTTGAAGCTGCTAGGGCTATGTTAGCTGAATACACTCTCCCTAGATACTTTTGGGCAGAAGCAGTAAATACCGCATACTATGTGTTAAATAGGGTGAATGTTAGATCCAAACTTAATAAGACACCCTATGAGTTGCTTAAGGGTAGGACACCCAATCTTTCCCACTTACACGTTTTCGGTTGCAAATGCTTCATCCTAATCAATGGCAAGTCACCCTTAGGAAAGTTCGATCCTAAATCTAATGAAGGGGTTTTCCTAGGCTACTCATCGGTAGGTAAAGCCTATAGAATATTCAATAAGAGAACCTTAGTAGTAGAAGAATCCACCCATGTGGTATTTGATGAATCCAATAAGACATCTGAACCTAATCATGAAGAAGAAGAAGTTGAGGTTATACGGGGAGTAGAAACCATTACCATAGAGACTAGAGCGGAACCTCAGGAACATCTACCTAGAGATTGGAAAATTTCTTCTAGTCATCCTAGAGATCTGATCTTAGGAGACCCATCAGAGGGGGTAAAAACTAGGCATGGACTTAGGAAAGAGGTTAGTCATTCTGCATTCATATCTATGATTGAACCCACGAGTATAGATCAAGCCTTATGAGATGAATTTTGGATCTTGGCAATGCAAGAAGAGTTGAACCAATTCGTTAGGAATTATGTATGGGAGTTAGTCAAAAGGCCTAAAGAACAAAGTGTGGTTGGAACTAAGTAGGTCTTTAAAAATAAGATGAATGACTCTGGAATAGTAGTAAGAAACAAGGCTAGGTTAGTAGCGAAGGGGTATAACCAAATTGAAGGAATAGATTTTGAAGAAACCTTTGCTCCGGTAGCTAGACTAGAAGCCATCAGGGTACTATTAGCTTTTGCTTGTTTTAGGGATTTTAAGCTGTATCAAATGGATGTCAAGAGTGCCTTCCTGAATGGAGTAATCAAGGAAGATGTGTATGTGGAGCAACCTCCGGGGTTTGAAAACTCACAATTTCCAAACCACGTGTTCAAACTGAAAAAGGCACTATACGGGTTAAAACAAGCACCTAGAGCCTGGTATGAAAGACTTAGTACGTTCCTACTAGATAGAGGCTTTGTAAAGGGTAGTGTGGACACCACCTTATTTTTGAAGAAGGTAGGAGTTGAAGTACTCATTGTTCAGATTTATGTAGATGACATCTTGTTCGTATCGACGGAGAAAAGCTTATGTAATGATTTTTCAAAAACAATGAGGGACGAGTTTGAAATGAGCATGATGGGAGAACTTAGTTACTTCCTTGGATTTAGTCTAAAACAAACGGAAGGTGGAACGTTTCTTAGCCAGTCTAAGTACATCAATGATATTTTGAAAAAATATGAAATGGATAATACTAAGGCTATGAATACACCCATGAGCTCTAATATTCAATTGGATAAAGATTCCAGTGGAAAGTCTGTATATCAAAAGAGGTACAGGGGAATAATTGGATCGCTTCTCTATCTGACTACTAGTAGACCAGATATAATGTTTAGTGTGTATCTCTGTGCCCATTTTCAAGCTGATCCGAAAGAATCTCACATGACTGCTGTCAAAAGGATTCTTAGATATCTTCTAGGCACCCCGAACTTAGGAATTTGGTATCCTAGACACAACACTTCTTTTGAAATCTTAGGATACTCAGATTCAGACTTTGCAGGATGTAGGGTAGATAGAAAAAGCACTTCTGGCACTTGTCAATTCATTGGACAATCATTAGTTTCATGGTCCAGTAGGAAAAAAAATTCAGTAGCCCTATGCACAGCCGTAGTAGAATATATAGCGGTAGGTAGCTGTGTTGCACAAGTTTTGTAGTTAAAATAACAGCTTGTAGATCTAGGAGTACCTGTAGGAACCATTCCGATCATGTGTGACAACACTAGTGCTATTTGTATATCCAAAAATTCAATTCAACACTCACGAATCAAACATATAGACATTAGACATCATTTCATTAGAGATCATGTAGCCAAAGGAGATATTGAACTGCACCATATTGCTACTGAAGATCAATTGGCTGACATTTTCACAAAACCATTAGGTTTGACACATTTAGCACTTTAAGAACCAAATTAGGTGTCATAGACATTCAGGCCTAATGTTAAATTAAAAAAAAAAACAAAAAAAAAACAAAAAAAAGGGGTTTGTGTTTGTTATGATTTGTTTTGTTAACATAAAACAAAAAAGAAAAAAAAAAGATTCCTGATCCTCTTCCCATGTTGCTCACAAACTTTGATATTCTCTGACAATCGTACTGTACGATACACTATCGTACTGTACGATAAGGTTCAAATCACTCCAATCTCAGCCGTCCATTCCCATTCACGGTCCAGATCTTTCATACCTTATACCTATACGATACACTATCGTACTGTACGATACACCTGTTCGTACTGTACAAACACTTTTGGTCAAAAGTCGTTCAGATGACTCATTGGGACGAACGCCTCACACTCACGTTCGTACAGTACGATACTGATCGTACTGTACGATTTGACTCACTTTTCTGAAAAGTCGTCCAGACGACATTATTGCGCATATCGTACTGTACGATACCCAATCGTACTGTACGATATCTCTCAAATTCTATAAAAAGGGAGGGATTCTTTGCCTATTCTCCTCACTCTTAATCAATCTGAATTTCCTCATTCCTCCAATCCTTTCTTCCAAAATGTCTGGGTCCAGTAAGCGCGGTCGAATGATCGTCGGGAGCTTTTCCTCCTCTCGGCGTTTTGATGATCATTTTCTCTCCGCTGCGGTCGAGAAAGCGTATATTAAAATCAAGGAGGCCAAGTTCACTCCATCCCGCATGCTCAATCAAGCCGCCCTAAATTTCGAGGTGATGAATCTGTTCGCCTCCACTAGCCTTCAATTCCTTCTGACTCTTGCTTTTCTGTTTCACTCCGAACTCTTGTTTGAGTTTTTTGCCAATATCCGAGTCGACCTCGAAAATACTACTTTCACGTCTTATGTTTGTAAACAGAATGTCGTTATCACCGTCAACGACATTGCTGAGCACATCGGGCTATCCACTGACGGCCCTCATCCCCAATCCATGATCTCCCACGACTATGATTGGACGTCAGTAAATATGACCCTTAGAGGTATCCCCTCCAATCAACATCTACCCCTGGTCTAAACCTTAAATCAAAATGCCCGCGTTATCCAGCATGTCCTACGCACATCCATTATACCTAAAGCTGGAGACCGCATCCATATTACTCCACTACTTTCTATCGTCACTTATCTAATAATGTCTGGCACAAAATTTAATGAAGCCCAAATGGTGTTTGACTACATTCATACCTTGTCTGCCTTCCGATATCCTGGTGCCCATCGTAAACTGAACCTTGCTTTAGGGCATGTCATAGGATACATCCTAGATGCAAAATACCAACTTCATTATCCGCTCCCTCCTGATCACCTTCCTATCTTCTACTCGGATGCCTCCTTTCGTATCTTGTTCCATCGGGGGGCCGCTCCCGTCGATCCTGAGTTTGATGACGAGAAGGCTGCTGCTCCTACTGACGCACCTCCGCCACCACCAATCCAACCACCTGGCCTTGCTTCTCCCGACTACCCTCACGACGACATTATTCGACGACTTGATTGTCTGGAGACTAGGTTGGATGCCCACATTGCTCAGCAACATCAGGAGCATGACACGGATATGAAATGGTTTAGGGAGCGCTTCACATCGATCGATCACCAGTTCACCTCCCTCCATCAGTACCACCAGTTGTTTCCCGACCCTCCACCACCACCTCCGGATCAGGATCCAGATTTTTAGGTTTTTGTAGTTGTTTCTGTTTTCTGTTTGTTATCAGTGTAGTTATTTTTTCTTTTTCTTCCCTTTTTGGTGTAGTCAAAAGGGGGAGACTTTTCTGTGTGTTATTTATTCTGTTTTTGCTTACTATTAAGTGCTATTAGTTGTTTATGTTCTCACTACATTTATGTTTTTTCTATCTTGTTGTTTTATTTATGTTATAATATTAATAAAAAAACTGTTTCTTCTCCTCCTATTTAAAAATTAATAAGCTACTCTTCTGAGGGGGAGCTAAAGAAGTCAGAACATCTGCCCATCAAAAAATATTATTTGACACCATCAAAAAGGGGGAGATTGTTGAAATCCAGGATCCCGAGCACTTAATTTTGATGGTGACAACTAATACTTACTGAGTAAATATAAACTTCCTTTAGATTACAGATGCTTAATCCTTGTATATGAGCACTAACATTTCAGGTCAGATGCACACTGCTCAAGATTACTGGAGACTCAAACCGGGTAGAATAGGATGTTGAGGAGTCTGTAACTTTTTATTTCTTTATTTTTATTTTCTTGAGTCTGCCACAGAAGCATGCATGTGAAAGGAGCAACCATGCACACACACAGGGGGAGAATTGTTTTTTAAAATAATTAAATTTTTTTAAGCAAATCATACTGTATGATTTTGGATCGTACTGTACGATTAATTAAAAATACTCAGGCTAACGGCTAATTTTTGAATGATTAAGTTTACAAACTTATCGTACTATACGATCCATATCGTACTGTACGATAATATATAATTGAGAAAGCCTAGCCGCCAGAATAAGTTTGGTAAGTTTTTGAATTTGATTTTCTGTACTGATCGTACTGTACGATACAGATCGTACTGTACGATTAATTAAAACTTACCAAAATTATCTCCCTAATCAGGAAATAAATGTTGGTTTCTAATTTATATGTCGATCGTACTGTACGATCATATATCATACTGTACGACTGACAGAGATGATTTCATTCGTCCCAGAGATCGTACCAGACGAAACCAAGATTTTTTGTTCTGTTCGTCCTGGACGATATTCATATCGTACAGGATGATATCAAGAAATGAACTATTCGTACTGTACGACAGGTGGAGTGCTGAACGATTGTTAGAGATGATTTCATTCATCCCAGAGATCATACCAGACGATCCCAAGAATTTTTATACTATTCATCCTGGACGATATTCGTATCGTACAGGATGATATCCTGAAAAACACTATTTGTACTGTACGATTAAATGAGTGCTGGACGACTGACAGAGACGAATTCTTTCATCCCGAGGTTCGTCCCACAGTTCGTCCTGTATGAACAGTACGAATCAACAGTATCATTCTGTACGATATACGTATCATACAGTACGATATGAATAAAATTCGATAACTGTTCGTCTGTACTCGTACTGGACGGAGCTGTAATTGAACTGATCGTACTGTACGATCCTAGATCGTACTGTACGAACAGAAACGCAAAAGTTGAAACTTTTAGGGTTTTCTGAAGCCTGATATAAAAACAACTTAAAATTTTCTTTAGGGAGTTGTTGATCTATCCTTTTGCTGTGAGAGGCTTGGAGGAAAAAGAAGGGGATTCGGTAGAGAGAAGTTTTTGGAGAGATCTAGGGCTTGAGAGAGGAAGGTGAAGGTGAGCTTGAGCGTGAGGGAGAAGTAGTGTGAGGGGATCACACGGTGGCTCCAAGCTAGCTGCATGCTTTACTCCTCTTGTGGCTTTGGAAGCTTGAAGAAAGTTCTCGAGGGAAGAGTCACTTCAAGATCAACATCACCAAGGTACTCTGCCATCTCTAGGAGGGAGAAAAAGGAGAAGGTCCGCTGCCGTCACCAGGAGGGTGACATAGCGTTTGGTATTCCACCGTACCGAGGGAGGTGAAAGTGAGTATTGTAAAGGCTTCTCCGCCTTGCTGTGGGGACAAAAGGAGAGTCAACTTTTACTAGTGCAAATCCCGGAGTAGAGGACTCCGGGGAGTGGACGTAGGTCAAGTGATCGAACCACTATAAAAATCTCTGGTGTGTTTTTTCCTGTTTACCGTACTTTACTTTTCATGCTTTTAATTTGTGCGTTTAATTGCTTGGTGAAAAATCAGTATTTAAATCTTGTGGTGTAAAATCTAAAATTGAACTATCAATTTCATCGTTGTGAACGTTGTATTTGCTTCCGCACATTATTCGTTAAATTATATTTTGAAAATACAAAAAAATTAGAACTCTTGTGTAGGGTTAAATTTTTAAAATACCAATTCACCCCCCCTCTTGGCGCATGTCGTACTTTCAGAAGATTGTTGCAAATATGGGCCCAAGTACTGTAATCTTGATGATAACAAACATTATTGTTTCCTTATCACTATTATTCTTGCATATCTATTTTGTTGCCCTACTCTTTAACATATCAGGTCCATAAGTCCACTGGCAATATAAATTAGTTCAAGATTGGATAGATTAGGGTTAAGTCTGTATGTAATTTTTATTTCAAGTTCTTTTTCTTTTCTTGAGTTAAATCATGTATCTGGTGGACACTAAGCTGAGTAATCTTGCATAGACACACACACACACACTCAAGGGAGTGAGTTGGTGAGTTAGTGTAATTTTTGAATTTTGAACACATCGAATAGTATGATTTGAATCATATTGGATGATCAGTTAAAAATAGAAAATCCTAATTAGGGCACCCTTGTTAATTAAGAGTGATTAAACTAATCATATTATACGATCCATATCATACAGGATGATCTGTTAAGATTATAAAAAATAGCCCCCAATCACAATTTAGGTAATATTTTATTATTAAAATTTTGTTCTAATCATGCAGGATAATTAGAGTCGTCCTAGATGATTTATGACAATCATACCTAAATTGATCCTATAATTAGGGGACTAATTATGGTAAAATTGCTCGATTAGATTATACAAGATGATCAATGATGATTGTACTGGATGACCAGAGAGATACATGGGATGATACTTGATTGTCCTGTATCATCCCAGATAAAAAACCATAATTTTCCTCTAATCATACCAGGGTATCATCCTGGATGACCTGAGGAATGTGTGGGATGATATTTAAATCATTGCCCATCATTGCCTTTTATACTGGATGATTAGTACAGTATCTTGAACTAATCATATAGTACAATCATAGAATCATACTGGATGATTAGTATAAATACTTTACCTGATTATACAGGATAATGTGAATCGTACTGGTTGAAAGGGTTATTTTGTACTAATCATACAGGACAATCTATTGATTGTATTAGACAATCTTTGATGGCAAATTAAAAATTAGGGCTTCTTTTGGAGGCTCACTATTTAATCTCATACATTATCATGTGAGAGATCTTTTACTATTGAGTTGATCTAAGAGAGAGCTTAGAGAAGGAAGAGAGAGAGAGAGAGAGAGCTTTGCTAGAGAAGAAAGGGAGAGATCCTTGTGAGGGGGAGTTGTGAGAGATTCACAAAGGTTACTCCAATCAAGATTTCCACTGTCTTCTTCAAGCTGCTTTCCTGGTTCCTTGGTGGCTTAGGGGGAGACATTCTTCAACATCATATCAAGGTTCTCTACCTACTCCAAGAGGGAGTAAAAGGATTCAGGTTCTCTACCTACTCCAGGAGGGAGTGAAAGGATTTATGAGGATCTTTGCCTTTACGAGGAGGGTAAAAAAGATTCAGGGTACTCTACCTCACCGGGTTGGTGGAAGAGATTTCTGGAAGGGCTTCTCCGCCTAGCTATGGGGGCTAAAAAAGTGACACTAAGAGGTTTAGTGTAATACTCAGAGGAGGCCCTCTAGGGAGTGGACGTAGGTCAGATTTGACCGAACCACTATAAAATTCTTTGTGTTCGTTCTTTTTTTTTTTCGTAATTTAATTTTTGCATTTTTTTATGGTTTATTATATAGATGAAAAACTCTGATTTTGTTATTGTTAAATTGATTTGCTTCTGCATCAAGGGTTTTAATTTTTATTAAAGAATTTTTAAATTACCAATTCACTCCTCTCTTGGTTAGTCTCAGGTTAGTTCTTAGAGGTTTAACAACCTTTGAACTTTCACTTCCTATGAGGAAGGGCAACATTTGTAATCATTTATAATGATTAGTGAAATTACTTCAACTTGGTGAGGCCCCATGGTTATTACCATTTTCGGGGTTTTCCATGCAAAAAATCAAGTGTTACTTATGACTTTTGCACCGATATCTCTTATTTGTGTATGTGCAAGATCTTTATACAAAATTAGGATGTTAAACTTGTTATTTCTCTATGACTGTGAATGTTTGGCACCCAACAAGTTACAAGATTTTTAATTAAGAAAGATAGAACGAGATTTAATGATACATAATTTCTCTAAATCTCGTTATGTTATTCTTTCTCACTCTCCCTCTCCCACAGTACAGAAAATTAAAAAATTCACTAAAAAAGAACTTCCCCCTAAAAGTTTAGCGAACAATTTATATATGTCCATTAACTGATATTAGCACCACGGTGTTGGGTTGTGTAGCATTATGACACTCCAAAATGAACTAATGTCATTGTGATTTACAGGTGCACTGCCAAAGTGCTTTGATTGAATTGACATGTCATTTTTGTGACATAACAATATCTAATCGCTCTGCCACGGTGCTTGAGCGATCTAGCACTATGGCAAGTCAGCAAGGTGGTGCCAATATCCTTTGGTTCTATGGTGATTTGCTCTTTATATTGGCTAGGCTCCCATGCTACTGCGGTGCTTTAGGTACTAGTGCTTCAAAGCCAAATGGTTCAAGCACCGCGATACACCATAATCCTCATGACATAACATGATAAATTTAAAAAATTCCCCCTTTAGAACCTTAAATTATCATTACAAAAATATAATAGGGTGTTAATTATATATACTTATTTTAATTTGAACTATTTTTTTCTATAAAGTGTTTAGTATCTTCTATGCAAATGTATCAAATTCCATGAGCATTTAAGAAGCAATTCCATATTTTAGAAGATTATTAATGATTTCTCTCCCTTGAATGTTATGCCATGCTTGCCATCTTTATATTCTCTTCATCACTTTGTCTCATCCACATATAAATTTGGATCCAACATAATTGTCAACCAATTATAAATTCTTGGTTGGTAGTAATGAAATGTATTTGCATATACAATTATTTAAAAGCTAAAGATATAGTTTAAACATTTCATTTTAGTAGACATTTTTCATCATTTTCTTAGAAAATAAGAAAGTATCAATTTATTTGATTTTTCATCATGCCATCAAAAGTCACAAGTATAAATCAACTTAAATGATCAACTGTGAAATTTCGTGCACTAAATTTCATGATAGTGACCTTAAAAATAGACTAAAGAACAACCATTCCAATAAGCTATACCATCTTGGTACTGAACTTCTAATTCTGAAACAACTTAATTGAATCTAATGCTTGCTTAAGAATAGGCAGCATCTTTGTTTCAGTATGTTCTTGCCCCCAAAAAAAAGCCAATAAGATGGTGCCAAACTAAAAATATAACTTTATCATTGAAGGAGATAATTATAATGTTATTAAGTTTCTTCAAAGCTCGGTTGGTAAAAGCTGTCTGAAGGAAGATTTTTTTGAGTTGGAGGATCTTTCCTTTCTAAAAGATTTTAATCAAGTCTTTATTTGGGATGATGTTAGCTCTAATAAGATTCCTCCTACTTTTTTTTTTCTTTGTTAAAAGAGGAATGTGATAGATTATCTACTACATAATTTGTATGAGATCTCTTTTATTAATGCTATTGCATCTTTTCAAAAAAAAAAAAAAAAACTAAAAATAACTTTGTGATTTCTTCTCATCTACATAATACAAATTATAACAAAGATAAACATTCCAAAGTTTCTTATAAAAGATTAAAGAGTGCAATAATGATCAATATTTTTAGCAGTTTAAGCACTAAATGCATTGCCAGAATGATTAAAGTGTTTTTTATCTCACAATCAATCCAAATTTAAATCCATTAATTTAGAATAATATTTTTACATTAGTTATCATTATTTAAAAAAACAAAATAGTAAAATTCACTTGGGAATGCCACCAACTTTAAAAATGAAAAAAAAGAAAAGAAAAGTGAAGAAGTATCTGTGTTCCAACCATGTTAAATAAAAGGAAAAAATTGACACAAATAAATAAATAAAATAGAGAGAATTCACAGAATAAACAAGAAATAAGATAACTAGATAACTTTGAGTTTACCTAGAACTCTAAATAATTAAATATGAAGGTTTGAAGTAATTTAAAGATGCTTACAACTCCATGACATTAACTTATTAAACAAGATAAAATGTCTAAACTCATGAGCTAACATGACTCAGTTATTACCAATTAAAAACACCCCCTATGTTTATACCTTAAACAAATTAAGGGTCATCTATCACATACTAAAATCTATCGTGATCATTTTTTTTAATTTTTATTATATTTTAAAACGTTTGGATTTGGTTTATATTATGCACAATATAAATTATTAATATATTGTGTTAATCTCAAAACAGATCAAAAAGTTTTGAAATTTATACTGCTCATGTTTTAGTTAAGATGTCCTAAGAAAGTTTTCTCACTTTCTTCTTCTTGGTGTCCAAATAAGAAACTACTTCATAGAGGGGAATATCTGCAAAAGCTGAAATAGCATCCAAGAAAAAAACTTAGGGCCAATTTTCAACTAGAATTTCTTTCCTCAACAATTGATTGCACCATTGAAGGATTATTAACATTATGAGACTTCTATGTTCATTGATTTTATATATGTTTTTTTTTTTATTTTGAAATAGTTATTGCATTCCTTTTGATGAAAATTATTTTTTAGTTATGATTGCTATACAGCACATAACATTGCATTGAATTGAAGTACCATAATAACACTTGAAGACTTTTTCGCCCGTCGCTAATTTTTGGTAAGGTGAGTGCTAAAATCGACCCAATCAAATTAGCTTTGCAATAATAATAAATGCCAAAATTCAAAAAAAAAAAAAAAAAATTGCCAACACTCTTTAAGGTAAATTTTTAGGCTCCAAGTCAATTTCTAAAATTATAGAATATATTGATGGGTTTACATAATTAGACTATTTTCATATAAATAAAATAATATGCAAGCCTATGGGGGTGTACATGAGCCAAATTTAAGCAAGTTTAAATATTTGTTGGCTCAAATCCTTTAGCAAATGAGTTAAAGGTATTTGTTTTTTGTTCAATTTGGTAAATTGCCGAGTCGTTCACGGCTATACAATCGACGTACTTGAAAGTAGGGGTATCAAATTTTGACACGACACGAAAACCCGACTCGAACCCGACCCGGAATTTTCGGGTTTCTCAAACGGGTCGGGTTCGGGTTGTAAAAATCGACCCGTTTGAAAAACGGGTCGGGGTCGGGTTGACCCGGCGGGTTGCCGGGTCAACCCGATAACCCGTTTAATTTAAAAAAAAACCAAATATTCAGCCTTTCCCCCGCCAGCTGCCCAGCGCGCCCGCGCCCGCTGCCCTGCTGCCCCGCCGCGCGCCCGCGCCCGCGCCCGCTGCCGCGTGTCCGAGCCAGCTGCCCCGCTGCCCCGCGCCCGCTGCCCCGCTGCCGCGTGTCCGCGCCCGCTGCCCCGCTGCCGCGTGTCCGCGCCCGCGCCGGCACCCGCTGCCCTGTTGCCGCGTGTCCGCGTCGCTGCCCCGCTGCCCGCGCCCTGCGCTGCCTCGCTGTCGTGCGGCTTCCCGTGTCGGGTCGGGTCAACCCGGCAACCCGCCGGGTCGGGTCCGGGTTCAGATTTTCGACCCGTTTTCCTACCCGGGTCGGGTTAGGGTCGACCTGTTTGTAACGCGGGTCATTCCGGGTTCGACCTGAACCCGACCCGTGACCTGAAATTGACACCCCTACTTGAAAGTTATTTATAAGTTTTGATGTATCGATATGGACAATGGATACATACAAAACACAACCTATAAATGCTTAATATTGAAGAAATATGACATATATGCTTTTCACATGATGTTGTAAATTAAATATTTAAAAAAATAAAAAATTTCATAATTATTGCACAAATTAAATAAAATATGAAATCGGTTATAAAATCTTAGCACTATAAGTTTGTAAAAAATAATGATACATTGTGATGCAAAAGTTTTTTTGTTACTTTTCATAAATATTTGTGTCGTCAAAGAGACAAAACAATAATGAAGCCTTATTCCCATTTAATAGAAAAAACTTTATAAATACCATTTAGTAATGAAGCCTTATTCGCAATTAATAGAAAAACCTAATTACCATTAGAAAAATTTCATAAATATTATTTATAAATACCATTTATTAATATTTTAATTAAGTTTTTAGAAGTTATTAAAAAACCTAATTTTTGCAAGAAAATTGATAAAAATTAATGATCACATAAACACCTAAAATAATAAAATAATATTATATAAATTAGATTATATGAAAAAGTCTCAAAATCTATGGGGAAAAAAAAGGACGATGACAACAACAACAATAAGAATAACATCAAGCTTTTATCTCCTTATACTCCATGTGTCATATTAAGAGTCAAATCTACCGTTAAAAATGGAAATAAACTTAAAAATTTTAAACCCTTTTTAAATAAAATCAGTATTATTTTCAGCTGAATTTTTGTAGATTTTGTAGCTGAAATTTTTGTCCATTTTTTGGTCAACCTAAATATATAGCACCAAAATTCATAGTTTTTTCTATAGTGGAAGAACCATCCTATGTACCCCCATGATATTGCGATCCTTATTCACCAACTACCTTCTAGTCATTCCTTTTGAAAAATAAGGAGATAGCTTACAAACCTAAAAAAATTTTTTTGGAATAAAAGTATTTGAAAAAATAAATTCTACAAGATTTTATGTATAAATACTTAAAAAGCATAACTTATATCATCAAAACTGAAAAAAAAAAAATAATAAGAATACAAAGAGTAACTTAGTAACATGAAGATTGTTTTAGCTTACTCAATCATCTCAAATCTCCTGTATAAATTAAGAAAAAATATGATATGTATTATAATTAATGCTATAGATCTATGGTGGCCATATCTCACATAAGTTTTAAGCTCAATATAGATTAAAAGCACATAAATACAATTGACTATATTGCTTATGGTCATGTAATGATACTTTTGAGTAGTTAAAAATTATAATTGGCCATTGAGGACTTGTTTATCCACCATTATTTCCTAGTATTTAATTCCACTTTGTGCTCATATTTTGCTCAATATATATAAAAAAAGGTAGATATCTACTCAACCATATATGCATCATAGATTGATACATTAACATTTGTCTTGTTATAAAGTTTTTTCTTCAATTGGTGCATAATCCTAGAGAGAAAGTTCAACTAATAAAAAAATAGATCAATATTTAAACTATATAAACTTACTAATACATATTGAATGTTTACGACCATTGATGATTTATTGGCCTATCTACTCTTTCCTTAAAAGTTAGGTGAATCACTTTGTGCTTTGTGGAGTCAAGAAATGATGGAGGGAAAATCATATCCATGTAAATTATCTCAATAATATTTACTTCTAATGTCTTCATGTGATCAACATACAAATTAGCACTATAAATATTATAAGAAAATGAAACAACTTAGTGAATGAATCTTAAATTTAGTTTGATGACAAGCCATAAAAAATATTGATGACAATCTTTTCATAATTAAATCATAAAATTCACATATTTTTATTTTATTAAAATTGTAATCTTTAAAATTTACAAACATATTCATATTTAATGCATAACAATCTAAGAATCTTAAACTTATAACCTAGACACATACATATTTAATTTGTTCAATTATCAATTTATATGCAACATCAGCTTTGGACTTTTTCTTGTAGGCTCATTCAACTCAAGTCTAGGCCTTTTCAATAATAATGACTTAGGTAACAAAAACTTTTTCTAAAATAGTAATATGCAAGTGCACATAATAAAGTTTTCTAAAATAGTAATACACAAGTACACATGTCATGCCAAGTAATGTAGAAGTAAGTTTAGTATCATTACAATGGAGAAATTTAAGTTCTCAGTAAGAAGCTTAATATTATATTCACTAAAGCTAGATTTATCTTACCATAGCTTAAAGGTTTGTGCAAGTGTAACCAATCAAACTATGCTATACAAGAAACGTGTTCTAAAGTTCCAAATAATCTAAACTTCAGATAGATAAGAAGTCATGTGCACATAGATTGCTCTACCAAATATGTACTATGAATTAGAGAAATATTAACTCCTCATCTCTATCAAGCTCTTTGGAGTTTTGGCAAAAGTCATTTGCTTCATCACATTTTTAACTTTCTTCTTAGCAATTCCAAAGTCCTATATGAAAACATATGTCTATATTTGCAATCTCTTTGTTCAATTTCCCATATTTATTTCACTACGCCTCCATTGAGGATGTAGATCATACTATATTCTAATGTTGTGCATGGTCTATACACAACTAAATTAAGCTCAAAGGAACAATAAACATCAATAAAAACACCTTAAGTGCATAGACCTATTCTATCGAGCATGTTGGATCAAGAAACATCATAAGCCTAGAAAAGAAAATTAGCTATTGATTAAACTAAACATAATCAGTAAATACTTCATTGTAAAAATAGAAATAGTTACAAGCTGAGTTTGAATTAAGAAAGATAGGACCATATTTAATGGTACACAATTGCTCTCAAACTCCTTGTGTTCTTTTTTCTCACACTTTCTCTCCCATAGTATAGAAAATGAAAGAGTACAATAAAAAATTGAGCCCTAACCCAGCCTCTCCCCTAAAACCTTAGACAAGAATTTATATTAGCAGTCCAATAACATATCTAAGCACCACAACATTGGGTTGTGTAGCACTACAGCTCTACAAAATGAACTAAGGCTGTGGCGCTTTACAAATTCATCATCGAAGTGCTCTGACTGAATTGACATGACTTTTCAATGGCATAACTTTATTAACTGCTCCATTGTGATGCTTGGGTGATTTGGCACTTTTGCACTAATGGTGGTGATTTGGCATTGCGGTTCTTTTCTCTCTATATTGGCAGGGCTCCCATGCTATTGTGGTGCTCCAGATACTAGTGCTTCGATGCCTAATGGCAAGGCTTCGGCCCTCTCCTCTCAATATTTTTCGTATTTTAGTGATGCGGTGCTCTAAAGTGTGGCACCATAATGCCACTTCAATCATAGCTCATTTCACCTTTATTATGTTAATTTCCTACACTAAATGATAATGTAAGGCAATTTTTATTGGAACATATGATTACTTAAAACATAAACTTTTTCAAATATCATTAGTAATTTTTTTCATTCTTATTATCATTTGTCTTATTTCTTGATACATTAATGTTTTGAATACATTCTTGATAATGTTTCTTTCAATATGCATCATCAAGAAGGTTGAACTTAAGGCGTAGGTGGTGACCAAAGGTGGGATGATGACCTACTTTATTTACATATAAACCTTTAGGATTGAAGAGTATGTAATACATTCTTAAATATGCTTAAGTCAATCAAACCACTTTATTAATTGATGTTTTTTTGTGGTCCTTAATTTTGTGGATCTTGATAACCAAAGAGGAAATGAAGGATAAATTCTTGCTCGATCTTTTACTGTGTGATTCTTGTTTTACTATTCATTATGTTAGTCAAGTTTTCAATAGTAATTATAAGATGATGGTTGAGGATTGATTCATTATATCATCATAACCAGCCATGATTGATGCACAAAAATGGGGTGTTTTTAAGAAATAACTTGTAGAACTTTAGGGAAAATTCACCTAATATGAAGATAATTTTGATGAATCTTTTTTCAAGTATTTATAGGATTGTCAATTGTATAAAAATTAAGTACTTTTAAGTCAAAATGGAGGAAGATTTGGAGTAAGATTCTTAACAGATGTTGAGTGGCATCACAAAAAGGTATTAAGAAATACTCAATAAAATGATAGTTTAACAAGTATGGGGCATTCACAGCTAAATTTTACTTATCATTACTTTTTTTTGAAATTGACTGCTTAGTATAATAGTCGAGTAGTAACTAATGGTGGGGGTGAAGGGTGGCTTGAATAGTGGTATCAATAAGATTAGAGGAGAGGGATGGGAGGTGGAGTTAAGAGATGGGTTCAAAGAAGTGAGAAGAAGGGGAAATCAAGACATAGCTTGGATGGTTATGGCAACGTTCAATAGAAGGAAATAATAAGTGTAGAAGAGGTGGGGGATTGGGCAAACCTAGTTCAATTTGTTTGATATTTGCAACTAGTCCTAAATATTTATTGCAAATCTCATCACTCAAATCCCAAATTGCTATGGTGAATTCATTTAATGGAGGATCAAGTTTAAAATACAATATTAGTTCATCTAATTAAATACCATCATAATTAGCAAGTTTTTTGCTTATGATAAACAAATTACCATCAACATCTATATGGGTAATACGCACTTGTATTTCAGCTTATTAATCTAGTTATCATTGATAATAGGTAAATCTATACCTAGCAAAAATTATGGGAAATCTATCACGTAGTAAAATTACAAAAAAAATTTGTGACAAGATATCGTGATCAAAATTTTGATTTTATTAAATCTTAAAGCATTTGGATTTGCTTTAAATTATGCGCAATATAAATTATTAGTATATTGTGCTAATCTCAAAAAAGTTCTAAAAGTTTCAAAATTTATCCTGATCATTTTTTAGTCAAGATGTCCCATGAAAATATTCTCGCTTTCTTCTTCTAGTTGCCCAAATTTCAAATTACTTTATATAGGGGAATATCTGCATAAGCTGAAATAGCATTCAAGAAAAACTTAAGGCCAATTTTCAACTAGAATTACTTCTCCTGAACAATTGATTGCACCATTGAAGGATTATTAACATCATGGGACTTCTGTGTTCATTGGTTTTATATAAATTTTTTTTTATTTTGAAATAGTTATTGTATTCCTTTGGATGAAAATTATTTTTTAGTTATGATCGCTATAAAGCACATAACATTGCATTGATTTGACGTACCATAATAGCACCTGGAAACTTGTTCACCCGTCGCTATTTTTTGGTATGGTGAGTGCCCAAATTCGGCCCAATCAAATTAACTTTTGCAATAATATTAAATGCGAGAACTCTTTATGGTAAATGTTTAGGCTCCAACTCAGTTTTTGAAATTATATTATATATTGAGGGGTTTACATAATTAGACTATTTTCATATAAATAAAATAATGTGCAGGATGTGGGGGTGTGAATGAGCCAAATTTGAGCGATTTTAAATATTTGTTGGCTCAACTCTTTTAGCAAATGAGTTAAAGTTGTTTATTTTTGTTCAATTTGGTAACTTGCCGAGTTGTTCATGACTACACAATCAACTTGAACATTATTTATAAGTTTTGATGTATTGGTATGGACGACGGATATGTACATAACACAACCTATAAATTCTTAGTATTAAAGAAATATGACACAAGCTTTTGACACGATATTATAAATTAGATACGTACATCGTCCGAATTAGTCTAAATTCTGGAAAGAAAATTCATTAAGATTTTAATATTATTAATAGAAGCATTGATCTAAAAATTACATTTTTTCAGCTGAGGTCGAGGGCAAATTATTAGGTCCGGTCACCAGACCTATCTCCACGTCCGGACGCCAATAGGAATACGCCATATGGCATCGATTTTTTTAATCTAAAACTTTTGTTTTATGTCTTTTCAGCCCGATCGGCCCGACCCAACCCGAAGATGTTTCAAATTTTGGAATACAAATATTGTGCACGAACCTTTTTTACATTTCACCCGACAGTTTCACTCGGTATCCCTCTCTCTCGTGCCCTCGTGCGGTTCTTCATTCTCTGGCATTTCCGATCTTGCAAGTTCCCGGCGGTAGACGACGGCGGTTGAGTTCTTCTGCATTTTAGAAAAGGTAAAGCTGCGCCTTAGTTGCGCCTTCGTTGCGCCTTCGTTGCGTTTATGGTGCGCTTTATGTAATATTTTTATTTTTAAGGTTTAATGTTTATTTCATATATACTAATTTGTTTAATGTGATCTTAAAAAATTTATGTTTTGTATGTTAACCTTTTTTATTAAATTTGAAAACCGTAACCGTATGAAGAGAAACCTTTAGTTGCGCTTTAGTTGCGCTTTGGTTGCGCTTTAGTTGCGCTTTGGTTGCGCTTTAGTTGCGCTTTGGTTGCGCTTTCAATCAATTACATAAATAGTTAAAATTAAGTATTAAAATTAGTTGCTCTTAGTTGCGCTTTAGTTGCGCTTTAATTGCGCTTTAGTTGCGCTTTAGTTGCGCTTTAATTGCGCTTTAGTTACGCTTTGTTAATTTGTTTTTTTTTTCAGATGCCGTATCAAAGGCCAGTAACTTCTCGATGCTATGTTACGACGTTCAGAAAAATTTGCGACGCATTTGTCGAGATAATTGATGATGAAGTTGAGCAAACCTTTCGAAATGTTAAAATTCATCAATTTCTGAAGTTTCCAGTTTTCCAGCAGTGTATACCACTTCTATTTGAGATTCTGAAATTTTTGAATGCTGCTGATGAAGGCTTTGTTGTGAATGGTCATTTGCTTAAATTCACTTCTGATGAGGTGTCATTGTTGACAGGTAAGCTTGTTAATAATGATTTTTTGAGATGATTTTATACTTTAAATTTACTATATTTTTCTAATTAAACAAAAATTTCTCACAGGTTTGCCTAACAGAGGTGATGAAATAAAATGGAAGGTTGATCCATTGACTGGACCTTTATCAACTGATATAAAAATAGAAATCACAAAATTAGATAGATTATCTGTTAATGCTACTAAGATAAAGACCTTTATAATGTTTTTGTTATCTAATCTTTTTTCCACTAAATAACCATAAAACTCCTAGAAGGTTTATATCTATAGCAAATAATGTAAATGAGTTCAATTCTATTAATTGGGCTGCATGTATAAGAAATTTCATGGTCAATGAATTCAATACAATTACTGACAAGTTTGCAATGGAGAAACCATTGGGTTACATCAATAGTTTTTTCCTCTCCTACTGGTAAGTCTCTTCTACTACATTTATTTCATTTCATTAAAGTTTTTAATGTTAATTTATAATGTTTTATTTGTGGTATTATACAGATTTGATTTTTGGAACACTTTTCCTGCAATAAACCATCCAATCCAGAATCAAGACCAAGGTTTCTGAGATGGGAGGGGAATACGGAAATGTACTATACACTAGAGAGTGCAACGAAGTTATTTAAATTTTTGAAGAACAATGAGGTAATTTTCAGAACAAAATATTAATTTTTTATTTAAGCGCAATTAAAGCGCAACTAAAGCGCAACTAAAGCGCACCTAAAGCACACCTAAAGCGCAACTAACTTATTTTAACTGTTTATGTTATTTATTTAAAGCACAACAAAGCGCAACTAAAGCGCATCTTAAGCGCATCTAAAGCGCATCGAAAGCGTATCTAAAGCGCAAAAACTTATTTTAACTGTTTATTGTTATTCATTGAAAGCGCAATTAAAGCACAACTAAAGCGCATATAAAGCACAACTAAAGCGCAATTAAATTATTTTAACTGTTTATGTTATTTATTGAAAGCGCAACTAAAGCGCATATAAAGCGCAATTAAAACACAACTAAAGCGCACTCGATACTTTCTGATATTAGTTTTATCTTTTTTATAGATTTATCTTGTTCTTCAGGATGTGACAAACGAGGTAGCAGAAGGATTGGGGGGTGACTTAAATGCTATTCAGAACTTGAAAAGCCGTCCTCATCTGCATCCCAGCAAATTTGCTTCACCAAAATATTTTTTCGAGCCCTTGCTGACCATCACAGTAGTAGGTACTTCTCGGGGATTTTAGCAAAATCCAACTGTCTAAAAACCCTCAAACTGTGAGAACACAATAATCCCATGGTATCATACTTCCTACAGGTGCATTGAATGTTACCTTCTGTTGCATCATAGTCAACCACCCAAGGATGTTGTTGGTCCTTAGTCTCTATGTAGTTGACTAGAAACTTTAAAGAATCAGTCGAGATGAAGTCTATGCTCATTCCTCCCACACCCTGTATAAACTCTTCCTCAAAAAATGAATATAATTTTCTTGAGTAAAACCTTGCAGCTTGCTTTAATATTGAGCTGGTCCTTATCATAGGAACAATTTTAGACTGACTGCATTTGTACTCCTCATCCTGCTCATTTCGCCGCCAATTCATCAGTACCTTTTCTAACCCAAGAAAACAATCAGTTAATGAACTTGTTGGCTTCGAAATGCCATGACACACATTATTAGTACACTCACTATGCTGCGTGGATAAAATGCCCATGCTAAAACAATCCTTATTAAAAGCTGTTGACCACTTTCTCCTTATCTTATAAAGATCCTTCAACAATTCATAGTCCTAAAGGTTCCCTTCCTTGATCATTTCAGCCCATGCCTCATCAAACACTTCCTCGGAATCACACTTCCTCATACACTTAAAGAAAAGACCTTTGGCTTTATTATTGCTATTGAAGATAGGTACTTTTGATGGAACCTTTTTGAAGATGTGCCATTGGCATAATCTATGACGAGTGTGAGGTAATGCATCTTCTATGGCCCTAGCCATAGCTTGGTCCTGATCAGTGAATATTGTTGTTGGATGTTTATTACCCATTATTCGTACAAATGTTTTAAACAACAATGTAAAACTTTTAATTGTTTCTTCTGACAAAAAAGCAACATCTAACAAAATGTTCTACCAATGATTGTTAACACCAACAAATGGTGCACATACAAAATTATACTTGTTGAGCCTATAGCTAGTATAAAAAATGACCACATCTCCAAAACATTCATAATCTATCCTGTCTCTCCCATCAACCCAGAAAAAATTTAACAATCTATCATGCTCATCAATTTGAACATCCCATGCGAACATATTGTCCTCAACTTGACGATCTTTAAATAATTGAACCAAAGAATTAGTGTCACCATTTTCAATCCTTGCTCTTTTCTCCTTTTGAATCAAATTATAGGCATCCCTCTTAGAGAATTCAATATTCTCAAATCCTCCAACTTCCTCTGCAAGGTAGGAATATGCATCAACGGTTCTAATTCCTGCATCTGTCATTGATTTTAGGACCGAAGCTTTTTCCTCAACAACATTCCTACATGACCTTAGAAGGTGTCGGTCGGCTGGGGTAGCCAATTCATGGTTGTGGGATTCAATAAATCTTTTGACATGCCAGTAACCATCTTCATCAACTATAAACCTCACCATAGATGGACAACCAGTTCTAACATCTGGTTTACTAAATCTCTTTGTTGAATTCAGATCAATACTTCGCTTGAAACCAGCTTTTGAGCAGACAAAGTTCTTAGATTTTATCTTCCTAGAATTTGGCCAGAAACTGTGATGATCCTTCCTCATGCTAAAGCCATTATCATGGGCATAAGTACAGTAACATTTATATGCTTCTCTCTCGTCTTTATAAACAGCCTGAGATGATAAGAAAACATCAGATCAGAAAGCGCAACTAAAGCGCAACTAAAGTGCAACTATAGCACAACTAAAGTGCAACTATAGCGTAATTATAGTGCAACTATAGCGCAACTATAGCACAACTAAAGCGCAACTAAAGCGCAACTATAGCGCATCTTCTACACCTTTCCCAAATCTAAAAACAATGTTTTTCTTCTTCCTAAAATAACTAATAAAAGTTCAACAACAAGATCTACGACTTTATTTACTTTTTCGCCTAAATCCTAGACTGACTGCACAGCTTTGTTTACTTCTAAGCTTTTGTGGAAACCATATAACCTTTTTTCTACAAAGCTTTGTTTACAAACTTCTACCTCGTATTTAATACAACTTGCACTGAGATTGAAACTTACCGATATGTTGAAACCTGAGGCTGATCCAGCTATGTTAACTTCCGATTCATTCATACCTCCGGTTTCATGCACCCCTTCCCCCTCTCTCTTCGGTGAGCTGTCCATCTCTTTTCTGCAATTTCCTACCTCATTTTTTCTTTAAAACTGCGGGTTTCTAAAATAGTGCCAACCCTACATTTAAAATGAAAATAATACTGGGTTGGGTCAGGCCGATCGGGCTGAAAAGACATAAAGCAAAAGTTTTAGATTTAAAAAAATTGATGCAAGATGGCGTGTTCCTATTGGCATCCGGACGCGGAGATAGGTCCGGTGACCGGACCTAATAATTTGCCGAGGTCGAGAGAGCGCCGTCTCGGGCATTTTTAGGGTTCCTTGTCCCCTCTTGCCATTTTCCCTTCGATCTCGATTTTCTGCCATGGTTTTAGTGGGGTTTTCATATCTGCGCTTGAGCTTTGGTTCCCTAATCAGTTTCTTGCCCGTTTCGGGCTATCTTCGTGGCGGGGGATTCTTCCTCCACGCCGTGGGGGATCATCAACGAACCGGTTGCCGGTAAGAGCAAAGGTTTTTTTCAACTTGATGCTGAAGGTCAGAAATCTCCATCTCGCTCTCGCTCTTTTAGAGATGTGCTTTCCGTGACATCCCAAACAGGTGAAAAACTTTCTTCGTTAACTCAAGGTGTATTTAACGGTGTCCCTACAGTTTTATTGTCTGATGATGAAGTGCTTCAACTTGCTTCCCCGTTTCAATTTACTTTGGTGGGTAAGTTTGGATTACGCAGACCTAATCTCGATTCGATCCGCCATTTTTTTGAAAATTTGAAACTTTCTGGTTTTTATTCTGTGGGTTTATTGGATTCGTGGCATGTTGCTATTCAAGTATCGAATGATTTGGACTATAGTAGGGTTTTTGCTAAAAGATCTTACTTCATTAACACTTGTCAAATGCGTATTCTGAAATGGACCCCTTTTTTGATATCAAAGAGGAATCGCCTATTGTGCCGATCTGGATCTCATTTCCTAATTTGCGCTTGCATTTTTTTAATCCTAAGGTCTTACATGCTCTCGGTTCTGTTTTTGGTAGACCGCTCCAAACCGATCAGGCTACCGCTTCTAGAACACGACCGTCTGTGGCTAGGGTTCTAGTGGAGGTTGACATTACCAAAAAACATTCGAAAGAAATTTGGGTAGGATCTAAAGCTTTTGGTTATCTACAAAAAGTTGAA
Source organism: Dendrobium chrysotoxum (assembly GCA_019925795.1). NCBI lineage: Eukaryota > Viridiplantae > Streptophyta > Magnoliopsida > Asparagales > Orchidaceae > Dendrobium > Dendrobium chrysotoxum. The sequence continues at coordinate 42,486,784 of CM034297.1, forward strand.
TTTGAAAGTGTCCCCGATTTTTGCTCACATTGTAAAATGCATGGTCATGCCTTGTCGGACTGCTTTAAATTTCATCCTGATTTAAAAAAAAAACTCTTCATCTCATGTTGGTAAAGCTAGTGACTCTATTAAGGAATATGTACCTATTGTTAAAAATCCAGACTTGCCCCAAATCGATCAAAGCGAACCATCTGCCCCCAAAAATTTGGGAAATGACTTTACTTTAAATGAGGTCTTGCCGAACAACAGTTTGAGTATTTTAAAAGATCAAAATGTCCTTGTTCCTAATGACAATGGTGGTGTTTTAAATGAGGTTAATATGGGTACCACTGATTTTGAGCATGAAATTATGCCTAATATTTTTGTTTCTGTTGATTCTATGCTTCTTAACAATGAAAAATCCAATTTGCCTATGTCTCCGCCTATTCTTCTTGTTGGAAACGACATGACTATGGATATGAGGGATTTAGAGGTCAATTCTAAAGATGTTTGTGAGGAAGGTGAATTTATTCCTAACACATCTGTGGACCCTAATTGTGTGGAACCTAATTGTGTGGAACCAATTGTTTTAATTGATAATGGGGATTCTATTTCTGCCAACAGCAATGAAACTTCCTCTAAGAATATTGATGAGGAAGGTTTTACTAAGGTTGGAAAAAAGAAAGTTAAACATGTTAAAATTACATTACAATCTACACCTCGTTCTAAAAGAGCTCAAACTAATCTTAAAGATTGCAATGGTTAAAGCTCTCATATGGAATGTGAGGGGGATTGGGGGGGCTGACTCTAAAATTAGAGTTAGAAATTTATGTAGAATTCATAATATTCAGTTATTGGTTTTAATTGAGCCTTTTATTGCTAATGATAAAATTGCGGCTACTGCTTCTCGTTTGGGTTTTTCAAATTTTTATGCTAACTGCTCGAATAAAATTTGGATTATGTGGACTAGTGTTATCTCTATGAATATTATCTCTGATTTTCAGCAAGTGGTTCACTGTCAAATTACTTGTTTTAATATTAAATGTTACTTTTCTTTTATCTACGCTACTTGTACCAGATTGGGTCGCCGCCCCCTTTGGGAACAATTAGCTGATTTTACAGTTAATACTAATGGTCCTTGGTGTGCTGGTGGTGACTTTAATGTGATTTCTAACGCTTCTGAAAGGGTTGGGGGCAATCTTCCTAACTGCAATGCTATGGAAGATTTTAATTCTATGATTTCCGATTGTAATTTGCATGATATTGGTTTTACTGGCAGTACTTTTACTTGGAATAGAGCTTTGATGTGGAAAAGGCTTAATAGACTCTTATTCAACAATGCTTGGATTGAGAACTTTAATTTAACTAGTGTGGAACATTTAAGTAGAACTCAGTCCTATCATGCGCTGTTACTTTTAAATATTAACTCCAATAGAACTTCCGGCCCTTCTTCTTTTAGATTTCAGAACATGTTGCTTTTACATAATGATTTTCTTAATATTATTCAAACTAACTGGTTTGCGCCTTTGCACCCTAATAACGATATCTCTGGTATGAATAGACTATGGGCCAAGTTGAGTCGTTTAAAACAAACTTTAAGATGGTGGAATAAAAATATTTTCAAAAATCTTTTTACCAATGTTAAGGAAGCTGAGAATAAGGTTAATGAATTGGATAAATTATATTTGGATCATCCTAGTTTGGAAAATCTTCTTAGTCTTAACGAGGCTAAAAGTGTTCTTTTTCAGTTCCATAATCAGGAGGAAGAATATTGGAAGCAAAAAGCTAATGCAAAAATTTTGTTAGAAGGAGATAGGAATACTAAATTCTTCCTTGCTATGGCTAATAAGAAAAGGGTTAAGAATTACATTCAAAAAATCACTAATTATGACGGTAGCTGTTATACTTCTGAAAATTTAATTATTAAGTCTGGAGTCGAGCATTTCAACAACATTTTCAATAATATAGGGAACTGCATCCCTATTGTTAACCCTTTCCTTATCCCTCACATTATTAGTGAGGGAGAAAACCGATTACTCATTGAAATTCCCTCTGAAGGTGAAATTTGGAATATTGTTAAGGATATGAAAGGGGATACTGTGGCTGGCCCTGATGGTTATACGACTAGTTTTTTCCAAAAAGCTTGGAATATTGTTAAAATGGATGTGGTTGAAGCGGTGAAAGAATTTTTTAATGGGAATCCTTATCCTAAGTTTTTTTCTTCTACTAATATTGCCCTTATTCCTAAAAAGGATGTCACTAATAACTGGAATGATTTCAGATCTATTAGCTTATGTTCTTTCTTTAACAAACTCAACTCTAAAATCATTTCTAGTCGCTTGGTTAATATTCTGTCTAGAATTATTTCTCAAAATCAAACGGGGTTTGTTAAAGGAAGAAGCATTTTTGACAATGTCCTTTTGACCCAAGAGATTATTCATGATATTAATGCTAAAGGAAAAGGGGGCAATATCATTTTCAAACTTGTTATTACTAAAGCTTATGATAATCTTAGTTGGGAATTTCTTTACAATATGTTGTCCCTTTTTGGTTTTAGCACTTCTTTCATTTTACTGGTTAAAAATAGTATAGAGAATAGCTACTTTTCTGTGATCATTAATGGGAGAAACCATTGTTTTTTCAAATCTTCTAAAGGTTTAAGGCAAGGAGACCCTTTGTCTCCTTCTCTTTTTATTATTGCTATGGAGTACCTTTCTAGGGGGTTGGAGGAATTATACATTAGACATCCGAATCTGTTTTATCATACCATTAGGGGTATCCCGATTACTCACCTTAGTTTTGTGGATAATTTTATCATCTTCTCTAATGCTTCTATTAATAATATTAAAATCTTAATGAATTTTCTTTCCCAATTTCAAGATATGAGTGGTTTGGCCATTAATAATGAGAAGAGTACCTTTATTGTAGGTAAATCTGTGACCCATAGTAGAATTAATGATATCAAAAGGATTTGTGGTTTCTCTGCTAAGTCTTTGCCTATTAAGTATTTGGGTTCCCCTATTTTCAAAGGCAGAAAAAACAATAATCTTTTTGAAGACTTGATTACTATATTTCAGAAAAAAATTTCTAATTGGTCCTCTAACTTCCTTTCTTTTGGGGGAAGGCTTGTTCTTATTAAAAGTGTTTTGAACTCTATCCCTATTTTTTTGCTTCACACTTTGAATCCTACTAAGTCTATATGTCTTAGATTAGAAAGAATGTTAAGTAAGTTTTTTTGGGGTTCTAGAACTAATTCTTCTAGCATTTGTTGGGCCTCTTGGAAGAATGTTTGTGGCATTTTTAATGAAGGCGGTTTAGGTTGCAAAAGTATTGTTGACACGGTTCATGCCTTTTCCCACAAATTATGGTTTTCTTTTAGATCTAATAATAGTTTGTGGGCCAATTTCATGAATGTTAAATATTGCAAAGACGTGCACCCTTTGTTTTGTAGTTACAAAAGAGCTGATTCTGTTGTTTGGAAAAGACTTTGCAACATTAAATGGGAAGCGGAATCTTTCATTCAATGGGGTTTAGGCAAAGGTGAGATTTCCTTTTGGAATGATAATTGGTTGGGTCCGGGCTCCATTGATCAATTTTTAAATACCCATACTCTTCAAAACATTAAGGTTAATAACTTTTTTCTCAATAATTCTTGGAATGTTAACTTGCTTTTGGAGTTTCTTCCTACTGATTTAGTTAATTTTATTTTGGGTATTCCTTTGCAAATGAATTGCAAAGATATTATTTTATTCAATTCTTCTAATTCGGGTAAGTTTCAGTTGTATAAGACTTGGGACACTTTTAGAGTTAAGCATCAGAAGTCTCAGATTTTCGCTGCTATTTGGCATAATAGTTTTCCTTTATCATATTCTATTCTGATGTGGCGTTGCTTGAAGGGTTTTCTTCCTGTTGATGATCTTCTTCAGAAAAAAGGTTTTGTTTTTCCCTCTAAATGTCAATGCTGTTCGAATCTTGAAAATATTCAACATGTTTTTGTGAATGGTGACCTTGCTAGCAAAGTTTGGAGATACTTTTTTGGGCTGGCTGGTAAATGCTTTTTCAATACTAATAGTGATGTTGGTTCTATTCTTAAATATTGGATGACTACTGTTAAAGGTCATATTTACAATTTATTGCCTATCATCATTATGTGGTATCTTTGGAAAGCTAGAAACGATTCTAAACATAACGGTATTAAGATGAATGCCAATCAAATTATTACTAACATCAAAAACAAAGTTTTGCAACTGTTTTCTGTTAATGTGATTTCTAGAAAGAATTTTTACAATTGTAGTACTATGGCTTTAAATTTCGGGATTTCCCTTGTCGGTAACAATGTTGATAAAAATGAGAGGATTGTTAGATGGATTAAGCCTTCACCTCCTTATATTAAGCTTAACACTGACGGTTCTGTTGGGCCTAACTATGCTGGTGCTGGTGGCATTATTCGTGACCGCTTGGGGTGTGTCCTTGCAGCCTCTCTTAACTACTGTAATGCTATCACTGCTGAACTTAAAGCTTTAGACTTTGGCCTTGATATCTGTATTAAAATGGGTTTCCACTTTGTTTGGATTGAGGTGGATGCTATGCTTTTGATTCAGATCATTGATAACGTGCTGGATGGTAACCCTCAAAATTTTTATATTATTAGGAAGATTAAAATGTGCCTTGCTAATCTCAACTATAACATCTCTCACATTTATCGGGAAGCAAATGCTGCTGCTGATTGGCTTGCAAAATACGGTTGTAAGCTTGACAGTTTTATGGAATTTACTATCATAAACCTGCCCCATATGCTTAAGGGTATTACTTTTCTTGATAAAACTGGCTTGCCTTACATTCGGATTGGTTGACGTTGGGTTTATTCTTTTCCTTCTCGTTATTTTGCTGGGTGGTTATCTCTTAAGTTGGATGTTGGGCTTTCCTTATCGTGAGCTATCTGGTAACACTTGGACTCTATGACGATGTTGGTGAGCAATATTGGCTTTAAATTTGTTATCCTCTACAGGTGCTGCACTGCTCTATCTGGGTGTTGTTTCTTACTGTTGGTTGTTGGCTGGGGGTTTGAGTATTACAGAACTTTAACTTTTATGGTTTGGGTTATTAAGTTTTGTGTTAAAATTCTATACTGTGACCAATTATATGGCGGTTTTCTTCATTGCGGCTGCACTATTTCGTGTTATCAGTTTGGTTATTTGATTCTGAGAAATTTTGGAGACTTTTTTGGGTATTGGAATAGTACCCTGGAACCGTTTATCCTTACTAAGGATCATCTTGGCTGGGAGTGTCACAGCATTTTATTCCTTATTCCTTTCAAGAAGGAGGTTACTTTCCTGACTCTTTTTGGCTGTTATTACTATACTTTTGACTTCCACATTATACTTTTATTATAATCATTTGTCGTGTTGGAAGGTGTTCTCTTTTGCAGGTGGCCGGATCGAGTTTTTGTTTTCTGGCTTGATCAATTTTGGTGTTTGGCTGACCTTTATTTCCTTTTTTTTAGCTTTATTTCTTTGGGCGCGGTCTCCTAGCCGCCCTAGAATGTTCTTAGGTTCTCATGTATTTTGGAGTAGTTGGGGAACTTCGGCTCATAAGGTTTTACTTTTCTTTTTGATTGTAACTCTTCGGAGCAGTAGTGAGCTGAAGGTCCTCTTAAGGACCTTGTATCCTTTTTTTATATATTAACACGGAAGCCCTGTCGGGGTTTTAACCAAAAAAAAAAAAGATATTTTAAAAATAAAAAAACTTCATAGTAATTGCACAAATTAATAAAATATGAAATATGTTATAAAATTTTAGCACTATAAGTTTATAAAAAATAATGATACATTGTGATGCAAAAAAATTCTATTATTTTTCATAAATGTTAGTGTCATCAAAGAGACAAAACAAAAAATAAAATAAAATAAAAGAGCTAAGTCTATGGCATCTGTGTGTGGCTGTGAGCTTGATGGAGTGCTCATATGTAGAGGAAGCAAATGAAGGAAATAAAATTGGGAACTGAAAATTAAAACTGTAAATTTTTAAATAAAAGGATACGTACATCGATCGAATTAGCCTAACATGAGTATCCAAAATATTTTTATTTTCTTTTAAATTAGGCGAGCATATTTTTATTCAATGTGTCTAAGACATGTCACATGTATGTCGTGCCATAAATGTATCAAACATTACATATTATTTTATACTAGAATGCATGCGGATCATAGTTTATATACAATATACATAACATCTTGTGTTTGTTCATTTATTCATATAAATAGAAATGCATGAACATATGAACATATATAAACATAAACATATATTAGTATACATGCACACATGCACATATAAGCATTTATATATCTTTAAAAAAACAAGTTATTATTGAGCCAACCAAAATTAAATAAGTCCTTGTGTATATTTATTTCGTTAAATGCTCTAACTTATAAAAATTATTCAAACTCAATTTTTTTACCTAGCATTAGCACAATAAAAAATAATAATGTTCTTATAGCATCACATACGTGCACGTATCATTTGGATTTGCAAGGCATGTTTTCTGCTCATAGGAAAAATTTTCAAATAATATAGTGATTAAAAAAAAAATTAAATTTAGATTCAGTTGCAACAAAAGGGGCACCTGGCCTTACCACGTTGGTAGCAGTTGCTTACACGGAAAAGTTAGCTGCCCCTTTCTTTCAAAATTAAAAAAAACAAAATCTATATTTTTCTTTGAATATGTATGGTCTGAACATTGCCAAAATAAGAGTAAGAAATTCATAATTACATTGCCAAAATATTTTTTTTTTTTTTTTTTGGGAAAATTGAGGGCTTAGCCCAAACTATATTGAGTAAAAAAGGTGTACAAAAAAAAGATCAGAAGAGAAATATAGGAGAGACAACCAAAAACCCAAAACAGAGGGAAGAAGAAAGAGTAAAACAAAATGGCAAAAATGACTGAGTTATCAGTCAAGGCCTGGACTCAGATATAAGATTCTTCAAGATAAGTAAGATCTCCTTTGGTTGCCCGAAGACCGTCCAAAAGGAGAGTGGCAGACGTCATCATTGTCCAAAGCCCAAAATTAGTCTGCCGAGAATAACCGAGGCAACAGGGGCAAGTCGAAAGGCAGCTGGGGCAACTCGAAAGGCAACAGGAGGCAACAACTAATAAGATGAAACATTCAACCAGCATATCCGTCCTCCAAACAGTATAATGATAGCAACGATCAATGATACCAAAAATTAGTAGCCTCATCAAGAAATTAAGGAATACAGTCCCAAAAGCAGCAGCCAATCCACAAGCAGCCAATCCAAAAGCAGAACCAGCAAAACAGCCATCTCAAGAGCTAGTTAAGAGTATTTCAGATTCATCTTGTCTATAATGAGCTCTCCATGCTTCCAACTTTTAATTTTAAGAAAAACAACTCTTTGAATCTTCTTGGAAATGGTAATGGCACAAGCAGACTACAAATTAAACTTTCTACTATTACGCTCTTGCCAGATAAAGTACACGGCAGCATTGATCATAAGAAACATAGCATTTTTTTGAGAGGTTCCAACGTGCAAACTGTCAATGTGATGGAGAGCTTGGAGAAGGGTCGGCCTAAGAAAAAAATTTTGAAAGCAAGGGATTACTTTGATCAAAACTTTGTAAGAATAATTACACTCAAACAAAAGGTGTGTAGCAGTTTCAGGTTGGTAGTGACATAGGGCACAGGTATGATTCAAAATCGAAATGTTCCTTTTCAAGAGAACATCAACAGTTTTCAGCCCTCCTAGCAAAGCCATCCAAGAGCAGGCCGAGAATCTAATAGAATGTTTATAGTGCCAGACAAATTTATGCCAATTGCAAGCTTCATTATTAACAAAAAACTCTGAGTAAAATGCATTAAAATTGGCATTCTCATCATTATCCCAAATTAAATGCTTAGTGGAATCGGTTTTGATGGGAATAGAGCGAATAAGATCAATCATTTGTTGACTGAGGTAGCCAGGCAAGCACCAATTATCATGGTTCATCCAATTAGCCAGAACCAAGTGCTGGTGACGCAAAGTGTTAGGCATCTGATCCGGGAAGGTGGAGGAAATGGTGCTATTTAAATACCAGTGATCCCACAGAATGGAAATAGGGCTGTTGCAGGTAATCTGAAATTTAAATTTATTCCTAGCTAATAGGGCCGTAGCACATATGCTCTTCCAGAATGTAGAAGGATGAGAGTGATTGGTTTTCCAAGGTGAACCATATCTTTTCCTAAGCCAGCAAGAGAGTAGATTGTCTCCATTATAGAATATAGAAATAGCACTACAGTTAAAAGCATATTTCAAAGAAAGAAGAGACGCAATGCCCAGACCCCCATAGGAAAGAGGTTTGCAGGTATTGGACCAGGAGATAAGGTGTAGACGTTTAGAATCTAAGCCACCATGATATAGGAATTTTGAGCATATTTTGCCAATAGTCTTGCAAATTGAATTAGGAATGCAAGAACCTCTCAACCAATAAGCCACCGTATTAGTGATAGTATACTTGATGAATTGAGTCCTACCTGCAAAAGAAAGAAGATTAGCTTTCCAGCCGGAAAGCACATTAGTAATTTTATCAACCAAAGGGGAAAAGTCTGAAATTTTTAGTCTACAGATGGAGAGGGGTAGGCCAAGGTAAGTAATTTTAGTGGAGATGTTGGTAATATTGAGGGCTTGAGAAATATTGGAACAGTTGGGGGAAAGAGGAGAGTAAAGGAGAGAGCTCTTATGAAGATTAAGGTGAAGACCAGATAGGTTGGTGAAAATATTGAGAATCCTCATGAGCTTTTCACAGTTGCCAGTATCAACTTTACCAAAAACCAAAAGATCATCAGCATAGCTGAGGTGGGATATATGATGCTCATCATTTTTGAATCCTTCAAAGCTATCAGACCCATTAAAATCATCAATGAGGCAAGAAAAAGCTTCCATAATAATGCAAAAAAGGTAGGGGCTTAGGGGGCAGCCTTGCCTTAACCCGGAGGAGGAGTTAAAGAACCCCTGTAAACTACCGTCAATACTGATGGAGAAATGAGTGCCATTGATACAAGCTTTGATGCAATTTATGAAAGTTTGAGGGAATCCTTTCTGAGCCAGCCGAGCATAGAGAAACTCCCTAGATACAGTGTCGAAAGCCTTTTTTATATCAAGTTTAGCACAGAAAAACTTGGACTTGAATTTCTTATTGCATAGACTAAGAATCTCCATGGCCAAGATGGGATTATCAGTAGGAAGTCTGTTAGCAATAAAGGCAGCTTGGCTCTTATGAATGATGTTGGGCATGATAGGCTTCATACGAGAGGCAAGAATTTTTGCAATGATTTTATGGAAGACATTACAAAGAGCAATGGGTCTAAAGTCTTGAATGCTTTCAACATGCTTATGTTTAGGGACTAGGACAATACCAGTAGCTTTAGCATAGATAGGAAGATAAGATTTACAAAAGAAAGATCTAACAGCCGAACAAAGCAAAGGACCAGTAATGCTCCACGTTTTTTTGTAAAATTCAAAATTAAAGCCGTCAGGTCCAGGAGCGGAATTGGAGCAGCCAGATGTAACAGCAGAATGAATTTCCTCATTAGTAATAGGCAAGAGCAGAGAATTTGCATCATTAGAGTCAAGCACTCGACCAGTGGGAACAGTAGAGATGTCTGAGTGAATAGGAGCAGGAGAGTTATAAAGATTTCTGAAGTATTCAGTGATACTATGAATGCATTCATCCTGATTCCCATTATCCCCCAAAATGATAGCCTTAGAAATACTGCTGTTTATAGAATTTCTTTTGCGAAGCTTAGAGTAGAGGAATTTAAGGTCTTCCTCGCCTTTAGTCAGCCATTTAACCTTGGCTCTTTGGATAGTCCAACTAGCATGAAGAGAGTTGTAATAAGCAAGTTCAAGATTGATCTATTTAAGCTTACCGTAGGCTTCCACATTAAGAGGGTCCTGATCCACCATCAATTGAAAGAATTGTTGTTGAGAAGAGAGACTTGCACATTTCTCAGAAATGAAATTTGAATTCACCCAGTTTTTAGCTTTGATTTTCCCCTTCAGTAACTTTAGTTTGCTGTATAAGCAAGAGATCGGGTTTCCTTGCACAGCTATAGCAAAAATATCAATAAGGATGTCCCAAAAATCTGGGATTCTACTCCAAAAGTTCTTATACATGAATCTTTGCTTGAATTTAGCCACATTATCCTTCTTGATGATGAGCGGAGTATGATCAGAAACTAAACTATTCATCACCCTATAATAAGTGTTAGGGAAAGATTCCTTCCAACAATCATTAGTGAGAACACGGTCAAGCTTAATGTGTATGAGGTTATCCACTCTCTGGTTAAACCAAGTAAAAAAATTCCCAATCGAAGGCATATCCGTCAACTTAGCATCAAAGATAAAGCTATTAAAAGGAGCTAGTCTGGATATAGGAATGATATTACCACCAGATTTTTCATTCTGAAAACGACAACAGTTAAAATCCCCTAGCACCAGCCACGGCGTGCTGCCAACAGATCCATCCGACGAAAATCTTCCCAAAGAAGGGAACGTTCCTCAAAGGAATTGGCCGCATAAACCACAGAAATGAGAAATGGATTCTGATTTGCAAAGGTCACATAGCCAGTAATCATTTGACTAGAAGAGTAAGAGGGGTGAAAAATGATTTTATCCGAGTTCCACTTTAACCAGATGCGACCAGGAGCAGCATGCTCAAAATTATTGAAGCTACCTTCATGTTCAAATACTTTGTGATTCAGACAAAACCAAGGATCATCAAGGTTAGAGAGGAGAATCCTATTTTCCAACAGGCAAATCAAGTCCAGTTCGTGATGGCGAACAAGGTTTTACAGCAAAAAACTTTATCAGGGTTGTTGAAACCCTTGATATTCCAAACTCTTAAGGCAGGCAGGGTCATGAGATATTTTGAGATGTATTAGGGCCTTTCCTGGAGCCCTTTCCCCTAGTGCTTTTGTGTGGCTGTACAGCAGACTTCGAAGAAGCAGGAGGAGGTTGTTTTATAGCAGGAGTTTCAGAGGTGGGAGGATGGGCTTGGCATAAGGCGTTGGTTGTGTCTACCATACCATGAGAAGAGGAGGATTCAGCATCTGCAAAATCTTGTAGGGCAGAGAACTTGTTTGGGGAGGTAATTTTAGGTGGGATGGAGACAGAGGGAGGAATGTGAGTATCAGCTGAAGAAGAAGTGATAGTAGTAGGGGAGTTTAAGTTAGGTATTGGTATATGTAGGTCTTTCTCCTCTAGAAAGGGAGCAGTAGAGGCAATGGTAGGTAGGTGGTTATTATCTAAGGTGACGGAATTTCCAGCAGGTTCATGATTAAGGGGGGCTAGGGGAGAGGAAGGAGGGGGGTTAATGATAGTCTCGGGTTGGGCAAAGGAGTTAGGTGGAGGGATTACCTTTGGGGTAGGATTTGGAGTAGTAGGAGGCTTCAGGAGGATGCCTTTAGAGTTTTGAGAGGGGAATCTGGGACGGCGGCTGATGCTTCTACCTCAAGCATTATTTGGATATTTTGCTAGATTTCGAATTTAATTTTTATTATATTGCATTTTCACTTTTTATAACATGGCATTAGAGATATTTTGATATGTGGAAAAGTGCACTCTCTATTATATGAGGAGGGCCCTAACTGTTCTATTTTGGCCCCATTTGCTTAAGGTAGATATGGGAGAGATTCTATCCCCACTTGCTAAAAGCAAGTGTGGGAGGTTATGTAACATTGTACATACTCTTCTGGCCCCATCATCTTAGGATAGATGTTGGAGGGATTCTGGCCCCACTTGTTATATATATATATATATATATATATATATATATATATATATATATATATATATATATATATATATGTTAAAAATTTTATTCCATGAAGACAAATAAAAGTACAGCAAGGGCCAAAACAGCAGAATGACCAGAAAAAAAGACCGGAAACAATAGAAAGTTACAAAAGGAAGGATCAATCGTGAAGATAAGAAGGCACACAAAAGCCACCAGGCTCAGTATTGGCAAAGACTACCAACCTCTCTGAATCCAGCCATGGACCATCTAGAGGAGTGAATGTGCAACAATCCACCAAAAAGCCAACCAACTGTCAGCACCGCTAAGAAGAACCACCACCAAAGGATGCCAACTAGCCACAGATCGAGAGTGATGAGCCCGAGCCACATCATCGCCCAAACCAAACTAGCTATATTCGCTGTCCAACAAAACAAAAAAACCAGAAAAGGCACCAAGAAGCCACATAGGAGAAGACATAGAATCACCAACAAGGCAGCCACCAAGCACACAAAAAAGGGCTATTTTTTGGATTTTCACTTTGGACGTTTTCCCACCCAAAAATGGTCATCATGCAAAAAACCTTTCTGAGCTAAAACTTCCACTTCTTCTCCCTCAGAAGAAGAGGGAGAAGAGCATACAAGCCAATCAGTTTGCAATTTAAGACTATCCCCCGTCTTTCTCCCACATGGCAAACCAAAGCATTAGAAGAGATTAAATTAATTAGGGCCCCACATGTTATATGCATGTGTGAGAGGTAAAAGAGAGACATAAGTTGAAGTGCAATTATAAGTAGGCATCGGGACATCTGCATGATAATAATTACATTATGTTGAAGTTAATGAAATAAATATAAGTAGCAATCTGAAATAACTGTTAAAAATTCTAAAAATTTGAATGAATTTTGATGAAACAGAAAATTTAACTGCAAGTGAATCTCTAAGACCAAGTATTTTTTGAAGGATCTAGAACTGTCTATAAAAGTGGCTTTATAAGTAAGTTGAAATATTAAGTATGCTCAGGAACTCTAAAATAGTGTTTTACTCTTTCTAATTATCCAATTACTTTAATGTTTCTTTATTACCTTGTTTATTTATAATGCAACTTCAGTTATTAATTTAAATGTTGATATCTATGATGGGTCAGTATATAAAGTATATTGAGCTAGTTATGCTCATCTTGTTCTTTGAAATGTTTCAGGAAAACGAAAGGTATCGATTGAGTAGTGGAGTGTTCAAGCGAGCTTTCGAGTTCTATTGTTTGAGGTATAGATTTTGTAATACAGTTTATTTGTTGGGATGTTTAGACTTTCTTGCTCTGGATTAATGTAATTATGTTTTATTAGAACAAAATGTACTTTATATTGCTTTTATAATTTGAAATATAGTATTTCTAGTGGTTGTTATTGATGGTTGAGAATAAATTATAGATTTAGATCAACCAATTCTTTCATTAGATCCTAGGGCGTCAAAACAACATGCAATAATTTTTGTAAGAGACTACTTTCTTAGCACTCAAATTAAATTTTGATACTAACTTCATCTTGTTGAAGTCTCGTAGAATTAATATATCTTATGAATTGGTTTCTTTTGGTAGCTTGACAAATTGGTTGAAACATTCATGAGAAATATATATTTTATCTTAATAATGAGCATCCAAATGGCAATAAATAACTTAGAATGAGTGGTGTACCCATCCTAAGTTAGTTGTTGAGCTGCACATAGTAATTCATTGAAGTTGTGCATAATAATATTAGGTGGGTCTTTTACATGTTTGCTAAATTATGAGCTAGCTACATTGAATATCATCTCTTTAAATGTCCTCATTTTTCTTTCTCTACCATTCTGTTACTTATTGAAGAACCACATTGAGAGTCAAAATGTTGCACGTACTCTCCATATGAATTCTAAGATCAATAACCTAGTAAAAATCCTCTATGATATTAATCAAACATAACCTCAATGGGTGTAAGGTAGGCTCAAATTTTGTGCTTTGAACAAGACACTTAAACTATCTATTTGATATAATTGATGGCAATTAATATGCCTTGTGAATGAAATATTTGACTCTCTTGATGAATTCATTCGTTAGTGCCCTTTGTCCAAGTAACAATCTATATTGCATTCATGCCATTTGGCTTCAGATATCCAGGTATACACTATCATGTAACAAAGATAGTACAAAAATTTAAAAATTGGATACAAAAAGGCAATAAATAAATGCTTGATTGTGAGCCTATTACATAATTTACAATTAAGAATCAATCTAACTTAAAGTTACCCAAAGCCCTGAGTCACTCTTAATCGAATCTACATAAGTCACACAATCGAAAACTCAAAGTTAATGTATTTATAAATTCATGTATGCTCAATAGGAAAGTAGGAGTTATTGCTAAAAGTACTCGCAAGGTATATAGGCAAAAAAATTAAAATATGAAAGAATTAACATGATCACATGAGAAATCATTTTATATGCACTATACACTCATTACATGTCCTTTAATTATCTATGCATCTTGGCATTCAAAGTTATTAATTAATAGTATATACACATTACATGAATATATTGAATATACTAACATAATCTTTTGAAATTATTTTTAATTTTTTTTTGGGGGGGGGGGGGGGGGGGAGGGAAGCCCGGCGGTGGGGCCCTACGTGTTAATTAAGAAAAGGGATTACAAGGTCCTTAAAAGGAACCTCCAGCTCGAAATTACTGCTCGAAAGAGCTACAAAAAGAATAAAAAAAAGACCTAAGAGCCGATGGTTCCTTATACTAACAGTTACAAAATTTCCTAAAAATATTCTAGGGCTGCAAAGAGACAGCACCCAAAAAAGGAAGACAAAATTGAAGGCATTCAGCACATTCTTCCTAATCCAAAAGGAGATTCGCCAACAAAAATAAACCTGAGTAGACTCCAACCACCAAAGCTGCAAGATAAAAACACTATAGCAAAAAAGAAATTTATAATAACTAAGATATAAGCACTTATCAAAGCAATAGAGGAAGAGCAAAATAATCTCATTCAGCCCCGTCTTCCAGCCAAAAATACGAGCTAATAACCATTAAGAAAATGTAATTCCAGAACAAACTAAATTCCTACGCAGAGGATTGTACCAGATATTCCTCCTAGAAACCTGCATGATTAAAATTCTCCTACAAAAATTGGTTATATCTTAATACCTAGTTTTTGCAAGAAAGGCTTTGGCTTATTTTTAATATTGTAAATGTAAATATTTTATAATCTTTTGGTCTATATTTATTGATAAATTTTTTAAATCTTTACAAACTCCATTTAGTAATGAAGCCTTATTCCCATTTAATAGAAAAACCTAATTACCATTAGTAAAATTTATAGATATTATTTATAAATACCATTTATTAATATTTTATTTAAGTTTTTAGAAGTTTTATAAACACCTAGTTTTCGCAAGAAAATTGATACAAATTAGTGATCACACAAACGCCTAAAATAATAAATTAATATTATAGAAATTAGATTATATCAAAAAAACTCTCAAATCTAGAGAAAAATTCAAAAAAAAAAGAAAAAAAAAAAAACACAAAAAAGGATGATGGCTACAACAACAATAAAAATAACATCAAGCTTTTATCCCACTACACGGGATCAGCTACTTGAATCCTAATTCTCCATTGTCATATTAAGTGTCAAATTTACTGTTAAAAAGGAAATAAACTTAAAAAATTTTAAACTCTTTTAAATAAAATCAAATGAATGTAATCTTAAATTGATTAAAATTATTCAAAAAGATAAAGATTCACCTTTAGATCCCCAAAGAAATGAGAACATTTGTGGAGAAAATGCTTTGAATAAGCACGAAGGTTAGACATCTGAAATGGGGAAAAATGGTGTCGGTAGAGTGACTATGTGAAATGGAGAGGAGGCCTACAGGTTGGGAATATGGGTCATTTTTAGTGGAATTTTTGGCGAATTTTAATTAGCCATTTCTGCTGAGATTTTGCTAGAAATTATACTAGAAATAGTTATATTATTTTTAGGAAAATTTTTGCTTCTAACGTCTTCATGTGATCAACATACAAATTAGCAAAATAAATATTATAAAAAATGAAGCAACTCAGTAAATGTATCATAAAGTTTGGCTTGATGATAAGTCATAAAAAATATTGAAGATAATCTTTACATAATTCAATCATAAAATTCACATATTTCAATTTTATAAAATTTATAATCTTCTAAATTCACTTACTTAATCATATTTGATGCATAACGATCTAAGAAACTTATTCTTATAACCTAAACACATGCATATTTAATTTGTTCTATTATCAATTTGTATGCAACATCAGCATTGAACCTTTTTTAGTAGGCTCAATCAACTCAATTCTAGGTTATTTGCATATCAATGCTTAGTTAACAAATTTTTTTCTAAAATGGTAATATGCTAATACACAATCACACGTGTCATGCCAAGTAATATAGAAGTGAGTTTAGTATTGTTACAATGGGGAAATTTAAGTTCTTAGTAATAAGCTTATTACTATATTCACTAAAAGCTAGATTTATCTTACCATAGCTTAAAGGTTTGTGCAAGTGAAACAAATCAAACTATACTATACCAAAAATGAGTTCAAATAATCTGAACATATGATAGATAAGAATTCGTGTTCACATCGAGGATGTAGATCACATTATATTTTAACTCTACAAATGGTCTATACACAACTATATTAAGTTCAATGGAACAAGAAATATCAATAAAAACTCTTTAAGTGCATAGACCTATTATATCGAGCATGTTGGAGGAAGAAACATCATAAGCCTAGAAAAGTAAATTAGCCAAGTATTGAACTAAACATAATAAGGAAATACTTCATTGTAAATAAAGAAAAAGTTACATGAGTTTGAATTAAGAAATATAGAACCATATTTAATGATACACAATTGCTCTAAAACTCCATGGTGTTCATCTTTCTCACTCTTTCTATCACATAGTACAAAAAATGAAACAATAAACTCAAAAAATGGTGCTCCAAGTTCTGGAGCTTCGATGCCTAATGGCAGGGCTTCAGCTCCTCCTCTTGAGATTTTTGTTATTTTACCGCCACAGTGCTCTAAAGTGTGGCACCAAAATGCCACTTCAATCATAGCTCATTTAACCTTCATTATGATGATTTCTTACGCTAAATTATAATACAAGGCAATTTTTCTGGCAAAATATGATAACGTAAAACATAATTTTTTTCAAATTATCATTAGTAAAATTTTACATGCTTATTATCATTTGTCTTATTTCTTGATACAACAATGTTTTTAATTCCTTCTTGAATATGTTTCATTCAACATACATCATTTGAAGGTTATGATGAATAACAACCATCAGCAGTTTGAACTGCTGTTTATACCTTACTATAGCAGCGGTTTTAAAACCACTGCTATTATTCACTGTTAAAAAGACAGATTTTTAGTAACGGAAGGTTGAACTTAAGGGGTAGGTAGTGACCAAAGGTGGGGTGATGATTTACTTTATTTACATATAAAATCTCTAGGATTGAAAAGTATGTGATGCATTCTTAATATGGTTAAGTCAATCAAACCACTTTATTAATGCAAGTTTTGTTGTGATCCTTTATTTTGTGGATCTTTTAACCAAAGAGGAAATAAAGGATAAATTCTTGCTCTTTTATTGTGTGATTCCTTCTTTCTTATTCATTGTATTAGTCAACTTTTCAAATAATACTTCTATGATGATGGTTGAGGATTGATTCAATATATCATCATAACCAATCATGATTGATGCACCAAAATGGGGTTTTTTTAAGAAATAACATTCCTACCTTTAAGGAATATTCACCTAATATGAACAATTTTGATGAATCTTTTGGCTAGTATTTATAGGTTTGCCAATTGTATAAAATATAAGTACTTTTATGTTAGAATGGAGGAAGATTTGAAGTAAGTTTCCTAACAGATATCGAGTGGCATTACCAAGTGGTTTTGAAAAATACTCAATATAATAACTGTTGAACAAGTATGGGGCATTCAAACTTGAACTTTTCTTATCATTACTAATTAATTTTTTTTTTTGAAATTACGAATGCTTAGTATAATAATTGAGTAGGAACTAGAAGGGGGGGGGGGGGGGGGGGGGGGGGGGGGGGGCTGACAGAATTGGTTTGGTTGGTGAGGTGATCAAGGTGCCGATGGTAGTGTGGTGGGTGGAGGGGAATGGAGGTGGTAGTGGACGGTAGCATGGAGATGGGGTAGTTGGTGGGAATATAAGTGGGACTATGAGTGGATAGTATGAGTAACTGACATAAGTAATCAATAAGAGTAGAGGAGAGGGATGGGAGGAGGAGTTGAGAGAGGGGTTTAAGGAAGTGAGAAGACGGGGATGCGAAGACATAGCTTTGATGGTTGTTAAAATGTTCAATAGAAGAAAATAATAAGAGTAGAAGAAGTGGGGGATTGGGCTAACCTAGTTCAATTTGTTTGATATTTGCAACTAGTCATCTCATCACACAAATCACAAATTGTTATGGTGAATTCATTTAAAAGAGGACCAAGTTTTTAGTACAATATTATTTCCTCTAATTTTCATAATTTCTATAGCTAGCAAAAAATACCAAGGTTTTGAAATTCAGATCGGATACTGAACTAGAAGGAGAGGTTCACAGTTCGACCGGTCGAACCTGGGTTGAATCAAATGACGTAATAAATAATAATATTATCAAAGATTTGTAAAATGAACAAAATATTTTCCTCTAATAACTTCACTCTACATTCCATTTTCATATTAAACTAATCAAATAACATAAATATTGCATCAATTAAATTTATAAAACATAAAAAATATAAATGTGGCATCAAATAAGTCATTAAAATATAAGCAAATATTTCATAAATAAGTAAATAACTTACCAAACGAGAAATTTTTTTTAAAAGCATACCTTTTGTCGAGCATAATTTATGTGTTGGGTGTTGAGGAATGCAGATCATCTTCAGTTTTTTTTCTCTAAAATATATAAAAGAAAATGTTGAGATCTTATAGTTTCTATCTCCAATTAGTGAAGCTAAAATATCTAAAAATGTGCACATAATATGAAATAAATAAGCAAAATATTATAGTAAAATTGTGACACTTCACACTAATTGATAAAAAAAGAGAAAACACATTCATAATACATATATGAAGTTACTAATGTTTCTCTTCCTTAGTTCAATAATTTTAATAATTGTACAAAAGGAAAATCAGATATCTCCTACTTTTCTTCGTGAAAGATATCCTCATAAGTTGAGTTTTCATGTCCCGCTTCACCAAAATTTGTAGCCACAAATGCACCTAAATCATTGAAAAAGTGTATTGTCCAACTCCTCCTGTACTTGTTGTTTTCTTTTTGAAATCTCATTTAAGTTCTCCTGCATTTGAAATCGAACATCATGTGGAACCTTCTTGCAGGCTGCTATATTGCCCTTAACTCTTGCTTGATGTTGTTTTATTATATTTATTCCCCCTCCTTTGTTGCCGACCCCACGTAGTGGGACAAAGGCTTGTTATTGTTGTTGTTGTATTCCCCCTCCTTTGTATGCAATACCACAATGCAAACATTTGAATTGTCTCTTCCCATCAGCTCCTTTCATTTCAATGAAATGATTCTACGCAATATCCACTTTCTCACGCATACTGCAACTAGAAGCTGCACTCTGAGTTCCAAATACTTCCATTCTCATATGATCAACTAAATAGAATCTACACAATTTTATAAATTATGAATTTAAATGGAAATAGATGAAAATACTATTTTATCTTTTTTCAAATAGTCTAAATATATGAATATGATACAAAAAAGTACACTTTAAAAATTACTTCTATTATGAAATAAAAGATTAAGAAACATCAAAATATCAAAATGATAATTTAAATGACAGATTTAAATTCTCTTCTATGAAATAAGAAGCCACTTTCCAATAGTAGCTTATATCCAACTATTTTCATATATAAATTCAATATTGACTCATTCATATAGGTTTTTTATTTTTCCAGAACACCAAACTGCACATGATGAATACATACAAATGATGCTTTTAAAATCAGAACTATTGTCTTCTACATGCTTTTAAAATCAAAACATGAATACATAAAAATGATGCCAACCTTCCAATTTTCTACACCCATCCTCAATCATCATCATCAATAACCTATCCCAACTATTCCATTAGCATTGTAAATCCTCCTACATTTATTTCAGGAGACATGTTAAGTTTACTTTGGATTGATCAACACCTTTTACACAAATTCTAGCCATGCATCCTCAGCAATAATTAATTTCTTTTAGGATTATTGAAGCTCAACTTAATTCATAATCCAAAAAAACTACCAAATCAAAACAGCATTAAGAAATAAGAATCACAAACGATTTGAGTTAAAATAGCAATAATTAACTTCGATATAGTTATCCAAAAAACTACCAAAATAAAATAGTATTAAGAAGTGAGGGATTACCTACTCACAACGCAGAAAGAGGAGAACAAACGATTTGAGTTAAATCGTGTCAAACGCCAAAAACAGCATTAAGAATCATCAGGAATTAAGAAACCTTGGCATAATAAGTTACATAAAAAAATCAAATAAAAGTATAGACCAAACAACAAAGGAAAGAAATAGAAAAATAGTAAACTACAAAGTTAAATCTCACGGTAAGGAGTGCGCTGGCGGCTGGAAGGTCGGAGGAGTGCACCGACGGCTAGGATGGTCGAAGATGGTCGCAGGAGTCCTTCAGCTTCTGCTTGTAGATGGAGGAGTCGATCTCATCTAGCTTTCTTGGAGTCATCGAAATACGGTCCACCGAATGCATATTAGGGCATACTAGTGATACTATACATTAAATTTTCCCTATGCGCATTAGATCGTGGATGGACGGCTGAGATTTACAAAATTTAGAACCAGCCGGTTTTTTTAAAACCGTCCGGTTCGGCGATTCCCTTGTTCAACCGAGTTTTGTTGCGGTTTATTGCGGGTTCTAAAGCCAGCCGATTCTAGCATTAAACCAGTCCGCCTGCCGGACTGGTTTGCAGTTGAACCAGTCGAACCGGCCGATCCGGTTTGATTTTGAAAACCATGAAATTTATTATCATAATTTGTAGGTTTTTTTGCTTATGATAAAAAAATTGTCATCAACATCTATATGGGCAACATACAGTTGTAGTTCAACTTATTAATCTGGTTATCATTGATGATTGATGCTACCATTATAATTGCTATAATCACCAACACTTTCAAGTATGCGTGTCAAAATGGGTCTGCGGGTTAAGATCTAGTCAAACCTAGAATTGAACTTGGTTTAAATAGGTTGACCCTAACCCAACCCAATTTTGTATACGGGTCAAAACTTTAGAACTGATCTTGACCCATCGGGTTACCAGGCTGACCTATCCTGATAAGCTAACCCATATTTTTTTGCGTTAAGTGAGAACGTGCGGGGGGCAATCTTGACTATAGCGCCACCGAGCTAGCATGTGGGAGTGGAGGAGCTTGCTCAATGCGGGCACTATTCTGGTGCAGATGTGTAACATGAGAACAAGATGGTGGGAGGGTGAGTGAGGCTAGCTGCTTGCGTGAGTTACGGGATGGCGAGAGGGTGAGCAAGTCCGGGTGAGGACTCGAGCATAGTATGGTGGGGCTGCAGGAAGGCGAGCACAGCCAGTGGTATGAGCAGTCGTGAGCTAGGGAGAGGCGAGCCTTATCACAACCGAAATGCTGGAGGTTAGATCCGGGTCAATTCGGGTCACTTTTGGGTTTTTGGGTCAACCCTACCCCGATCTGATTTTTGAAACGTGTCAGTTTATTGAACCTGAACCTGACCCATATGGTAAATGGGTTAAGCAAAACCAGGAATTTTTTTAGTCGGGTTTCAGGTTGGGTCAAAAATTGACACCCTGATTCCGAGATTATATTATTGTTGACTTTGGGTACCCCACAACCATTAATGACATAATGTAATAAATTAAAGAAATTCACCCCTAAGAGCACTTAAATTATCATTATTATAATATAAAAGGGTGCTAAATATATATACTTTTTTTTAATTTGAGCTATTTATTTCTATAAAGTGTTTAGTATCTTTTATGGAATTGTATTAATTTCCATGAGAATTTAAGAAGCAATTGCATATTTTAGAAGATTATCAAATGATTTCTCTCCCTTGAATTCTTGGTCATGCTTGTCATCTTTATCTTCTCTTCAACGCTTTGTATCATCCACATACAAATTTGGATCCAACATAATTATCAACCAATTATGCATTTTTTGGTTGGTATTTATGAAATTTAGTCGCACTTACAATTATTTGAAAGCTGAAAATATACTTTATACATTTCATTTTACTAGTCATTTTTATTCATTTTCTTAGAAAATAAAAAATAACATTTTATTTGAGTTTCCATCATACCATTAAAGTCGCCAAGCATGAAATAACTTGAATGATCAACTGTGAAAATTGCGCACAGAATTTCATGATAGTGACCTTAGAATAGACAAACGAACCACTATTTCAATGAGCTATACCATCTTGTTATAGAACTCCTAATTCTCATGCAACTCAATTGAACCTAATGCTTGCTTAATAATAGTCAGCACCTTTCTTTTAGTATGTTCTTGCCCAAAAAAAGCCAACAAGATGGCGCCAAACTAAAAAAAACTAGCTTTCCTATTTCTTCTTATCTACATAATAGAAATTATAACAAAGAGAAACATTTCATGTTCTTTATGAAAGATTAAAGAGTGCAATAATGATCAATATTTATAGGGAGTTTAAGTACTAATTGCGTTGCTAGAATGATCAAGAGTTTTTTTCTTCTCGCAATCAATCTAAATTTAATTAAATCCATTAATTTAAAATATTATTTATACTTTAATTATCATTATTTAAAAAAGGAAAATAGTAAACATTCACTTGCAAATGCTACCAACTTTAAAAATGAAAAAAAAAAAAATTGAAGAAGTATATGTGTTCCAACCAAGTTAAATAAAAGGCAAAATTGATACAAATAAATACAAAATAGTGAAAAATCATAGGAAAAAAAAAAAAAGAAATAAGATAACCAGATAACTTTTAATTTACCTAAAACTATAAAAAGTTAAGCATTGAAGGTTTGAAGCAATTTAAAGATGTCTAGAACTCCAAGAGACCGAGGGTGAAAGCAGTGGCGGAGCCAAGATTTTTTATCTGCGGGGCATAAATTTCTAATTTGAAAAGTACAATCAAGCTTTTTTATTCGAGCCTGAAATTGACTTTAGGATTTTAATTTTTTTTAAATATCTAACTTATGTTTTCATATCTATTTTAAATAAAAAATAATTTAGAAATATTTTATAAAAAGCAATAAATATATAAAAGAAGGTGTATCTTATTAATATAAAAATTATTTAAAATTATAATTAGCATATTTTAAGCTACTTGATTTAAATTTAAATATTGTAATCTTTCTCTAGTATAATTTGTTGGCTTTAATTACATAAATTTTCTATAAATAAGAATTTAGAGATTTTAAAATAATTAAAAAAATTAATGAAAAATTTAATTTTAAAAAAATTAATAATGTGAAGATAAATGATTAAAATGAAAAAAAAAAATAAAGAGTGAAATATAAATGAAAAAAAAAGTTTAAGATAATCTAATAAAAAAAAAAAATAGTTAACCTTGCCTGAGAGATAATGAAAAAATAAATAAATAAAAGATTAAAATCATCTTACCCCTCATGAGAGAGAGAGAGAGAGAGAGAGAGAGAAAAGAGGGCTATAATTAATAGCAAGTTGTCATGTACAGAAAGTAAGAAGTCGCCGAGGTTAATTTTATTCATTATTTGCATGCTCTAATTACTCTACAAAATGAGCATTAATAAGCTACAAAACAACTTACTAAACAAGATAATATGTCTGCACTCATAAGCTATCATGACTCAATAATTACCAATTAAAAGTATCCCCTATGTTTATACCTAATAAAAATTAAGTAAAATCTATCACCAAGACATACTAAAAATTTTAACAGATAAAAAATATGTTAGAATTTCTGATTGTATTGGATTTTAAAGCCTTTGGATTTGCTTTACGACATGTGCAATATAAATTCTTTATATATTGTGCTAATCTCAAAACAAACCTAAAAGTTTTAAAATTTATCCGGGACATTTTTTAGTTATGATGTCCTAAGAAAATTTTCTTGCTTTCTTCTTCTAGTTGCCCAACTTAGAAATTATTTTGTATAGGTGAATACATTATGAGACTTCTATGTTCATTGATTTTATAATTTTTTTATTATGAAAAAGTTATTTCCCTTTTGAGGGAAGTTTTTTTTTTAAAGTTATGATAGCTACAAAACACATAACATTGCATTGAATTGAGGTACCATAATAGTGCCTAGAATCATTTTCACCGGTAAATTTTTTTCGGTAGGGTGAGTGCCCGAATTCGACCCATCAGATTTCTTAAATCTTTTCTTAGTCAGTGCACTACAAACATTTCACCTACCTTTTTGTCAAATGAAATAATCAAATTATCTTTTGCAATATTAAATGCCAAAACTGTTAAAGGTGAACGTTTAGGCTCCAGCTCCATTTCTAAAACTATACTATATATAGGGGTTTACTTGATTAGAATAATTTTCATTTAAATAAAATAATGTTTGGGCATGTGGGGATGTAAATGAGCCCAAATATTTGTTGGCTCAACTCCTTTAGCAAATGAGTTAAAGTTTTTTGATTTTGTCAAGTTTGGTAATTTACTGAGCTAATCGAGTTGTTCACGACTATACAATCAACTTGAAAGTTGTTTATAAGCTGTGATGTATCGATATAGACTTTGGATATGTACACAACACAAGTTGTACATGCTTGGTGTTGAAAATTTATGACACATATGCTTTTGACATGGCATCATAAATTATATATTTTAAAAAACAAAAAAAATTCAGTATATTTGTATAATTTAAAGAAAACATGAAATATGTTATAAACTTTTTACACAATATGATTCTAAAAAATCATGATACATTGGGATGTAAGAAAATCTCTTATTTTTCATAGATATTAGTGTCATCAAAGATGGGGAAACAAAAATAATAATTAATTTAATAATTAATCATTACTAATTAACTGTTAAATTAATTAATTATTAAAATTCTACTAAACAAAGTACTAATTAATTTAAAAAAGAGCTAAAAAGGTGACAGGTGAGTTGTGAGTCTATGGCATCTATGGGAGGGCTGCGAGCTAGATGGAGGGCTCATGTGTAGGGGAAGCATTTGAAGGAAATAAAGTCTGGAAATGACCAATTAAACATTTAAGTTTTAAAACTAAAGGACACATGCTTCATAATTTTTTTTTTTTGAATTTTTATTTTGGAAATTAAGGGCCACGCTAAGAATATTCATTGATAAATCTATATTATACAAGTTTTATAATTTTCAAAAATAAGATAACTATCATAAAGATGGTTAGAGCATAAAAAAATAATATTATGTTCATATTAAAGAAATGAACAAAAGTCAAATATCCAAAAAAGGCTCATAATAACCCCAAAACTCAAAGTAGTCGTCACTCCTAAAGTGAAGTAACCATCCTAGATTGCTCAAAAAATGTAGAATATGCTAATCTACAGAAGTAGCAAATTGAAACTGAAAGGTACCCAAAAAAAAAAAATGCATAGAAATATTCTCCCAATAATTTGCACGCAAAGTTCCTCATAACGAATCATTAGAAAACAACATCACCAACAGTCATCCATATTTAACTATTAAAAAAATGATTAGAAAGATAATCAACCAAAGCTAATGAAAGAAAAAAAAATTGTACCAACATGATAAGAAGATAATGACATCAACAACGAATAATTAATAATTAACAACAAGAAGGCATAAGAACAAACAAAAAGAAATACATTATAAAGAATCTCCATTTGTGAGAAAACAAATAAAATAAACCAACAGAAATGCAACATGACCATTGAGAGAAATGAGAGGATGGGAAAACTACCACCAATAAATAAAATATATTTGGTAAAGTAAAGTTGCAAAATGAACTTTTTAATCAATTTTATGGCATTAGTCTTTTTTTTTTGCCAAGTATAATAAGAAATAATATGCACAACAAGAAGGAAGAATCTCCTTGTAATTTTACAACTAATAAAATCTTTATGATTTAAGGATTGATTTAAGGAGCCTCCTAAATGAAAGAATTCCCCATTAGGGATGCCATTTCTAGCAAGTCTGAATAAAAATTTAGAATAAAAAAAGAGGTGGTATGACTTTCATTATGATGACATAAAACCCCTTTTAAGTAGGTTATCAGCAATTTTCGAGCCACCTTTTAAAATTTCTAAGTACCAAAAGCATAGTTAATAGCATAACCTTTAAGCCAAATATGATTATGCCACCCCACTTTAGGAGCTTGCTAAAAGATAAGAGACCAAATTTGCACATTGGATATGGTTATTTGCCCAAGCTAGAGACATGAGGTTGGAGACTCATGGATTTTAATCATGATGATTTGAATCATAATATTGGGATTTGATAATGATGGAGAGACCATTGAAGATTGCTAATAAACTCAAAAAGCCTAGTTTTATGAATACATTAGAAAAGTTTAATGATTTGAGGCCCAATGAATAAAGAGACATCTCATTGAGCTAAGGATTATAAAAGAAAGAATGCTGACTGTTAGCACCAACCTTAAACTCAATAAAATTTCTAAGTTTATATGCATAATTTTGAAGCTATTTCCAAAAGATGGAGGAGTTGCTAGCATGCTTGATCCAAATGGCATAATAAACTTTGCGGAACCAATTAGTAAGAGGGATTGCAACATCATAAACTCTCCAAAAGTTTGACTTTGGCTAAAGTATGAAGGGTATCAATGTAAGGGACACCAAGCTCACTTTTATCTCTAGATAGGGAAGTGGAGCTAAAATGAATCATGTTAACCTTATTAGTGATTTCATTCCCATATAGAAAATTATTAATAAGTGAGGGGATTTTTTCCTTAGACCCTTGGGAAGATTATTAAATTTAAGCCAATAATACAAGTAGTTTCCACTGTTAGAACAAATCAATTGAAATATACTAGCAAAAGATAGAACTTTTTATTTTCATCCACTAAGCCACCCCATAAGTTTGTTCAAAATATTGGGGTAGTTGGACTAATTCATACTAGTGGGGGAGAGGAGGATACCAATGAAATCCCAAGGGAGAGCTTTGATTGTGAGCCCCAAAAAATTAAAGTATTGATCTTGCTTTTGAGAGGACATAGATTTTGAGAAATAAATAAAAAATATGTTAAGATTAGAAATGAGCCAAGTTTAATTCTTGAAGGAGTTCAAGATAGTGCCTAATGTAGAAAATTGGGGTATGAAGCTATACCAAACACTAAAAGGTTGATGGCATAAATAAGATGTGAGGTTTTATCGTTCCTTTTAGAAATACAAGTAAAGACAAAATTAGAGCAAGCACTATCTGTAAGTCTAGAGAAAACATCCATCAGAATGGTGAATAAGAAAGGAGAAAGAGGTCATCCTTATTTCAAGCCACGATTGGAGTTGAAAAACACTGTAGATTCACTATTAATAATCATAGAGACTTTAATATTTCAAGTACAAGCTTGAATCCATCTGACAAACATAGAATAAGATAGAGGAGTTTATTATAAAGGCATGATCAAAATATTTTTTCTGATCTACCTTAGCACAAAAAGCCTTAGCAACAGAATTTTGATTGAGCCCTCTTAGAATAACATTGGCTAAGGTAGTGCTATCAACTATATCCCTGGTAGATTTAAAAGTTATTTGAGCTTGATTGATAAGTTTAAGAAGAAGGTTTTTTAGTCTATTAGCATGTAATTTAGCTATAAGTTTATAGGTGACATTGTAGAGAGATAAAGGTCTAAAATCAACCATATTCCTAGAATTGGGAGATTTTGGAAATAAAGTAATAGCTGAGTGTCTAATCTTGTTAGGCATTTGGGAAACTAAAAAAATATAATTGATAGCTGCAATGAACGAAAATCCCACAAAACCTCATGCATCTTTTAAAAAATATTAAATGTGAAACCATCAGGACCAAGAGTTGTCATTATCAATATCAGAAAGAGCTTCTTTAATATCTATATCAGAGAAATCCATCTTAAGTTGGTGCTGATCATGAGTAAAGAGATAAGGGCTTAGAGGAATTGAATGTTTGATTTGATTAGAGATTAGTCACCATTAAAGAGAGAAGAAAAATACCTGATGGCTTCAGTGAAGATACATAATTGAGAGTGGGTAGGGCCTTGATTAATATGAATTTCCCTGATATGATTTTCATTTCTCTTATTTTGAATTTTTTAATAAAGAAATTTATGATCATCCTCTCCCTTATAAGCTAAAAATATTTTTCCCTTTGCATAATCAAATAATTTTTTATATTTTAAAGCTACAATAAGAACATGTTGAATAAGAAGAAACCTATCAAGGAGGTTTCTATCTAGTGGTTAGGTTTCTAGATTGATAAAATAGGCTCTTAATTCTTTTTAACATACTAATTTTATTGTGTATGTAAGTTGATAAATTCTAGTTAGTACCTTTAAGGGCCATTTTCACATTGAAAAGTTTGTGGACAGAGAAAACAAAGGATCTCCATTAACAAGAAAATCACAAGCCACTTGTATGATCTCAAGAAAATTATGATAAGAGGACCAATAGTTTTTATATAAGTATCTTCTCAAAATGGAGGTTTGAGAGCAAACTTGGAGAAAAATACGAGAATGATCAGAGGTGTTTGAGCTAAGAAATTTATGGTGCAAATTTTTGGGCTCCAAAAATTCGTGCCCTAGTCTCTTCGTAGCCCCTTTCTTTTTTCTTTTGGGTCATTGAGGAGAGTTTTCACGAGTAAGTTTTGAGGAAAATTTTTAGAAGGTAGATTGGGTTGTGAATAAAATATCACCCAGAGATTTCACTCTTATTTTATGAGGAATTTATAATCTGAGTTCAAGTTTCTTATAGGCAAAAGCCCCTATAATTAATCACCCCTCTCGATAACGAGATGGAACTTTAAATTAAGGCTAGTCATCAAAATAAAACATAGTATCTGGTGTATAGTAACAACATGATTTAGTATTTGAAAATTTTAATATTTAAAATTAGAAATTCACCACCTCTTACTTAAAGCATATGGTAGGGGAAATTATTATAGAACTCGATCAAGATCCCATGGTTCTGTTGTCTCAGGTCATTATGGTACCTAGCCTACTTAGTCAGAGGAGGTAGTCAACCCAACCTAACAGAAGGATCCTTGTCGTCAAAGATGAGTATATTCATCTAACGATACCTTATAGACCTCGGGTGAATATTTGTATAAGGGAATAAATTTGAATCAACCTTAGCTAATAGAGGGCTTTGTGTCATGTCAATCATATCCTATTAATTCATTACTCAATGATTTAACACTGTTGGAGAACATACGGGGTCTGACCATGACCGTAATTTAATGGTGTCATTTAGCAGCAAAACCATGTAATCAGATTGTCTTGGTCATAGTCATTTACCTATGGTGCTATTTGGTAGTGAAAGGACAAATTAGAGCATACGTGCCACTTCATTACTAGCAAGAGATAGTTTGAGAATGAATCCTAGTGATATTCTTGACTAGACATTTGATGTTTGTGAGCTGAAGTGCTTTTTAAACTTATCCACCTCGACAAACTATTGTAGATGATGGATGGGTGTTTTGCTTTAAGTTATTAGATGTTTTAATTCAATTTAAATATTTTAGTTTTTTGTGACTTTTAAGTTTTGATTTTTCATGGAGATATTGGGAGGCATTTTGAATGTTTGGATTCCCCTTTAGTTGAGATTTCCTATTAACACAACCATCATCACGGTAATATTAAAGTCAATTTTGTGTAATTTTGCTTTATTGGTTAAACATTATCAACTCTGTTAACTTATCGATAGAAGATCATGTTCATTATCAACTTTATTCCTTTATTAGTGAATTTTACTTATTATAGACCTTGAAGGCCTAATGTGAATGTATTAAATAAATATCTCAATCAATGTCATGATTGTGTATTTGTTTGATAGCTTGAATCATGTCAACTCCTATCTATTCATTTACAAAGATCAAGCTCAAACTTAAGTTCATTCCTTGACCCTCATAGAATCCTCAGACATCATGTGTGCACACATATCACACTTGTTGGGGCCCATGTGGGTGAATACTTTTATATATATTTTGCATGATGCATTTTACTTGCTGAATGGCATATTTTCATGATACATCCTATATATTATAATTACATACATGTATGTAAGTGCGCCAGCATGCATTTTGATGTATGAGGGGGGGGGGGGGGGGGGGGGGCATGCTTTTGCAGTATTAAGATATGGTAGGATGTGTGATTGACTATCACTAACGAGCACACATGATTTCATTTTGGCATTTATAAACACCTTCTATCAGGTTATATGAGCATTACGAATTCGGTGGCATTGCACTGTGCTATGGGTCATTTATAACTTTCTACAATCAAGTTATCATACACTACAGGTGTTTGTACTCATTGGAATTTCTTCAAATATAGTCGTAGTGGGATTATCACATCTATTGCACATCCACCATCATTACTTGTATGTGGATATGATATATTCATTTGCAAGTATGTTGCTGACTACCGATGACATTTATTCATCACTAACCTCTTCATGCATGTTGGCCAGTGAGTCACTGCATTCATTCTATAACAATCATCAGTGTTCATATGGGAATGATACACTCATTTCTAAGTTAATATTATGGGGAGGTTGCTTGGTTTATTGTGTACCTTTCATACTTTACTTATTAATGTGTTGTCGTGTTTGCCATATAGTACCCGTACATGTCGATATGAAAATTATCATATTCCTTACATATCAACTGTCATTGTCTACAGGTGCTTACTTTCATTGCAGCTCTTTCTGTGTTAGCCTGTAGATGGCATGTTAAGTGTATGTTTGTATTCGTAGAGGACCCGTCACATTCACAGTGTATCCACCATTGCTGCTTATAAATAGGAGCACTGTATGCATTGCAAGACTTCTGCCATCACCTCTTTAATTTGTAGATCATCCATTATATGCAAGATGAGCTACTTACAGTTGCCTATAGATGCATCATGGGCATATATCTGCATTCGTAGAGGACCCATCACATTTACGATGAATCCACCATTGTTGCTTGTAAATGGAGCATTACGTATATTGCAAACATATTATTTTTTTCTTGTAGATTATATGTTGTGTGCGTTGGAAATCTTTTATCATTAGTTGTAGGATAAATGCGCTTTATCTCGAGCAACTCACTGCATTTATTACATATCAATTTCCCTCACCTTTTAGGAACTTGCGTATTTACT
This sequence comes from Dendrobium chrysotoxum, assembly GCA_019925795.1. NCBI lineage: Eukaryota > Viridiplantae > Streptophyta > Magnoliopsida > Asparagales > Orchidaceae > Dendrobium > Dendrobium chrysotoxum. The sequence goes on from CM034297.1 coordinate 42,517,947, forward strand.
AAATACTTGAATGGTGTTGATTGCGAGGGCACCTTTATAATCAATGCTGGCCCACTGTTATCATTTACAGGAGTTTGATGTGCTTGTATGTAGCTAAGTGGCATCGACTATGTGCTAGCTATAATTATTTCATGCTCCTCAAATTTGTCTTGGCGATGGGCATTGACCTTTGTTGGTTGTAGGGTGCTGTATTTGTTTTGCATATTCTATGCTCTGTTCATGAATAAATCATGACATACACTGCACTCACCTCCCATTTGTGTGTTCATCACAAACCCCTCTCTCGCAAATGGGTTATTTTATTTATGCAAGCGTTTTATTATTCTAGGTATGCAAGGAGTCTTTTATTTGCTCGTTGGCATTCATTTTAATTTCTTATTTGTACATTTGCATTTTAATTTTATTATTTCATGATTTACACTTTCATGTTGAATATTAGGTTTGGTTCCCTATAGTCTTATTCAAATCAAGTCCCTTGTGTTTTGTAAGTACTATATATTTTCACTTTAATTCCAGCAGCCTCCCGACGTCTCCCTCATTTAGAGAAAATTTTAGGAGCTGGGCCTTCCCACCATGCTAGGAAAAAGCATGTATGGTAGGTGTCAGGCAACACCGTGATAGTGGTCTCAATCCCACCACACTAGAGAAAGACGTATATGAGTCTTCAGGGGTACCTATTTGAAATACACAGTTCTTTCCCCATATGCATGATGACACATATACGAGTATTTAAGGTTATCTCCTCCACGCTAGAGAAAAGTGCGTACATGGCCTACTTGCCTCGCCGCAAGCATTGTACCAGATTCCCTTCCACCGTGCTAGAGAAAAAGCGTGTATATATGATTTTTCAGTGCGCCGCGAACGTCGAATGCGAAATTTTGGAGATTTCAAATTTGCGGGACCATTATGCCTGAGCGATGAGGCAACGACGATGATGTTGATATCGAGAGCAAAAATCACATAAAACACTCCTCTCTCTTTTTTTATTTCTTCTCTTTTTTTAATCTTTCTTTCCTTCTCTTTTTTTTACCTAATAACAACAGTAATAATATTAATAATAATAATAATAATCAATGAATAAATAAATAAATAAATAATATTAATTATACTATTAATAATATTAGGATAGAGAGGAAGAGAAAGAGAATGAGATGGCCGTAGAAGTTGGAGTTAAAGGTGGAGGGTTATTTGTGTGGGCTAAGAGGTGGAGATAACTTGGATTTGGTGGTGGTTTAGTTGAGTGGGAATTGGGCTATAAGTGTGGGTTGTGAGTGTTAATAGGCTGTTTGGAGTAAAGGAATTTAGCAGGTGGGCTTTCGGTATTTTGCAGAGGGATTGAGAAGTTGAGGGCTTTGAAAGTGAGCTGTTGTATGGGATGTTGTGGGCTAAAATTTGGAAGGTAGTGGGCTGTTTTGGAGTGTAGTGGGGTGGATGTAGCTGTGGTTCAGGAAAGCCTTTGATTGGGTAAGGAAGTCACGTGAAGGGTTCTAGCGGTCTCGGCTTTAGGATTATAGTTGATAAGGAGGCTAAGTTTGATCTCTGCCGTGGAGATAGGAGTGGAGGTCGACTGAGAGTGTATCGACGGTCGAAGGAAGAGGTGTTTGACATTGGGTAGCTCTAGTAATCGAGCAGCTCGCAGGTCCGGTCAGATAGGGAAGAAGGTAAGGTCGAGCAAGGAAGCAGCTTAGATCGGGGGCTGGAACTGACGGGAGTCTTCAACGGGGGTAGGGATCTTTGGCAGTTGGAGACGGGTGAGGGTTGGTTGAGTTAATAATTCGGTGGAGTGTGAGCTCGTTGTTGGCTACAGTTGGGTGAATCGGAAGAAAAGGGCAGATCCGATAAGAGCGTGTAGGTATCGTGAACTGGAGATGGCTATAGAGGCTGGATTACGGTAGTGTGGAGTTCGGGCAGCTCGTTGATAGGATTCGATTTCAGCATATGGAGGAAGTGTGGGTTGAGGCTATGGGTGAGTGGATCGATCTGATGTGGAGGTTCACGAACAGGGGATTGGTGGAGCTTGTAGTCATGAGGAAGTCAGAGAATAGAAGAAAAAAATATTATTCTATTTCATTTTAACGACAAGGCAAAAGATATAATCAAGGAAAGCTGGGATCGAGATGCGGGATTTATGGGTGGAGACACGCAGCAGCGCAGACAGAAGATTAAGCCGAATTTTCGGGATTTCTTTGACGGGATAAGCGATATGCGATTTGATCAAATTTTTATTTTGATTAAAATTTTTTGTTAAATAATTATAATAGTAATAATATCTGTTAATATAGCTATTATAGAAATGTAAAAAGTGTGGTAGAATTTTGCATACATCAATTTGCGTGCAATTTCCTCAAAATTCGTGTGCCAATTTCTCAGAATTCATGTCCGACCATTTTGTCGGACAATTCCATCACGCAAAATTATGGTCATTCTTGGATATTGTCAATGTTCTGAATGCAATGATAAATTCTATTTTCCGATCAGACATCATTTTGGCGTTATTGTATGTCAATTTTAGATATTGATCGTCGATTTTGACCATTTATATCTGATTTGACTGCGGGGGGCTCCCTCTTAAGAAAATTTGATGCTTCGATCACAACGGCATTGTTTGTTTGGTGATCGGAGGTCGTTTGACGGTTCAAGTGATTCTTCGCGCCCAACGACCGTCACTTGAACTTCGGTTTCTCTCTTTTAGAGTGTGTTTAGTGTATGGGTCAACAAGAGTGAGGGAATTTAACCATTGAGCGTTGAATTTATTGATAGATTTTTCATTTAAAAAATTTTGTGAGTGGCATAAAACTTGGGGTCAGCAAGCAAATTTGAACTGATCTTTGCTTCAAGAATGCACAATAAGTTAAGCTTGTGATTACTAACTAGTTCTTTATAGTTAAGAATTTTATCAGGGCTATCATACCCTCTAACATTCCATGAACCAATGTTAGGAATGATCATTAGGATTTAGGGTTTTGGAGTTGCTACCTTCTTGGCATTTATAGACCTAGTGGTCATATGGGATTTTTTTATGACATGCTGATTGAAAACTATTTGTTGGGAAGCTGAAGGATTACCATTTTGAGGGATGTCTTCACATGTGGATCATTTTTGAATAACTTAAAACTTAAGTAGATCAAACATGTCTTTAGTGGATAAAATTTAGCCAAAATGAAAAGAATCGTTGGAGTATTTACTAGTCATGGAGATCTGGAATATATCTAATTGATATGGGGGATGGGGGGAGGGCTAGGGGTTTCTAAATTGGTTCCTTATGTGAGACCTCTAGATAAAGAGTTCTATTATTCAAACTGATCTAACATGAATATAAGTTAGGTAACCAATTAGATTTTTTGCATTTGAACTCTTTTACTTATATTTGAGAGTGTTATGTGTGCTTATGAGGGTTTAAATGCATTTTGTAGTGGATCTAAGGGGTTTAAATGAGTATTAAAATTTTTTGTAATTTTCCTTAGAGTTCCCTGACACTTTTTTTCTGGCACTCTGGCACTAAAATCTTGAGCAAATGTGCATTTAATTTAGCACTCTGACGCGCGGCATGGGAAGCGACGCTGTGATTACTGTAGGGTGCATTGTCACTAGTGTTGTGTGGCGGCGTAGTGTTAGAATAAATTTTTATATTAAAATATCAAATTCTGCTGCTCAACTCATTTGAACATTTTGGGAACCTGTTGGTAAAGAGAGGAGGAGAGGATTTTTAGTGAGAAAAAACTAATTTTGCCCACTTCTGGTCATTTTTAGCCATCAACCTTGTTGGGAAAGTTGCATAGATCGAGGAAGGTTATGTTTTGTCTATCTTAGACTCTAGTAATTTGGTATTTTTTGGGATTTTTTTGATCAAATTTAGAATTTGATTATGCAAAAATATAATGTTATTAAATTTTGGTAACTTTTGATATGTTATCAAGAATTTTGTTCTAATCATTCTGAGTATTTATTTGAGATTTTCTGTTAAGTGAATTTAAAAAGCAAAAAATTTATCAATTCAAAAATATTTTTGACATCTAAAACTTGTACTTTAGTTCAGTTAAAGCTTCAAAATGTTGTTGTACATGTTCTTTGATAATTTGGTTATTTTCTAAAATACCCTACTTAGCAATATTTTATGTTGGTAGTTAAGACATTTTGGTAAATTCTGAATTAAGTTCAATTAAACTTTATTTAATATAATACAATTAATATGTGAATATTCAATGAAATGTGAAACTCTATTGGTGAAGAAAAGAATTTTTGTTAATGATTAAATATGAAAATTGACGGCGTATATATATATATATATGAGAAATTTGAGCCTAAAAAGCAATTATGATTTTGGTGTAGGATTCCTATTCTTATATTCCAGACAAAAGGATTTTGTTGGTAAGGAAAAGAGATTCTATTGGTGGCGAGAAGAGTTTCAAATAACATAGAGGGGATTTTTTTTGTGTGGAGAGAAGGGATTCTATTAACCATTACAACAACAAACAACAACATCAAGCCTTTATCCCACTACGTGGGGTCGGCTACATGAATCCTTTTTCTCCATTGTGTCCTGTTAAAAGTCAAATTCTCGTTTAAATCTAATAAAGAAATATCATTTTTAATATTTTCTAACCAAGTCTTTTTAGGTCTACCTCTACCTTTCTTAACATAAGTCAAATCTAAGACCTCTACTTTCCTAACCGGGTCATCGGGAGGCCGCCGTTTTACGTGACCAAACCATCTAAGGCGACTCTCTCTAATCTTATCTTCCACTGGAGCTACTCCAACCTTTTCACGAATATGCTCATTTCGTATCCTATCTCTAAGGGTAAAGCCACTCATCCACCTGAGCATCCTCATCTCTGCAACACTTAACTTAGAATTATGCTTCTCTTTTAATGGCCAACATTCGGCACCATAAAGCATTGCAGGTCTCACCACCATCTTATAGAATTTTCCCTTAAGTTTGAGAGGTACTTTTCTATCACACAATAAGCCTGATGCATTCCTCCACTTCAACCATCCAACTTGGATTCTGCTGATAATATCCCCATCTATATCACCATCGCTCTGAACAATAGATCCAAGATATCTAAAACGTGTACTCTTATTAATGACTTGATCGGCCAAAGTCACAATGCCCTCACTAGGCCTATTATTACTAAAATTACACTCCATATATTCCGTTTTAGATCTACTCTAGCGAAAACCTTTAGACTCTAAAGTTGACCTCCACAATTCTAGTTTACCTTCAACTCCCTCTCTAGTCTTATCAACAAGAAGAATATCATCAGCAAAAAGCATACACCAAGGTACATCCTCTTGCAAATGTCTAGTGAGAACATCCATGACTAAAGCAAAAAGATATGGGCTTAAGGCTGATCCTTGATGTAATCCAACCGAAATAGGGAAAAACTTGGTCAAACCACCTTGTGTTTGAACACAAGTAATAGCTCATGCATATATATCTTTAATGATTCTATTAACCATTAAATAAGTAAAAGAAGTTTGAGCCTAAGGGAAAATATAAATTTACTTTAAGATATTTGTTCATGATTCAGTCAGTTTCAGTATAATTTTCGTTGTCATTTAAATGCATTTCATATCAGTATCTATTTTAGTTCAATTTTCAATAAAGTACTTCAATTAATTATTACAACATAATACATTTTAATGTTGTTGGTTTAAGTTATTTATTTCTATTTTATGCTATGATAGTTTACTGAACCTTGTTAGCTCATTCTTATTATTGCTTCTATTTTCAGGTTGGGGAAAGGGTAAGGAGTGAGCTGAATAGTTTTGATAGCAGGCACAAATATGTGTTGTAAGTATATTTTGGATAGTTTGATTTTTTGCAGGCTTACCTTTTATTTTCATTGTATTCTCTCTTGCAGGCATTGTTTTATATATATCAAAAGTTGTATATTTTTTTTAGATGATATATAGAAAAAAAATTGACATAAAGTCTTTCGCTCAATTTTATATCTTGCAGTGGCTTTGTGGTGTTTAAATTTGAAGATTTCTCAGCACTTTTCTAATTGGATATTAGGATTAGTTTATATTTCTTGCCATAATTAGACATGGTATGACTTGTGTGTTATTAGGTCATACTGGGTCAGGTTGTGATAAGCCTTTTGGTATTAAAGCATATGTTAGAGAAGCAAATCATAATAGAGTCATAGGATTTAATCTTTAGAAGAGTGAGATGATTCTGGATAGTTTTTTGTGCTCATTTTATTTATTTTTCATATGCATATATTACATACAGCTATGTTCAATATCGATGGTCCATCTCAAGTAGATCCAAATATGACCAACAGTTAGGGCTTTAGCCAAGCAGCTCATATTCAGGGTGTAGCTCCAATAATTAGTTCTGAGTGATTTCTCATATTGCAAGTTTGATATCACAACTACTAGGTGAGGCTGATATGTGAGTTTCTGGTGTGGAAAAAATAATGTATATTTGGCCACTGATTCACTTTAGTATTCCTTTAGACAAATTCGCATAGCTAACGTCATACTACCTCAAGGGATAGACTAATGATTCATTATTGACTTGAAAAGAGAAAAGAATTTATTTTTGTAATCAAACTCAACATAGGGAATGTGAGATTTACCTCAAAAGATAAAATTTACATTCACCTATTATTTTTAAAATGAAATTGACTAAAGATTAGGTTTAGACTACTTCCAAAGAATTTTTCTCTTGACTTAGAAGACTAAGACGATTTATTTTAATCTGGGTCCTTAGGTTCCCATAGAGGCAATCCTCTACTTTTAACTAGATCTCCAAAGAGAAAACTTTCAATTAAAGTTTAGACTAGACTTATTTTAGATTTTAAAAGTTTATTATATTTAATTTAAATATTGAAGATTTTCAATCAATCATTTTAAAAATACTCGTAAAATTTATAAAATCTATTTGGAAGGTCAGAATAATTATCCTAGAAGGAAGTTTGAGAGATGCAAATACATATGGACTTATGCTAGCTTATAGTGAGTTGCTAGGTAACCACCTAAGCATATAATTTTAAAACCATGAATTTTATGTCTGAAGCATGTAGGAAAGATAGCTATTTTATTATCAAAATCAAGGATTCTGATTCAAAATTTTAATCTAAGTTTAGTGATATGAATCAAATCAAATTCACCTAACTGATATAATTTTGATGCAAAGATGCCCTAAACTCTGAGTTTTATTTTTAACCTAAAATTGAATTGTTTAAATACTCTAAGTTTGGATTTTCTAAGAAAATATGGCAATTGAACAACCCTAACCCATAAAAAAACTACGATAGCCTCTCTCAGGCTCCTTATTCCTTACTAGCGGGTTATGTACTCGGCTGGTGTATATTACGTAATGTAAACTACATATCTGTATGCATGTTAGGGTAAAGGTGTTCAAGTATATGGTACCACTAGCTTATCATACTAGAACTAGCATAAATATTCTTAGAAAGTCCGGGACATATACACAGAGAGAAACATATGAAAAGGCTACCCTCTGATGCAATCTACAACCCATATCAATGCTATGCAAGTAATATAAAGTAGTGCTTGAAAGAGTAAACAGAGTAAAAGAAAATTTTTATTTCATTTATATAAGAGATTTGTAAAAAAATGGGTGTACAGGAAAGTAAGGTGGTGAGGCTCCACTACAACAAACCTACTTTTCTATACTTATGATATATATATATATATATATATATATATATATATATATATATATATACACACACACACACACAAACACACACACATAAGCAATTACCTTTAAATCTTTACAACCCTTGACACTTTATAACTCAATCTATATACATTCAGCATATGTAATGACTCTTTACATATACATCAGATTATAGGTATATTTTACACTGATTCTTGAAAGTAATAAAATCAATGAAGTAAGTAATAAAAAGAGTGAAATGAAGGTGTATAAGGTCTAATAAATCTAATGCAACCTAAAAGCGACTAAGGTGTATGAAAAAAAATGTAAACTTGTATTATATTCATAGTGCGGAAAAATAAATTAACAAACACAAGTGTTATAAATCTGGATTCAAGCATTATAATTTTGATGATAATAAATATTCCTGTAACTACTGCACATCTGTTTAGTTATCCTGCCTACTAACTTTTCAGGTCCACAAGATTAGTTGCAATTTAAGCCAGCTCAAGATTGGATAGATTATGACTGAGTTAGTCTGTAACTTTTTAATTCCAATTATTTTTATCTTTTCTTGAGTTAAATATAATAAGGTGGATCTTGATGCTAAGTAACCTTGCACACACACACTTAGGGGGAGAAATTTGGTAAGTCAGAGAGTTTTTTATTTTTTTATCTAATCATATAGGACGATCCAAAATCATCCTAGATGATAAGCTAAAAAAACCCTAATTAGGGCATCTGGGTTAAGTAAAACTGATTAGGCAGATCATCCTGGACGATCCTCCCATTGTCCTAGATGATATATTTAAAGTCAAAAATCAACCGCCAATCACAATTTAGACAATATTTTATTTTATATATTTTGAACTAATTATAAAGGACGATCCTGATCATCCTGGACATTTCATTACAATCTTGCCTAAACTAATCTCTTAATTTGGAGACCAATGGTTAAATTGATCGATCACATCATACAGGATGATTGACCTAATCATCCCAGATGATCCTTTATATTTCATGGGACGATCACTAATTGTCCCGGATGAAAATTATGATTTTTTTTCTGATCGTCCAGGATATCGTTTTGGACGTCCTGAACTTTTATCTGGATGATTTGTCAATGCCACTCAAATTAAACTAATCATCCCCGACGATTGTCTAATCGTCATGGATAAAAACCCTTATTTTCTTCTAATCATCCAGGATATCATCCTGGACATCTCGAACATTTGTCTGGATGATTTTTTGATTGCCACTCAAATTAAACTGATCATCCCAGACAATCATATGATCATCCTGGATGATATGTAGAAAGTATTTCTTCTGATCATCTAGATAATGGAAATCATCCTGGCAAAAAGACTTTTTTGTACTAATCGTATAGGATGATCGACAAATCGTCCTAAACGATTTTTGATGACAAGTTGAAATTTAGGATATTTTTTTAGGCCTTCTATTTAAGCTCTTCTATAACTGATGTTGAAAAATCTTTTCTTGTTTTCCTATCCAAAGAGAGCTCAGAGGAGAGGGAGAGTTTGGGAGAGAGAGAGAGGTTCTTGTGAGGGGGAGTTTGTGAGGGGTTTCACAAAGGTTGCTCCAAGCAAGTATTCGATCATCTTCTTCCTTCTTCATTCTTGGTTCCTTTGTGGCTCTGGGGATACGATCATCAGCATCAGATTTAGGTTCTCTGCCTACTCCAGGAGGGAGTAAAATGATTGTCAGGTTCTTTGCCTACTCTAGGAGGGAGTAAAAGGATTATCAGGTTCTCTACCTACTCCAGGAGAGAGTAAAAGGATTCTGGGTTCTCTACCTTCACAAAAAGGGTGAAAAATGATTCAAGGTTCTCTACCTCATCGGGTCAGTGGAAAAATTTTGTAAGGGCTTCTCCGCCTTGCTGTGGGGGCAAAAGGAGAGACACTATAATTTTAGTGTAATACTTGGAGGGGATGCTCCGGGGAGTCGACATAAGTCAAGTTGATCGAACCCCTATAAATCTTATGTGCTCTTTTTATTTACTTTTCTGCACTTTAATTTTTGCATTATTTACTCATATTATTTATGTGGTTGAAACATCATAATTATGTTTCTATGAAATTGCTCTGCTTCCTCCTTGGGTTAAAAGTAGTTTGTTTTAAAATATCAAAAATTGCAAAAAAAAAAAATTTGTTGTTCAAGTTAAATTTTAAAAATATCAATTCACCCCCCCCCTTCTTGGTTTGCCTCGCGACTAGTTTACAAGGGTTTAACAACCCTAATGAACTTTCAAGTGGTATCAGAGTGAGATTTATAAAATTAAGTTTTAGAAAACTTTTGAATTTTGATCCATGGCTAACTTTGGAAATCATAATACTACGAAAGGTTATTCGATCACACGGCAACCTTTATTTAATAATATTCCTTTTAATTTTTAGAAAACTCACATGTCCTCCTTTTTATAATCGACCGATTATCACATGTGGATGCTTGTTAAAGAAGAATATTATGTACCTTATAGACTTATAAACAATATTAAAACTAAACTTCCTTTTACTGAATGGACAACTGATGATAGAGATCTTGTTTAGTTGAATGCTAAATGTTTAAACTGCTTTTTCTATGCATTGAAATATGAAGATTATATGCGTGTTTCAGCTTGTGTAACTGGGAAGAAAATTTGGGACATACTATGCATTACTTATGAAGGAATGAATGAGGTTAAATAATCTAGATTGAACATTCTTTTGCATGATTATGAACTCCTTCACATGAAACCAAATGAATCGATTTCTAAGATGTACACTAGATTTACATAGATTGTTACCTCTTTACATGCCTTGCCTTAGGAAGAGAACTCACTAATCATGAAAAAGTGAACAAGATTTTGAGATGTTTACCTTTTTCCTTTGATGCTAAAATTACTGTAATTATTGAATTTAAAGATTTGAATGTTTATTCTACTGATAACTTACTTGGATCACTAATTATTTATGAGTAAGGAGTGAATGAAAGGAAACTTAATGTAGGTGAGAAAAAAGGAGAAAACTATCACCTTGAAGGCTAATAACTCTGACTCTGGCTCTTCTGGTTCTGATGATGATGGCATGGCCTTAATCACAAGACAATTTAAGATCTTCTTGAGGAAGAAACAAAAGTAACATCAGAAGTGGAATAAAGGTAAGAATAATAAATAATATAAAGCCTCATCTGATGTTATATGCCTTAAATGCAGGAAGCTAGGGCATGTGAAGTCTGATTGCCCAATACTGAAGGCTCACCTAAGCAAGGAGAAGGGTGAGGAAAAGCCTAAGTTTAGGTAGGATAAGAAAAAGATCCAAAAGGCTTTCTGGCCAGACTCAACATCTAACTCCTCTGAAACAAAAGCTGAAGAGGAGGTAACTAGTGGGAAAATTTATGTCACAACGTAGATTTTGTGTTCTCCTATTTCGTAATCGAATACTGCATTCAGAATAAAGTACAGTCTCGGGAGACTGACACAATATTCTATAATGGATTCAATATCAAAACAAGGTTTTAAAAAATGATATTTCTGTGATCAAATTCAAAGAATAACATATCATCTCAAAAGATGATTATGAAATTTCATAGAATATGTTTAAAAACAGAAATGAAGTTTTGAAAATTCAACCACTCTTTTGATTAGAGGCAACAAGGAGAATACGACATCATCATAAAAGATGAACGTGATATTCTTCAAGGCATCCAAAAATAAGAATGGGTTTTATAAAATTTGTCACTTTTAAGATCGAATATAACAAGGAGAATGTTATATCATCTAGGGAGACGAAAATAACATTATACAAGTATATTCAAAATTAAAAATGAGTTTTAGAAAATAATCTGCGTTCCCAGATATTTTTCCCTTGTCTTATGTACATAAAATAAGGTTTATTTTAAAATGGAGTTCTTAAATCCCTATAGGGGCAAGCCCCTATAGTTAATTACATCTTAGAAGGGGTGCTCCTAAGAAAACTCTCGATTAAAGCAGTGATTTATATACCCTTTGATTACAAAGTAGAAGACAAGAAAAGAAGTGGAAATTTTTAAGGAGAAAGCTCAATGTTGAACAGTTATTAACGAGTCAAAGGAAGAAAAGTAGGAGGTGCCGGATTCTTAGAAGCTTAGAGGCAACCTCAGTCTACCCTATGTTGGGCTTTACATTTTAAGAGAGAAATTTTTAGGTTTGAGTTGACATTTTATTAGAAATTTGGGATTATATTCCTAGAGGGTGAGGAATTAAAATTTGAAAATCTGCCTCAGAACCTTAGTCTAAATTGGGTATTACAGAGTAGTGACCCGAACCTATCTATTACAGTGCAAATCTGGACTTACCCCGGCCTGGATTGGGGAGCCAACTAACCACCTAGGCGCTTCAAATCCATGTGTCCAGTCTCTTATGAAAGATGGGTAGGGATGGTATTTAAGTTTTGAGGAATCGGGGCCGACATCTAAGACAAATCCTAATTGGCCCCTTTACTTATGTAGGGTAAATGATGCCTAAGAGCATAATGCAATAAAAATTTTAGACTCTTTTAATTTGTATCTAATATAATGCATGCTAATTAACTCGAATACATAAAATGATTTATGAAGCAGTTTTAAAATTAGGCTTAGAAAATAGATTTTTTCCTAGAGATTGCACAACATCCCCTTGCCAGAACTACATCCTAATAGGCCAGGTGGTTTGCCAAAACCCGCAGGCGAGGAGGTGCCTAACAAGGAAGAGAAAGTATTAATATGCATATGCTGACTCTCGACGGGCCCGAGCTTACTTCTTAGATTCGTTAGAGTTTCTATGTGAGCCTAAAAATTTTATTTTAAATTTCAAGTAGAAAAAGTTTTACTGTGCCCTTGCAAAAAAAAAATACTCCGATTCGTATCCAAGCTAAAATAAAATATGGCATGCAAGAGTCCTAAAAAAAGCTACTGCACAAATAATGTAAACAATCAAATTAAACTATTCAAAAATATAATATCCAATGTCCAGTTTATTTACAACCCAGGGTCTGCTGAAAATGTAAAGTGGCCGGGTACCACTGATAACAAACCCTGATTCTACTCCTAGAATTTATGCAAGTGATTTCAAAATGGGATATATTTTCTTCTTATCTTCATTTCTTTGTCTTCACCTCTTCGTCTTCTTTTCCTTTGTCTTATTTCCTTTACGAGCTCCTTGGGTCCGCTACGAGCTCCTTGGGTTCGTCGGGCCTGGATATTCAAATGAAAAGAAACTCATCCCCGCATGGGGTATTTTATTTTCTCTTTGGATATTAGAATCACCCTAACTTGGCTTTCCAAATAGAAGAGAATACTCCCCTAAGGGACATTCTCTTCTCTTTTGTGGGCTCCGAAAATTCGGCCCCGGCCTCCGCCCGACTTTTGCTTTTCGAGGGGGGAGTTTTAACGGACTAAGTTTCGGGGTAAATTTTGGAAGGCAGATGGGTTTGTAGATAAGACACTACCCAGGGATTTTGCCCTCATTTTGCGAGGACTTTATGATATGAGTTCTGGTTTCCTATAGGCGCAAGCCCCTATAGTTAATTACCCCTCCCGATCACGAGAGAGAACTTTCGATTAAGGCTAGTCGTCAATCAGATACGTAGAGAATACGTGAACTGGCATATAGTAGCAGCAATGGATATTTGAATTATTGAAAGTGTTGGAGAATTTGGAAATTTGGAAGATTGGAGGATTTGGAATTTCACCATCTTGCACTTAAAGAGGATGGTGGGGGAATGGATGATAGACCCGATCAAGATCCCATGGTTCCGTCGTCCCGGGCCATCGTGATCCCTGGTCTACTTAGTCAGAGGAGGTAGTCGACCCAACCTGACAGAAGGATCCTTGTCGGCAGCCATGGGTTGCTTCGTCCAAGGGTACCTTATAGACCTGTGGTGGGTGTTTGTCTAAACGGACAAATTTGAATCCACCTTAGCTAACAGAGGGCTTTGTGCCCTATCGATCATATCCTATTGATTCATATCTCAAGGATTTGATGCCATTGGGGAGCATACGGGCTCTGGCCATAACCATAATCTAATGGTGCCATTTGGCGGTGACCACCTGGTTCAGAGGACCCCGAGTCATAATCGTTTATCCTGTAGTGCCATTTGGCGGCGAAACTGTCGGTTAGAGGATTCGTACCACGTCCTTACTGCCAGGAGATTGTTTGAGAATGGATCCTAGTGATATTTTTGACCAGGCATTAGCTATATGTGAGCTGAAGTATTTTTCAATTTGTCCACCTCGGCAAACTGTTGCAGAGGATGGATGTATTTTTCTTTAAGCGGTTTGATATTTGGATTTTATTTTTTAAATATTTTTGGAGTTTTTAGATTTTTGTAGGAGTTTGGGATTTTGGAAATTTTTGTGGGGTTTTGGAATTTTGGGTATTTGGGTGGTATTTGAAATGATCGTGTGTGGACCCCTCCGATTGAGATTTACATTCAACACGGCCATCATCGGGGTGTTTTAGGGTCCTTTGTATTTATGGGTTGAACCTTGTTGACTCTATTGGGCTATCGATAAAGGATCGAATTCCGTAGGCTTTATGCCCTTGTTAGTGAATTTTTTTGATTATAGGCCTTGAAGGCCTAATATGAACGTATAAAATAAATATCTCGGTCGACCTCACGATCGTATATTTATTTAATGGTTCGAGCTGTTTCGACTCCTATCTACTCGTATAGGAGGATCGGGCTCGAACTTGAATTCACTTATTGACCCGCGCAGCATCCCTAGACGCCACGTGTGTACCAATAACACGCTCGTCGGGGCCCATGCGGGTTTGGGGGCATTTTATAATTATTTATTGAACCTTATCGACTCCCATTTACCCGCTTAGGAGGCTCAGGTTTAAATCTATTGACCCACGCAGCATCCCTAGACGTCACGTGTGTACCAATAACATGCTCGTCGGGGCCCACGCGAGTTTAGTGATTGTGTACCCCCCTTTTTGTGTACCTATGTGTATACATATTACGGTGCATGTGCAGGGGTACTTTGAAATATTTGTAAACGCCTTCTGTCCGCTTGCATGAATGTTGCAGATCCGGTGGCGTGGCGCAGCTGCTTGTGGACGCCTTCTGTTTGCTTGTACCGAGGTTGCAGATCCGGTGGCATGGGCCAGCCGCTTGTGGATGCCTTCTGTCTGCTTGTACCGAGGTTGCAGATCCGGTGGCGTTGTGTCATACGATCTCCCCTACTGCTGCTTGTAGGTAAGTAGATGTATTTATTCATAGATTGAAATTAACTACAGGATATTGCATTTACTGTAGACTTTCTGCATCTACCCACAGATGACATGTAGTTCGTGTATCTGTATTTGTAGAGAACTCGTATATATTGCAGATCTTTTTTTTTTACTTGCTCACATATAACCTGTTATATGCGAAGTGAGTTTCCCATAGTGATTTGCAGGAGCTTGCATTTATCATTTATCCCATATATATTGACTTTTCTGATTTTTGTAGCAATTGTTGCTTGTATCTTCAAGATACTATAAGCCTCCATTAGTACCTGCAAGTAGACATAGTTGGAACTACCGTGCCTTCTTTCATAATTCGTGCGAAGACTACTATTAATTCTTATTTCTTTGCTTGTGGGAGTAATATGCTCATTTGTACAATTGATGTAAATATCCCTTTCTTTTACTTGCAGATTGATTTGACCGAATGCTGCAAGTTACTTCAATCTCCTCATTCATCCTCTGTGTGAATTTGAGAGCCTTTTAGTAATGTATTTTCTTGGAGTCGAATCATTACCAGTGATAGGGATACTATTGCATTTCTTCATGCCCACCCACTTTGCAAATTTGTTTCTTGTGTATGAGTCATGGAGAGCATTACAAGTTATGTATCATCCTTGTGGCTTGCATGGTGGACTTGCATTATCGATATTTTCTTGCAATCAACTGTATACACCTTCTAGTTTTCATTTTCTGTAGATTTTCACTAGCTTGTTTGTATACAGATGTTGGTTGTGAAGGTGCTACTATATTCATCATGCCTTACATGCCAAGTCCTTCTAGTAGCATTTTATTGCATGATAGATATAGATACCGTTTGCTCTCATTTGCAAGTTAACTTGGTTGAACACTCTGAATCATCTGAATTTCATCATTCATCATTTTCTATGTATCTCAATTTGATTGAGTAGCCTGAGCTTATCTTCCCCTTGCTATATCGCTTGTAGATGCTTTCCTTTGTCACAATTTTTTTTATATTTTGTTTGTGATCTTTCATATTCATAACATTTCATTGATTGTTATTTTTCCAATAGACTATATCAGGCATGATTGCTTGTAGATAGAATGCTGTGTATTTATTTGCAAATTAGCCAGTATTGTTTGAAAGGGAGTTATATCCTTAACATCCCTCTTTCTTTGCTTGTAGGCCCACTACATTGTGTATAATGGCTAACAAAATCATCACATTCATCATGTGTCTCTTATCATTCACCTCTACACAAACTCAAAAAAGCTCATGTTCACTTAATACCCAAATTAATTTCAAGTTTGAGCTCATCTCTTTTGGTTTCAAATTTTAATTAGTCATTCGCTTTGTGTTCAAATACAAGTCCAAGTTCATTTTATGATTCAATTTCACTTATTTAATGTTCATTTGAGTCCGATATGAGTTCCCTGTTGTCCAGAATTTGTTCAAGTCCTTGTCTTATTTTAGATAAAATTTCGGCAGCCTCCCGGCGTCTCCACTGTTTAGGGGAAATTTCAGGAGTTTGGGGGCCCCCGCCACGCTAGAGAAAAGCGTGCACGGGTGATGTCGGATGACACCAAGGCCAAATATCTTCAACCCCACCACGCCAGAGAAAGGCGTGCATGGGTCTTCAGGCACCTGTTAAAAATGCACAGTTTTATATATTCATCCCCGCCACGCTAGAGAAAAGCGTGCACAGGGCCCGCCTACCTCGTTGTAAGCGCCGCACCGAGTTCCCACCATGCTAGAGAAAAGCGTGCATAGGGGGTCCCTCGGCGCGCCGCAAACATCAAAAATAGGACTTTAGGGGGGATTACCCGCTTCGTCGATAGCAACACAGCGAACTTCCTCTCACCACGCTAGAGAAAAACGTGCATGGGTGGTCGTTCGTCGTGTTGCGAGCACCGAAACGAGTTCTCCCATATTTGCAAAAATTCCTTATTTTTATTTTCTTTCTTTTTTTTTGCTTTGCTTTTTCTCTTTTCCTTTTTTTTTGGGAAAATATCACTTTTTTTTACTATTTTTTTTTTTGCTATTTTTTTTCTCTTTTTTTTTTGACACATACATAAGGAAATGTATATATATATATATATATATATATATATATATATATATATATATATATATATATATATATATATATATATATATATATATCAGAAATATAAATAGCTATATGTAATAAAAAAAAACTAACTAATGATGGTGATACAAACAGACAAGTTAAAGGCACTAAACGATTAAGCTAATAGACAAGGTAAAATGATGTACATGCAACTTTAGCTTTATGTATGAATGGGGAATAAATGATAACGCCATTGTCTCACTTGGCAAGCTCCACAGAGAAAAACCTCCTTTTTGTTTTTGAATGCAGGCTCTTCTTATTTCTCTATAGATATATATATTTTTTGATATATGTACATATACTTTAATAATAATGATATCATTAGTGATGTTGGTATATGATAAATAAATTGATAAAATAATAATAATAATAATAATAATAATAATAATAATAATAATAATAATAATATATATAAGGATAATGATAATGGTAACTACTTATCATAATGATGCTTAATCAAAAATCACAATAATGCTTGCGGTCAAAGGAACAAGACAAAACAAACAAAAATAATAAAATATACACATGTATATTTATAGAGATGGCACATAGCAGATACTCTTCATATCTTCACGGGTTGCTTTTTTGACTAAATTAAATATGAGGGGGGGAGGTAGTATTATAAGTGGATCACGTGGAAGAGGACAAAAAAAACAAAATATAATAATAATAAAAATAAAACAAAAGCTGCTGCAGTGATCTTATCTCCTCCCCCTTTTCTTTTAGTGTGGACAAAGAATAATAAAAAAAAAGCTAGTTCAGTTTGGACAAAAAAAAAAGAATAAATAAAGGAGGAAGGGGCTGGTTGAAACGAAAGACAACCTCGGCTATGCTCGGTTGCGGGTGTGACGAAAGAAGTTAAGGAAATTTGTCTTGGAAGGAGGCTGGAGGCTGGGCTGACCCACGGACGAAGGGAGCTTGGACGAGATCTTGCAAGGCAGGTCAGGTATACTGAGCTTTTACATGAGGTGGTGAGCCGCAGGTTCAGACGAAGACAACGGGAAGTGAGGTTTATCGTGGAGATTAAGTTTGGATTGCTCGGTTTGAATGTGAGGAGGCTGCTTGAGGCGTTGAGAGGAGATTTTGGTTGAGAGGGCTGGATGGATCTGTGTGCCTTGCAAACTGGAAGGGAGGAGGAATTTTTGTATTTTGGCTGGATAACTGGACTGAAAAAGAAACAACAACTTGGCTCTTTTTTATTTAAAATGAACACCTTCATTCCATAGAAGACTTGCGACGTCTGAGGTTTTCATTTCAACGGGATTTACGGATTTTTTGAACAAAATCATAGCAGAACATTGGCGGCTTTTCAGGGATTTAGACAGAGATTCTAGCAAAGATACGAGGTAATTTAAATGCGATTTGAGTTCATATTTGACTTTGATTTTTTTTTTAAATCAATACTAATATTAAAAATATTGTGTCATCATTAATATTGATATTAGTCCCAAAAATGTCTTGATTTGTGCGTATCATCTTAATTCTTGTGCTCATTTCACCTCGTAATATGTGTCAAATTCATCGGATATCAAAATTAAACAAATTGATAGTGTATTTAGGGTATTGCGAGGTTCCGGTCGTGATGACGCAGTCCGTTTCACGATCGGACATCATTTGGTTAGCGCCGAGCGTTAATTTTCTCGAAATAAGCGTTATTGTATTAGAACCATCGTCAGTCACGGCATAATTTTGGTTTGGACAAATTGACAATCAATTTAGAGTATTGACAGTGTTCCGGACGTAATGACGCAGTCCGTTTGTCGATCGAAGATCATTTGGTCGACGCCGAGGGCTAAATTCCTTGGCATGCGCATCATTACCTTGTGATTTATGCTTTTGCCTCGTAATTCATGCCGACATTCTCGTACGTCATTTAATCCAATCAAATTAAAAGTTATTCTTAAGTATTTGGGATATTCCGGACGCAGTGGCAAAGTCTGTTCGTCGATCGGAGATCATTAGGTCGACGACGAGGCTAATTTTCTTGAACTACGCACTACCGCATTTGAATCACTCCGGTCGCGCTGCCAATCTGAATGCTTTGAATTGAATAAAAAAATATATAGTTTTTAAAGGTTGAAAGCATTCCGGACACGGTGGCGAAGTCCATTCGTCGATCGGAGATCATTTGGTCGATGACGAGGCCAATTTTCTTTGAAAAACACATTATCGCATCGCATTAGGATTGCTTTGATTTGCGTGCCACCACCCTGGTTGATCCAAATTAATTAAATAAAATATAGATCTTTGATGTTGACGATGTTCTGGATGCAACAACGTAATCCGTTTTACAATCGGACGTCATTTGGGTGACGATGAGGCCAATTTTCCTTTAAATGTGCATCCTTGCATTATATTGGGCTCTCCTCGAGTACCATTTTCAATTGTTGATTATTTTTGCATAGCATGCGGATGCTTCTGAGTATATCAACCAAATTTTGCTCATCTTTGCCATAGGTTAGGACTACATCACCTTCACCAAATTGTTGATCTTGTGGAAACATGCAGCAAAATGCAAAACAATTTTGTAGATGTTTTGGTAGAACCATATAGCTCAGTCTTAAGATGGAATCGATAGAATTCTGCCCAAATAAATTGCTTTCTAAAATTGTTCCCAAATGCTCTTTCATCTAAGTTGTCCTTCAGAACACCACCAATGACTTTAGCTTCCAATGGAGATCCTAAAAGCTTTTTTAAACTATCTCTCCAACAATCGTCGATGCTGATGGAAATGTGAAATTGCCTTTTAAGATCAAATTCCTCTATCATTTCATCTCCACAAACATGTTGCAAGAGTGTTGTCTTTGTCATGCCACCATGTCCCACTATAGATAAAAGAGAAATATTTCTATACAAATCAATTCCATTTATAAGAACTTGAAGTTTCCTCATTTGATTGTTTTCTCAACCACTGCATAGCAAAATTAAGATGCGATCCCCATTCGAGCTAAATCGCCTTTATCAAATTCATGATTTCTGGGATAGTTTTTAGGGGTCAACATCTTTGGCTTCCGAGTTGGGTGTGATATCCCACTTTTGAATCTCTTTCACAACGCTTGACTTTAACAGATTTTATTTATATTTCATTTACATCCTAGAAACAAAAAGAAAATCTAGACCACCTGCAGGGTTATCCTAAGTATTTATAATAAAATCATTCCCAAGCAGTTATCTATATTCACATTTAAATTCATCAGCCTCGCTTGGCCATACTCTTTTAATTTTAAGGGCGCTTAGCATTTTCTGAAGCACCTGCAGAAAATTTATGTCAATTTAAATCTTTAATTTGCCTCCTTTAATTCAGCCATGCATGAGCATGACCACCTGCATAAGATTCTGTGAGCATCCAGATCGTTCCTAACCTAGGAGTAATCTAACATCCATCACATCATATCACAAAGAGCAGTAAAAGTAAATAAACACTCACATCAATCATTTTTATAACCAGCATGCAATGAAAACTACGAAAAAGCCCGTCACACACCAGTAAAAAAGTAAACACATGCCTAACCTAAAGCTAAAATCGGTTGTCCTAGCAAACAAATCTAAGTGTGTGCGGTAGGCTGTATGGTTTGGATATATCCTAGATCAGTTATTGATTGAAGTTTTCTAGTTGATTGAATTTAGTTTGTTGAAAGGTCAGAGGGGGCTTTATGTTTAAATTTATGTCTTAGTGTTTTTAGTATTTTAGAAGTTCATTTTAGATTGAGTTTTAATTATTTAAAGTTGATTAACAGGATTTGTTCTTTAGTCATTTTGATTAAATATTTTCTTTTATATTATTTAATTTAATGATTTAGTGAATTTTGAATGATTTATTGGATTTTTAAATTACTATTTATTTCAATCAATTTTTCTTTAATGATATTTTACATTATGCTTATAATTAATTTTTGGAAATACTTTAATGAATAGAGTTTGATTTTAAAAGGGCCTTTTTTTTAGAAAATATATTTATTTATTTATTTAAATTTGTTCTAGTTTTATGTGTATTTTGTATTCTGAGTTTATTCTTACTTTTAATGGATTTTATTTAATTATTATTATTTGATTATGAGGTGATTAAAATGTTAATTAAACCCAATTTTAAATCTATATTCAAGTAGAATCTTTTAGTTGTTATGTGTGTTGATTATGACTTAGTTATTAAAAGTTATGTGATTTTCGTATATTTTTATCCAAGTTATTATTGGCGTGTTTGAAATTTTTGTTAAATGATCGTTTAAATTTAATTAGCCTAATTAAAGTTATATTTAATAATGAACACTAAGCCTAAGGGGGATGTCACTAAGTTTTCTATGTTCTGAGTTTCTATCCTAAAGTGTGCATGCAACCTAAGTCTAAGTTCTCTAAGACTGTGTCCTTAATTTTTTATCCTTAAATATCACTATATTTACTAACCCTCAGGACATTGCGCACGTGTAAAAGGGGTTTAAGGATCTAAAATAAAAAAAAAAGTAATCCTGATAAAATTGAAGTTGCTACAAGACCTAGAGGGGAGGAGTTCGCACAAATCACACCACGACTTCCTAGGGGTTTTTTAAGTTTTAAGAAAACTTACAACACCGAGGGCTATGACCCGGTGGTTCCGCCCGTAGCACCTCTACCCGATTGGATAGAGGTGACTGACGTCTTTGTCCCTTATCCTTTTGTTCACTCGACCGATACCATTCCTCATAGTTCATACAAATAAAGACAAGAAAATAGGAAAAGATTAGAAGCACATTTTATAATTAACAATGAAATAATTAAAATTTATTAAAAATAAAAATATACCTTTCTTCGGGCTTGGAGACCGGCGCAAGCTGTCTACCTTTTAAACTGTTTCCTTTTGAAAGCATACTATTTATTTTTCCAACATTCACCTCGAGGCACAAGAAGGGAGAAGTAGAAGAAAGAGAAAGACAGGGGTAGAGAGAGAGAAAGAGGGGCATTGCTTTCTTTAAAAACTTTCATTTCTAATAAACACCCAACTAACTCGCTCTCCAACACAAACCACTTTTCATCTCCTTTCCAAAACCCACACACTTTCCTCTTTCAAAACATACAGTTCCCACAATTTCACTTTTCAAATACACATACACATGTCACTTCATCTTACACATTTCACTTTCACAACACATAGAATTCCCAACACATTTCATTTTCTCAAAACAATCTAACTTTCACTTTTCACTCTTTCACACACTGTCTTTCAACACAAGCACTTTCAAAACATTTAATTTTCCCACACAAACACTTTTCAAAACACTTCTCTTTTAGCACCAACACTTTTACTTTTCACACACTTTATCTTTTAAGATATACACATGTCACTTTCCAACAATCACACACACACATACTCTTCCATTTTTTTTAACCATTCACTTCAATTTGTACATTTCACCTGTTTCATTTCCCAAAACATACATACTCTTCACCTTCCAAAACACACACTTCGCATCAAAGACATACACTTTCACTTTTCCAAAAACCCACACAGTTTCAACTTTTAATACAAATACCATTTCACCCTCCTTTGTTTTCCAATATACATCTTTCTCACAAAATCATACACTTTATTTTTCCACATTTCCCACACAAAACCCTTCAAAACATACACTTTCACTTTCCTCCATTTTCATTTCCTAACTCTCAAAGCATATACAAACTCAAAAACTCTACTTCACACACACACAAATCACTTTTCCACACACACTTTTCACTTTACTTTCCAAAAACAAACACTTTTCTTTTCTTCCAACATTTACGAAATGCTTCGAGCAATCATTCATTTCTTTATATAAATGCAAAGTCTCAATTCATCATCTGTCTTTCTCAAAGTATAATGTGAAACACTTCAGATTACCCTACACAAACTTTTATTACCCAAAGGCTAAAAATGCATATAATAAAACTTTGCAAAAGAACTCAAATTCCCTTAAAATATATGAATGCTCATGATTTGACACCGAAGATATAAGATGGGCCCATATATGAATACATTTTCAAGTCAACATTGCCACCAAATGAAATTAAAAGGAGAAAGAGGGCTCAATGTAACTTTCCTTTCTATAAATTTTTTTAACAAAATAACCTAACATCACAATGCAACATTGAATTTATTCTATAGAAAACTCACATTTAAAACATAAAACTCATGATTAATTTCCACCATAAAGCTCACAATCCTCTCCAAAGCTCAAAGAAAAGTACCCAATCATAAACCATGCAATCCTCTCTAAAATTCACATTTCTCTTTTCCACTACAACTTTCCTTTCTTTCAATTACCACATGAAATAGTGCAAAATATCGTACACAAATTTTATCCCAATTGAGTTATGTTTGCATAGGACAACTTTTCAAAGACTTCAAATTTTCTTTTCATATACTCACTAATGAAAGCAAAATACCTCAAAAAATCTCTTTTATAACATGTTTAGTATTAGGTCCAACTTTTAACAGTGAATACAAAATCAAATAGTTGTTCCAACAACTCAATGCCTATGCTCAATACTACTCCACCATTAAAAAAAAAATGCTTGAAGCTTTCCAATACTCATACATTCTCCTTCAAAAAAATTGCAAAATGATGCTAAACACCCTTCCACATCTTCTCTAATACTCTTTAGTTCCTTCCCATAAATGAAAACATGCCATAATGATTTTCTTTCCAACTATGAACAAGACCACTCATACCACTTGCCAATCTCAAGTAAGAATAAAGCTATCACAAGTTATCCACTCCCAAATTAACCATATAAGCTTCCCATTTGCAAATACATATAACATGAATGAATGAAACACATCTTGCAATTTATTTTAAATGTCTTAAAATCAATCTCGTAGTAACAAAAAGCTTAACTCAACTATTTGCATAGAATTGAGAGATAGAAAGTTTTAGTGGAAATTTATTCCTTCTAAGAGCTCACAAGCCATCAGTGAGACAAAATACATGGCATGCAAGATACAATCTCATGCCACCAAAACTTTTCTGATCAAGAAGAACAAAGGAAAATGGAGAAAAATAGACAATGCAACCAAACAAAATGACATAAATGCAGCTATTTGTTCTCCAAGAGAAAAAAAAAACATGTAAGTTCATATGTACATTCCAACCAAACTTTCGTCACATCATTTTTCTTATGAATGCACAGTAGCATTGAAACCTCTCAATAAAAAATTATTGAAAAAAAAGGAAATATCGTATCTTCATGAAAAGAAAAAAAAAAGAACCAAATCCATTTCTAGATAATCATAGAACCTCCATTATTTCTCTTTCCAATGAGATGAAGCATGAGAAGAAGTAGATGGAGAAATGATGTGGTAGAAGGAGATCAAGAAGAAGAAGGTTTACCCAAGGCAAAATTTGACTAGGGTTGGCGTCAGGTAAGCTTGTAAACGGCCGAGAGAGAGACGAATCTGAGCTTCTTGCAAATGGGAGAAGAACTAGGGTTTGTGACGGCTTGCTCCTGGATTTCGATTTCGTAAGAGAGACAGAGAGGGAGGGATTTCATTCAATCTTCTTGCAAATGGGAAGGAGGCGAAGTGCTGAACTGGAAGCAGGCGGAGTGGGGGGTCGTTTCGCGAGAGAGGAGGCCGACTGAGGGTGTGCGAAGCAGAGGGGGGAAGGCCCTTCGGACTTACCTGGATGAAACAGACGGGAGGGAGCCTTGGGTTTGGCCTTCTTGCGAAAACAGAGAGGCGAGGGAGAGGGCAGTTCGAGAATGGAGACAAGAGCGGAGGCCTGGAGGCATGCTTTCGCAAATTGGAGCCTGTTTGGGGCGTTCGGCATCCTTGCCAACAGAGAGGACGAAGCCAGGGGAAGTTTCGAACTAGAGAGGAGACGGGGCCCAGGTAGTTTGCGAATTGATAGTAGAGGGATCATGGGTGAGTTGGTTTGAATTGGCCCTAACTAAACCCAAAACTAATTGCATGCCCAAATCAGCCCTAATCCCATCTTAGCCTTTTTTTAATCATTGATCAATTTAATTAACTTTTAATGATGTAGAAAATTAAATTTTGATAAAATTTATTACTGATTAAATGAAATTAATTAAAAATAAAAAATCAATTTAGATCAATTCGAATTAATTTAATTAATTTGATTAATGTCAATTAGAATTCAAATAACTCGCAATGAGTCAGGTTTGGCCTCTCGGAATTATATTTTGTTAAATTGAATTCGACTTGAATTAGTTCAACTCAAAATTATGTTGATTTGAGATGAGTCGATTTGGGTTTATTTCGGAGTTGAATTAGATTTGGATTGAGTTGACTTTAGTTTAGGTCGAGTCGATGCTACGTCATTGGGCATCCTCCAAAGGGGATCTTAAAGACGACGTCTACACTTGGCTAGAAAGACCTAGGTGCTAGAGATTGATTCTGGGGAAATCGACCTCAATTAATGAGGTCAACAGTAACAAACTTGTGCTTGATGGCAGATCATCTTGATCGCTCTGATAAATAAGAGGTATGTGAGCTTACTTATGATCAATTATTTAAATTTTCTGAAAGAGTTCATTCATCATACAGGAAGCTGAAAAAAGTGCATACAAGCCTTAAAACTGATTTCTTAAATTTACAAAAGGAGCATAAAATTCTATTGAAAGATCACAACACTTTAGATAACAGTCATATGGCTTCACTGGATGAATTTAATGAGTTAAATAAAAAGCTTTTTGATTTAACCACTGAGCATGATTCATTAAAAATATCGTATGTTAAATTAGAAATTACTTTCAAAGAATTAGACACCATGACATGTGATTTAGATAATAATGAGCATGTATTGAAACAACAAGTGGCAAGATATGAAAAGGCAAATGAATTTCTAAGAGAAAAGATCATTGCATTAGAGCAAAATGAAACACCACCTTCACTTGTAGGGTTTTATAAAATATCAACAAAGCATGCATCATTTAAATCTAGGAAGAGGCACTATAACCCAAATAGATTAGTAAACCCTTTTCATGGTGTTAAATGTTTTTCGTGTGGCATGCTAGGACATATCTCCCACACTTGCATTATTCATCATAGAACACATCTGGTGTTGAGACCAAAATTATAAAATCCACAACATAGCATGCATGCATCGTATTCTTCTTTTCATCACAAGGGACCCAAACCTGTTTGGGTTCCTAAATATGACATTTGATGATTTTGTAGGGGTGCTCTCACGAAAGGCCTCATGAGAGAAAGTGTTACCTAGATAGTGGATGCTGAAGGCATATGATTGGAGATGTAAATTAATTCATTTTACTGGAGGCCAGGGTAAGAGTCAAGGTAACACTTGGGGATAACATCACCAGGAGAGTGGTGGGATCATGTATAATTGGAGATTCAAAAAATTTCATCATTGATAATATTTTGCTTGTAGATGGACTGAAATATGATCTGCTCAGCATCAGTTAGCTCTGTGATAAAGGCTTCAACATAAAATTTCTACCAACTTAATGTATTATAAGCTTAAATGATAAAATTGTTTTACAGGGAAAACGGATCAATAATATTTATATATTGGGTCTAAATTGCTTTAAAGTTGATATTGCTATTTGCTTAAAATTAATTACTGATGAATCATGGCTATGTCATAGGATATTTTGTCAGGCAAGCATGGAAAGCCTTAGGAAGATCACCCAACAAGACTTAGTGAGAGGTGTCCCAAAACTAGGGTTCACTAAGAACCACCTGTGTGATGCCTGTCAGTTAGGAAAGCAAGTCAAATCCTCCTTCCACTCAATCAAAGACATTAACACTAGGAAACCTTTAGAAGTCCTTCACATGGATCTTTTTGGACCTGTCAGCACTTCAAGCTTAGGAGGTAAAGTCTTTGGGTATGTGATTATTTATGATTATTTGAGGTTCACCTGGGTTAGATTCCTATCTCATAAAAGTGAATCATTTAAGGACTTTAGATCTTTCTCCACTTGGATTCAGAGGAAACTAAGTTGTGTAATTCTAATCATTCATAGTGATCATGGTGGAGAGTTTGAAAATGAGAAATTTTGTACCTAATGTAAGAAGCAAGGGATAGATCATAATTTTTTAGCTCCTAGGACCCCTCAGCAAAACTGGTAGCAGAAAGAAAGAGTAGGACCCTGGTAGAAGTTGCTAGAGCCATGTTAGTGGAATACTCACTTCCTAAATACTTTTGGACAGAAGCGGTGAATACATTTTGTTATATTTTGAATAGGGTAAATCTTAGATCTAAGTTGAATAAATACCCTATAAAATTCTTAAGGGTAGGACACCCAACCTCTCTCACTTTTGTGTCTTTGGATGTAAAGTGTTTATTCTGAATAATGGAATGTTTCAACTAGAAAAGTCTGACCCAAAATCTGATGAAGTAGTGTTCCTAGGTTACTCAAGTGTTGGAAAATCCTATAGTGTCTTCAATAAAAGAATCCTAATTATTGAGGAGACCACTTATATTGTGTTTGATGAATTTGATAATTCTGGAGGGTCTAGGGTAGAAGAAGAGGAGGTTGTAGAAGTCACCCAAGGAGTAGAATCTGCCAATCTGGAAAAAAGCGTAGAACCTAAAGTTACACTTCCTAGAGAATGGAGATATTCTTCGAGTCATCCTAAAGAACTGATCTTAGGAGACCCTTCTGAAAGTATTAGAGCTAGGCATGGACTTAGAAAAGAAGTAAACCACCCTGCCTTCATGTCAATGACTGAACCCACCAATATCAATCAAGCCTTTTCGGATGAATTATGGATCCTAGCCATGTAAGAGGAACTAAACCAATTTGTTAGGAATGATGTCTAGGAGCTGGTAGAAAGACCTAAGGACCAAAGTGTGGTAGGAACCAAGTGGGTCTTTAAGAATAAAATGAATGATTCTGGTGTGATGGTTAGGAATAAGGCAAGATTAGTGGCTAAGGGGTACAACCAAATATAAGGGATTGATTTTGAGGAAACCTTTGCCCTTGTAGCCTCTTTGGAAGCCATTAGAGTGCTACTAGCCTTTGCCTATTATAAGGGATTTAAGCTTTTCCAAATGAATATCAAGAGTGCCTTTTTAAATGGGATAATAAAAGAAAATGTGTTTATAGATCAACCCCTAAGATTTGAGAATTCCTAATTTTAAATCATATTTTTAAATTAAAAAAGGCTTTGTATGGATTAAAATAGGCACCCAGAGCATGGTATGAGAGGCTTAGCACATTTCTTCTGGAATGAGAGTTTGTTAAGGGGAGCGTAGACACCGCCCTTTTTTGAGAAGAGTAGGAGATGAATTACTCATTATCCAGATCTATATTGATGATATACTTTTTGGATATTCTGATAAAAATTTATGTGATGATTTTTCTAAAATAAAGAGTAAGGAATTTGAGATGAGTATGATGGGAGAATTGCCCTACTTTTTGGGATTTAGCATTAGGCAAATGGATGATGGAACTTTTCTTAATCAATCAAAATACAATAAGGATATCCTGAAGAAATATAAAATGGATAAAACCAAGTAAATCAACACTTCTATGAGTTCTAGTGTCCAATTAGATAAGGATTCAAATGGAAAATCGGTTGACCAAAAGAAGTACAGAGGAATAATTGGATCACTTCTTTACCTGACTACTAACAGACCTGATATTATCTTTAGTGTTTATCTCTGTGCTAGATTTCAAGCTAATCCAAAGGAGTCCCACCTGACTGTAGTTAAGAGAATCCTTAAATATCTCTTAGGAACCCAAAACTTAGGAATATGGTATCTTAGACACATCACTGCCTTTGAGATTATAGGATATTATGATTTAGACTTTATAAGATGTATGGTGGATAGAAAGAGCACCTCTAAAATATGTCAATTCATAGGATAATCCTTAGCATCTTGGTTTAGTAGAAAATAAAACTCAGTTGTACTGTCCACTACTGAAGCTAAATATATTACCTTAGGAAGTTGTGTGGCCCAGGTCCTTCGGTTAAAATAATAAATTCTGGATTTACGACTTCCTGCAGGCATAATTCCTATCCTATGTGATAACACTAATGTCATCTACATTTCAAAGAACCTAATCCAACACTCCAGGACCAAACACATCGACATCAGGCACCACTTTATTAGGGACCATGTTACCAAAGGAGACATAGAGCTACATCATGTAGCCACTGAAAACTAACTGGCTAATATCTTCACAAAACCACTGGCCTTTGAAACCTTTAGCACCTTAAGAACCATATTAGGTGTGATAGATATTCATGCTTGAAATTGATGCTTTCTGTTTATGTTTCTACACTTAGTTTTATTTGATTCGTTTGTTGATTTCTTTTTATGTTCTTTTTTATTCCTTGCTGATTTTCTTCACCTTTTGTTTAATTTGTCTGCTTATTTCTTTTTTTGTTCTTGCATTATATTCTTGATTTCCCATTATTTTTACTTTAGTATTTTAAGAATTTGATCACTGCTCACTTCTGCTGATAAACTTGCTTTCTAAATGAGTTTTTTGTCTTATTTTTATTTAGAAGCTTGTAAACAATGACTGACTTCTCTAAAATAGTTAAAGGAAGAAATATTAATGATTGTTTCTCTTCCTCTAACTCTTTTAATGGTGTATTTTTCTTTTTGAATCAAAATCATTTTTAAAATTGAAAAGTTGGACTTTGAAATAGAGATTTATTTTATCTTCCTGCAGTAATCTATCTCATATGAGTAGTGTTCTAAATCATTGAATCACTTTCATGTTTTCTTAATCAGGTGATTACATTTATCATATGAGGATGATTCTATTTTGTGGTTTACTTTTTCTTATCTAAGAGAGTGAGCTTTTTTTCTCTTATATCTGGAAGATAATCTCACAACTGAGAGTCTTTTAGAGATTTTGAAAGAAAGGAAACTCGCAAAAGATGCTCAAAGTGTGCCAATCAACTAAAAAAGAGGCATAAAATGAGCCCAACACTGAAAAGATGTGCAACATTTGCCAATAAATTAAAAAGATATAAAATGTATAAAAAATCAAAAGATATGCAAAGTGCGTCAATTAACTGGAAAAAGAGGTACAAAATGAGCCCACAAAGAAATAAGCTTCCTCCTCTTTCAAATCTTTAAAAATCTTAGAAGAATCCATGTGCCACTTAATATGTTCAAACACTTGAGATTGAAAATCATAATTTTTGATTCTTTACTTTGCAATACTACTTTACCAAATATTTTTTTAAAATTAAGTTTGAAAGGATCACTTTTTTTATCTAATTTTTTTCTTTTGAATTAGATTTTTATTTGAAAAGAATTTAAACTTGTAAGGTGTCTGAGGTAGGGTTTATAAAAATTGATTTTCTAACTTTTTGGATTTCAACATCGTTAGTTTTTTCTTATTGGCTTTTGAATTTAAAATTAAGAAAAAATTCTGATTTACTGGAGCTGATCGATTAAAAAAATTTTGGTTTCCTTTTTCATTTCTTTATTCCTTCTTAGTTATTTTTTATTGGTCTTTTGTTTTATTTTTTTATTTTATTTTGAAATCCTCTAATCATTACTCTCTACCTTTCAATTTTTTCAATTTTTTTGTTCACATCATCCTAGATGATCCAAATTGTCCTGAACGATCTAAATCGTCCTGGATGATATGATCAAATCATCACTCAACACACATTCAATGGTTAATCCGAACAAATTATTGGTAATCGTCCTGGACGATCCACCTGTTCATCCTGGATGATCCACATTGAACATGTACTGAACGATTTTAATTTTGTTGGAATGATCCATTGATGCTAATCATCCTGGATGATCTACCTCATCGTCCTGGATGATATTTTTCATCAAAGATCATCCAGAATGACTCCTCATGATGATCGCCTGTATCTAATCATCCTAGACGATATGATTGCCTTTTTAGCCAATCATTCTGGATGATAAGAATTACACTCATCATGTTGGATGATCCCACGATTGTCCTGAATGATATTCTCAAATCTATTTAAATAGCCATTTGAAACATATTCTTCACCACACCCTTCAACTCTTCTCTCACTCAAGCTTTCCACTTCTTGATATGGTTGGTGGTGATAAAAGATCTCGTGCACTTACATGCAGCTCTTCCTGGAGCGCTGTAAATCATCCGTTCACTGAAGCTGCAGAAGAAGCAGCATATGCCTGCTTCAAATCTGCTGGCATCAACCCCTCAAAAATCATAAATAAAGCCACCCTACATTTTCAGGTACTACACCATTTCACTAATACAATCTTGGGTTTCATTCTCACTCTGACTTGCCCTTTTAATTTTGAACTCCTATTTGAGTTTTTCACAAGTCTCCACTTTAATGTTGATTTCACCACCCTTTAGTCCTACATTAATCGATGCCCTGTTAAAATAACATATCAAGATTTCTATGAATTTCTTTGATTGTCCACCACTAGAGACAAGCTCCATCTTCTAGCCTCTGATACTAACTTCAATTGGACCCGTATCAATAATACTCTTAGGGATACCAATGCTCCCTTTCATGACTCATCTGTAAGTTCCCTAATTAATGTTACACGAATAATCTAGCACATCCTTTGCAACTCAGTTATTCTAAAGCTGGAGACAGGATTCACATCACTCCCATTTTTTCTCTCACCACCTACTATATCATGACCAACCACTAATTTAATGCTGCTGATCTTATTATCCAATACATCGAGCACTTAATATGCATTAGGGATCTAGGCCACAAAAGAAAGATAAACCAAACCCTTGGACACCTAATTGCATATGTTCTTGAATCAAAATATAACCATCAATTCCCTGCTCCATCTGATCACCACCCGATATTCTACTCAAATAGCTCCTTCCACACCCTTCACAGTACTCGTCATCCCCGTGCGCACGAGGAGCCTAGGGAAGAAGATGAAGGTCCTATTCTTGCACCTGCCCCTATCAACTAGCAGCCTCAGATTGATCAGCTCGTACAGAGGTTTGATCAGTGGGAGGCAAGATTTAATACCTATGTAGCCTAGCAACAGCAGCAGTACGACATGGATATGTGCTGGTTCAGGGAGCAGTTTACTTCCATTCATAGATTCTTTCAACCACCACCACCTCAAAATGATCAGAGTTCCTCTTTCTGGTTCTTTTGTGTCTGTTTCTGAGTTTGTACTTATTTTTATACTATATTTTATTTAGTGGTTGCTTTTTGTTTCCTCCTTTTTTGTGATGTTAAAAGGGGGAGTAGTGTTATTAGTGTTGTACTATTTACTATCTGACTGTTTTAGTAAAATTTGCTTTGCTTTGCTTACATTATTCTTCTTTGCTTTGTATTTTATTTGTTTATTTACTTTATTTAAAATTCTCCAACAAATGTTTTCCATCATAAAAAAGGGGGCGATTGTTATAAATCTGGATTCAAGCATTATAATTTTGATGATAACAAATATTCCTGTCACTACTACACATCTATTTAGTTGACTTGCCTACTAACTTTTCAGGTCTACAAGATCAGTTGTAATTCAAGCCAGCTCAAGATTGAATAGATTAGGACTGAGTCAGTCTGTAATTTTTTAATTCCAATTATTTTTACCTTTTCTTGAGTCAAATATAATAAGGTTGTTCCTGTTGCTAAGTAACCTTACACACACAGACTCAGGGGGAGAAATTTAGTAAGTCATAGAGTTTTATGTTTTTTGATCTAATCGTACAGGACGATCCAAAATCACCCTGGAAGATCAGTTAAAAATAGAAACCCTAATTAGACCATCTTGGTTAAGTAAAATTATTTAGGTAGATCATCCTGGACGATCCTTCCACCATCCTGGATGATATGTTTAAATTCAAAAATCAACCGCCAATCACATTTTAGTTAATATTTTATTTTATATATTTTGAACTAATCATACAGGATGATGTTGATCATCCTGGACGATTCATTACAATCTTGCCTAAAATAATACCTTGATTAGGAGACTAATTATGATTAAATTAATCAATCACATCGTACATGATGATCCTTTATATTTCATGGGATGATCACCAATCATCCTGGATGAAAACAAAGATTTTCTTTTGATCATCCAGGATATCGTCCTGGACATCCCGAACTTTTTTCTAGACAATTTATCAATTGCCAGTCAAAATGAACTGATTGTCCCGGACGATTGTGTAATTGTCCTGGATTAAAACCCTTATTTTCTTTTGATCATCCAGGATATCATCCTAGACATCCTGAATGTTTGTCTGGATGATTTATTGATTGCCACTCAAATTGAATTGATCGTCCTGGATGATCTATAATCGTCCTGGATGATATGTAAAAATTATTTCTTCTTATAGTCCAAACAATGGAAATCGTTTGGATAGAAAGATTCTTTTCATACTAATCATACATGATGATCGATAGATCATCCTAGATAATCATTGACGGCAAGTTGAAATTTAGGGCACTTTTTGAGGCTTTCTATTTAAGCTCTTCTATAGCTGAATATTTTGCTATTTTCCTGTCCAAATAGAACTAAGAGGAGAGGGAGAGTTTGGGGGAGAGAGAGAGGATCTTGTGAGGGGGAGTTTGTGAGGGGTTTCATAAAGGTTACTCCAAGCAAGGATTGAATCGTCTTCTTCCTTCTTCATCCTTGGTTCCTTGGTGGCTCTCGGGAGACAATCATCAGCATCAAATCTAGGTTCTTTGCCTACTCTAGAAGGGAGTAAAAGGATTATCAGGTTCTCTGCCTTCTCCAAGAGAGAGTAAAAGGATTTCGGGTTCTCTGCCTTCACTAGGAGGGTGAAAAAGGATTCAAGGTTCTCTGCCTCACCAGGTCGATGGAAAGATTTTGTAAGGGCTTCTCTGCCTTGTTGTGGGGGCAAAAGGAGAGCCACTATAGTTTTTGCGTAATACCTGGAGGGGAGGCTCTGGGGAGTGGACGTAGGTCAAGTTGACCGGACGACTATAAATCTAGTGTGCTCTTGTTATTTACTTTTCTGCACTTTAATTTTTGCATTATTTAATCTTGATTATTTGTATGGTTGAAACATCATAATTCTATTTTTGTGAAATTATTCTGCTTTCGCCTTGGGATAAAAGTAGTTTGTTTTAAAATATCAAAAATTTCAAAAAGATTTTCTTGTTGCTTAAGTTAAATTTTAAAAATACCAATTCACCCCCCCTGCTTAGTTAGCCTTTGGACTAGTTCATAAGGGCTTAACAACCCTAATGAACTTTCAACAAGATGCCCTCTAAGCAAGGCATCTACAAGCCAACCAAATCGACCACCAGCCTTCCCTAGACTAGAAATGGTTGTCTTAGCAACCATTTACAATGTGTGAAAAAGGTTGTGTGGCTTTGAAATATCCAAAGGGTTTATTTTTTATGTTGCTTTATTTAAAAGTGTTTGTATATTAAATGCCAAAGTGGATTTTTTTAAAATTTGAGTTTAAGTCTTAATGATTTGGTGTTCTTTTATTTATATTTATAGTTGATTATTTAATTTTAAAGAATCATGTAAGCTAATAACTTCAAAATGTAAAAGCTATTAACCTACAAGTTCTACGATTCATAATAATAATGCTACTGTTCCCCAATATAGGATGGTTGGTTACATAGAGTCCTTAAGATTTATTAAATTTTTATTAGAAAAGCCTTATAAATCTAATACATATATGCTCACCAAAAGGAATTAAACATCATGTATGAAGGCTTTTAATTTATTGAAGGCATATTCAATCCAATGCAATGGTGCCTTCCAAAAAGAGATGAACACAATGCATGACGATTTATGAAAGACCCATTAATCCAATGCATTTGTATTTTCCAAAAGGAGTTAAATAGAATGCATAAGAGTCTTTTATTTATTAAGATTTTATGAAGGACATGTCAATCCAATACATTTGTGGTTTCAAAAGAAGTTAAGCACAATACAAATAGGTACTTTATTTAATAATTTATTATTTTATTATCAAATACATTTAATTAAAATAAATTTAATTAAATGAGTTTTGAAATTTTACTTAGATTAAGTTAATTAAAATATTTTTTATATTCATTGATTTTTATTTAATTTTTAAAGATTAATTTGAATTTTACATATTTTTAAATAATATTTAATTAATTTAATATTTATTTTATTTTTATTTAATTAGTTTATTTAATTTTTATTTATCAAAATTTATTTAATTTCATATAATTTTATTCTATTTATTTAATAACTTAAATCCCTTTCTATATAAGCAAATTGAGGTGAGATTTTAATTAACCAAATTAATCTAAATGCTCATGTGATTAAGGTCATTAATTAGGATTAAATACTAGAGTAATCCCTAAAGATTTGGAATTAATATGATTAATATTTAATTTTTTAATATTTTACTTAATTATTTATTAAAGATTAATTTTTAATTATAATTAAAATTTGATTTTAATTTCCATTAATTTAGGATTAATTTAGAGTTGATTGCAATTTATTTTAATTTTTAAAAATTTTTAGGTGATTTATTATGAATTTTAAAAAAAAAAAATTTTAATATTTTTTATTATAATATTTTTAATATTTTTTATATTTTTAGGGTTTTTTAATTAAGAACCTTAATGACTTTTAATTATGGTAAAATTAATTCTTAGGGTGAAAAATGTCAGTTAGTGTGCTATGTCTAAGTTTCATTCCTACTGGATGTGAGGGGAATTTCTTAGAATTTTTCTAATTCTCTAGACCTTAGATTAAAGATTTTTTCGAAGTTTCTCTACTCTTCCAATAGGTTTGAAATTCACTGTATCTAACCCATGCATTGAAATAATAAAAAAAAACCACAAAAATTTGGTGCTCAATGCTTTATGGATTAAATGTAATGGATTATCAAAGTTGTAGTCCACAAAGTGACCTTTGAATTGGAAAAGCCAATTATAGAAAATGTATGAATCAAATTGGGCAAACAAAAATGATAAATGTCAAGAACATCCCCTATTATTCTCTATAAAATTTGAGCTCAAGAGCATGCATATTTGGAGAGTAATAATAAAAAATTAGCAGGCACTAAAAGGCTAATTACTCTTCAATTATACATGATCTAATTCCAATTTTATTTTTAAAATAAAGGGCTCTTCACCGTAAACCCATAAAACCCTATTATGTATGAAATATATAAGAAATGAATGTATAATGAACTTTCAAAAATATGGGTTAGATCATGACCAAGATGTTTGGAAATTCAATTTTTAATAAGAAAGATTTTAAATAATCTTAAAAAAACAGGGAATGTAAGAAACATCCCCAAATTCATCTCAGTAAATTTTGAGATTAATTAGGTGAATATCCTTATTTTGTGAAATTCAATAAACCCTTAAGTGAAATTACTTTATGAAAATCCAATAATTTTGCTCAATTTAATTTTTAAAATGTAGTGATTTATTCTGTATCCATAGAGTGCGTATATGCTGAATTTGGGCAAAAAATGAATTTACTGTAATATTTTGATGTTTTAAAAAATTTTTGGATTTAAATAATGTATTTTAATTAAATTCTTCGATGGCGGCCAATCATTAATAATGATTGCGTGGTGGTGCATTTGTAGCTGTCAGACGCGTTGGATGGCCAAGGCTTCACGTAGTTTCACTTAGCCACATAAGTAGGGATCATGGCCATTAATGCCACATGGTTTGGGATTAGCGATCTAGCCTGATGAATTTTGGGATGGCAGGCACGATGCAATTTAAGCTGCTCATGTAAAATGGGTAGCTTATATTTAACCAAATTCATGCAAGATGGATTTAGAGTAATTTTGAAGAACCTCATAAACTTCTTATGCTCTTAACCAAATGCGATGAGATTTTAAATAGAGCTTTATTAAAATTAAATGAAGGATGGGGATGTATTTAGAAGTTTTGAAAACCCCAAATGGTTAAAAGCCAGGGAGGTGGCTGTGTAAGATGAAATAGCCTTAGGTCATTCCACATAGGGGGTGGGGGCGGGGGGGGGGGGGGGGGGGGGGGGTGGAAGAGCCATTTTAGTTAAACCAATGGTTAAGACAGGTTTAGAGGCTTGTTAAGGAGTTTCTAGATTGATTTAGGAGGGTTTAAACAAACTAGAATGGAGGGATTTTTTAATTTTTACCATCTAAGCATTTTTTGACTATTTTGAATAGTTTGACTACTCAAAGCTGAACAACCAAGCTAGATTAAACCCTAGGGAAGTCTTTGGTATTGATTAAGTCAAATCTAAGAAGTTTTGAGTAATATAATTGATGTTTCAATGAGGGATCC
Source organism: Dendrobium chrysotoxum (assembly GCA_019925795.1). Taxonomy (NCBI): domain Eukaryota; kingdom Viridiplantae; phylum Streptophyta; class Magnoliopsida; order Asparagales; family Orchidaceae; genus Dendrobium; species Dendrobium chrysotoxum. Next base: position 42,555,068 of record CM034297.1, read on the forward strand.
CTTATGTGAGTGGTTTTGACCAATTTTAGGGACTTGATCAAGTCAAGTAACATGGATTGACTCAAATTTGGTTTGGATTCACTAAAGGCATGAAATGGAATGAGTTTGAATGACTAGAGAGGATGATTTGAATGTAGATAATGATTTGACTTAAACTAATCTTGTTTGACCAAATTTGGCTACAATTGATCAGGTCAACTATTGATTGGATTGAGGTGACCAATCATGTTTAGTCCATTAGGAGTTGAGTTATGGATAGTTTGGTGATGTTTAGGAGTAAATTGGAGTCTAAATTGAGTAAGTTAGTACTTGATTAATTGAGCAAGATTGGGCTAACTCAAGTGGGTCCATGACTTAGTCAGTGAACCAGTGATGATAATTTTGATTTGTGAAGCTCCAAATGAAATAATTTGAACAATAACTAAAGTAAAAGTGTGAGTGCACTTTAAGGGGTATAGTACTGTGGTAATTGATTATAGTTTAGGGTTTTTTATGTTTAGATGACTTTAACTAGAAATGAGGTCAACAAATGGACCCCCAACAGGTGTAATGAACTTAAAAGGTAAATCACACATGTTGGTATTTGTGAGAAAAATAAATGCCATGCAGATTTGGTGTTCTCCTATTTTGAAACTAAATACTACATTGAGAATAGAGTACTATCTCGGGAGACTAACAAAATATTCTATAATAGATTTAATGCCAAAATAGAATTTTAGAAAATAATATTTCCATGATTAAACAAAATTTAAATACTAATGCATCATCTCAGAAGATGATTATGAAATTTTATAAAGCATGTTTAAAAATAGAAATGGAGTTTTGAAAATCTAACCATTCTTTTGATTAGATACAATAAGAAGAGTACTATATCATCTTGAAAGATGAATATAATATTCTTCAAGACATGTAAAAATAAGAACGAGTTTTATAAATTCATTATTTGTAAGATCAAAAATAATAAGGAGAATATTATATCATCTGGGAAGGCGATAATGACACCCTAAAAGTATATTTAAAGTTAGAAATGAGTTTGAAAAGAAATCTGTATTCCTAGAGATTGTTTCCTTATTTTATAAAAATAAAATAAGGTTTATTTTAATATAGAGTTCTCAAATCCCTATAACGGCAATCCCCTATAGTTAATTACATCCTAGGAGGGCTGCTTCTGAGTTAACTCTCGATTAAAGTTGTAATTTCATACTGTTTGATTATAAAGTAGAAAAAAGGAAAGAAATAGAAATTTTTTTAGGAGAAATCTCAATGTTGAACAGTTCTTAGAGGGTCAAAGAAAAAAAAGTAGGAGATGCTAGATTCTGAGAGGCCCGGAGGCAACCCCAGTCTATCATATATTGAGCTTAAATATTTTAGAGAGAATCTTTATGTTTAACTTAATATTTTATTAGATAGGTGGGATTATATTCCTGAAGGGTGGGGACTTATGATTTTTAGTTTGCCCTGAATCCTAAATCTAATTTGGGCACTAAATAATATTGGCCCAAACCTAAGTAATATAGTGCAAATATGGACTTACCTCAGCCTAGATTGGGGAGTCAGCTAACTACCTAGGCACTTTAAAATCCATGAATCTAGTCTCTTTATGAAAGATGGGTGTTGACCTCATTTTTGTATGAGGTCAGTAGGACCAATCCAGACCTTAGGATCTTTCTAATCCTTAGAATTAATATTAACCCTAGGATCAATCTAATCTTAGATCAATCCAAACTTTAATTTCAATCCAGAGTCAAATCAATCTCAATCCCATATTAATTTTAAACTTAATTCAATCAAACTCCAGACTATTCTAGACCCTAAGATCTTCCTAGAATTTAGATTTTAGAATCTACTCTAGATCTTAAGACTCTTGTAGACCCTAGAACCTAGGATTTCTTAGACTCTAAAGATCTCCTAGATCCTAGACCTTAGGATTCTTCCTAGACTCCAGATCTTGGGATTTATTCTAGACCCTAGGATCTACCCAGACTTTAGATCAATCTAGGTCTTAGGATTCTCCTAGACCTTAGATCTATTCAGACATCAAATCTATTCAAAATCCAGACCAACCCAGACTTTAAATCAATCTATTCAAGACTCAAATCAATCTAGAGCTTAATTCAATTCAAACCCCTGACCAATCTTGACCTTTAAACAATTCAAATCCAGTTATCACAGCCTTTGACCAGACCTTAATCCTATCTAATCATCTACAATCACCTAAATGATTATAAATGATTTAGGTAGTTCAAACCCTATCATTCAAACTCAAAATCCAGCTCAAAAAACTGGAAATTCAAACTCAAATTTAAAGGCTAAAGGTCTAAGTCCTAAATGCCTTTTCCAGCAAATCTTTGAGTATTTCAAAATCCTATCAAATGACCTATGATTCAGGGTCTGTCAGTTCTACACTGATGTAACATGTATCCAGAGGAAACCCTCCAAATTTGAGCTCATTTTGAGGTCTCTAATCCCAGAAACTGAATTGAAATCCAATGGCTGTAAAACTTTCAAATATTTACAATCTATGCCACTAGACTTGCCACCCAGTGGATCTTGACCTTGGAGCCTTCTTCAAACCCTCAAATCACTTCAAGACCCTTGATTATGACCCATTGAGCAATAAAATGCATTTTGTTGGACTCAATTTGACCCTCAGTTGACCAGGGGTCAAAATAACCAAAATACCCCTATGGGGTGTAAATGGTCATTTGAACCAAATGAGCTCCAAATCAAATGCAATCACTTCCAGAAAGTTCCAAATATCAAACCAAATATGTTAGACCCAAATTCAGCCCCTGGGTCAACCTGGTTGACCAAGTCAACCTAGGTTGACCTTAAAGGCCCTTTAGGGTTCAAAAAGGTCATTTTGATCAAATGACCTCCTCAGACCTTGGGACCACCTTCATTGGTCTCCAACTGTCAAACCAAATCTGTTGAGCTCATTTCTAGACCCTAGACCAACCTGGCTAACCAAGTCAACCAGGTTGACCAAATAGGCCTTTAAGGGCCCAAACAGGTTATTTTAACTAAATAATCCCCCCAAATATTGAGACTACCACTAGTAGACTCAGAATATCATTCTGAGCTAGTTGAATCCAATCCCTGGCCCTAGGTTAACTTGGCTGACCAAGTCAAACAAGGTTGACCCAATAGCCCCTTTAGGACCCAATAGGCCCATTTGACCTAAATAGCCTATTTAAATCCCAAAAACACATCTACTAGACTTCAAACATCAAGTCTATTATGACTCAGGCTCATGAGTTCCTATTTTAATGATAACAAACATTATGACTCACATCTTTTAATATTTAGAATGTATATTTATTTATGTATACTAACATTTTAGGAAACAACATGCAACATCCAACAAAGAATCAAGGCTCAAGAACGGGTAGAATAGGTTATGATGTGTGATTCTTGTAATTCACATTTGATGTACTTTTTGATTTTTTGATCCAAGTCCTGTAAGGGTGTATGTTTTCTTGTAATCATGTACACACATTCTCAGAGGGAGTGAGATCTGTCAAAACCAGAAGTTCAACTTTTGAATAAATTGTACTGGATGATTTTAGATCGTCCAGGATGATCTATTCATTGAACTAATCATCCTGGATGATCCAATACAATCTCAAAACTATAGTCTCCATAATAATTTAGGCAAGATTTCAAGTTCAATTTTTGGTCTAATCGTCCAAGATGATCCATATCGTACTGGACGATCTATGATAATGTTGCCTAAATTAATGTTGTAATTATTCAATCAAATATGCATAATTTGATATTCTTATCATCTTGGACGATCTGTATATCATACTGGATAATTTGCGTAAAATTTGTACTGATCGTCCTGGACTATCAGGTCAAATTCTACACATCATCTTGGACGATCCTGCGATCATCTTGGACGATTTTTGGCAGCAGAATTGAGTTTGTAGGGTTTTCTGAAGCCGTCTTTTGGAGCAAATCTTCCTGGATGATCCCGCGATCATCCTGGACGATCTTTACCGCCAGAATAGATTTGGAAGGGATTTTGGAGCTCTCTTTTTAAGCTTTCTCAAGGTACTTAATAGGTGTCTTTGGCAGCCATTGAGGCTTCGTTCTTTTGGAGAAAGCTTGAAGAGAGAGCTTGAAAGGGAGAGAGGAAAGGGTGGAGTTTGCGAGGGAGAAGAGCCTGGGAAGGGGGATTCTCGAGGGAGTGTGAGGGGGTTCACACGGTTGCTCCGGTAAGCTTGCACCTAAGTACCATCGGATTCAAGGGTCGTCTCAAGTGATGTTTTGGGAAGAAGAAGATCTCTTTGGTGTCAAAGGACCCGGCTACTCCGCTGCACCGGGGAAGGTGGAAGTGATTTTGTATGGGCTTCTCCGCCTAGCTGTGGGGGCTAAAGGAGAGTCACTAAAGGCTTAGTGCAATACATGGAGGGTGCCTCCGAGGAGTGGACGTAGATCAGGTTGGACCGACCCACTATAAATTTGGGGTGTTCTTTCTGATTATTCTCCGCACTTTATTTTACTGTGATTATCCGCTTGGGTGAAATCTGTGATAAATCTTTTTATCGTTGTTTTAATTCATTTCCGCTGTAAGATATAAAAAGATTTTTCTTTTTGTTTAAAAAAGTTTTTAAATATCCAAGTGACCCCCCCCTCTTGGTTAGCCTCGGGACTAGTTCTTAAGGGCTTAACATCCCTATCGAACTTTCAAGTGGTATCAGAGCGGGATTCAAAAATTAAGTTTAAAAACTTTTGAATTTGATCCATGGCTAACTTTGGAAATAGAAACATCACTGAAGGTTATTCCATTACCAGACCACCTTTATTTGAAAATATTACTTTTGATTTTTGGAAAATCCGTATGTCTACTTTCTTGAAATCTATTGATTATCGCATGTGGCATATGATTCAAACTAGTTATTCTGTACCGTCACGTATTGTAGATGGAAATAAGATTGATATTTCTTTTTTTGAATGGAGTAGAACAGAACAGATCAATGCTCAATTGAATGCTAAATGTTTGAATTGTTTTTTCTGTGCTTTAAATTCTGATGATTATATGTTAATATCCACTTGCACTACTGGCAAGGAAATTTGGGATAAATTATGCACTACATATGAAGGTACTTGTGAAATCAAGCAATCTAGGCTAAATATTTTAATGCATGATTATGAACTTCTTAGCATGAAATCTTATGAGATGATCTTAGACATGTATACTAGGTTTACTCAAATTGTGACATCATTACATGCTTTATGTAAAAAATTTTCAAACTTAGAAAAGATCAATAAAATTTTATATTGCCTGCTTGATAAGTTTGATGCCAAAGTTGTTGCTATTTATGAATCAAAAAAGTTGAACGAATATTCTATTGATAATTTGATTGGCTCACTCATTGCCTACGAGCAAGGTTTAGGTCAAAAGCTTTTGGATGCAGGTGAAACTATAGTACTGAAAGCTGAAGACATTGATGAAAGTGACTCAAAGTACAAGCATCAACATCAACAAAAGTGGAACAAAGGTAAAAAAGGTAAAAATGTTAAGATTTCTTCTGATGTTATTTGCTTTGGATGTAGGAAACCTGGACATATGAAAAATCAGTGCCCAAACTTAAAAAACTTTCCTGAAAAGGAAAGGGGTAAAGCTAAGCAAACTGTAATAAGGAAAAATAATGCAAAGTAAAAAATCTCTTGGGCAGACCTAGCTTCTGAATCATCCGATCAGGAGCGAGATGATATAAATTAATGTTTAGCTTGTGTTTGTTTTTGTATTTTTACTTTTGTTGTTTGTGATTTTTATTCGTTGTGTTTTTTATGTTTTATTATTATTTTTATTTTTCTTTTAATTTTTTTAAAAATTAGTTTCTTTGTTGTTTTAGTTGTTTCTCTGATCGCACACACATAACATTTTTTATTTTATTTGTACTTTAAAAAAAATCAAAATTATATTTCAAAGATCATATTTTCTAAAAATGAAAAATTTACCTCTTATTTTTTCAAAAAAAATTCAATGTAAGTTGTGCTTGATTTCTCTAAAATCAAGCAAAAGAAGGAAACTCATGATTTTGTCTCTCCATCTTATTTCTTTATGTTAGGCTATTTCACTTTTGATTCAAAATCTATTTCAAATTATAAATTGATTTTTGAAATTAAAACTTTTTTCATCTCCCAATATTTTATCTATCTCATAGGAATTTATTGCAAATTATTGAACCAACTTCAAGATTATCTTATTCAGGTTGTTCATCTTTATCAAAAGAGTAAGGTTTGCTGATTTTAAAGATTTAGAAAAGAGGCAAATTGCAAAAATCAAAAGATGCGCAATGTCGCCAAAATGGAAGGATACATAAAGTGTATCAAAAATCAAAAGATGCGCAATGCCGCTAAAAATAAATGGATACACAAAGTGTATCAAAAATCAAAAGATGCGCAAAGGGTGCCAAATTAGAAAGAGGCAAAAACTGAGCCCATAAAAAAGTTAGCTTCCCTTCTTGTAAATCTCTAAAGTTTAAAAAACCCATGTCTTTTTGATAAATTCGTTACTTGAGCTTGAAAATCAGATTTTTGATTCATTACTTTGCATTAATATTTTATTAGATATATTTCATGAAAGGAGTTTTGAAAGATTTTTGTTTCCTTATCTAATTTGTTCCTTGATTTAGATATTGTCTTAAAAAGTTTTTTGGCCTTTTTAAAACTTAAGCTTGGATTGATAATTTCTGAATCTCTTACCTTTCTGGGTTATGAGTAGTCAATTCATACCTTACTAAGCTTTTGGATAAAATGAAGAGGTGACTTTCTCATTACAAGAAAATTCTTGATATTTCAAAATATTTTTTCAAATTTTTTTTTATAAGATCAGGGACCGTGTTTGATCATTTAGTCTATTTTTTCTATTTTATTTTTCTATGCTCCTCTTCTTTTTCATAATGTCAAAGGGGAGAACGTACAGTTATATTTGTAAAGTTTATTTATATTTGTTGTTTTTGTGTAGTTTAAAAAAAAAAAGAAAAAGGTTTCTCCCTATTTTAAAAAGTCTTTTCTTAGTGAGGGGGAGATTAGGAGAAAAAACTTTTTTATTTGCAAATTCAACCAGTAATATTTGCCATCATAAAAAAGGGGGAGATTGTTATGACTTGGGCTCACGAGTTCCTATTTTGATGATAACAAACATTATGGCTCACATCTTCTAATATTTGGAATGTATATTTATTTGTGTGTATACTAACATTTCAGGAAACAACATGCACCATCCAACAAAGAAGCAATGCTCAAGAATGGGTAGAATAGGTTATGATGTGTGATTCTTGTAATTCTCATTTGATGTACTTTTTAATTTTTTGAGTTAAGTCCTATAAGGGTGTATGCTTGCTTGTGATCATGTACACATATTCTCAAAGGGAGTGAGATCTGTTAAAACTAGAAGTTCAACTTTGAATAAATCGTACTGGACGATTTTAGATCATCTAGGATGATATGTTCATTGAACTAATCGTCCTGGATGATCCAATACAATCTCAAATCCCTAGTCTCCATAATACTTTAGGTAATATTTCAAGTTCAATTTTTGGTCTAATCATCAAGGATGATCTATATCGTATTGGATGATATATGATAATGTTGCCTAAATTAATGCTGTAATTATTCAATCAAATATGCATAATTTGATATTCTTATCGTCCTGGATGATCTGTATATCGTACTGGATGATTTGTGAAAAATTTATACTGATCGTTCTGGACTATCCCAGGATCGTACGGGACTATCAGGTCAAATTCTGCACATCGTCCTGGACGATCCTGTGATTGTCCTGGATGATGTTTGGCGGTAGAATTGAGTTTTTAGGATTTTCTTAAGCCGTCTTTTGGAGCACATCATCCTGGACGATCCCGCGATCGTCCCGGACAATCTTTACCCCCATAACTATTTTGGAAGGGTTTTTGGAGCTCTCTTTTTAAGCTTTCTCAAGGCACTTGATCGGAGTCTTTGGCAGCCATTGAGGCATCGTTCTGTTGGAGAAAATTTGTAGAGAGAGCTTAAAAGGGAGAGAGGAAAGGGTGGAGTTTCAGAGGGAGAAGAGCCTGGGAAGGGGGATTCTCGAGGGAGTGTGAGGGGGTTCACACGGTTGCTCCGGTAAGCTTGCACCTAAGTACCATCGGATTCAAGGGTCATCTCGAGGGAAGTTTTTGGAAGAAGAAGATCTCTTTGGTGTCAAAGGACCCGGCTACTCCGCCGTACCGGGGAAGGTGGAAGTGATTTTGTAAGGGCTTCTCTGCCTAGTTGTGGGGGCTAAAGGAGAGTCATTAAAGGTTTAGTGTAATACTTGGAGGGTGCCTCCGAGGAGTGGACGTAGGTCAGGTTAGACCGAGCCACTATAAATCTGGTGTGTTCTTTCTGATTATTTTTTACACTTTATTTTACTGTGATTATCTGCTTGGGTGAAATCTGTGATAAATCTTTTTATCGTTATTTTAATTCATTTTTGCTGCAAGATATAAAAAGATTTTTCTTTTTGTTTAAAAAAGTTTTTAAATATCCAGTCACCCCCCTCTTGGTTAGCCTCGGGACTAGTTCTTTAGGGCTTAACTTCCCTATCAAACTTTCAAAGTCAAATTCATTGAGCCCAAATCCTGACCTTGAGTCAACCTGGTTGACCAGGTCAACCCAGGTTGACCAATTCAAACCCTTAAACTTTTCTACTTTGGATCAAACTCCAGATGCATTCAAACTTTATTCAAACATATCTTTGATGATTTGGTTTGGATTGGTCACTCTAACCCAATCATCAGTTGACTAGGTCAACCATATCCATGTATGGTCAAATCTAGTCAACACAATCTCTATTCATTACATATAATCAAACCCCATTCAAGCAAAACCTTTCACAATCCTCAAATCCATTCCAAATGATATTTTAAACATCTCTAAACCTATCATGAGTCATGTCATGGGGTTTCAATCAAGTCAACCCATGGTCAACTTTGCATTCTATGCATCAATTCATTCAAACTTCAAATGAGTTATTTTAAACCCTTCTCAAACCATTTCAAGCAGCCCCTTAAATCACTTTTACTACCACCTCAGCCATTTTCACTTGTTGACTGGTCAATATAATCAACAAACTCTTTTAAATGGTTTTAAAATTCAAATGACTTAACTTAAGCTAAGTAACTCCCTTTTGAATCATTCCAGCAACTCTAGCAGACTCTAGAACCTTCCCACATCAAACCTTAGCCCTTAGATCAAAATCAAAGGGTTTAAATTAAACCCAAACAATTTTAAAGGACAAAAAGGACCTTTACACTTGGCATGTCCTTTATGTCCTTTGATTCCCTGATCCCCATCTACTCCATGGACACTTGGCATCCATCTGGAGTCCAGGCAAAGTAATCTTGGCCATCCAAACGGCTTAGGGCATATTGAATAGGGCAAAACATGAGAAAGAGGATTCATTCCAACTCTCACATTCTCTCACCACTCAAGCCCTATCAGAACCCAATTTTCTTTCGTTTGAGCTCCACACAAATCCCTCTACCCCTTTCAAGTCCAAATCATCCGGTCAAACATCGCCGGAGACCGAATTCTGGCGAGCCTAAGGTGAAATCCGTCCCAGGCTTCTACTGCTCGATCTGTCGTGTTTTGGACCACGATTCCTGAAGATAAATTGAGCGTGGACAAAAAAAAATTCAGAGAATTCAAAAATGCCAAAATTGAATGGTTAGTTTGCTCAAAATCCCTAACCCTAGCTTAGGACACTTAGGTTAAAATAGCTTTTCCATAAGCGCTTTTCGAACGTTAAAATATATACCACATTAATTCTCTTCATTAACTCTATCTGTGATTAAAATTTCATTAATCTTAATTGAATGTATCGGGAGAACGAAACTAAATACATACTTAGAGCTCGTTTCGTAGTTTAGTTGAATTGAACAAAATCTCAGCCGTTGATTCCATGATTAACGGCTGTGATCTTGTTGTTCCATGATCGGTCCGAGCGACGAGCTCCGCGCAGTTGAACGAAGTCCCGTCCGGCTCGATCAGAGCCATCCATTCAGAATAGCGGAAGATCTAGCGGCGCGAAGGGATTGCAGACGTGGATTAGTGGGAAAGCGCGTGGACCCCATCGATTCCCGATCATTTGGTGATGATTGCGCGGCGGCGCAATCATTGCCAATGATTGCCGCCGCCACGCTCTTTTGATCCCGTGAACCAGCAATCGTCGCGTGTCTCCCCGGCCGCCGTTTTAAATTAAAATAAAATTTTCTTTATTTTTATGTTATTTTTGATTAGAGAACTATAAAAAATTGTTAAAAATTAATTTTAAACCCAAAAATTTAATGTAATATATCAAATTGCTTGGAATTTCAAAACCTTTATTTTAAAATTAAAATTACTTTAAAATATTTTCTATATTTAAAGTAATTTCAAATATTAATTATTTGATTTATTTTAATTATTAATTAATTAAAATAAATCAAAATATTTTTAAAATTTTTGGAAAATTATTTTAAAATATTTTAAACATACAGAGAACTTTTTGAAGTTATTTTGAACATTATTTTGATTTCATTTTGTTTTATTATCAAAATTACTTATATTTTATATATATATAATTTTGAAAGTTTTATTTTTAAAATTATATATACATGTAAATTGTTTTAAACATTATAAATTTTACTTGAGATTTTAATCAGAGATTGAGTTTGATTGGATTGATCCATTAGGGATTAAGTAATGGGTAATTAGTTTATTAATTATCCATTATTTAAGCTTTTTTTTCTAATATCCAAATTGTATCTTGATTATTTGTAGGGAACACAAACTTGCACTTAGTCTTAGGGTTCTCCTAGACATAGGATTTGATTGTGAATATGATCATGTATGCATGTATATGTTGGTCAAGGGTTAGCAAGACTTTGATTTAAAATCTATTAAACTTAATGACATCATTAAGGACAATAATTAAGGACTCATTTAGAGGACTTAGAATATTTCTAATAATTAGGATACACCTCATTTTGACTTGAAACCTTGAACACTTAAATTTAGTGACACTCTAAGCCCTAAAAAAATTTTTCACTGAATTTTGAAATCATTAAGCCCTCTAATTAACTTAATTAAAACCAAACCTTAATTAAGCATTTAAAACTTCCAAAAAATCTAATAAATTGAATTTAAATCCAAAAATTACAAATAATATCTTAAACTGACTAGAATTAAACCCTTAATCAATGAAAAATAAAAGCCCCTTGACTGGACTTCAAAATTAAGCTTAATTTAATTTTAATTGAAATTTAATAATTAATTAATTAATTAATTAAAAATAACTAAAAATTCCAAAAATTTTCCAAGCACTTGGAGATCACTCCTTAGGTCATTCCTGACCTTTGGAGTTGATTCCAAGGAGTTTGGAGGTCATTCAGATTCAAATCATAAAAAGGGCCTTAATTAAACTAATTAAATAATTCAATAAATTGTTAAAACTTCAAAAAATCATAACTAATTCAAATAAACTCCAAATTGAGCAAACTCAAAGGCATATGACTCATCTTAAGGTCTAGTATTTATAAAAATTGTTAAGTTTCTAGAAATCAATGAAATTGTAAAAAGTCAACTTTTGGTCAAATTTAGTTTAAAATCAAGTAAAAACTTCAAACCTTCATAAGAAAATGTAGAAAAAATCTAATTTTAGTGTGCTTACTGTCTAACTGATCGTATCAAGGTCTAGGATTTTAAAAAAATACTAACATTTCTAAAAAACACATTAAATCAAAAAGTTAATTTTTGACCCTTGAATTAAATGAATAAAATAATCCAGAAAATACCAAAATTTAACAAATGTTCTAAAATTCTAGAAAACATCAATTCAATATTAAAACCAGCAACCAACCAACCTTAATTAAAAATTAATTAACTTTTAAACTCAAATAAAATCAAATTTCTTAATTATACCGGGTACCACTAGGTAACCCAGGCCTACGAGGCTATTAAATTAGCCCCAAGGAAGGTGAAATAAACTTAACGGCCTCGGTGTGCAACAAAGGTGGTGTCAACAAATAATTAAAACCAATTTTAAAATAAATTTCAAGTCATTAAGATTTAAACTCAAATTAAAACTCCTTTAAGCCTTTCAACCAACCAGAACATCGAACAACTTTAACTAATAATCCTACTTAGGACATATCAAACCCACACAACCTTTACATACACTTTAGATGATTTTATAGGACAACCAACTCTAGTCTTAGGCTAGGTCGGTGTTTACGTTTCGGTTGTGTGCCGGGTTTTTTGAGCTTTTACTGCATGCTGTTTGCTAGTAGTAGAATGAATGTGTTTGTTTATTTAAATTTCAGCACTCTGTGATGTAATTGATTGTGCGTTAGATCTACCCCTATGCTAGGGATTATTTGTACTAATTCAATCTTATGCAGGTGGCCATGCTCATACAGGGCATTAAATAAAGGGGGAAAAATTATAAATGATAAATTACATAGGTGCTCCAGAAAATTACTTAAGTCCCCCTTTAAAATTAAAAGAGCATGGCCAAGCGTGGTTGTGATTTGAGTATTTTAATTTCAAATATTAACTACTTGAGATCAATATTAACTGCTTGGGATGTCTATTAACTGCTGATTATTAGGATAACCCTACAGGTTGTTGAGTCTAGATTTCTCTTTTAAATTCACATGTAATTTGATTTGAGTTGAAATTGAGTTGTAAATATTTAAAGTGACTTGAGAATGTGGTATATACATCATATTTAGATTCCAAAGAGGAGAGGACATTCCTTAGGGGAGAGTCCTCCTCCATTTGGAAGCCTAAGTTAGGATACTTTCAAAATATCCAAAGAGAAAAGATAACACCCTTATTCAGGGGGAGTTTCTTATCATTTGGATATCCAAACCCGACGATCCAAGGAGTTACAAGAAGATAAAAAAGTGACGAACGAGAAGACCCATTCTCAAAGTCACTTGAGTCTTAGGAGTAGAATCCGGGTTGTAGTCAGTGGTACCCGGCCACTTTATTTTTCTCCAGACCCTGGGTTGTAATATTAAAAGGCACTTGCCTATAGACTTTCAATTTGAGTTTTAATTTAATTGATTTAATGTTGATTGTTTGATATTGATTGCGATATTAGGATTACATGCTTTTAGTAGTTTTTTTGACATTTTTGCATGTCGATCTTTGTTTTAGCCTAGAATCCGATCGGAGGCTCATGAGGGTACGGTCAAAACTATTTTTAGTTAAACAAAATTTAAAAACTTTAGGCTCAGATAGTGACTCTAATGCTTTTAAGAAGTAAGCCTCGACTTGCTGGGGGTTTTTCATGTATTCATATTGACTTTTCTCTTCAGTGTTAGGCACCTCCCTGCCTGAGGGTTTTGGCAGACCACCTGACCTATTAGGGTGCAGTTCTGTCCAAGGGGATGTTGTGCAATCTCTAGGATAAAACCTATTTTTAAGCCTAATTTTAAAACTGCTTCATTTTGATTTCAAGTATTTAATCGAGTCAACTGACATGCATTGCATTAGATACAAATTAAAAATTGAGTCTAATTCTTAATTGCATTTCTAGATTAACCATTTCACCCAACATATATCAAGGGGTTAATTAGGAATCCGCTCTAGATGTCGACCCTAACTCCTTAAAACTCAATCTTAAATAACATCCCTAACCATTCTTTCATAAAAGACTGGACACATGGTTTTGAAGCGCTTAGGTGGTTTAGCTGGCTCCCCAATCCAGGCTAGGGTAAGTCCAAGTTTGCATTGCTTTAGTTAGGATCCGGGTCATTGATTTTCAGTACCCATTTTAGACTTAGAATCTGAGGAAGATTTTCAATCTTAAGTCCTCAAATTTCGGGAATTTAATTCCCACTTTCTAATAAAATCAATCATTCAAACTTAAATCTCTTTCAATCAAATTCAAGCCTAACACTTAGGATATGTGAGGTGTTTCTGAAGTAATTCAGAATCTCAAAACACCTCCTACCCTTCTTCCTTTGACTCCAGAAATAACTATTCAAATTTGATCCAGTCCCTGTTGAATTTCCAACCCTTAACCTCCTTTGACATCAAACTTTGAAATCTAAATAAAATTTGTATCGCTATTTTAATCGAGAGTATTCGTAGAAATTTTTTTGATTTCCTATGATGTAATTAACTATGAGGGCTTGCGCTTGTAGGAGATTTAGAAACCCAGACCTGATTTTCAAAATCAAACTTTTTCAAAACTTTAATTAATTATCTTTGGAAAATTCAAACCTAATAATAATTAAAAGTCATTTTCAAATGATTTATAATAAATAATATTTTCTTTCTCCAGGAAAATATATTATTCTATTATTGATTTGATTATGAAATTAATGATCTATTATCTAGATCCTTATAGTTAAACATTTGAGTAAACATCATTTTGATCCTTTGGGATCATACGTTGTTTCTTCTTGAGTTTGACTACGATAATCGAAGTAAATTTAAAAATTTATAATTTAAACCTATTAGGGAACGATATGTTCACCTTTCGAGGTGATACATCATTCATAATAAATATTTGATTATAAAATTAAAATTCCAGAAATTTAAAATTTCCCAAAAAAAAAATTAAACCCTTTTCAAAAATATATTTTTTAATCAAATAATGGGTATGGACATTATTATTTAATTCTTGAGGAATTGATGGCCGACATCTAATACAGATCCTAATTAGCCCCTCAACTTATGTAGGGTAATTGATGCTTGAAAAAAATGCAATTAATTATAATATTTTATTCTACATCCACAGAACACTTATATGTTGAATTTGGGCAAAAGATGAATTTACTACAATATTTTAAAGTTTCAGGCTTTTTTTGGATTTAAATAATACATTTAATTATATTATCTGACGATGGCCAATCATTAGCAATGATTGCACAATGGAGCTTGGGCATCTTTCACACACGTTAGACGAAAAAGGCTTCTTGAGGTTTCACTTGGGACCAGGGTCGTTAATCCAACGTGGTTTAGGATCAACAGTCATGATGTGACTGGATGAAATTTGGGATGATGTGTGCATGGAATCAAATGGATCATTTGATCTATTTGATGTAATCTGAGCCATTCATGCAAAATAGATAGCTCGGATTGAATAAAATTCATGGAAGAAGGATTTAGGGTAATTTTGATGAAGCTCTGAAACTTCTTATACACTTAAACAAATGAGATGATATTTTAAACAGAGCTTTATCATGATTAAAAGAAGGATGGGGATGTATTTAGAAGGTATGATCACACATTTTAAGAAGCTAATTAAATACAAAGAATCTAGGCTAGGGTTTGTTTTAACTAGATTAGATGGATCTTAGGAGCTATTTAATCGCTTGATTTGTTCATTGAGACCTCTAGAGAAACTTCAATGAAGGGGTTGAGATGGGAGGGGCAATAGAGGAGGAGTATGGAAGGTTTTGAATAGAAATAGCCTAGGATTACTAGAATCTCATCGCTGACAACATATAATAAATGAAGTTACACTTGGGAAGTGTAGAGGAGCTTAAGGAAAGTGAAACTGAAATGAGAAACATTTAAGAAAGGCCCTTAATCAGGATTATTATGTGAATTCATAATTATGAATGTTTTCCCTAATTCAAACCCTTGGATTCAAATGGATGGTAAAGAATTATTAGAGGGCTCCTTTAGATGATTTTCGTGTGTTCCTAAATGGTTAGAAGCTAAAGAGGTGGTTGTGTAAGGTGAAAATGACCTTGGGTCATTCCAAATGGGGGGAATCATAAGAGCCATCTTTGGCTAAACCAAAGGATGAGATGGGTTTAGAGGGAGGTTAAAAGTTTCTAGATTTATTTAGGAGGTTTTAAACTAACTGGAATGGAGGAACATGTAAATTTGGCCAAGTTTATTCATCTAAGGTTTTTTTTCTAAATTAGTTTGACCAATTTGACTAGTCAAAGCATATAAAACAAGCTAGGTTAGACCCTAGGGAATTCATGGGTGCTTATTAAGTCAAATCCAAGGATTTTAGAGTAATGTAATTGATGTTTCAATGAAGGATCCATTATGAAAGTGGGTTTGATGAATTAAGGAGAGTTGACTAAGCCAACTCACCATGGATTGACTTAATAATGACTTGGATCCACCCATGACATGAAATAAAATGAGTTTGAATGATTATAGAGGCTAGTTAAATATAGGAAATGATTTGAACCAAACTGGCCTAGTTCTACTAAATTTGGGTATAATTGACCAGGTCAACTTTTGAATATACTAAGCTAACTAATCATGTTTAGTCCATTAGGAGCTGTGCTCAATGTGGTTTGGTGAAGTTCAGATGTGAACATGAGAATGAATTGATTAAATCATGTGCTTGATCAATTATGCTAGATTGGGTTAGCTTAATTAGTTCAAATGGTTCCATGACTAGCTTAAGGAACCAGTGAGACTGATTTTGATGAGTGAAGCTCCAAATAAAATAGTTTGAATAATCATTGAAGTCAAAGTTCCAGTGCACTATAAGGGGTAGTATACTATGATAATTGATTAAAGTTTAGGGTTTCTTATGTTCAGATGACCTTAACTAGAAATGAGGTCAACATTTGGTACTTAATTGAATGACATGGACAACTATTTATAGAATTTTTTGAGGTTACAACCTCTTTGACTTTTAGGTGTTATTGAGCCAAGGGTAGTTGAGGATTGGCTAATGAGGGGAGAGAAGTCTATGGATGGGATGCATTATCTTCCTGAGAGGAGAGTTGCATTAGCTACATTTTTATTAGATGATGAAGCAGAGCGCTGGTGGCTTAGCCAACAATAGGAGAAGTTTTGGGGTTGTGCAAATAGTCTAATTTCTTAAGAGGGGTTTACAAAGACATTCAGGATATGGTTTATATCTTTATCTACTAGGTGACTGCTATAGAGCTCTTTTTTGAAGTTGATTCAAGGGAGTATATCAGTGATGCAGTACAAGGCTATAATTATTTCTCTCTTCAGGTATGCTCCATAGTTGATTAACACTTCTGAGGATAGGTGTCATAAGTTTCTAGAGAGACTCTGAGATACATTGAAATAGCTGTTGCTAGTATAAGACATTATAGATTTTTCTCATTTGGTCAAGAGGGCCATGATTATAAAGGTTGATCTGGTAGCAGTTCAATAGTAATACACTACTAGTAGGAACATATTTATCTATGAGAAAGCTAATAGTAACCATTCAAGGAAGAAGAGAAAGTTTGAACCTATTGAGTTTTGAAGGAGGGGATAGTGTGTAGTAGTTTCTTATATATCAGGTAGAGTCAGTGTTTTCATTTCTGAGGGATTCAGTCAGTGGGGCTCAGTAGTGTGGTAGAAGATATAGTGGTCAGTGTAATAGAGCATCAGGCTGATGTTTTCACTGTGGTCAGTATGGACACAAGATTGTTGAGTGTTCAAAGGATGGATTTGAGAGATGTTTGGGTTTGAGAACTAATAGTTCTGGGTAGTCGATAAAAGGTAAGTCAAGGACAGTACCACCTCGATCGTATTCTGAGGCTTCTAGTGGCTGGGGTGTTTTTCAAGCATCAGGAGGTCAACATTCTTGAGGTTCATGGGATGCACAGAATTCTACTATTTTGACTGCAATAATTTGACACAATAAGAGGCCAATGAGTCTCCAAATTTTGTGATAGGTATAACTTATATTTTTACATCTCCTTATCATATTTTATTCAATTTTGGTGCTAGCCATTCTTTTATATTACAGAAATATTTTGATTCTCTTAGTTTTCCTTTAATACTACTACATGTTACTTTGTTTATAGTTTTTCCTACGGGAGATGGAATGGTAGCTAGTAGGTTTTATTTTATGATTTGAAATTTTTTAGGGAATTTGGAGAACTGGTTTGATTTTATTACCTATTTTTAAATTCAATGTTATTTTGGGTATGGACTGGATGAGTCGGTATAGGGCTCAAATTGATTGTCTATAAAAGAAAGTGATTCTATATTAGGGTGGTGGGAGTATTATATTTTAGGTAATTAAGGGTATTCTTTCTTATTTGATTTCTTTTCTATAAGTGGATAGACATTGGAGGGAAGGTAGCCCAATATTTTAGCTTCTAGAAGAGATGTGAGGATTTCTTTTATATATATGAGTAGTGTCCCTATAGTTTAAGAACTTTCAAATATTTTCCTGAGTTGGTAACTTTAGTGTTGTATAGAGAGGTGGAATTTTGTAAAGATATTTTTTGGTTACTACTCTAATCTCTAAAGCTCCAAATCAGATGTTTCATGAGTTAAAGGTGCAACTTAAGGAGTTCGTGGATCGAGGCTTCATCTATCCCAATGTGTCTCTATGGGGAGCACCTATATTTTTTTATAAAGAAGAAGGATGTTACGTTACAGATTTGTATCAATAAAAGAGATCTGAATAAGGTAACTATCAAGAATAATTATCTTTTACTTAGGATTAATGACTTATTTGATCAGTTGGATGGATGTTTTTTTAAGATTAATATGCGATTTGGTTATCATTAGTTGAAGGTGAGAGAGGAGGATGTGGAAAAGACTATATTTAGTATGGGATATGGGCATTATAACTTTTAGTCATGCCATTTGGAGTGACTAATACCCAAGCGATCATCATGGATTTGATGAGCAGGGATTTTAGGAAGTATCTAAACTAGTTGATGATTATTTTTATAGATATTATTTTAATTTATTCTCGATCTAAGATTGAGCATGCATTACACTTGAGGATTACTCTATAGATTCTGAGATAGCATTAGTTATATGCTAACTTCTTGAAGTGTGAGTTTTAGTTGAATAACATTTAATTTTTGGAACATATCTTGAGTAGTATAGGTATTTCAATAGATCTCTGGAAAATTCAAATTATTTTTTTATTGGCATAAGTCTGCTACCATTTCTAAAGTTTATAGTTTCTTAGACTTGGCTAGTTATTATCGAAAGTTTATTCAGAGGTTTTCTCAAATTTCTTTGCCACTAATGAGGCTAACTAATAAGTCAGTAGCTTTTTTATAAACTCCAAAGTGTGAGGACAATTTTTAGATATTTAAGAATCATTTGACTTTTACTCTAATTTTAACCATTCCTTCATGTATAGATGAATTTTAGGTTTTTAGTAATGCTTCACTGAAAGGATTAGGATGCATACTAATACAAGATGGTAGGCTTATTGTATATGCTTCTTGGCAATTGAAACCACATGAGAGAAATTACTCAATGCAAGATTTGGAGTTAGTTTATATTGTATTTGCTTTATATATTTGGAGGCGTTATTTATATGGAGCCAAATGTGAGATCTTTACTTATTATTAGAGTTTTAAATATATTTTCACTTAGAAGGATCTGAATTTGAGGTAGAGAACGAAAGTTCGAGAGGGATGTTAAGCCCTTGTGAACTAGTCCCGAGGCTAACCAAGAGGGGGGGTGAATTGGTTATTTTAAAAATTTATGGACAAATAACGATTTAGAAAAAATCTTTTACAATGTTTTATAACAATTGCAGTTTCGCGATGATTTACAGATGTTTAACGATGATCAAAGAATAATAATCACAGTCACACAATCATCAACAGAAAAGTAAGTGCAGAAAATAATCAGAAAGAACACACCAGATTTTATAATGGTTCGGTCAACTTGACCTATGTCCACTCCTTGGAGCCTCCCCTCCGGGTATTACACTAACACTAAGTGACTCTCCTTTTGCTCCCACATCAAGGCGGAGAAGCCTGTACAAAATCTCCTTTCCACCAACACGGTGAGGTAGAGAACCTGAACTCCTTTCGCTTCCTCCTAAAGCAAGCAGAGAACCCAGACTCCTATCGCTTCCTCCTGAAGCAGGCAGAGAACCTCGATCTTCTTGCGAACGATCCTCCCATAAAAAAACATTGACAAGACAAGAGATGATGACCGGAGAAGATAACTCAAATCCTTGCTTGGAGTAACCTTTGTGAATCTCTCACAAACTCCCCCTCACAAGATGCTCTCTCTCTCTCCTAAGCTCTCTCTCTCTCTCTCTCTCTCAAGGTTTTCTATGGAAAGGAAAGTGGAAAAAGATCTTTCTTGTTGAAAGAAAAAGATCTTAAAAATGAGGGCTAAAAAATTGCCCTAAATCTCAACTGGTAGTCAAATATCATCCAAGACAATCAGTTGATCATCCTATACGATCAGTTCAAAATCACATGTTTCAGTCTAGACGATCAGGCTTCTCTGGATGATTAGAACAATTGTTTGTTCAGATCATTCTGGATGATTCTACGATCGTTCGGGATGATTAGTATAAATCAAGAATTTCATCCAGAAAACTGCTCTGGTCATCCAGGGGAACTTGTGCTGGACGATCTCATTATGACTGAATCATCCGGGATGATATACATATCGTCCTGTACGATTAGTTCCAAAATGACAAAATCATCTTGGACATAGTTCAAATCGGCCTGCACAAAATGTTCTGTATGATTTAAAATGACTTGATCATCCGAGATGATATCCCTATCGTCCCGTACAATTAGTTCAGACTCAGGCATATCGTCCAGAAGATCGTGCAGGTCATCCAGGAGAAATGGTCTGGACGGTCAGGATTTTGCACATATCGTCCTCTACAATATTGCGATCATCCAGGATGATATGATCGTATCAATTATAAATTAATTTATTTCCTTAATTACCAGACTAATTTAGGCATGATTGTAATGGATGGTCCAGGATGATACACGTATCGTCCAGGACGATCAGACCAAATCTCTAAAAATAAAAACTTGCCTAACTTGATCTAGCGACTAAGAATTTTTGATTTGAGCTTATCATCCTGTATAATATGTATATCATCCCAGACAATATGCTTAATCAAACCAACTTAACATGGGCGCCCTAATTAGTGTTTCTATTTTCATTGGATCGTCCAGGATGATATGAATATCGTCCAGGACGATATGAACAAAACATGAAAATAGAGACTCTAACTCACTAAAAACTCTCCCCCCTGAGTGTGTGTGTGTAAGTTTACTTAGCTAGGGGATCACTTACATTATATTTGACTCAAGAAAGGTAAAAATTATAACTTAGACACACACGAACCCGATCTTGAGTTGGCATGAGTTGCATTTGATCTTTTGTACCTAAAAAATTAGTTAACCAAACAGAATACAAAAATGTTTTTTATTATCAAAATTGTAATCCCTAAATCCAGATTTGCAACAGAGAAGATGGATAGAGATAATCAAAGACTATGATCTATTTCTTCATTATCAGCCTAGTAAGTTGAGTTTATTGGTAGATGCCTTGAGTAGGAAGTCATTTAGTACTTCTCTTTTGTTGTTCACTTCTATAAATTTTCTTATTTGAGATTTAAGGAAATTGGAGATAGAGGTGGTGTCCATTGCTATATATCCAAGTTTCTTAGCTTAGATGATTATTTAGACTACTCTTTAGGAAAGAATTCAGGTTGCCTATAATCTGATATGAAGTATCTAAAGTTGTGTGATAAGATTAAGTTTTGTAAGAGACATGAACATTTTTTTTTTATTATGGTATCATTTTTTATTAAGATTATAGGTTCCTTCCATTGGTAGTCTGAGGATGAGATTTTATATGAGGGACACTATTCAGGCTATATTATTCATCCAAAAAAAAGCAAGATGTATAGAGACTTGATAAGTATGTTCTGGTGGCCTGATTGAAGAAGGGTGTAGCAGAGTTTATTTCAAAGTGTGAGGCTTGTTAGTTGGTAAAGGCAGAGCATTAGAGATCGGGTTGTCTTGCAATCATTGCCAATTTCATATTGAAAATGGGATGAGGTGGTAGTGGATTTTTTTATGAGTTTTCTCTGACTGAGATAAGGGTATGATGTTATCTGAATATCATTGATCGACTAACATAATCTATGCATTCCATTCTGATATAACATACTAATCTGGTGGATAGATTGGCACAGATATATATTATAGATATTATCAAATTATATAGTATGATAAAGGTGACAATATTTGATCGTGATGGTCGGTTACCTCTAGGTTACGGAGAGGTATTCAATAGGGATTAAGTATAAAATTACACTTCAGTATGGCTTTTCATTTATAAATAGATAAACAGTCCCAGAGGATTATTCAGGTGCTGGAGGATCTTTTAAGACTCTGCATTTAAGATTTTAGTGGTAGTTGGGAGGATAATATCCCACTGATTAAGTTTACTTATAACAATAGTTATTAGTCTAGTTTTAGTATATCCCCTTAAGAAGTTCTATATGGTAAAAAGTGCAAGACCTCTATGCGTTTGACTAAGGTGAGTGATAGAAAGGTGATGAGGCCAGCTTTCATGGATGACACTATAAAAAAGATTTATCTGATCATAGAAATATTAGATTCTGCATAGGATAGACAAAAGAAATATTATTATCAAAGGCATAGAATTTTAAGTTTTAAGTTCGTGATTTTGTTTATATCAAATTTAGCCCTATGATGTCAAGATGTTGAGAAGTAAAATGATTATAATAGTCAAGGAGTAGTGGAACCATAGGATCGCCAGAGAGGCTACTTAGGTGAAGGAATCTGATATGAGATATTTATACCAAAAATTTTTAAACTTGTTTAGATCTGGAAATATCGAGGATGATATTTTCTAGGGATATAGCTTCAAAGTTCTATTCAAATTGATCTCATCCGACTAGAAGTTAGGTAACATGTTAGATTTCTATATTTGAACTATTTTGCTCATATTTGAGAGTATTTTTTGTGCATATGAAGGTCTGCATGTTTTCTATAGTGGATTCCAAGGGTTTAAAAGCATATTAAAAAAATTTAGAATTTTCCATGGAGAACCTCGGTGCTATCGTTTTGGCACTCTAGTGCTAAAGTCTCAAAAAATTATGCATTAATTCAGTGCTCCAGAGCATGGCATTGGAGGCAGCATTGTGATTTCTATAGGAAGTGTTAGTGTGCCAGAGCAAATTTTAATATTAAAAATATCTAAAACCAAAATTCAAACTCATTTGAACATTTTGGGTAGCCTTTGGTAGCAAGAGAAGAAGAGGATTTCTAGCGAGAGAAACTAAGATTTAAGCTGCTCAAGTCCTTTTCATCCATCGCCCTAGTTAGGAAGGTTTCTCGGATTGATGTAGGTTAAGTTTTGCCTACCTCATTCAATGATTTGGTGTTTTTGAGATTTCTTTTTTTTTAATTTATATTTTGTTCTTATAAAAACATGATTTTATTAGATTCTAGTAATTTTTGTCCATATAACTTTTGATATGTTATCAAGATGACTGTTCTGATCATTTTGAGTATTTATTTGAGATTTTTTATTGAGTGAATTTGAAAAGCAATGATTTGTATTAATTCAAAAAAAAATTTATACCTAAAAATACTTCTTTAGTTTACTTAAAGCTTTAGAATGTTGTCATAGATAATCTTTGGTAATTTGGTTATTTTTTGAAAAACCCTACTAAGAAAGAATTTCTGTTGCCTACTATTAAGGCATTTTAACGAATTCAGAATTAAGTCCAATTATACTTTATTTTATATAAAACATTGGGAATATTGAATGAAATGTAAAAATCTTTTGGTGGAGAGAAGGGATTTTGTTAACTATTAAATATGAAATTTGGTAGCAAAAAGGAATTCTGTTAACTTATATATATATATATATATATATATATATATATATATATATATATATATATATATATATATATATATATATATATATATATATATATATATATATATATATATGAAAAATTTGAGCCTAAATTGCTATTATGATTTTGGATCTAGATGACTATTCTAATATTCCCGAAAGAGTGATTTTGTTGGTGGGGAGAAGAGATTTTGTTAGTGTTGAGAAGGGATTCTGTTGGCAGAGAGAAGGGATATTGTTGGCGGAGAGGAGTTATACTAACCATTAAATAAGTAAAAGAAGATTTAGCCTAAGGGCAAATTTGAAATTTGCTATAATATTTTTATTTATATTTCACTAAATTTAAGTACAATTTTAGTAGTTATTTAAATGCATTCAATATCAGTATATATTTTAGTTCAAGTTTTTATGTAGTTTGTCATTTTATTATTACAGCTTAGTATTTTCAGTCCTTATGGTTTAAGTTGTTTATTTCTATTTTAGACTATAATAATATACTAAGTTGTGTTAGCTCAATCTTGCTTTTCCTTCCATTTTAAGGTCAGGAAAATGATAAAGAGTGAACTGAGTAGTTTTGATAACAAGCTCAGATTTGTGTTGTAGTTATGTTTTAGATAGTTTGATTTTTGTAGGCCTAACTTTTTTTAGGAGTGAGAAAAAGTCCCATTTAGTGAGAGAAAGTCTTGTTTCAAAATTTCTTTTTGAATTCCACCCTTCCAGCGGGAAGTTAGGGTATGGCAGCAGATGGCCACCGCCCATTTGCGGTGTCGATTCCGGTGGTTCGTCCCCCTAGAATTTCACATGCTCATAGTGAAGTAAATCGTATTCACTCTAATGTTGAAGGGTTGGATTCAAAAGGGTGTGCTCTCAGAAGATCATTGAAGGAAGGCCATTTAGTGATGAAAGAAAATTTGGCTGATGTGGTAAGGAAAAATCCTCTGGTGGAAGGAAAAGGGAAAGATGTGGTTCAGGATTTGGGGTTTAAAACTCCTGATCCGTCTGAGTCGCTATCGAAAGCTCTTATGAGGGCCAATGATCATGAGGCTTCTTCTTCAAGCATGAAGATTTTTGTGAATAGGTTTGGCAATTTTAACTCTAATACCAAGTTGATTTCAGAGCTTGGACTGAATAAGATATCTTAGGCAATGGATTCTATGGATGTGAGTATTCATAATAATAGGAAGGAGGTAGCTGATGGTTCGAATGTGGGAGCTGATTAGTTGAATATGGTAAGGGAATCTGTTGCTGATAAAGAGATGAACAATGGTGATGTGAAACCCTGGTCAAATCATCCTCATATAAAGATTAATTTTAAAGAGGGGGAATCATTTCTGGTGGATGATGGTGCTGTTGTTAAGTTACATACTCCTAATGAAATGGCTAATGATAACAAGTTACAATTTATTATTGTAGCTAAGGAGTTTGGTAAAGAAATTCCTATAAATATTATTGCAGTTGAATTGAGACATCAATGGTCTCAATTTGGTCAGTTTCATCTTACTATTTTTGGGATAGGATGGGTTTTGTGTTGGTTCCAATCATCTGAAGCTATGGAATCAGCTCTGACAGGAGGTCCTTGGTATGTGAATGGGCATATTATTGGACATGATAAATGGTCTCTGAGTTTTTCTCCTTCTTCCATTAAGGGACTATCATCTCCGGTGTGGATAAGAATGCCTCACTTACCCTTACAATGTTGGGATGAGGTAAACCTGACAAGAATCACTTCTGAAGTAGGAAAACCATTAATGTTAGATGGAAATATGTTTCAATGGGGGAGGAGAGAATTTACAAGAGTATGTGTTCGAGTTGGGTTAACAAACCAACTTCCTTTAAAAATTTGGGTTGAAGGATTGTCTGGGCATTTTTTCCAAAGAATTGAGTATGAGAAGATCTTGACATTTTTTTATAATTGTGGAAGGATTGGCCATGTAAGGAATGATTGCTTACATAGAACTTTTCCTATCAAGGAATCAGTGAATGAGGCTAGTAAATCTGAGCAGTAGGTCTAAAAATGCTCTTCAAAATGACAATGACAAAAGCTCTTTGTATGGACCTTGGGTTCATGTGAATTATGGTAGGAAGAAGAGATCATTTCCATCTAGACTAAATCATAATGCAGGTTAGAAGATGCTTAGGATAAAAAATTCAGTTAATCCTTCAATAGGTGATGCCGTGAAGATAAATATATCATTGCCAAAAGACAAAGTAGAGTATGCAAGCTTGTTGTTAGGAGGGAATAAGAGGTTGAATAGTGTTACTGAAGTTGTCATTTCTCATGTAGACAAATCTGAAGGAGCAGCTCCTATACAAGGAAATTCTGGGGAGCAGAATAAGATTGTAGAAAGAAATTTGGTGCTTTCTAAGCTAGGATCTGGAATTAATTCTATTTCTATTTCTTCTAAAATTCCCATTATTGTAAATAAATTTGATGTTTTAAATGGGAGTTGCTATGAAGAATTAGATGGTGAAGAACCTTCTAGGAACAGCAAGGAATTGGGCAAAGAAGCTAATGTTTCTTTGGGTCATATGAATGATGTTATGAATAAGGTTGATAATGGCTTGAGAAGTACTGAAGTTTTTATGAAGATTGTTAATTGTAAGAAGGTTGATGGCAGCTCAAGTGCATCAAAAAATAAGCTTTTCAAGGAACTTAAGTCCCTCAGGCCGATAAGAATCCTTCAGTATATTAAAAACCTAGAGGGATTAAGCAAAGGAAAGGGTGCGAGCTCTTCCCTCTTGATTGTTTATTGAGTTCCATAGCTTTTTGAAATTCTAGAGGGGCAAAAAAAAAGAGAGAAGCCTCTCTTTATTTAAAAGAATTTGTCAAAGAATTTGATGTATTTTTCATGGGTATTGTAGAGACTAAAATTACTGTTATTGATGGAGTGGAATTCAATAAATTTATGGGTTTAGATTGGGACTTTTTCTTGTTTCCCTCTGATGGAATGTCAGGTAGGACTATAGTCATTTGGAGATCGGATTTAGCTTCCTTCTTAGTTTTGAAGGCTTCCACCCAAAGTGTTATTGGTGATTTAAATGTTTGTAACAAAGGTGTGTGGATAGCATCTACATATTATGGTAGTAAGGATGTTTATAAAAGGAGGAGTTTGTGGGATATTCTTCAATCATTTTTCATAGAAACATCACTTCGGTGGTTGGTGGAGACTTTTAACTGTATTATATTTCAAGATAATAAGAGGGGGCAAAATTTTTGTTTTCTGTCAAGGTCCTAAGGAGATGAAGTTGTTTTCTCAATCATTTTTCTCATAGAAACATCACTTCGGTGATTGGTGTGGACTTTAACTCTATTCTGTCTCATAATGATGAGAGGGGGGGGGGATTTGTTTTCTCTCAAGGTCCTAAGGAGATGAAGTAGTTTATGAATAACAATGATTTTCATGAAGTGGGGCTGGTGGGTCATAAATTCAGTTGATGTAATAATAAAAGTGGTGGTGGCCATATTTTGGAGAGATTGGATAGATGCTTATTGAACTCTTTTGCTTTAGAAAAGATTCACTTGGCTGCTATTAGACATCTTGCAAGAGTGGCTTCAGACCGCTGTCCAATTGTTTTGAAGATCTTTAACTCCTCTTCTAGGAAGAACCTAATTCTTAAGTTTGAAGATATATGGGCTTTCTACCATGCTTCTTTAATTATTACTTCAAATTCCTGGAATAAATCTACAAGTGGCAATGTAGTTCAAGTTCTTAATAAAAAATGTAAAAGAGCATTGAAAGCTTTATTTTTTTGGAGTAAAACTAAACTCAAAAACTTCTTTTCATTGAAGGATAGCCTTAAAAAGAAGGTGCTATAGCTACAGTTAGAGGAGGCTGAAATCGGTTGGTTATTTGAAGAGAAAATGCTCCTTTTGAGAACAAAGTCAGTGAATTGAATGGGTATCTCGAACACTTGGTGGAGACAAAGGGCTAAAGTCAGGTGGATAAAATAAGGGGGCTATAACTCCAGATTTTTCCACGCTTTTACTAATGCGAGAAGAAATGGGAATTGGATAAATCAAGTAAAGGATGTGAAGGGAGTTCTTTTTGAAGAACGTAATGATATTTTGGAAGTGTTTTTCAAATACTTTGAAGATAAGTGGAGAGATAGGAAATGCAAGCTAAAAGATTGGCCGTCTCCTTGGTGTATGCTTGATGATGTGGATTAAAGAATGTTGGATGCTGATTTCTCTATGAATGAAGTTATGGAGGTTATCAAGAACCTGGGTGGGAATAAGTCACTGGGTATTGATGGTATTTCTCATTCTTTTGTTAAAGCATATTGGATAATAATTGGAGAAGATGTTTGCAAGGCTATCAATGAATTCTTTTCTTCTGGGAAGCCTTGTCCAGAGTGGAAGGAGACTCTTATTGTCCTAATTCCTAAAGTGCAGAATCCTATGGTTCCATCTAATTATCGACCTACTAGTCTTTGTAAATCTATATACAAGATAGTGGCTAAAGTATTGTTTAATAGATTATTGTTGATCATTCCTAAGATCATTTCTGAAGATCAAATGGCATGCATTAGAGGAAGGTCAATTTCTGATTACATTCTTCTGGTTCAAGAAGTGTTCAACAAAATCAGATTTTTTAAGGCCAATAAAGGCCTTTTGGCTATCAAGATCGATATGGAGTAAGCTTATGATAGTATGTGCTGGTCAACTTTAAAACAAGTATTTGATTACTTTGGGTTTCCAATAAAATTTTCAAATATGTTGATGGAATGTGTGGTTGATCCCAAGTTCTCTATTATGATCAATGGAAGTAATTCCAATTGGATAGAAGCAAAGAGTGGTTTTTGACAAGGGTGTCCCTTATCACCCTTTTTATTTATTATGTGCTCTTAACTTCTTTCAAATGCATTTATGCAAAAAGGTAAGAACTTGGAGATCAAAATTTCTCCAAATGCACAGGAAGTTTCTCATTTATTGTATGCAGATGATATCTTGTTGTTTTCAGATGCAAACACTAAAACTGTGAAGAAGGTGAAGAAAATTCTCTTGGACTATTGCAATTGGTCAGGTCAAAGAATAAATATCCAAAAATCATCTATTTTGTTTGGTAAATCAATCAATAAAAGGATAAGGAAACTTCTATCAAATATGTTGGGTTACAAAGTTGTGTATGAGATGGACTATCTGGGAGTTAAAAATTATATTGAGGAGGCTTGTGAATTGTGATTTTCAATACTTGATAGAGAAATTTTTAAATAGATTGAATGCTTGGGGAAATAGATTTATTTCTCTAGCAGGTAGAATGGTTCTAGTTAAATCAATTTTTCTCGCTCTTCCATTAATTCAATCAACTCATACATTGGTTCCTATGGGTCTCTTGAAGGAGTTTAATAAAATGTACAGAAATTTATTTGGAACAAACAAAATGGTAACTATGGACTTCATTATGTTGCTTGGGAGGTCTTATGCAAGATGAAGAAGAGGGGAGGACGTGGTCTCTATTCAGCTGCAACCAAGATATATCCGTAAAGGGAAAAATTTGCTTGGAACCTCATTAATAAGCCTGGATCACTTCTAAATAGAATCTTGATTGCAAAGTATGGTGATAATTTGTGGAATTGTGAGGTGAAGAGGTACAGCTTAGTTGCTTGGAAAATAATTTTAGATGTGGCAAAGTCTCTTCGTAACATTGTGAGGTGGAAAATTTCTTCTAGTTCCTCCATTAACATACTAATGGATGTTTGGATTCTTGACGAAACTATTGAATGGTGGCCTACATACATTGTGGAATTAGAAGATGATGCGACTTTCCTGGATGTGTTTATTATGAATGGGAGTTGGAAGGTGGATCGTTTAAAGCAGCAATTTGGAGAAGATCTCGTGGATCTTACACACAAATTCAAATCCACCAAGAATTGGTGCATGACTGGTTGGAGCTGAAATAAAAAGTTTCTGGAAAAACTATTGCTGCACTTACTTTAAAGATAGTATCTGAAGATGATAAGGAAGATGATTACTGGAGGTGGGTAAGGAGACTAAAACTTAATTCTCAGGATGAGCTATTTTTCTTGCGTCTATACAACAAAGCAATCCCATCTAATGACTTCCTTATGCATAGAAGATTTTTGGATAATAACTTGTGTCCAAGAGGATGTAATTTCATTGAAAATTCTAATCATATAACAGTTGATTGTTTGAAACTTTTTCAAGTGATCAAGTTTCTGAATGCTTGGGGGTTTCAAGAACCGGTTTTCAACTCTTTTGAGGAATGCAGAGTGAAGTTGGAAAGGTTAGCAAGTACTAATCCTTTTATTGTTGATATGTATTGTACAATATTATTCTTTTCTTGGAAGAGTAGAAATAAGGTAAAGTATGGAGGTGTAGAAGATAGTTCTACATTTATTGCTTCAAATGTTATTAACTTTGTTGCTGCTTCATATCAAAATAATCTCATCTTGAAAAGCTAGGGTGTTAATCAACTTCCTCAGATGTGCTGCAATTATTGGAACCCTCCTCCTCCCGAATGGATTAAGGTTAATAATGATGCTACTCTGTTGAGATCTAATAAAGTAGGTGTTGGTGGAGTTTTTATAGACAATAATGGAAGATTCTTATTGGCATTTGGTTTTGGATGCATGCATTGGGATATTACATAGGTTGATATGTTAGTAAGTCGGTCCTTGAAGAAAGTGGTTCAAAGTTGGATGCTTGAAGCGAAAGGCATTATCATTAATGGCGATAATCATAATATTATCAAGTATCTTCAAGATTCTTTTGGTAAATCAACTTGGATGATTGGAAACAAGGATTTGGAGGAGTTATCATTCTTAAAAGAGTTCAATAAGGTTTTATTTGAATTTTCCAATAGAAATGTAATAAGTTGGCTAATTTTTGTGCTGACTTGGCTATTTCTATTAATTTTATCTGGGATGATATTAGTGACATTAATATTCCTCCTTTTTTCTAATTATTAAAGGAGGAATGTGATAGGTTGTCTATCTCTTTGAGTAGTTTGTATTATGTTTTTCTTTAATGCAAGTTGCACCTTCTTTCAAAAAAAAAAACTTTTTTTATTGTATACTCTGTTGCCAAGTACTATTATAGATGTCCCTCAGATTGAATTTTTTTTGGAAGATATATAGAAAAACCATTTTTGAAATATAGTCTTTTTCTTTTATTTATATTTAGTAGTGGCTCTGTGGTGTTTAAATTAGAAGTTTTTTCACCACTTCTCTAACAAGATCTTTGGGTTGTTCTCTATTTCTTGTCACAATCGGACATAGCATGACCTGTATGGTATTGGGTAATATTAGATTAGGTTGTGACACTTTACCTAGTTTTGAGAAGGATATAATCTCAGAAGAGGTGAGCATTTGCTCAGAGGAGGGAGGAGAAGGCTCATAATTCTACTGGGTTTGTTGGGTGTCTTGATGTGGATCAGGATTTAGCTAAGGCTTTGGAACAAAGATACAGGGAGCTTTGTCCTCCCTCCAATTATTATGAGCACTACTCCTCCTATGGATTGAGAATTATTTGAGAATTAGGCATAGGCTTGATGTGAAAATGTTTGAGGAATGCACAAATGACCCACAACAAAGACACAAAGCTTTTCCCATCAACATTTATCAAAATTTCATTAGGAAGGGGAGCTAAATTTTGAACATGGATGTACACCCTAGTGAATGCTAAACACGTTTTATTAGCTGTTAGAAAGTCAACAACTAGAGGTTTTCTAATACAACTCACAAGTTTGAAAATACCCTCTGGATTCCAACATACTAGAGGAAGGTAATGAATTTTCACCAAAAGATGAATGGAAGAGAATTATTTTCATTTAGGTCTAAACAATAGAGACCACTTTTGTGAAATAAACTATTTCCTCAACAGGAACCAACGGTCGCCAAACCACACCATATTGAAGTCCTTTGGAGAGGAAAATTTTAGCAAGAAAATTCCCTCACTCAAGGAGAGCAAGGTAAGCGTTCCTTTAAGTACCCATAATTTTTGCATGGTAGATTTCAATGCTTCATACTAAGGCCTCCTACCAAAGGAGTAACCAATGAGGCACAATCCCCATTCTTTTGAACCATCAAAGATCTATTCATGAGTAAAATGAATCTCCTTGTCTTGTGGTTGCACAAACTTAAGCAGAAAGTCTTTAGCTGAAGTGTTATGTAAAGTAAGTAGTCCCTTCCAGTAGAGTGACATGGGGATAGAAGGTGAAGGCAAGGATTTTAGGGAGGAGGGCAGAAAAAGGAGGAAAATAAACAAAGATGGCCATGGGTAATGGAATAAAAGTGGTGAAAGCAAGGGGGATAGGCCCCCAGGAGGGGGGAGCGAAGACGGCCACGTTAGCAAGGGTTAGCGTTCAAGACCCTAGTAGAGAAAAATGCATCCATCCTTAATTCTATTCTCCAATGCATTCACCAATGCCCTCCTTATTTAATTTTCTCTCTTTAATCCTACAGAGATAAAATTTTTCCCTAGAAAGAGGGAGAAAACCAACTATTTCTTCCTCTATACAATTCCCTCTCCATCTCAAACACCCCTCTCACTCCAACTCCCTTTCTCTCTCTACCTAGAGAGAGAAAATAATTTTCCCCTCTATTTTTCTCTTTAAAATTAGAGATAAGGAGAGATTTTCTCTCTCTAGCTACACCCCTCTCATAACCACCCCCTCCCTGCATCCTTCTCATCAAAACCTAGCCAAATTCCCTCTTTTCCTCTCTTTCTCTCTCAAGAAAGAGATGTTTCACCCTTTCTCTCCAGCCATTCCCATTTCAGTAATATATCTAATAAATGATAAGACAAAAGGTGAGATTTTCTCTGTCTAGTTACACCCCCCTAAGCCTTGACAAGCATGATAAATGTATACAAATGACGTTTGAGGATGTTACGCAGGCTACAAAATGATAAATGAGTTCTAAGATTATCTTTCTGAAAATGCACGAACATATTACACAAGTGCACTAACATGCATACACATCATTTAACAATGAAGTTTAAATTATCCGCATGTGCTTCGATAAGTGTATTACACTCCTAAACCCTTTTTTGAAAATGTTGTGTTGGTCAAAATTAAAGTGAATGTAAGTTCAATTCTAATCCTCCTCTTTGAATGGACCATAGTAGAAACGACTTTAATCAATGATTGAATACACAATTATAGCGTCAACTCAAGTATTTTATTTTAAAAAAGATTCGTTCATTAAAACACAAATTTTCTAGACTGATGCTCATTGAATTAACCATAGTATTTGGTTTTATATATTCACATTATGCCTACAAGGCCTCTTATAAGAAAGGTTCACTATCACTACAGGAAAATTGTTTATTACCGGCGGCTTTTCCGGCGGCTTTCCGGCGGAACATTTTCCGGCGAATTTTCCGGCGGATCTCTGACGGATTACGACAAAATATTTCCGACTAATTTTCAGACAGATTTTCCGGCAGTTTTCCGGCGGATTTCCAACGAAATTTTTTCCGGTAGACTTTCCGGCGGAAGTTCTACAAGAAAATTTAATAAATTATTAATTATTTATAACTTATTTTAATTAATTATAAATTTAATAATTTATTTTAATTAATTATTAATTTAATAAATTATTATAATTAATTGTTAATGTCATATCTTATTTTAGTTATGAATTAAAATAATTAATTTTAATTAATTACTAACTTTAATATTTTATTTTAATGTATTTTTAAATAGTATAAAATTTATTAAATAAATAATGAATTTATTATAATTTTTAATAACTTATTTTAATTAATTATAAATTTGATAGTTATTTTAATTATTTATTAATTTTAATATTTTATTTAAATCTATTTTTTATTAAAATGTT
Source organism: Dendrobium chrysotoxum (assembly GCA_019925795.1). Classification (NCBI taxonomy): domain Eukaryota; kingdom Viridiplantae; phylum Streptophyta; class Magnoliopsida; order Asparagales; family Orchidaceae; genus Dendrobium; species Dendrobium chrysotoxum. The sequence goes on from CM034297.1 coordinate 42,588,485, forward strand.
CGTATTATCTTATTTATTATAAATTTAATAATTGATTTTAATTCATTTTATTTTAAATTTTAATTTTTGTAATATAATATTTAAATATAAAAGATTAAGCTTTATGACAGGTTTTCATTCACAGCAAATTGGTTGAGTGTCTCAAAAAGTTAGATCTCCTCTTTAAATCCATCAGGCGTCACGGGCTGGGGCGGGCTACGCGGGCCAGCAAACGTGGCCTGTGCGGGTGCGACCTGGCTAGCGGGCCAGCGAGCGTGGCCTGTGCTGGCTCAGGCGGGTGAGGGCTGGATTGGTTTTTTTTTAAATTATTTTTTAGTTTTTCCGGCAGACAGATTCCGCCAGACAACCGCCGGAAAACTTCTCCGGCGCAATAATCCGCCGGAAAATTTTTTCCGGCGCAATAATCCGGATTTTTTTCGCCGGAAAATTTTTCCGACGCTCGATTTACGGTCGAAAAGTTTTTCGCCGGAAATTCGCCAGAAAAATTTAAAATCCACCGGAAAGTTCAAAATTTTCCGCCAAAAAATCAACCGGTAATATGCTATTTTCCTGTAGTGTATTAAAAATATAAACTCGTAGAACTTACAATCATTGAATTCACAAAAATATGTAATTTTATACATTCACATTAAAGCTTTAAGGTCTCTTACAAAGATGATTCATTTATTCAAATAAAAACTCTCGGTTTTGATATCTATATGATAACTCTAAAAATTAGAAATCAAACCTAATCCTCTGTTGGCAAGCAAACAGAGTCAACAAGGTTTAAATAATGATAGAAAATTACTTACAAACCCTGCTAATGTCCATGTTGAAAGTTAATATCAACCGAAGGGGTCTCTACCTTTTTAAATGCTCTTAAATCTCAAAATTAATCATTAAGAGGCTTTGATTTTAATAAAAGTCAAAACTAAAAAAAAAACTAAACATAAAATATTCAAGATGAAATTGTTCACTTAATAACTTAAAGCTAAAATCCATCCATTCTCCGCAATAATTTGTTGAGGTGTATTAATTTAGAAATCACATCAACTCATAAAGAGTGAATATTCAGTCGAGAATATCACTAGGAATAATTCTCAAAATATCTCTCACCAGTACGGACATGGCATATGTCCTTTGGTGTTTTCGCCACGAAATTGCAGTACAGTTAAAAGGTTATAATCGGGGCCTTTTGACTGGGTGGTTTTATAACCAAATGGTACTACTAAATTATGATTATGGCCAAAGCTAGTATATTCTCTAATGGCTCTAAATTCTTGAGTATTGAATCAATAAATTATAATCGATAGGGAACAAAGCTTTTTATTAGCTAAGGTGGACTCAAAGTTGTCCCCTTAAATAAATATTCACCAAAAGTCTATAAAGTATTGTTGGACGACGTAACCAATGACTACCAATAAGGATCCTTTGGTTAGGTTAGATCGACTACCTCATCTGACTAAGAACACTAGGGATCATGATAACATGGAAAGATGGAACCATTGGATCTTGATCGGACCAATCATCATTCCCTTAGCACCGACGTTATGTGAATGGTGATAAATTTTAAATCTTAAAAATATCTAAAAACCAATTTCAAAACACTAAAGCTATTGCTACTATACGTTGGGTACTTAGAGTCTATCTAACAACTAATCTTAATCGAAAGTGCTCTCTCATTATCGGGAGAGATAATTAACTATAGGGGCTTATGCCTACAAAATAAGCAGATCACATATCATAAAGCCCTTGTAAAATGTGAGTGAAATCTCTAGGTAGTATCTTATCTATCTAATAAGTCTTCTAAAAATTTATCCTGAAACATAAATTCGTTAAAACTCTCCCCTTGACAAAGAAGGCGCAAAGAGGCAAGGGCGTGAATTTTGGAAGCCCACAATCATGTCGAGAATCATGTAAACACTAAATGATCTACAAGCTCTGCAATAGCTACCTCAAACGCCCCATATAAATCTATTATAATATTTGATGCATTGGATAAGATAGCTACCCCAAACGCCCCATTTATATTTATATTAAAGTTGTGTTCTTTGTTAAAGACTGTTCTATTTGTTCAATGAATTATGTTGTAATGAATTATGTTGTGTTATTCTCAGTAATGTGTTTAGTACATTTATAATATTTGCATTGTAAAATTTCTTAGTTCATAACGCTGAATCACTTGAAAACTTTTATGCTGAATTTCTTTTTATAATATTCTATATAAATATATAGTGTATGTTATAAACATAAAAACTTCAACTTATTTAGCCCCATATCACTTGGGAACAACTTAACTTCAACTTATTTAGCCTCATATCACTTGGGAACAACTTGTTCATATTTTTTATTTTACATTTTGAGCTTACATGTAATAAGAACTCATATGGAGTGATGGAGCCATACAAAATGCTGTTATAATTTTTTGATGAAATTTTTTTTTAGAAAATTAAAGTATAAATTTACATTTTAAAGTTAATATTTTATTCTAGATAGATTAAATTAATTTATGTAATTATTCAAATAATTTATTGAACTTGCCTTTCAAATGAAACAAAATCGATCCATTGGTTTGTCGGTTGAACCAACGATTTTGACTGGTTCAAAGTGAAACTGGTTTTTAAGATAGATCAGATCGACCTCATGATCGATTCAAACCCGCCAGTCCGATCAGATTTTCAAAATCTTGAATTCCATAACATGTTTAAAATATCACAAGTTATTTTTAATGATTTATTTTGTTTGCCTGAATCATATCATGGCGTTATATCGATCACCAAAACTATTAGTAAAGAAAATTTTGCAATTATTTTATACATTTTAGGACACAATGGTTTTATAAGAGCCATGTGTAAACCGTAAACGCTTCTAGCACTCAACCGAAATCATAAGTCGATATTTTTTTTGTAGTGGTCTTTACGCATTAGTTTGCTTATCAATCTAGATTATTACCCCGAAAGATAAGCATTTTTTTGGACATTTCTTCACATATTTATAATGATGTATTCCACATGCCATAATTCATAAACATATGGAGGCTATTGATAGCATGCACGTTGATGCACGCATCCTTGTCGAAGAACGAGTTGCTTAGTCAAGCTGACACCATTCACCAACTCAAACTATTATAGATGTATATGAATTCACTATGTGTTACACATTTGGGCATGACGCACATATTTTTCAACATGCTGTGATGTATGCTACATGCAATTTTCCTGCAGCACATGTAGGCTTTCAGAATATAAATAAATAGTTTGCTTTATGTAATTCTTATTATAGTTTATGTAATAATTAACATATTTGTCAAAAAAAAAATTTTACTTAATTGATGTTGGTCATCCTCTAAAAAGAGGATTTCTTAAATACTACTCAGAGACAATATATCATATACCAAATTTCACATAAGGAAAGCAGGTTGTTGGGGTGATCGAGAGATTTTTAATATGACATTCTTCATTGCAAAGTGTAATAGAAAATACTTTGGTGTATGTAAAAGAAATGGAGAATTCTGAGCTTGAGGAATGTGACATTGATGAAAGTTTTATTCATTCAAAGTATAAAGTATGATTACAAGTTGAACAAATTACTAGCATAGTTGCCACTTGCCGATAGCGGTGTCAATTTCGGGTCACGGGTCGGGTTCGGGTTGAACCCGAAATGACCCGCGTTCAAACGGGTCGACCCTAACCCGACCCGGGTAGGAAAATGGGTCGGAAATCAAAACCCGGACCCGACCCGGCGGGTTGCCGGGTTGACCCGACCCGACACGGAACGCAGGGGCGAGGCGGACGCGCGCGAGGAGTCGGACGCCGACGCGGGCTGGCGGACGCGGACGCAGGGGGCGAGCGCCGAGCGGGTGTGGGGGCGGGTGCGCAAGCAAGCGCGTGGGCGCGGGCAGCCGCAGCGGCGCGCGGGCAGCCGCAGCGGCGCGCGGGCAGTCTCAGGCGCGCGATTGCGTGCGGGCAGAGCAGCTCCGCGGGCAGGGAGGCGGGCAGCTCCGCGGGCAGCCGGGCAGGGGGATTTCAAACGGGTTTTCTGGTTGACCCGGCAACCCGTCGGGTCAACCCGAACCCGACCCGTTTTTCAAACGGGTCGAATTTGTGAACCCGAACCCGACCCATTTTGAAAACGGGTCGGGTTCAACCCGAAAATTCTGGGTCGAGTTCGGGTCGGATTTTCGTGTCGTGTCAGATATTGACACCCCTACTTGCCGATATGTATATACAGGTGATGATGAAGGTGTAAAAGAGATATAACTGAATTTAGAGAGAATATTATAATGCAATTGTACCGTTAAAATAATTAATATGTATTACTACAAATGTCTTTAAAAATCTAAATGAATCAAATAAATCAAGTGTTTGAGAAAAGAGCTTATTCAACTTAACAATAACTTCATTTATATAAATACATACATGTATAGTTTGGTTACTCCCACTTTTTGAAAAAATTATTACGTTGCGGTGTCTAGATGCGTCCGGACGTCAATTCGTACGTGCTACATCATTAATGCACAGTATATTGGATGACGTGGCGCATCCGAATTGACCTCTGGAAACGTTCTGAATCCCCACTGAATACTCTCTACACTTTTGGACATTTGAAATCGTTTAATATATTTTTGAAATCATGAATTTTTTTTAATCTGTATATAAAAAAGGACACATTCATGCATTTATTGTTCATTCGACGTGCAGTCGGCTTGATAAAAAAATCCGCACGTGAATAAAAATGTTAGCTCATCATAAATTAATATTTTTTTTAAAATAAAACTGTCACGCTAATAATCTAACCAAATAATAAATATTTGCTTTTAAGTTTAAATAAGCACGCATTTAAAAACTGTGATTCCAAACAACATAATGCCCTTAACGTTCTCAGCTGAAACTCCATTTTTTGTACAACGGCTTAAAAAACTTTTTATTATAGCAACAACCTAATCAAATAAGTCCTCATATATTTGACAGGAAATATTTACTCTTGAAATTGTGATTTCAATTAAAAAAAGAAATTGATGATTTAAATCTAAAGATTAGAGGTGTATATAAGTCAAGCCGAATAATAGTCACACCTAACTTGAACCTTTGGTCGTCCAATCAACAGTAGACCCAAACTCGAGCTCAAGCTCAAGTCAAACTTGTTTATTGAGCTCAAGCCCGACTTATTAACTCAAGTTCGTCGGCGATGGAGAACTTTGTTGAAGAGGCATTATAGAGACTGCTCGCTGACGAAGAAGTCAGGGACAAGCAAAAATAATCGCCTCATCGAGGTGGAAGTCCCATATGAGCTTGGAGTTGATAGAAGAGTGGAAAGATGGTAGAAAAAAGATTTTAATCAAGGAATTGGCAACAACACAACAACAGTTGTACCTACATTACGAAAATGCTTTTATATTTTAAGAAAATATAAAACAGGAACCTATTCACAAGTGATCTGTCTAAGTTTTATCTAACTCAAATTCGACTTTATGCTCAAGCTCCTTACTCAATGACAACCCCATGTAGGGGTATAAGTGAGCCGAGCCGGCTTGTGAACGGGTTCAAACTAACTCACAAGCAATCTTGTGAGTCAAGCTTATCAAGCATTGAACTCGAGCTCGAGCTTAAACTCAAACTCATATATTAAATGAGCTCGTATATTAAACAAGTTCAAGTTCGAGTTTGAAAAGACTCGGCTCATTGGTTTGTGAACATGCTCATTTAAGTAAATATTTAGGGATAAAAAATAATCTTATTTATTAATTTATATAATTTAGAAGTAAATTCACTTCTTTTATTAGATAATATGTATTTAAAATTATTGAGAAGTTGTAGTTTTTGAAAAAAAGTTTATTGCAGAGCATTTAATATCATTAATGTATATACTGCATTTCTTCTAAATATATATATATATATATATATACACACACCCTGTGTACAAGTGTAGAAGCAATAAAATGAGGAAAAATACAACATAAACCCTTAAGTATAGCGTACCTAAGAATTTATCATACATTACACAAAAAATGTATAAGGAGAAGATGACATTTAAAAAAAATCCCCTTATACACACCATGTGTACAAGTGCAAAAAACATTAAAAATAAGAAAAACATAACATAAACTCTTGAGCATAGTTTATCTACGCATTTAATATGCAATACACATGGTGTGTATAAGGAGCAGAGGACATTCTAAAAAAATTCCCCTCATACACATCCTATGTATAAATTAAAAAATGTTCAGAATAGAAAAAACACATAATTAGCATACCACAATATTTGTATAAATGATAGAATTCCAGAACTTCCAAAAATTATTATTTTCATATCAAGTTTTACATAGTTGCTGAACAAAAGCATATCTCTTTACGACATTCGACATGTACATAGATGAAGAATAAACCATAAAGGCTAAAAGTTATACATTTATAGGAAACAAGGTAAGACTTGGGAGGAGTTTATAATTTATCGATAAGTTTATATCTACAGCAGCTCCAACTAAATTAACTTCCTTTTCATCTAATTGCAATCTCCACACCATGTAAATTCTCCATGGTTTGTTGTAGTCTTGTTATCTTCAAGTCTTCCTGGATGTTTGTATGCCTTCGTTCGACCTTCGCATCCTGTGAGCATGTCATCTCCTCAAAGAATGCAACATCCTCCAAGCTAGTCTCCATCTTCATCGTCTATTTCTCATTTCTCTCTCTCATCAAATATCAAAAGTTTTATTCTGCATAGACCCAAAATATTGGGGAGCTTTCATGGGTTTTTTCATAAAAAAATGAGTGCTAACCCTAAACCCTAATTGTTGAAGGTAGGTTGGGTCATCAGTTCACACAAGAAAAAAATATATTAAAAATACATGTGTCTTTACTTAATTGGAGTTCAGATGCAAAGCTGCGTCTGAACTCCCCATGTAATAATTTATCCTTAGAAACTAGACTACGTACTTATCTAGTTCAATAATGTCAATAATTATAATTGCACAACTTAGATTATTTTTAATTGGTAAATAATATGAATCAAGGTAATTGATGGTATTTATTATTGAAATGGATTATGTTCCAATTTTCATTTTGCTTTGTATAAATAAAAGATTTGTTAATATTTGAGTAATGAATTTAAATTTGGGATGTCCAAGCCTAGCTTTTTTTAATTAAGTATTGAGTTTGAGATTTCATCTTAAATTTTAATAAATTTTTTTTTTTATAATTTTTATCAATAAAATTAGCAGACAATCACCGTTAATTTGCTTTTAACCATGCAAAATTGGGATTCACGTCTGAGAAGAAGATTATTTCACTAAACTTATGACTTCTTCATGTATTACTTATTTTTAATCTAGTCCCTAAGAAAATTCATTTTCCCTTTCGATTTAAGGCTTCCTTTTAGGACAACTTTCTTATTACTTTTTAAAGTAGCTTTTTAGTATAAAACATCTAGTTAAAAAAATTTTATACAAGAAAGTTTCTATAGAAAGTACTAAAAAAGTTATCCCAAATGAAGCCTATATCTTCAAAACAAAAAAGTTATTTTTCCTTATATTATAAAATTATAAAAAAGATGTGCATGCTAGTGCTAGATACCATCAACCAATTCCCCCATAAAACAAATTAGTATATTTGCACTCAAATTTGTTGTTCACTAATTGGAAATAAATGAGAATCCTAATGGGTTGTATAAGAGTGGTCACCCTGCATAAAAAAGAAAAAAACAAATTAAGATCCACCAAATTTAGTAAAGAAATAACTAAAAAATATTATTGAATAAAGCCTTTAAAAAATTAAAAATATTGTCATAGTTCTGCTTTATTTTCATGCCTCTTATTTTAAAATATTCTCATTTTTATGTGCTGGAAAATTTAAGTCTTTTGAGTGTGTTTAACATCTCAGCATTATACAAATTTCAACAAGCACAGATAAACGTAGTAAGACCAAAAAATACTTTATGTGGAAATCCCATAAAGGGAAATACAGTAAAAAATTCATGGATTTCTGGGGAACATTTCGGCCAAATTTTTTTGCCAAAATCTGTGGTGGAATATTCATCGATGATTAGTATATGCAGCATTTTTTTCATTGAATTCAGGCATCAAAAAGTTTACTTAATTTTTGGTAGATTTTTCCCTTCAGAAAATCACTGCCTATCCTCTTCTTTCATTTTCACTTTCTTCTCCCCCAAATCGAAACTCTCGCTCTCTGATGCTCGTCGCTACTCCATGTAGTTTATTGCTCATTTTTCTCCATTTCTTTGGGATTTAGGAGGTAAAACTCATTCTCTTTGCTCATTTCTATTTTAACGGAATTTAAACGGTTAGAACACATCCAATGTTCATATTTGGTTAGAGATTTGAGAGGTAAACTTGTTCTCTTTGCTCATTAAATAGGTTTCGTGGACATTGATTTTGATGAGTGGTATTTTTGTTGTGCTAAGAAGATTTAGATGGAATGTAGTCAAATATGATAGTTTGTGTTAGATTCAATAGTAATAGTGATTTTAGTGTTTATTATGTAAATCCCCTTAATAAATTCATTATTATTGATCTAATTACTTTAATTAATTAATAAAAATTGTTGTAATGAGCATAGATTATCGTAATAAGTTGTCCAATTATACTTAATGTTATTACAAGTTATTCTAATAATATTATAATTAATAACCAAGTAATGTGGGCTAAGTAGGGGTAGAAAGGGCGCTAAGTAGGGACCAAGTAGGGGCCAACCAATAGGAAATTTTCTAACGAAATTGATACTCCAATCACAAAGATTCTAATAAAGATTAAGGTTGAGGTAAAATCTTAGTTATAGCGGTAATAATAATGCTTGTTGAAGATATTATTAGTAATTATGTCATCTACTCTTTATTTTCTATGATCATTGCATAAAATTATTTATTTTTCTACAATTATTTTATTTTTTCGGGTTGTTAATTCAAGGTTCATATGGTACCCAAGAGGAGAGGTGTTGGATGTATAATAGAATGTTATAGGTATGAAAAGCACTAATAGATAAATTTATTGAGAGAGTAAAATATTTTTTTCATGTGGCATGTCAACTACCTTCATTTAAGTTAGATGGATTGTTTTGATGTCCATGGTCAAAGCATAAAAATTAGGCTTATTTCGACAAGGTTAAACTTGACTTACATCATGAAAGATTTATCCAAAGATATTAATTTTAGACCTCACATGGATAGTATGAGCCACATACAGACACTCTATATGCTCCTCCATGACTTCAAGAATAATAGGGGAAGATCAAATTAATAGAATGTATGAAGAACATATTTTTGATGTAGTAGGTGCAAATTTTAGAGGACATATAGAAGAGTCACCTAGCATAGAAACATAAAAATTCTATGAATTACTATGTGATGCTCAACAACTATTTTGGGATGGTTACATTGCTCATTCTGAGTTATGAATTGCTATTAGGATGCTTAGTACTAAAATTTAATACAATATTTCTCAAGAGTGCTTCAATGAGTTCATCGGCTTGCTTAAGAAAACAAATCCTAAGCACAATTGAATTCCCACAAATTTATATCTCACAATGATGTTAGTATCAAAGTTGGGTTTCACTGTTATAAAAATTAATTAATGAATGAACAGTTATATGTTGTACAGTAAGGATGATATAACAAAAGTTAGTTATCGTAAGTGCAGTGCACCTCGATAGAAACCCAAATATGGGAAACATCGAAAACAGAAGGATGTGACATTTTCTTGGTTATTTTATTGACCAATTATTTCCCAGACTTTAGCGGTTATATGCATTAATAAGCTCTGCAGGTCATATGAGATGGCATAAGGAGAAGTTATCTCATGATGGTATTCTTTCTCATCCATCAGATGCTGAAGCATGGAAGCACTTTGATTAGATGTATCATTTATTCACTACCAAGTCATATAACATAATATTAGGATTATGTGCTAATGGTTTTATTTTGTATAATCAGACAGCTTCACCATACTCACATTGTCCTTTTATATTAATGCCTTACAACTTTCCACCTAAGATGTGTATGGCTACCTCTTAAATCTTCTTGACATTTATAATACCATGACTAAATAATCTTAAAGCAAAAATTGATTTTTTTTTACAACCTTTGACTGATCACAGGTTATTATGGAAAGAAAAAGTGCTCAAACATGATATCTCAACTAAATAGAATTTTAATGGTAAAGCTACTTTATTATGGACCATTGGTGATTTAGCAGCTTATGGTATGTTATCTGGTTGGAGCACTGTGGGAAAATTAGATTTCCCTTACTTTCTATAGAAAACTAAATCATTCAAATTAAAATACAGAGGTAAAAACTTTTGGTTTGACTGTCATCATGTGTTCATACCTTTGGATCATCCATTTAGAAGGAATAACAATGTGTTCTTCAGAAATAAGGTAAAGAGGTCACTTTCACCACCCAAATTAAGCGGTTCAGAGATACTTGAAAGGCTTTCTAACATAGAAACAATTTTTGAATCTCCTACATTATTAGAGTGTGGAGTCTCTCGATAAGGCATTCAACATAACAAGACAAAATGAGTATATTCTAGATATTACCATACTAGAGTACCAATTAGAATATGCATAATATAGATGTTATGCACATTGAGAACACTATATTCAATAACATCTTAAATATGATCATGGATGTTAAAGATAAGACTAAAGATAATGTGAAGGTTAGATTGGACATTAAAGAGTACTATAGAAGAAGAAATCTTGAACTGAATGCAAATGTTGACATAAAATTATTAAAACCAAAAGCACCTTTCTCATTCATGTTAGAACAAAGAAGATCAGTATGTTAATGGTTCCCAACTTTGAAAAGGCCTGATAGATACAAAGCTAACTTAATTTGACTTGTAGATATTAAATCTGATAGCTTATTTAGACTAAAAAGTCATGATTGTCACATTATTATGGTAATTCTCCTTCCAGTTCTACTATATTCTTACCAGATTATATATCAGATCTATTGACTAAGATTACTATATTTTTCAAAGATCTTTTTTCTAAAAAACTAAAGTAAGATGCTTTGTGCAAGAGTGAGCAAAACATACCATTCATTTCTATGGAACATCTCCTTGTTCCCTTACCATGTGAGGCAAGAGTTGGACGTCCTATGTGATATAGTTGGATGTATCCATTTGAGAGGTATGATATATATTTAATTCTCCATATCTTTAATTAATTTAATAGAAGATATGCTAAGTTTGATCCATTTGTGCTAGCAAACTAAATAAAGCAAGTTTATTTCAGCAAATATCCCTGTGGTCGAAGAGATAAACGAGATTGGGTAGTTGTCATAAAGACCAAACCTCGTGGCATTGTAGAGCAATAATACATGATAGCAACTGCATATCAAGGGGAAGAAATATCATATTTTAGGGGTCCTGCAATTGATATTCCAGACTATTTAATGCCTATTTTTTGAAACATAGTTGTAGGAAATGGATAGTACAACAAGCTCATAAAGTGAGAACAAGGAACAAAATGAAGATACATTAGAAATTAGTAAAAGTTCTTCTGGTTCAGAATTGTTCATAGTAAGTTTACATACTAAACTACGTGTTACATGCCATGTTTAACCACAATATTTTTTTTTCTATGAACTGCTATAATCTAAATTTATAAACTACAACTTTCTTTTTTTACATTCCAAAGAAAAAATTTCATTCCACATTTACTTTTTATGTACAATCGAAGTAGAATTTATCTCTTAGGTTTTCATTATAGAGGGCTTCAGGTGATGAGCCTCCTTGTAGATCTATTACTTTAATGTTTGGTAGTAGGAAGAAGTTGAGCACTAAACCTATAAGGTCGAGGTAGATCGAGCAAGGTCAGGGGAAAACAGTTCCACCGACCATAGGAGTAGCACTACAGGGGACTCCTAATCATTCTCCCATTGAGAAGAAGCGGGACAAGACATTTCAAGTGCCCATAGGAGTACTGCCTCATGGGGCTCACAAACTATCTCCTACTGATAGTATCCCATGGTTTCCGTCACTAGATCCCACCCAGTCAACACCCTTTTACCCATTTTACCTACACCACCATCCAAATAGTTCCCTAAACATATTGTTATCATCCTTACCATCAGCCTTACTATCATCCACCTGCTGTTCTGCTACATCAAGTTGGATCATCTAAAATAGTATAGGATAGGTTTTAGGAGCCAAGTGTTGCAGAGGATAAATATATTAACATGTAGCCTGAGGGTGATACATAAGTTCATATTATTTGTTAATTTAGCAATTTGATATGTTAAATAAATGAGAAACAAGATCCAAAAATCATTATTATGTATAATTTTAATCCCACCAGGTAACCCACTCACGAGATTACGGACATCATAAGGAGTAGATATGATGCTCCATTTATATCTTGGAAGAAACTTCCATAGGATACTAGAGATATGTGGTTTAAGGAGTTTCAGGTAAATAATTATAATATTTTTAGAAGTTTAAATAATTTCATACTAATATCTTTGATTTTAATGATATTAAACCAAAGGACTTTAAATGGTTACCTGAACATAATGCGAGGTTTTCAAATAATTTTGATAAGAGAGGTTTTACTCGACTGTAAAATATGTTCAATGACATTAGAAAGTTTAGCAAGCACCCCCTATGACTCGGAGGGGGCATATGGAAACCTAATTAGAGCTTTGGCTGCCCCTAAATTCACTACGAAGTGATAGCAGAAGAAAAACAACATAGTATCTGATTATGGGGGGTTTAGGGAGCTCTCTCCACACTGGTAGTTTCATGCCTCACAACGACTATAGATGATGACTAGTAAATGATTTCTCTTTTTACACATATATGTTTATTATTTTAACTAGATTTTTTTGAATAAAGAGGTTCTTCGTAGAGATCCTGCACCGTTAGAGCTGCATATATTAACAAATCAATGCCATGTTAATCACCAGTGGGTGATCAAAAAGCAAAGAAAGCTCATGTGAATATTTAATAGTGTTCATTAATAATATGCAATTTTAAATGGTTTATCATGGGCTTCATCACTCGTAGGATGATTTTATGTGAATTTGAGAGACTCATTCTTCTATTGTTGAGGGATAATCTTTAAGATCAAAATAGTACTCTAAGTACCACGTATGGTCATAGGTTAAGGGAGGGAGGAAAAAAAAGAGGGTGTATGGATTAGGCTCCCAGGCATATGCATATGAGATAAACCCATCCAACTCAGAATCATATGGTGATAGTGGAATTGAGGAGATCATTAGCCGAAGCGTGCCTGCTCTCACCAAGGATGTGGAGAAGATGAGATAAATACAAGCTAATATACTAACTTAACAATCTGAGATGTTGACTCAATAATCTAAGATATTGGCAGAACTGCGATCACATAGAAAGGAAAATCGAAAGAATAAGAGTCAACAGCCTAAGCATGAGCCTGATGAGAGTGAATACACTAAAGATGATTATATTAGATTTATATTTATTGGCAAATGTTACCATCTTTCTGTTTAAGTTGATAATGATGCTTGGAGAATAGATTTTGAATGTATGTAATACATCATTATGAGATTTATGTTTGTGAATTGAGTGATTTATGTTTAAAATGATGATATTTGAATGTTTGTGAGATTTATATTTTGAACGGTTTCGTCTTTATTATTATTAGCCTTGTTCTCTAATTGTTTAAAATGCTTGTTATAATATATTTGCATAAATTGTTGTAGCTTGTATAGTTTAAATTATTTCATTGAAATAATGAAGGGATATAATTTTTTCGTAAGATGCTACATGTTTTTGGTAGATTTTTGGCAGAATAACCATAAAAATTTTCAATGCATGCATCGATTGATGAATAGATTGCCAAATTGGGGGGATTCAATCAAGAACTTTTGGTTGCGATTCAACCCAAGTGCATTGTATTGAGAGACGGTATATTTTGGCCTTGACCAGTTATAAACATTTCCAATAAAAAAAGCCCAATGGAATATATTTTACTACATGCGATTTATCGGCAAAATTTTTTCCATCAAAAATCTGTCAGAAATCACACAATTTCTGATGGAAAAATTAGCCAGAAATTGGGAATTTTCTTGCAGTGAAAAAACTATAGGGCTTAGCCCATTTGAAAAAATACACTATATAGTAGGTGAAACAAGAATCCTCCCTTACTCACTGGCTAAAAAAGAAGAGATTAAGTGAAAACAAATATCTAATTTTCCTTGAGAGGGATTACAAAAATCAAGTCTCCGTAGATGGATAGTTAACACCCAACAATAAAGCTTGATTTCCTTTATAAGGATTATAAAAGTATGGTGTCCACAAACGGACAATTGAAACTCAACAACAGGGTTAAATTTAGACAAAAGTCTCAAGATGGTGGTGATTACTAAGGTGATCATCGGTGATAATGGTAGTTGACAGGAGTAATACCTGGTGGTGCATGGTCATCGGTAGCGATAACTGAGAAATACAAGAGAGCTCTTTAGTTTTCCCCTTTCTGCCTCCCTCATGTGGACAATGAGGCTTTATTTCTAGGCTTTTTGGAATGGGCATTTTGCTAATTTGAACAAAAAAGAAACACACTCCCTCACATGGTTTATATAGATTCCCTTGGTCATGAAGTTTTTTTTTTTCTAGCATTTAAATCCCTTAATGATGTCAGACTTGATTGATCTTGTGCTCATTAGATTTATCTTTCCGAGCTGCTCGATCCGACTATAAGCATTTCAAATTTGAATTTCTTTATTTTAATTTCAAGAGTTTTTAAATTAGAGATTACCTCGAGATTCAAATTGATCATATGAATGTTGTTCAATATAAATGGTAAAGGGAAGGATCCCTTTAAAAACATGATATATCATTAAAAAAATTATGTTGATCGGGCACAAATCTCGAGGTAAAATCAAGTTGGAAACTTCAAAAATTAAATCGGAGACCATCTGAACTCCAATTGTAACAAACTTACAGTCGAACAGAACGTCTCAAAAATACGAACCCAACGACACTAAATTCGACTCAATTCGAGCCCAAATGAGTCCAAATCAAAGACCCGAAGTGCATTTGGAAGGTTTAATCCATAATTTAGATTAACAAACAATTTCTAAACGTGACATTCTTATAGTCGAATCGAGCGGCTCGATGAGATGAATCCAACGAGCCTAAGATCGTGAAATTCTTGTATAATTAAGACATTCAAATGTCCAATAAATGTTCTATGATCAATGGATTCAACATTGACCATCCATTCAAACCACTCCCAATTTACCCTTTATCTTCCTCCTATTTACTGGCCATGCCACTCTCAGAAAATTATAAATAGACCCCTCTTTTCTGATGGAGGGGGGGACTCCAAGCAAGACAAGGAGGGAAAGAAGAGAGGAGGGGAACAGAAATCAGAGCCACCAAGTTCCTCCTCGACCACCTCCTGGCCACCGATCGATGCTGGACTTTCGCTTGTCGCTGGATTTCTACTTGACGCCAGACTTCCACCCGTTGTCAGACTTCTACCCATCGCCGGACTTTAATCAAACTTCAACCTGATGCCGAACTTCCACCCTTTTCCTAACTTTCGTCAGACTTTTACCAGATTTCATACTTCCACCTGTCGTTAAAGTTCTACCCAATGCCGGACTTCCACCCTTAAATGATTCTTCTGACATCCGTTGCCAGACAACGATCTTTTTTACCTCAATCACCAGCTGACTACGATCCTTCTAGCCTCCATCGTCCACCGACTATGGTCCTTTTAACCTTTGTCTCCAGATAATGGTCCTTCCGACCTCCGTCACTCGTCGACTATGATTCTTCTGACCTCCGTCACTAGAAAATGATCTTTTACACCTCCATCACCCGCTGAATACAATCCTTCCAACTTCCATTGCCCGCCGACTATGGTCCTTCTGACCTCTTTCACTAGACAACGGTCCATCCTACCTTCATCACTCATCGACTATGATCCTTCCGACCTATGTCGCCGGACAACGATCTTTCAAACCTCCATCGTCCGCCAATTATGGTCCTTTCGACCGTTAACTAAGGTCTTTTCGACCTCTGTCGCCCACTAACTATGGTCCTTCTGATCTTTGTCGCCAGACAACGGTCCTTCCGACATCCGTCACCTGTCGACTACAATTCTTCCGACCTTCATTGCCATACAACGGTCTTTATGACCTCCATCGCCCACCGACTATGGTCCTTCTGACCTCCGATGCCCGCCTACTATGGTCCTTCCGACCTCTATCACTAGATAACGATCCTTAAAACCTTCATCGCCCTCCCACTATGATCATTCTTATCTCCATCACCAGATAATATTCTTTTTGACCTCTGTCGCCCACCAACTATGATCCTTATGACCAAACAAACACATCAATAGTGATTCTTCCTATTTCCATTAAGTAACAAACTCTATATGATGTATATCTGTTACATCAAGCCAAGGCCTTCACTCCAATGAAGGGCCTCATTTGTAATCAACTATAAATAAAGGTGGATTCATTCAAACTTGGCCCAGCCCGATGACTTTTCTACTTTTGATGGTTTTTCACATAAACATCTTGGTGTCTCTTATGAATACTTCACCCTCTCTTTTTATCTGATTGTGCGCTTGATCTTCATATAATACTAAGATATTAAACTTTATACTTCTCAAGCACCGTGAACATTCAAGGATGTAACAGTTTGGCTCTGTCTGTGTGAATAGAACCTATGATTATATGGTTCCCGACTGGGGGGCAATGTTTACTCCAACTTTAAAAGGTCATTCATGTCAACGTCCTGACATCAACTATTGCTGCATCAATTTCATGGGAATTAAATGTGCACTGGGGGGGCAACCTCGACTATAGCCATGTTCAAGAAGATTCCTCCAACTCTTTCAATATTCAAGATGATATCTTGGGATCATAAAGCTTCAAGAAAATGCAACTATGCTTCAAATAAATTCAAGTTTTATATAGTCCCTAGCTAGACTTCTACTCCTTGGGCAAGGTCTTAATCTCGACCTTAAAAAGGCAGTAATGGTCTAAAGATAGACCATTCTTCACCTTTGATTTGGTATACACGCGGTGTTCGCCCCCTCCAAATCAAGGCAAAATCGATCCCAGGGAAAGTCGATTTGATCTCTTCCACGCAAGTTAACATCATCAAGCAGCACTTTGACATATAACTTTGGATAGGTTATACATCTTTGATTGATTCTCTTGACCTCTTCCATATAGTATGAAATTCTGTAACACATTTTTTTTAGACTTACAGAGGTTCAACATCTGAAAATAGGGGGCAACTGATATATCATCAAAAATTTATTTTGATCAGGCATGAATCTCGAGGGAAAATCAAGTTGGAAACTTCAAAAATTAAATCGAAGATCAACGGAACTCCGATTTCAACAAACTTATAATTGAACTAAACTTTTTGAAAATACGAACCCAACGACAAAAATTTTTCTCAATCTGAGCCCAAATGAGTCCAAATCGAAGATTGAAGTGCATTTGGAAGGTTTAATCCAAAATTTGGAATACCAAATAGTTTCCAGACGTGACATGCTTATAGAAGAATCGAGTGGCTCGATGAGACAAATCAAATGAGCCCAAGATCATGAAATTATGATATTATTAAGATATTCAAATGTCCAATAATAGTCCATGATCAAGGGATTCAACATCGGCCATCCATTCAAACCACTCCCAATTTACCCTTGATCTTCCTCCTATTTACTAGTCATGCCACTCTCAAAAAACTATAAATAGACCCCTCATTTCTCATGGGGGGGGGGGGACTCCAAGAAAAAAGAGAAGGAGAGAGAAAAGAGAGGAGATGAATAGAAATCAGGGCCACTAAGCTCCTCCTCGACCACCTCCCGGCAACCGACCGATGCCAGACCTCTTCCCATTGCTAGATTTCTTCCCGACGCCAGAATTTTTGCCTGCCACTGGACTTCTTCCCATTATCATACTTTCGTTCGAACTTCTATCCGACGCCAAACTTCCACTCGTAGCCAGACTTTTGTCAGACTTCTACCAGATGCCGGACTTTCGCTGTCACCAGATTTCTACCTGATGTCGGACTTTCATCCATGAACGATCCTTCCGACCTTCATCGCCAGAAAACAGTTTGTTTAACCTCCATCGCTCGCCGACTATGGTCCTTCCGAACTCCGTCGCCTACTAACTACGGTCCGTCTGACCTATGTCATCAGACAACGATCCTTTTGACCTCCATCACCCGTAATGATGGTCCTTCAGACCTCCGTCACCAGACAACAGTCTTTCTGACCTTCATCGCCCATCGGCTATGGTCCTTTTGACCTTTGTCACCCTCTGATTATGGTACTTTGGACCTCTATCGCCAGACAACAATCCTTTTGACCTCCGTCCCCCGTCGACTACTATCCTTTCAACCTCCATCGCCATACAATGGTTTTTCTGACCTCTATTGTCTGCCGACTATGATCATTTAGACCTCCATCGCCCATCGACTACGGTCCTTCTGACCTCTATTTCTAGATAACGGTCCTTCCAACCTCCATCACCCATCAACTATGATATTTCTTACCTACGTCGCTAGAAAACATTCTTTATGACCTCTATCGTCCACCAACTATGGTCCTTTTGATCTCCGATGCCCGTCGACTATAGTCCTTTTGACCTCTGTCGCCAGACAATGGTCCTTCCATCTCCCACTGACTATGGACCTTCCGACCTATGTCCCTAGATAATGTTCGTTCCGACCTCCATCGCCCACCGACTATGGTCCTTCCGACCAAACAAACACATCAACAATGAAAATTCCTATTTTCATCGTGTGACACTTTCTTATTTGTTACATTAATCCAAGGCCTTCCCTCCCTTATGAATACTACACCCTCCCTTTTTACCTAATTGTGTGTTGGATCTTCATATAATGCTAAGACGTCAAACTTTATACTCTCTACCACCGTGAACATTCCAGGATATAACAAAAGTAGAGGAATGAATTAATTGAATAAAGTTTAAGAAAATCATATTAATACATTACATTCTTTTTGTTTTAGTTTGGAAAGAAGATTGATTTTCTTTTCTGCATTATTTTGGCTTTATTTCATTAAATAATTTCAGTTATGTTTTCTACTCCCTCAACATCAAATCAACTAAACAAATAATATCAAAGGCTCTTAAATTACTGCAAGAACTTAGTTTTTAAACCACATTTTCTTTTTTTGGACTGCTTCAACTGATTGACTACAAACGTTGTCCAAAATCTCATGAACTAAACTCACTAGTTTTTACCAAAGGGCAGAAGAGGATGCACATACCCCCAAAACCCTTTTGAAAGGAAGAAAATGTTCTTTTAAGGCACATTCATATATTTCTATGAGTGATATAAGGATCATCTTATTAATTCTAGTTTGAGCCAAAGAAAAAGAGGAGAGAGTAAGATAAATCTAGACAGAGAAGCATGACGAATCTACTAGGATTTTAGTGTTAGAATGGAAAGGGCTGAATTGGCATAGCTTTTCATGAGCTCTGTTTTGGACCTCTATTTATATATTTAGGCTATATTTTGGAGAAGAATGAATTGATTTAAGGCTCACAACTTATTGATTCTGATTTAAACTTAGATGTACACTTGATTAACTGAACACATGCAACTACTAGTGTATATTAGTTCTCTAACACTTATCTCATTGGAAATATGAAAATAATAAGTGAAGAAATTTTCTTAGTCAAACTAAATCTGGGTGAGATGGAGCATTGAATGTTTCAATCATATGGATTTAATTATTCTTGTATGGAAAGTAAGTATTGTTGTATGATAGAAAATTTATGATGATAGAGTATTTAATGTCTCAGCTTTGCATAAAGATACAACTTACATAGATTAAAGTTATAAAACACTAGAACTTTTAATGTGAAAAATCCAAAAAAGGAAAAAATCACAAATGCTAATCCATTATATAATTATAATTACACAAATCCACACTTCTCAAAATTTGAAAAAGATGAGATTACTCAATTAAAATTAATTAGGTGATTCATGTTACAGGGATTATAGAAGCAAGGTGTCTATAATTGGACAATTAACATAGTTGCATGATAATAATTAGTGAATAGTAGTGGAATGATAAAAGTTAGTCAATGGTAATGGTGATTCTTAATGGTGGTTATCAGTGAAGATTGACAAAAATAATAATAAATTTCTTTAGCTCTCTCAACTCTCAACTCCCTCCCCACCCTACACACACATATAAAATGAGGCCTTATTTCTAAATTTTTTAGAGGGGCATTTAAGTAAATTTGGATAGAGTTCAAAACACCACTTTGAACTTTAAATATTAATTACTTTGATCATAAATTATTTATCTAGTATTTGAGTTCCTTAATAATATAAAAGGCTACGCTTGCAAGTGTCGCTCGTGTGCCTCGTTGTTGAGGCCTTGTACAAGCCTCCCATAGGCTTTTTTCTTTCTTTCTTTCTTTCTTTCTTTTTTTGAGTTTTTTGAGAATTTTTTTAAAACATTTATGCTTTTTTTTTATTTTCATTAATTTTTCCCTCTCCCCTGCTTAAGTATAAATACCCCCACATAAGGGGAGAAATCTTGCTCCTCCTCTCCTTAATGCTTCAATTTATCTTCTTAAGAGAGCTTTTCCACTATATTGTATAAATGATGTGAAATTTCCCCTCACTAGGCTCTAGTAAAATACTATCATATATAGATGGTGTGTATTCCCCTTATAAGCTCCAATACTCCTCCTCCACTATTGTTTTATGGAATGAGTTATGATAGAAATTTACGTATCTTAAATCCTTTTTTTTATACATTCTATTTCCATCTCCTAAAAGCGTCTTGATGCTATCTTGTATAGGAGAATTATTCTCCCTCTATAAGCTCCAATATTTTCTTTATTAATAGTGTTGGACCACCTAATAAGTGGAGTTATTAATGACACCCAAGATTTTTTATTTTTATAGTGGAGCTCTGCTCTTCCTCTTAAAAGGTGTTTGCCTCTCTCCCTTTGGAAGGATTTTGATTTGAAAATAATTTTTCATCTCATTTTGAAGTTTCAATTTTCCCTCAAACTGGGAAATAAATACTATCAATTTTTGATTTAACTTGTTCAATAGATGATGCTAAAAAAGATACTCAACTTCATAGAGTTTAACTTTCAACTTGATATTGATGTTTGGTGCTGATTTTTATGAACCAAATAACCGCTTTGACATTAAAGCCATTAAAATCATGTGTTACAAATGAGATAAAACATGTCACCATACATTACGCTTCTAGAGGCAAGAGGAAGGTGATGTAGGTTTGGGGAATTATTATGCTTTGACTTTACATAAATCCAATAAATTTGTATGTAGGTTTGAATTTATATTTCCTTATACACAAACTTGACTAATGTTATGGTTATTTAGATATATGAGAACTTGCCCTGCCTCCCCCAATAGGAAAATAAGTTCTTTCTATGCCTTTAAGACATTGCTTAAAATATTCAAGTTTTGTTTGAGGATATTGTCCGCAATTTCTAAGGCTTTAACCTTTTGATATTTTTGAAGAATATAAGGAATCTATTATCTTTCAAAGCTTTTAGATTTTTTAAGTTTTTTTTTAGTACTTATACCTTTTAATCCTTATGTCTTTTAAAAATTTTGGATGATCATATATCTATTGAGACTTATGCCTTTTGAGATTTTAGGTGTACATTTAGCTTCAACATTTTTTGGTATACCTACACCTTTTAAGGCTTATTACTTTTATGGCTTTTAGATAATCTCATGCCTTCTTAAGGTTTTTACTTTTCATTATTTTTAGATAAGTGGGGACTCTATCAATCACTTACTCTCATAACAAATTTCTAATGAGGAACCAACCCAATGCTAGCTTTTGATCAATATAACCTTATGGATGTGCTTTTAGGGGCTCTGAGTGGAGATCTTATTTTTCACTAAAGCTCATGTGATTTATATCGTTTGGATCTTAACCATCCCTAGCTTCCCATCGAGGTTACTTTATTGGTGTGCCTTCCAAAAACATTTTACAAGATGTAATATTACTTAAAGAAATATTGCTTTTGTTAATCTAAATAAATACTTAAAAGATACATCTTTATCTCTAATAGAAGTCAAAATCTAAATTCTTTTTGGAAATTCTAAGGAGTTCAACATCTTTGGGCTACTTCAAATATGAATTTGTTAGTATGAGGGCACTTTTATTCAATAATTCTAATAATTTTTTAACTACGACTTTTCTCATCTTCTCGATTTTGAGGCACATGATCTACAGATTGATATAATAAATAGTGGCTTAAATGTCCTTAGTAAATTAGGTATTTAATTTCTTTCTTCACTTAAACATTTTTTTAGTGAATGCTCTCTTGAAATATATAAGTGATAATATTGAAAAGGGTCTCCTCCATTTGGATCCTTAAAAGGATTTTTTTCCATTTGATGTGTTCAATATTTTAAATCTCCATCAAGATGTTAACCTTAGATGTGTTTACTGAAGTGGATGTGTCGAGTTAAATCTGATGAGACGAGCATCTCTGGTCTCTTGACTACTCTTATCTTTTCCATTGAGGAGGCTGATCAAATTTTTATGGTGAATTATTAAATTTTCTTGAGGGTTATTCAAATTACTCTCAATGAGAATATATAGCACCATCAAAAATTACTTTTGCTTCTCTTTATTAAATGAGATTAGCATAGGGGTGGATTGTCTCTCATATTAAGGAGGAGAAAAAAGGTTAAGGGTAGCAGACCTTCAAAAACACACCTTTGAAAAACTCTAGATCCATTCTCAAGATATGGCTTGCTTCTGAATAAATTATTAAAACACTCCTTAAGAGTCTCTTTCTCATTTTGGGGAAACTCAAAAAGATGGGAGGAGTTTTTGATGATTTTTTAGTTAGCGATAAAATATTTGACAAAAAGTCATGTTAGATCAATAAAAGTATGAATAGTTCTACTTGAAAGAGACTAGAACTATGTATAAGCTTATCCCTTAAGAGTTGCAGAGAATACCTAGCAGGGGATGAGATCAAAAGTATATTAAATATAAATGATGGACTGGTAGTCGTTAATGTGCTCATAATATTCAATTCTATTATATGGATCAATTGCAGATAGCTTAAGCCCTACTAGAGTAGGATTTTATGCAATTACTTTAGCCAGGTGTGAATATTTTTAAAATCCACTATGAGGGATAAGTTGACTTCTTTTTGTCAAAGATAATTCCTCCTAATTAAGGCATCATATTTCCTTGCTTATGACAACAAGCGGAGCATCAATAAAGTAATGTTGATTTAAGTACTCTATGGCTGGTGGAGGATAATGTGTGGTTGAATGATGCAAGAGTATTAGAGAGAGCATTATAAGGCTATGGTAAAAGGGAGCTATTGTTAAGTGAAAGTTAAGTTAATATTTTATACATAAATTCTTGTGAAAAATATTTATTTTAGTTAATGGTGTGCAAAAAAAATCTCAAAAAGCCACAAATATCAAAATTTGCATTAGCACCGCGGTGCCCTAACCAACAATGTCGTAGAACCATCAATGCCCCAGTGCCACTGTAAAATATAGTGGCACACTAGTTTCAAGAATTTTTCAGTTTAATTCATCAACGCAGCACCAACTCTTTCAACACTGCAACACCACTAGCACCCCATCTCCACATTTGGAAAAGCTATTGCACTAAATATTCTATCATCTTGCAAATAGTTTAATTCCCCAACACTGATAACTAGAGTGTTACAATGCCAATTCACCTACCTAAGCATCGTAGTGCCTACCTTTATTCCATATCATAATGCCATGCTAGCGTCGTGATGCTAAATCTCCTACAGCATTTGGTGAGGGAATTAGAGTGGTTCACTATGAAGCATCAAATTGATTCACTCTCTATTCTGGCTGATATTTTCACCCTTTCAGCTCTTGTATCTTATTGTAATTCTTTTAATAAAATATATTTTAGGTAAAACCATTTCTATGGTTGGCTAATACATTTATTTTGGGCTTATGATGTGAATGGAGCATGCTTTTTTCTTATATGGAGTCTAGTACATTAAAAGCTTTATTATTTTTTTCAATTCCTCCAGATCTTTATTTAATTCATGCAATGGTGATATATGAATTTAAAACCAAGTGTGATTCATTGACTCAATAGAGGAATGATGGAATAATTTGGAGGATTGAAATATAAAACTTTCATACCTAGAGATAGAATGAATAGGTTTTAGGGTCTGTGGAGATAAAATCACTGTAGTGAGGTGAAAGCCTTGCTTTACACCCTTACAAACCCAATAGAGATCAAAGAGTGCATATGATCTGATTCACAATAAACCTTAAAAACTACTTAGGAAAACATTGCAACATTCATTACCATAAGTTTAAAATATATTTTATTTTGATTAATTTATCTTTTCAACAATTACAGTAGTGTGTAGAAACACCACTTTCATCATAATTCAGTAGGATAATTTTTGTTTCTTGAAGTAAACATTATTTGGGGCATTTATAGGATACAATTTTCATCGAGGGATCAACAATCTTCTCTTCACTCCATTACTTGATCAACATGTGCACTTGTATAGCTAGCATCACACTTGGGAGTCTGTGGACCCCCCCCCCCCTCCCCCCCCCCCCCCCCCCCCCCCCAAGTTTTTGGAACCATTGCCATGAAAAGTTTTTATATTATGCTTATATATCTATATTTTTTAAAAAAATTAGCATATTTAATCCTACTTTTATTTTTGTTTATTTTATTTAGTTATAAGTGTTATCTTATATTTTATGTATTTGTTTAGTATTTTACAAATTCTATGAATTTATTTTTTCTTGTATTACATCATATCATTTATATTTTATGAATATCCATGTGTAGTAGAACTAGCAAGGGATCCCTCTTGTTAGACTTAAAAATACAAATGACCCTTAAAAATTAGAAAAATCAAAAAGACCCAAGCTTTAGAGGTGAGAACTAAACTAAGATTATGATCAACCTAGACATCTTAGGGAGTATATCAACCCCTTAGTAGATAAAATTCACTAGAATATCAATAGACCAACCATTCAGGCTAACAACTTTGAGTTGAAATCTGCTATTATCCAAATGATTCAGAACTCATAGCTTGTGGGAACACATATTGAGGATTCCAACATATGTTTAGCTAGCTTTTTGTTAATTTATGCAACATTGAAGTACAACAGAGTCCCTGATGATGCCATTAAACTTCATTTATTTTTCATTTTTTTCTAAGGGACAAAGCAAAAATGTTGTTGAATTTGTTACCCCGGGCTATATAAACCTTTGGAATGAATTGGCCCATAAGTTCCTAGCAAGGTACATTCCATCATAAAAAATAACAAAGCTTAGGAATAATATTAGCTCATTTATTCAATTTGATGGAGAGTTAATTTATGAAAGTTGGGAAACATGTAAAGAGATGCTTAGGAAGTGCCCTCACTATACTTTCCTTGATTAGTTGGTTATTTAGACTTTCTATAATGGACTAGTAGGATCCCTTAGATCTATAATTGATGCGGTAGCTGGAGGATCTTTGATGTCAAAATATTTTGATGAGTTTTGTGCCTTAATAGATGAAATGGAAACAAACTTTAAATTGCTATATGATAGAGTGAATCCTAATAGAATGCTCAATGTGTATGAGTCTGAAGTTCTTTCTATTTTGACTGCCCAGGTAGCGACCATGTCTAAGAAATTGGATAATCTTAGAGTTAGTCCAGTCTCAGGATCATCTATATTATTTAAGGATAAGATGTCCAATCATTATACTTATCCTACTATCTAAGGGATAGTGAATGTACATGAAAATTGGTATATCAAATATCTTCTATTCCAATACATATAATCCTGGTTAGAGGAACAACCCAAAATTTAGTTAGAATAATAATAATGGTGAAAATCAATGGAATGCAAATCAACCCAACTCTATAGGACCTTAGAATAATCTTCAGCAACCTATAGTTAACCCTAGACCTCCTTATCCCCCAAGCTTTAATCAGAGTAATCAATTTAAGAATAAGAAGATACCTTTGGAGGATTTTGTGCTTCAAATGGGGAATTAATTACAAAGCCAATCTGCTTCAATTAGAAACTTAGAGAATCAATTAGGATAACTAGCTAATTAAATAAATAGTAGACTCCATGGAATCTTACCCAATACCACTAAAATTAATCCCAATGATAAAGATAAGTAGCATAGTTTTGATTAGTTCAGGAAGAGTACTAATGTGAACCTAGCTAAATAAAAATCTTGGTAGAGTTTGGATGAAGAGTAAAAACTTAGCGCAGATTGGGAGTCAATCCAATTATGTTATGTGTTCTTTTTGTATTCCATTAGCTCTAAGTACTTGTTATGTTGTGCCCATTACATTATGTTCCTTGCTATTTTTATATAGTTTACTATTTTGCTCTAGTATTACCTTATATTTTTTATTTTTTATTTTGCAATTTCTTACCTGATGCAAATATTTATTGTTTTGTAATATTATTCAATTTTACTTTGTTATATTTATTCAACCTTTATGAAATTTGTAAATTAAAATTGATTATAATATGAACAAGAGACAACTATAGGTGCTTTGTTGAATGAGTAAAAGACAATAATTATAAATTAGAACAATCTTAATAATAACTAATAAAATCATCTAAGTTAATACTTCATACTAAATTTAACTATTATAACACAAAAGCAATTGACTCTTGGTTGTAGATTGATTGACCGAGTTTAGAAAAAGATAATCCTCAGATTAATTTTAAATTATGTATAAATTAAGCATGGCATTGAGAAGCATTATAACAACCCTTAATTATCTCAAATTTGAATTACTTATTGGGATAAAACAATCAGGTAGTCAACATCATTACTAAGGTACCCAAAAAAGTAGAAATAACATCATAAAAAGAAGAAAAGCAGTAAAGAAATATAAAAAAAGAGTACCATAACAATAAAATTAGTTCCTAAAAAAGTTTGAATTCTTGGAGAACCAAATATTAAATTAAAAATGGGAAGTGTATGAATTCTAATACATATTGATGTTTATAAATGAATTGCAAAGTTAACTGAAGTATGAAAATTTTCTAAATGATAAATCAATCAACCTAACTAAGTAGTCTAATTATGCATACATATGTTGTAGTTGAGCATAGTATTGATATTAATGAAAATGATTAATTAAGATGTTTGTTACTATTAATTTTAATTAAAATTACCAACCTTTGACTTATTACAATTAATATCAAATTAGTGAAGCATTTTCCTACATCTAATCATTTTAACATGCAATTTTGTTAGGAAGGATAAATTAATCTAAAGTGTAATAGCATTTCTTGAGGACAAGTAATATCTTAAGCTAGGTGAAATTTATTAAGTGAAAATTATGTTTATGTTTTGTACATAAAGTTTTGTAAAAATGTTTGTTTTAGTTAATGTTGTGCAGGAAAATCTCAAGAAAAATCCACAAAAATCAAAGTCTATTTTAGCACCATGGCACCCCGAACAACAACACCACAACACCACTTAGGAACACAGTGGTGCAAATAATTTATTGCCTGACGCTAATATCTAAAGCACTGCAACGCCAATTCTCCTACCAAACATCGCAGCACCGGTCTTTATTCTACACCGCAGTGCAATGGTAGCGCAAAGGTCCCAAATCACCTGCAACACCATGGTGAGGAAGTTAGAGCTGCTCATAGTGAAGCATAGCGTTGATTCAACCTAGCATCATGGTGGAGAAAAAATATAGAACACTGAAGTGCTAGTTAATTATTATAACATCGCGATGACATTATTTCAAGCATCATAGTGCCTTAGTTAGTTATATACTTAATATAAGTAATTTTCTTTTTGAAGTATTGAGGGTTGATCATCTGTTCACTGTACAAAATAGTAAGGGGTAAGGGAAATCAATCCAGGAAGCATATACAATTTGGAAGTGTTTGTAAACTCTATTCCAGGTGATATTTTCTCCCCTAAAACTTTTGTATCTTATTATGATTCTAATAATGAAATTTGTTTTATGTAAACTTATTTGTATAAATGGCTAATACCTTTGTTTTGGGCTTATGATGTGAATGATGGTGTTTTTTCTTATGTAGACTCTTGTACATAAAATGCTTTATTGTTGTTTTCAATTCCTCTCAATCTTTATTTAATTCATGCAATGGTCATGTTTGAATTTAAAATCAAGTGTGATTCATCACCTTAATAGAGGAATGATGGAAAATTTAGAGGATTGAAATAAAAAACTTTTATACCTTGAGATAGGATGAATAAGTTTCTAGGATCTATGAAGATAAAACCATGTAGTGAGCCAAAAGCCTTACTTTACACCCATACAAGCTCAATTGAGACTTAAGGGTACATATGCTCTAATTCACAACAAACCTTAGAAGAGTTTACTTAGGAAAGCATTACAACATTCATTATCATAAGTTGAAAACATATTTTATTTTGATTAATTTATCTTTTTAGCAACTGTAATGGTGTGTAGAACACCACATTTATCATGATTCAGTAGGATAAACTTTGCTACTTGAGGTAGATAGTATTAGGGGCATTTATAGGATATAATTTTCCTCATGGGATTGACACTCTTCTCTTCACTTTATTATTTGATTGACACATGTATTTATGTAGCTAGCATCACACTTGGTAATCCATGAGACCTGCCTACTAGCTATAATATAAGGAGCTACTCTCTAACTAAAATCAAATAGATAAGTTCTAAATTATTATTGATTTTATTGTGAGAGAATTCCATCTTCTTTCTACGATGTTCTTTATTGAACAGTCACCTCTAAGAGTTTAAGAATTTTAACTTGAAATTCTTCCATCATGTGCATACAATCTTCCAAAGTGAGGCTTGGGTGATCTTTAACACATATATTATGCTATCCTTGATTAAGGGATTGCTTATTAGTCATTGAAGAATATTTATAGTACGTTGGGAATGCTTCTTATAGATGGAACCAAATTATTACAAGCTAAAAAATTTATGATGATATAATGTTTAATATCTCAAATTTGTATAAATATCCAATATACACATATAGAAGTTGTAAGAGATCAAAATATTTTATGTGAAAAATGGGAAAAATCGTCGGCACTAGCCTAATTGAAATAATCAACTATATAATTGTAGGTATACTAATATGTTCTTCTCCACAATTAAAGAAGACGGACTTACGCACTTAAAATCATTCTTTGATTCATATTATAGGATTACAAAATTTAGTGTCTATGGGTGGACAATTGAAGTCCAATAATAGGGTTTGATATTAATAATTTGGAGATAATAGTTGAATGACTGAAGTCAAATCATGTTGATAATGATTATTGATGGTAGTTGTCACACATCAAAAATAAAGACATATTTATAGCTTTATGAGAGAAGCATTTTGATAAATTTTGCTAGAATTCAAAATAGTTCACTGAATGGTCCATACTGATCACATTAATCATCGATAGTTTATCAAGTAGTTGAGTTCATTAATGATGTTAGAATGAACTTGAGCTCTTTGAATTTATCTCATTGGGATGCATTATTTGAGCATAAACATGCCATATTTGCAAATCATTTCATCTTTTAATTAATGTTCAAAAGTTTCCAAATATGTATTAACTATTTAATTTTGATTCATTTGGACTCAAACTGGATCAATTATGGTGTACTATAAGTTTATTGAAATTGGAGTTTGAATGTTCTTGAATTTAATTCTTGCAATTTTTAATTTAAATATGGCCTCAAAATTAAAAAAATCTTATAAATAACTACTCTTCAACTTCTTACTCCATCAACATTACTATTAATTCTTTGTTGAGATGAAGAATATTAATGATATATTTGGCTTAAAACTAACCAATATACTCTTGTAGATACATAAAGATATGAAGGTGCATACAATACAAAATATATGAAGTTTATGCTCCACAAAATAAGCAAACATAGAACTAATGGATACAACTAAAAAATTATTGATCAGGGACCTTCGATTTATCCTATAGATATTAGTATTCTATTTATACATGAGGAGACTAATGTGGAGAATGTTGTTGGAAAACGTTATGAAGAACATAATTTTATGTCTTAAAAAATCTTTCTTAAAAGGAGGTTAGTGTCAAGCTACGATGCTTATTATTAAATTTGGAAATGTTGTAGTGGATATTATTATGTGAGAGCTTTTGTGTATTATGTAAGAGTTATGAATATAAGCAATACTTTGAATAACAAGTAATTTTCTATGAATTTCAAATTAGTCTTCTTAGCTGAATAGATATTTTAATGAGCCTAGGATAGGAGATATCCTCAAGTTAAGTCATCAATTCTTGAGCAAGCTTGATGCGGAGCACCATTGTTACAATGAGCTGGAGGATTACTTTACCTTGCACATGTTTAGTTAGTTAGGATAACACTCCATTACTTATCACTTTTAGCATGTTAGTACTTGAGTATACTTTTTATTATTTATCTTCTTTTAGTATAGGCTTGTTAAAGCAAAGATATATACCATGGACTCATAGAGAAAATTGGCATCATCCAATTTTTGCAATTAAACAAAGTTTACCTTCACTATTTCACTATTTTCTTGCTTGCTAGTGTCCACTTTGTGCAAGAATCCTACATCAGTTTGGTATCAAAGCTAGATGGCCGAAAGCAGCAGACAGTTGGCTCCCGGTGAAGAACGAAGCTTTGAATCTCTTTGGGTAGAACATTATGGTCTGGCACAGCAAATGGAGGAATTAGCGACTGACTTTCACTATTTCTATGGAGAGGTGCATCGTGATCTGAGAGCAATCCAAGCTCATTTAGAGCGGAATCAACCCCTATCGATGGCCATGCTGGCAACCAAACCAGTAGTTCAATGAGGGTTTACAGGAGGAAGAAATCAATAGCGTGATATACCTGTAACATGAGCATCCGATTTGAATGAGGGAGCAAAGAAATTTGGGGCCCTAGAGTTGTTGGATTCGGAGAAAGAAATGGCCCACCACCATCAATGACGTCCGCAGGAGACGGATATATATCATAATGAGTTTCATGTTAAGATGGACATCCCGTTCTTTAACGATAAGCTACACATTGAAGACTACCTGGAATGGGATAGAGGTGGAAATATTCATTAAATACATGGAAATTGAACCAATAAAATACGTCAAATAATATGTATGCTGACTTAAGTGTAGAGCTAGTGCTTGGTGGTTGCAATTTTTATAGTCTTGGAGCGGGGAAGCCCAGTTTGTAATTGGTGGTGGATGAAGCAATTGCTTCACAGTCATTTTATACCAACCAATTATTAACAAATCTTATATCTACAATATCAACATTGTACTCAAGGCAATCGATCAGTCAATGATTACATAGAAGAATTCTACCGCTTAAAATCTAGAAATAATATGAAAGAGTTGGCAAATCAACTGGTCGCCTGGTATGTTAGAAGATTGAAAGATGCCATTCAAGATAAACTTAAGCTAAACGTTGTATAATCTCTGTTTCAATAAGTCAACTACGCACTTAAAGAAGAAATATAAATACCACACATAGCCGGAGTAGTCAAGGCAAAAGGGTGGTAGAACAAGCAGCAGACAGTAATCAATCAACTAATTTTAATGCAACACAAGCCAATTGAGTGCAACCATCTCCACCTGGAAATCAGCTTCCTAATAGTACAAACAATAGGGGTGCAGAAATAAGAACAAATCAGAAATTCAAAGGGCAACCAAAAAACAATCCTTATGCAAAACCCACAACCATCAAGTGCTTTAGATGCTTTGAACAAGGACATAAGTCAAATGAATGTCCAACAAGACCACAGTTATAGCTAATGGAGGCGAAGGATGAAGAATATATGGGCAATGTGGAGGGGAAACAAATGCTTTTTATGAAGATGTGGGTGGAGACAAAGATGCACCCCTCATTTATGAACTTTAAAAGCTATTATTAGCTCCTAGACAGCCGAACAACTCACAGAGAAATACGTTTTTTAAGACTAAATGCACTATTAGTGGTAATGTTTAAGACCTATTGGTAGATAGCGGTTGCATAGAGAATGTGGTGTCTAATACTGTGGTACATGCTTTACAACTCAAAACAACAAAGAATTGAAACCCTTACAAAATAAGTTGGGTCAAAAAGGGAATGGAAATGTCCATCACGGACATGTGTAGAGTATCATTTTCCATTGGAAAACTTTATGCTAGTGAAGTCTTATGCAATGTAATCGATATGGATGTGTGCCACATCATCCTGGGATGTCCATGGTAATTTGATGCGGGTGCCATGCACGATTGTAGAGCAAACACTTATGCTTTTGAATGGAATGGAAAGCAACTTCATTTGCTACCTAACAACCCTGATCATGACCGAATTGGACCAAAAAATAAAATTGCTATGTTTGTAATGTC
Source organism: Dendrobium chrysotoxum (assembly GCA_019925795.1). Lineage (NCBI taxonomy): Eukaryota > Viridiplantae > Streptophyta > Magnoliopsida > Asparagales > Orchidaceae > Dendrobium > Dendrobium chrysotoxum. Next base: position 42,620,841 of record CM034297.1, read on the forward strand.
GAGAACCAATTTATTAAATGATTTGAAAGAATCTTCTAATATACTGGCACTAATTGTTAAAGAATAGGTTTCTTCTACATTTAATCCAACTATTTTGGAATAAGTGAAAACACAACTGCAGTAGTTCACTGATATCAGCCAAGAAAATCTTCCTGTTGAATTGCCACCGCTCAGAACAATTCAACACCAAATTGATCTAACACCTGGCACAACTCTACTTAATCTACCACATTATAAAATGAGTCCAACAAAACATAGAATTCTCCAACAGCTAGTCGATGAATTGTTGGATAAGCATCTCATCCAACATAGCTTGAACCCTTGTGTCATCCCTGCATTGTTAGTCACAAAGAAAGATGATAGTTGGAGGATGTGTATGGACAACAGTGCTATCAATAAAATAACGGTTAAATTCAAGTTTCCCATGTTGAGGATGGAGGAAATGCTGAAAAGGTTGTCTGGCTCATAGATATTTTCTATACTGGACCTTCGAAGTGGGTATCATCATATTGGGATTCATCTCGGGGAAGAATGGAAAACAATGTTTAAGACGTGCTGAGGATTATATGAATGTCAAGTAATGTCATTTACTCTATGTAATTCTCCATCGACATTCATGCGTTTGACGAATGAGATTTTAAAACCATTTCTGAATAGGTGTTGTTTGGCATATTTTGATGACATATTAGTCTTTAGTAATAATTTGGTGGATCACTTACACACTTAAAAGACATTTTTGAGGCTCTGAGACAAAATAAATTATATTTGAACATCTCAAAATTTGAATTTGCAAGCCAAGCTATACCATTTCTAGGTTTCAGAATTTCAGCAGCAAAAGTCAGTACATAGCCAAGGAAGGTGGCCTCAATAGTTGAATGCCCAACTCCAAAATTTTTTTTTGATATAAGGAGCTTTCATAGTTTGACAAATTTCTATAGGAGATTTATTAGAGGCTTCAGCATTATCTTATCTCCAATAATAGATGTTTTAAAGTAGAAGCAATTTCATTGGTGTGACGAACAACAATGGAGCTTTGATGCCATTAAAATGGCACTGTCAACGGCCCCAGTCATTGCAATACCAAACTTTGATAAACCATTTTCAGTGGAAATAGAAGCTTCCATTGTGGGCATCGGAGCTATGTTAGCGCAAGAGAATAGGCCAATCAAGTTTTTCTATGAAAAAAAGTGTCCTTCAAGATAATGCTGGTCAGTATATGAGCAAGAACTGTATACGATCATTAGAGCGTTGAAATAGTGGGAGCATTACCTACTACATCATGATTTCATTCTCTGTAGCGACCACAAAGCATTGCAGTACATCAACACTCAAAAGAACATCAACCAGATGCATATATGGTGGATTCTTTTTCTGCAAAAATTTATGTTTGTATTGAAGTATAAAATAGAGCTCAAAATAGAGTGGCAGATGCACTAAGCTGACGGCCAGCTCTCATTACTTAGTTGCAAACTAAATTTGTGGGTTTGCAATGCTAACAAGAATTGTATGCTGAGGATAAGGACGTCGTTGAAGTGTGGCTCAAATATGTCAATAAAGAACAAGTAGAAGATTATTCTATAAGGCTTGGTTTCCTGTTCAAAGGCAACCAGCTTTGTATACCCAAATCCTTTTTGTTTCAATTGCTTATTTAAGAAATACATGGCAGTGGATTATCTGCTAATGTGGGATGCGATAATATAATTATTCAGATGCAAACCAAATTCTTTTGGCCACATTTAAGGAAAGATGTAGCTATATACGTGGAGAGGTGTTCCATGTGTCAGAATTATAAGGGAATTGGATAGAAAATCGGATTATACCAACCTCTGCTGGTACTGAAGTCTATCTAAGAAGATCTCAGTCTAGATTTCGTGTTAGGAATACCGCATAGAAGACTTGGAAATGACTCAATTATGGTAGTTATAGATAGTTTGTCTAAGATGCACATTTTATAGTGTGCAAGAAAACCTTTGATGCACTAAATACAGCTAAACTATTCTTCTATGAGATTGTTAGATTATATGGAATGCCAAGGAGTCTCACACCAGACAAGGATGTGAAATTTATAAGCCATTTTTAGCGAGAGTTGTGGAAACGATTAAGTACGCAAGTTCAACTAAACTCATCTTACCATCCACAGACTGACGGGAAAACATAAGTGGTAAACCAGACATTGGGGAATCTACTTAGCTGTCTACTGTGGGAATAACCAAAATTATGGGATGAATTTCTCGGCCAAGCGGAATTTGCATTTAACTTGATGCCTAACCATTCAACTGTATGTGCCCATTTAGTGTTGCCTATACTAAAATGCCCAACATTATTGTTGATATTGCAATCATTCACAAATGTAAGAGTAAAGATGCTTCGGCTTGGGTCGAGCAATTCTCTGGCATGCTTTCCAAGGTCCGTCTTAAATTACAAAACTCCAATGCAAAATAAACCTTGAAGCTGACGATCATAAGAGAAAGAAAGTTTTTTAAATGGGAGATTTAGTTTTGGTCTACATGAAGAAAGAACGTTTTCCTGTGGGGACATACTCAAACCTAAGCAGGTGAAAGTTTGGCTCTTTTCTCATGATTCAATGCATTAATGAGAACGCTTATGTTATTCAGCTCCCGACTGAATTCAACACCTCAAACACCTTGAATGTTGCTAATATATATCATTACCTTCCTCCTAATGACAGCCCTATCAACATTAAAGGATCCAAAAGCAGCTCTTTTTGTGGAAGGGGCGCATGATGCGGAGCATCATTATTATGATGAGCTAGAGGAATACTTTGCCTTGCACATGTTCAGTTAGTTAGGATAGCACTCCATTACTTATCTCTTTTATCTAGTTAGTACTTGAGTATACTTTTTATTATTTAGCTTCTTTTAGTATAGGCTTGCTAAAGCAATGATATATGTCGTGGACTCATAGAGAAAGTGGGCATCATCCAGTTTTTACAAATAAACAAAGTTTACCTTCACTGTTTAATTATTTTCATGCTTGCTAGTGTCCACTCTGTGCAAGAAACCTGCACCAAATCTATTGATCACTCGACTTGTAAGAGCTCTTTTTGTGCAAATGAGGACTCGAAAAAGTTTATAACTAGGAAGATTAAAGTCACCGAAGAAGGAGATTCAAACAATGCTACCAAGAATTGAATCTCTTAAGAAAAAACTAAGATTGAAGTCACCAAAAACAAAGTTTCCATTGGAGGCTAGTGGCCACAAAATCTATAAGTCATCAAGGAGGTTGAAAAAGCTAACTTTGGTAATAATTAAAATGTAAATTTAAGAGTCCACACTTATTTTGAGATGGAAAGAGTTCAAACACATTTTGAAATAAGTTCTGAGATAAGAATAATGACCTCATAAAGAAAATTTAAACTAATATTCATCATGATTACTTGGTGAGGGATGTCATAGCTATTAATGTTTTGGATGAGCAATAAAGTGCATGTGGATTTGATACATGCTGATTATCAGGTTGTCAAATACGCTTTGCTTTATTCTCCTCTAATTATTTTAAGATTACTCGCCTAGAGAAGAACGGTAATGACTGGAAGATGAAATCTTTATTTGTGAAGTCGATATAAGAATGCGCAGTTCTTATAAGGCTAATAAATTATTTAATTCTCCTCTATATACTTTAAGATTATTGGCTTGTTGAATATTGTAAAGGATTGGAAGATGAAATCTCAATTTGCGAAGTTGATATAAGAGTGGAGAATGATTACAGCCAATAAAGCTTATAAAGTATAAGTTGAATCCACCTTTGCTCATTATGGTCTATTAAGCTCAATTTATATAGATGAAAAGTCATGAATTATATTTTCAGTGTTATGTGATACAGAATATAATCTAGCTTTTATTTAAAGGTATATAACCAAGTATATTTTTTTACAAATTTTATTTTCTCTCTAAGTTTTAAATGCTTATAATTTCTTTTTTATTTTGTAGATTGATAATTCTGACTAATGCCTCAAAGAAGGATAATATCATAAATTTATGCAATTGTAAAATCAGAGATTGATATGCATAATGATTTTATGCAATTTAATAATCATTCAACAAGTATGAGCAAGGCATATTTTTTTTAATTATTTTTTTTTAATATAAAAATCAATTTATCTATAATTTTTAGGCTGTAGCATATATAAGAAGATCCCACCTGCAACTGAAACATTAACAGACTCAAACATCCCTGCCATGGGAATGCCAACAAGTTCACATGATTGCAACGCTTCAAGTGAGAGACCATGCCCTTCACTGCCTAATACAAGGCAGAGAGGTCTATTAGCTAGCGAATCTGCATGGTTAGCTGACAGAAGTGAATTTTGACTTGATGCTTCAGCATAGTTCTCTGGATGGCCAGCCAGCATCTTCATCTGGAATCTGCTAGCAAGAGCCTCTAGATGGAGCCAATTGCCATAGATAATAGGGATCTGAAAGGAAGCTCCTCGAGCTGCTCGGAGTGCTTTCTAATTGAAGGATCACTGCAACCAGGAAGAAGAAAGACTACGTCCCATTTGAAAGCCAAAGATGACGTTAAAAGGGTGCCAAGATTACCTGGATCCTGGATACAATCAAGAACCAATATTCTGTTAGGCAAACGGAACCAACTTGGATATACTGCTTCCTTGTGTTCTCCAAGCATAACATAGAAGCTTCTAGGGATCTTCATTATGGCTACTGCTTCAGTAGAATCAACTTATTTGACGCCAGAAAGTTTCTTCATCACATGAGGGCTCACATGTACTATCGAAGTAGAGGGGAGATTGAACAATTCTGGGCTCTCCATACCAGCTAAAAGAAGTACCCAATGCTAGAGAGTTCTTCATTATTCAATTCCTGGAACCTGCGAACTTCCATGATGGGAATGAGGCCAACAACAAGGGCATAACCGCAGGAACGGCGATAAGAAGAGCAGAGGCGGAGCTTGACGCAGTGCTTCACGAAAGGGTTCGAAGTACTCGATAACCTCGTTGTCGCGAGCTTCTTTTTCCTCAAGCCTTCAGGCGAAGACAGCTCGTTCGAACCTCCATTGTTGCCGCCAGTGCAATTTCTTCCAGCGTCATCCGGAGCCGTCACGCAAAGTAAAGGTTGCAGGAACGACGCCATGAGCGTCGCCTAGTATGAGCAAGGCATATAACTTTTCTTAATTCTTTGTAAAGGTCAATATCATTCACTTAAAATAGAATGAAATCAATCACTTTTATGATATATTCACATAGTCCAATAATTCTGGTTACAGTAAGAGTAATGATTAAGATGAAGATGTTCAAAGTAGTAATGCCGACTAAGGAAGAGAATGATAGTGTTAGAGCAGCTGAGCAGAACGTTCTCCTTTGTGATCCCTTTTGCATACCACTGCTCCAGCCGCCTCCAAGCGCTCTCCAGTTCGCCTGCTATCAACGGTCCTGCCATTTGGATCATCTGCACATGTCTAACCAGACACACCTGCTTTTATCTTTTCTATATACATGTATTTGCTTATCTACTGATATGTATGAAATGAATCATCTACAGTAATACTTCTTTAGCTGTTCTTCACTCTACTCTCCTTTTCTCAAAATTCTTCATGGTATGAAAGCATTGAGCTCCATCGCCTTCCCTCTCTCAATGGCTGAACAAGGCTCTGCGTCATCTCCAATACCTCTAGCATCCTCTCCATCGGCGTCAATGGCAGACTTCACCATTCCAGCTTCGTTAAAGTTCCTAATGATGAATCTGAAACTCATTGTCAACCTCCAACTTACCAATGAGAACTATGCCATTTGGAGCTTGCAAGTGCACAAGCTCCTTGCTGCAAACGGGTTCGACGACTACCTCACCGGAAGGCAAACTCGTCCTAGAGGACCTCTTTCAGATCCTGAACTAAGACTCTGGCTTATAATTGATCAGAACTTGGTAGCTGCTCTTCACTCAATGATTTCACCTTCAGTTCTTCCTTATGTCATCCATCTCTCAACCACAGCAGAAATTTGGAATACCCTAGCCAGCTGTTTGCAACCGACCAATAGGTCGAGAGTCATACAACTTAAAAACTAGCTTCATAGCATTCAGATGAAGGACTCAACAATGACACAATACCTCTCTTGCATAAAACAGCTGGTCAACAACATTGCTGTAGCAGGATTACAAGTCGACACGGAGGATATAATCATATACATTCTCAATGGTCTGCCATCCGCTTACAACTCTTTCAATACATCCATCCACACGACACCGATACCCATCAGCCTAGACACTTTTGTATTCGCTTCTCTGCAGCGAAGAGATTCATGTCAACAATGAGCTTCAGCGAGATATTCCTCCAGCCACCAAAAATGTAGCTCTCTATTCTCGAAGAGGTAGATACAATCGAAACAGTGAAAACTTTCATGGACACAGCTTCTCTCCTAGCCCGCAATTCAACAGCAACCATCCTCAATCCTCTTCGGAAAATGCATGCCCAATTTGCCAAATCTGTAGCAAGACTGGTCATATAGCTCTTAATTGTTGGCACAGATGTAATATGAACCACTCCTCCTCCTCACCGGGTCATCCCCGAGCCCTTATCTCTCAACCGCAAAGCAACACTACAACTAAATGGATTTTGGACTCAGGAGCCTCAAGCTATGTCACTTCAAACTCAAACAATCTTCAGCAACCCATTTCATACGTGGGGACAGATTCTGTTTCCATCGCAAATGGGAGCTCTTGACCGATCCAGCATCAAGGTCAAGGAATTCTACCCTTACCAAACACGCCTTGTAAGCTTTTTCTTCACAATCTACTCAACGTTCCATCTTTATCTTACAACTTGCTCTCCATTCATAAACTCACATCGAACAATCATTGTTGCATTTCTTTTGATGCTAATGGATTTATCATCTAGGATGTTGCGGACAATCAAATCCTCCTTCATGGTCGAACTCTTGACAGACTCTATCCCATCTCCACCACCAAAAAATGAATCTCTCCTACTTCTCTACATTCCAACACAGGCTCGACAAGCTCTCTCTGGCACAACCGCCTCAGTCATCCTCACCATCGAGTCATGTAAACCTTAGCTAAATTAGTTCCGTCTATATGTACTTCTAGTTCTATTTTACATTGGTCTTATAATGTGGACAGTAGCCACAAACTACCATTTCAGCTAGAATCCACAAATATTACCACTCCCTTCTCCCTCATTCACACTGATGTTTGGGGGCCATTTCACGTTTCTTTAATCAATGGATATCGTTATTATGTCATCTTTATAGATGGTTATTCTTGTTTCTGCTCGATTTATCAAATGCACTCCAAAGATCAAACACTCTCAAAATTTATTCATTTTAATCAACTAATCCACAACTTTTTCAACAGTAAAATAAAAACAATCTGCTCCGACGGTGGAGGTGAATTCACTAGCAATAACTTCACTAATTATCTTCTTCAACATGGCATTACACATCAACGCAGCTATCCATACACCCCTGAACAAAATGGATTAGCCGAGCCCAAACATCGACACCTATTAGACATCACCAGAGCTCTACTTCATACAGCTAACCTTCCCCCCACCTTCTAGGCCGAGGCACTCCTAACGGCTAATTATCTCATAAATCGCCTTCCTACCAAAGCTTGCTATCTTCAAATTCCATACAAACTTCTTCACAGCACTTTAACCACCTACGATCATCTTAAAACCTTCGGCTGTCTCTATTTCCCATGGCTTCACCTACTTACCTCCAACAAACTTCAACCTCGATCTCAAGAATGCATCTTTCTAGGCTATTTCCCTTCACACAACGGCTATCGTTGTTATAATCTTTACTCCAGAGCCATTCACATCTCCCGCCACGTAGTCTTGTACGAACAACGCTTTCCCTACTCTACCTCAACACCATCACCCACTCTCCCTCAACCCGAAATCCGCTCTCCACCTTTAATGCTAATTCCAACACCACCATATCACCAACCACTCCTCCCTCCATTCTAACCCCTACCCATATCACTCCAGCATCACCCACATGATCTTCCCCCATCAATTCCAATAACTCAACTCCCTCCTCCTCCTCCCCCACCACATAGTCTCAAACCTCTCTATCACCTCCAACTCACCCTATGCAGACTCATCTCAATACAGGTCAAATCAAACCCAAAGTCATCTTTAACTTGTCCTTCACTCCAACCTCCAACACTACTCCCACCACTTATAAGCAAGCTATCCAATTTCCTCATTGGTGCCAAGCCATGTCAAACGAATTCCTTGCTCTTTAAAAACAAGCCACCTAGACTCTTACCCTGCCACCTCCCAACACTCCCATTTTAGGATGCAGGTGGACTTTCAAAACCAAGCTCAACTCCGATGGATAGGTCACCACTTACAAAGCTCGCTTGGAAAGGGTTTGCTTAAGAATATGGAATTAACTTCAAGGAAACATTCAACCCGGTCGCAAAGATACCAACTATTCACATTCTTCTTATCATTGCTCTCAACAACAATTGGCCGGGCCAACAATTCGATATCTCGAATGCCTTCCTCCATGGTGATGTACCTAACACCGTACACATGTACCAACCACAAGGTTTCGTAGATCCACAATTTCCACATCATTTTTGCAAGCTTCATAAATCCATTTATGGGCTCAAACAAGCTCTGCATCAATGGTTCACCAAACTGACGCCATCACTCAAAGCCTTCGGATTTACATTCAGCAAATTTGATCCATCACTGTTACTTTATCACAAAATTGGCATTCGACTATACTTCCTCATCTATATTGATGCTTGCTCCTAACAGGCAATGACATCAACACCATGCACCAGCTCCTCGTCAAACTACAAAATGAATTTTCTCTCAAAGCCCTCGGCTCGATCTCCACATTCCTTGGCATTCAAGTCCAAAAGACCAATTCTGGACTTCTACTTCATCAAGCCTTGTACACTCGCGAGATACTCAAACTAATTGGCTTTACAAATTGTAAACCAGCCTCCACACTGATGGCTCTCAAGCCTTCTCGCAGTCCAAATGCAGATCAGCCCTTTTCAATCCTTCTACAAGAAACTAGCTGGTGTGCTAATGTATCTCACCATCACAAGGCCCGACATAGCATTCACCACCAACAACATCTGCCAACCCATGCACTATCCCTCCAAGTAGAATTTTCAATCTAAGGTAAAAGCAAGTGTGGCTGGTTAGACACAGCTAATCCAAATGGCAGGACCGTTGATAGCAAGCGAAGTGGAGAGCGCTTGGAGGTGGTTGGAGCAGGTGGTCTGCGAAAGGGACCACAAAGGATAACGTTCTGCTCAGGTGCTCTAACAGATAGAACTCTACCCTTCTTCTTAAAATTTTATTTTATTTATTTATTTATTCTTTCTAATGAAACTCTTATTTTGATGGTCATTATTTAATGACTAAGAAAATTGTTTTAAATATAACATTGAATTCCTTAAATTTTGCTCTTTCATTAATATCACTTATATATTAGAATATTTTTTAATATTAAAATTTTATTATGTTGAGAAGTAAATATTCGAATGTTGCCTCAAGTCTTACTTGATAGTTTATCTTTTCAGGCAAATTGGCTACATGGATTGGACTCACTTTGTGCTAATACCCATACAAGATATTTAACTCTTCTAGTATTTTTTGGTGGCCATCTAAAATATCACATTTTATAGAAATACAAATTATTTTGTCCTCTCTTTGTCTTCATATTAATTTTTTTCAAAGTTATATATTTCTTACTTTCCTACCTAAAGCCATTTTCATATCAGGCCCTAAGCTTACACACCTGAAGTCATTCTCATATTATGCACTAAGCCTTCATGCCATAAGCATTGCCATTTGACACAATACTAAGCCCTTCATCCCTCAGACAAAATGATGCAGTTTTCTTACCCAAATTTATTCCCATTTCATGCCACCAATTGCAGGCCCCACAATGAGCCCCATCTCTGAGCTCATCGCCAAACCAAATTACTAGTTATTGTTAACATTGTCAATTGCTAGCTTTCATCTTCGTTGGATCAACTATCTTTAAGACTCTTCATTTGAATAGACGTCTTGCTATCTTATTGCACCTTGACACATAGGGGACAATTTAAGTTCTATGGCTTCAAATTTTAGCCATTCAAGTACTTGAGATTTGATGAGTTTCTTGACCTAAAAGACTTGGAAGAAATTCATATCATTGACTAAATTTTCTTTGAAAAATTTGAATCGAATAACCATGATGAATTAAAAATCAAGCACATTCTCTATATTGAGTGCATTTTCTTATAACTTTTGATGTGCTAACAAAAAAAATGTTACTAAGTGTAATTTAGCTTAATTTAGTCGAACCGATGCCCCAAAAATGATCATCGTCAATCTTATAAAAAATTTATTACGTTCAATTCATGTATCTGCACATATGAGCCCATTGAAATCAACTCGAATCCAAAGGTTGATTATAATCCCCATATAGATCCAAGTAAAAGAAAATGAGGCAATTTTGACTACACGTCATCATGAGGTGTGTATAGCCTCCAAATCTTATGTGTTATTTTTTATCATAATAATTGTTGCGGGCTAGAATATACGCGGCGATAGAGTTAGAATTCCACGTCTTAGCATTGCACGAATATCTAGCTCACACACAGAGAACACAAGTTTTTACGTGGAAAATTCTGAAAAATGGAAAAACCACGGGACCTGACCCAGTTGAAATGATTCCACTAGAACTTGAGCAGATTACAGGGGACTGACTCGCCTCCAAGGGCGATCAGATTACAAGTATCACCCCGTAGGGTGGAAGTTAGAGGCTTTTGAAGGCCTAAGGTCGCGCTGGCAGAACTTTGGGGTCTCCCGGTGGTCTGGCAGAATTTTGGTCCCTGGGTAGTTGTCGGGCAGAGGTAAGGACGTCAGATGGTGGTCTGGGGAAGAGTAGGGCCTCGATGGTGGTCTGGCGAAGAGCAGGGCCTCAGGTGGTGGTCCGGTGAAGAGTAGGGCCTCAGGTGGTGGTCCGGCGAAGTGCAGGGCCTCAGGTGGTGGTTCGGCGAAGTGCAGAGCCTCAAGTGGTGGTCCGGTGAAGACCAGGGCCTCAGGTGGTGGTCCGGCGAAGAGCAGGGACTCAGGTGGTGGTTCGGCGGAACTCTGGCGTCAGGCGGTGGTCCGACAGAGAGCAGGGCCTCAGGTGGTGGTCCGGCGCAGTACAGGGCCTCAGGTGGTGGTCCGGCAAAGTGCAGGGCCTCAGGTGGTGGTCCGGCGAAGTGTAGGGCCTCAGGTGGTGGTCCGGCGAAGTGCAGAGCCTCAGGTGGTGGTAGTCCGGTGAACTGCAGGGCCTCAGGTGGTGGTCCGGTGAAGTGCACGGCCTTAGGTGGTGGTCCGGCGAAGTGCAGGGCCTCAGGTAGTGGTGGTCCGGCGAAGTGAGGGCCTCAGGTGGTGGTCCGGAAAAGTGCAAGGCCTCAGGTGGTGGTCCGGCGAAGTGCACGGCCTTAGGTGGTGGTCCGGCGAAGTGCAGGGCCTCAGGTGGTGGTGGTCCGGCGAAGTGCAGAACCTCAGGTGGTGGTCCGGCAGAATGCAGGGGCTCAGGTGGTGGTCCGTTGAAGAGCAAGGCCTCAGGTGGTGGTCGGGCGAAGTGCAGGGCCTCAGGTGATGGTCCGGCGGAGCAACGGCATCAAGCGGTGGTCCGGCAAAACTCCAGCGGTGGTCGAGGAGGAGCAAGGAGGCAAGAGCTTTCTCTTTCTCTCTTAGGATTAAGTCCCTTTTTTAAGAGGAGAGGGGACTCTATTTATAGATTTTCGTGAGTGGCATGGCCCGTAAATAGGTGGAAGATCAAGAGTAGTTAGGGAGTGGTTTGAATGGACGGCCGATGTTGAATCCCTTGATCATATACCATTTGCTGGATATTTGAAGGTCTTCATGATGTCAAAATTTGGCGATCTTGGGCTCGTTGGATTCTTCTTGTCGAGACGCTCGATTCGACTATAAGCACGTCATATTGGGAGATCGTTTGGTAATCCAAATTATGGTTTGAACATTCTAATAGCACTTCAAACTCTTGATTTGGACCCATTTGAGCTCGGATTGGGTTGAATTTGGTCTCGTTTGGTTCGTATTTCGAGACATTCAGTTCGACTGTAAGTTTGCCAAAATCGGAGTTCGGATTGTCCTAATTTTAATTTTTGAAGTTTCCAACTAGATTTTGCCTCGAGATTCGTGCCCGATCAAGATAATTTTTCGAGGATGTATCAATAATAAATTTTTATTAAAATTTATTACGTTCAATTCATGTATCTCCACATATTGACATTATTTTTTTTTTTTTTAAATTGAAGCAAGAATATAATAAATCTCAATGTTTTCCCAATCATCCATTGTCGCATAAATCTTCTACTCATGGTTGCATGGGGTGATTTCTTCTTATCCATTTTGCATAATTTTAAATAAATAGGTGCATGATTATCACCATTCTCTCTTGATGAGTCTAAGCATATGTCCAATATTCCTAAATTGGCTCATTCTGGTTTAATTTATGCTTAGCTAGTCAATTAGTTTTCTTTTATGTGTGATTTTCATATATTTTTGGTACCTTAATTCCACCTTGATAGATCACTTATTTGCTGATTTCTCTGCTTGCATAGGGTGTATATCAAATTGGTTGAAATTTATAATATATATAAAAAAAATCACACAAGCGAAGATATTATTCAGGTCAGAGCTCATCAACCCATAGAGGTTTCAATAGATTTTTCACAAATGTGACAATTTTCTGCCAAAAAAAAAAAAATGATCATTTGCAAATCCCTATGACCACAAAGGCCCACTCAGCCCTATCCATTCAGACATCCAAAATCACAATAATCTCTCACTTTTGCATGAAAAACTTTCTCAATAATCACTGCACCAGCAAAACTTCATGAAGTAAAACTAAAGCTTTGATTTCATTAATGGCCATCTCACCTCTGTTCAACCAGCCATCTCATATACCCATCAATTCCACCTTCAGTCATACTACAGCCAATTCCAACACCTCCTACAGGAGGAAATCATTCATCAGCAAGAGCAGACTAGAGCTTGAAGAAGCAATCAAATCTCTAGAAGAAGAAACCATCACAACAATAATATCCAAAGACCAACAAGCTATATACAATAGGCTCATCTCCAGTTGCATACGACACAAGGCCCTCAGCCACGGGAATCGCCTACGCGCTCATATTGATCAGGCCAGGTTGGAACCTAGCCTCTTCTTGAACAACCAGTTCATCAATCTGTACTCGAGATGCGGTGATCTGGATAAAGCACGCCAAGTGTTTGACCAAATGCCTAACAGAAATATTGTTTCTTGGAATGCTATGATTGCTGGGTACTGCCATAACGCTCAGTTCTTTGATGCTTTAAGTCTCTTGCAAACCATGGTTGAGGATGGTGTAGTGCCTGATTACCTTACATACCTGAGTGCTCTTCGAGCTTCAGCGAGCTCTGGGGTTCTCAGACATGGGGAGCAAGTTCATGCTAGGATCATAAAGGATGGATTTTTTTTCTCCAGAATTGAAGTTGGGAATGCTCTGATTAACTTTTATTCTAAATTGGGTGTGTTGCATGATGCTGAATCTGTGTTTGATACCATGATGTCTAGAGATGAGGTGACTTGGAACTCTCTTATAGCTGGGAATTCGCAGAAAGGAAACTGCGAACGGGCTGTAGCTTTGCTTGTGGAGATGCATGAGGAAGGTGAATTGCCTGATGAATTTACATATGGAAGCCTTCTGGCATTGGAAGACACTAGCTATACCGAGAAACTGCACTCCCAGATAATAAAGAAGGGGCTGGCAAGCAATGTTTTTGCCTCAAGTGCTCTCTTGGATGCCTATGGTCGCTGTGGGAAGCCACAAGATGCTAGAAAAGTTTTCAATTCTATGATAGAAAGGAATACAACATCCTGGAATTCTGTAATTTCTGCTTGCATTGTCAATGGTGCGATAACTGAAGGGGTTGAGCTCTTCTTTGAAATGCAGAAGTCTGAAGTCATTCCAGACGACTACACCATCTCCACCCTCTTGAAGGCTGCCATGACTCACCTGTCAACTTTCACTGCGAAACAGCTGCATGGAGTTGCATATAAGATGGGTCTCTGGAGAGATGCTTCCATAGGAAACACTCTCATCATTTTGTATGCAAAGCTGGGCTTGATGAAAGATTCTCTGCATGCTTTTGAAGATATCTCTGAGCCAGACCTCATATCTTGGAACTCCATGGTTCAGGCTCACCTTAATAACGAGGAATTTGAACAGGCCTTAATCTTATTCATAGAAATGAAGCATCTGGGGTTTGTGCCTGACAAATTCAGCTTCGTTGCAGCTATGGAAGCATCTGCTGCACTACCTTGCAGTAAAACAGGAAGGCAAATCCACTGCAACCTGATAAAGGCTGGTCTGCTGCCATTAGATGCCTTTACTGGGAGTTCTCTTATTGACATGTATGCCAAATGCATGGCCGTAGAAGATGCAAAGAAAGTATTTGACAGGATAAATGTTAAGGACTTGATTACCTGGAACTCAATAGTTGTTGGGTTTGCTCAAAATGGATATCTGAATGAAATTCTGAGATTCATCACACTCATGAAAGAAGAAAGCAAAGAACCAGATAACTTTACTTTCACAAGTATCCTCACAGCCTGTGCAAATGCCACAGCAATTGAACAAGGAAAGCAGGTCCATGCACTGATCCTGAAATCGGATTTCAAGGTTGATACAGCTTTAACCAATGCACTTATAACAATGTACTGCAGAGCAGGTAGTATAAAGGATGCTAAAAAGGTTTTTTCTGCAATACATGATAAGAATGTAGTATCTTGGACATCAATGATAAGTGGGTATACACAATGTGGATACTGTAAGGAAGCTCTCAAACTTTTTGATCAAATGGAATGTGAAGGAGCCATTCCAAATGCTAAAACTTTCATTGCCTTGTTGACAGCCTGCAGCCATGGAGGTTTGAGCAATGATGCTATCAAGTATTTTGAGATAATGCAGATGAGACATGGGATCAAACCTACTTTTGATCATTATGCGTGTATGGTGGATATCTTGGGACGAGCCGGGAGATTGGAAGAAGCAGAAAGGATCATTGAAGGGATGCCTTACAAGCCCAATGCCTTAGTATGGAGAATGCTGTTGAGTGCTTGCAGGATTCATGGTGATCTGGAGATTGGAAAGAAATCCATGGAGAAAATACTTGCACTAGAACCTGGTGATTCTGCAGCTTTTGTACTGCTTTCTAACTTGTATACTGATTTGGGATTTCATGAAGGTGCAATGAAGATTAGAAAATTAATGAGGGAAAAAGGAATAAAGAAAGAACCAGGCAAAAGTTGGATTGAGGTAAATAACAGAGTACATGAGTTCATGGCAGGAGATATCTCACATTCACAAACAGAAGAGATATACTTAAAGTTGAAACAGTTACTTAAACCATTAAGAGATGAAGGATATGTGCCAGGTAATAGTTTCTTGAGGTAATGAGTGTGCTGACCACGAGGAGAAAATGAGGAAAGCAGCCTTCCCTGTATTGTAAATGACGAGGAGAAGTAGCTTTCCCTGCATTGTAAATTGTAAATGTGTAAAAACACAGGAGAAACTAAATGGTTACAAATATATTTGCAAACTCGAGAATTTGAGGGAAAATAAAAACAGTGTACACGTTATTTGGTTAATTCAAGGCTAAATTGACACTAGAATCTCTAGATGACTATACATTAATAATACATTTTGAGAGATTGTTATCATGTGCCCATCCACATTAGAGGCCCAGGCCCGAAAAAAAATTGAATGAAATGTTTTAGTAAAGCAAAAGATGACCATTGAATAGATAGATGACAATAGAGGGGAGCAAAGGGGAGATAAAGAGGGAGTTCAAATATTTGTAATGAGGTATTTTTTATTAACTGGATTTACCGAATTTGGGTGTTCAGTAACAATCGAGTGACAGTGTCACATTCACAGAAATCTTGTGTGTAAAAATTCTCTATGGATCATAAGCTACAACTTTCTTCCGATGACCCTGTTGGTCGACCAATTTCACCTCAAAGTAGTTGGAGAGAATTCAATACAACTTGCCATTTATAAAGTCAGTGACAAAGACGACAACAAGGGCACCTGTGATGGCAGTTGTATGCTTCAGATGTAAATGTAGTAGAGAACAGCGATGATAAGGCCAACACATCCCCCAGCAGTGACAGCATGAATAGATATGTTTCCAAGTAGCATTGGCACAAGCTGTGGCGTGTGTGGCCTGTCACTTGTTCTAGTCTTCATTTTTGTTCGATCCGAATTTATCCGTGAGAGATACTTTACTTTACTAGCAATAATCTTGTAGATTAGTTAGCAATAATTATATGTGAAATGCACACATTTAGACCCTCTCTACATGAACTTTATTAATTGCTTTTGATCAAAAATTTTCAGACTCAATTGCTTTATCTTACAATAGAGTTTGGCACAAGCAAATATAGACCAGTCTTTGTTGTGGAAGTCTTAAGAATGATCAATATTCTGAGAGTTCTTCGGAGGACAAATGCAAGAGTATATGGTTATCAATTATGTTGAGTGTCAGAATAGGTGTGTTAACAAATGGCCTGACCTAATCCTAATTAGAAAAATTCAAGTTCAGATTGACCCGTTTAATAAACAGGATAGATTCGAGTTGAGCTTTTCAATCATTATTAAAAGGGCGGTTGGGGTTGATCCACAAACCCATTTTTGACTTGAAAATGACTCGTTTAATATATTTTTTCCTTATTTTTCTTACATAAGGGTATAATCTTATTATTTTTAATAAAATGTCATAAATTTTATAGTTAATAAGTTATAAAAAAATTAATAAAAAATGGGTTAACGGGTCGGATATGAATCATTCGGCTTGCTAGCGGGTCGGGTTCGTGTTGTTGATTTTAAATTGTTTTTTAAACGGGTCGTGTTCAGGCTGACTAAATTTAGGTCAGATCAATTTCGGGTCAGACCCAAACCTGACCCGTCAATCCGTTTTGACACCTCTATACTAGAGGGAAACATTAATTTATAATCTTGGGGATAAGAGGTTTTTATAAAGAAGGGAGGCAAAATAATTTGTAAATAATTGATTTATTTTTCCATATAACATGCAACAACTAATAAAGAATAAAGTTTCTTGTACGGATTTTTATTTATCTAAGAAAGTTTCATTATTAGTTTTGCAAGATTTTGGTATGAAGCTGGTGAGGGCAACAGGAAATATTCTCTAATTCTTAAATAGGATTAATATTTATAAAGCATTATATTATTTCACATAAGATGATATGCATAAGTTAATTTTAGTGACATGCTTCTTTAACTTGTCTTCATAAATTTTTAGCTATAATTTAATCAATATATAATAAACTAACCTCAAAAGACGGGCGAATTATTAGGTCCGGACACCGGACGGAGAGATCCGTCCGATTTTTTCTCTATCTACAGTAAAGTCGCACCTAAAGCGCAGGTGCTACAGTACCTGCGCTTTGACTGCGCTTTTACTGTAGATAGAAAGAGATCTTGTCCGGTGTCCGGACCTAATAATTTCCCCAAAAGACGACCGACAATTTGCGAGTTTCATGATTTTTCAGTCCAGATAAAACTTTTATTAAAGGCCCACTAAGTTAAAGTATGGGCCTATTGTCGTACCGTTTAGCTTCTTTTTATTTGGCCTAGGATCCAAATAATCAATTAACTCAATAATGCGTGAATAGGAAGACGTGCGGTAGGAGGGATAATATAAGTTCGGCCGAGGGCCTATTGTCGATCTTCCATTTGTGTGCAAACTTGAGAGTCTTTCCTTCGGCAGCTGAGTTATTTTAGTTAATGTGCCAATTTGTTTTATTACATTGTTATTTAAATTGTTTTTGTAAAATGTAAAAATTATGAAGTGTAATTTTTTCTAGAATTGTTTGTATTTTGTAAATTTTTATTTTGATTAAATTTTTAGAATGTGATTTAGAAATTTTAGATTATAATTTATCAGGATTTTCTTCGGACTTTGAACAAATATTTTGTATAATTAGATATATGTTTTACTAATATTATTTTTTTGAGAAATGAAATAATGATTTGTTCAAGAACTTCCTTCATGCTTTTTGTCCTGTTTGTTTAGTTTGGTTAAATCCTATTGCAGAATAAATTATTTATCAAAATATTTTACTTTGATTGTTATATTTTAGCAGATTCATGCAAATGTTGCTTCAGGTCGCCGCTTCTGTTGTGTAAAGTGATAAGCAAGCCACCATATTAACTTGCACTTATGCTCCCACTACACCTGTACAGTAGAACACTTTCTCTACTTTTGCATCCTGACCATCCATCTCTAACAAACCTAATCAATACGTATAAGTCTCTTTTTATACTTTATTATATACCAATGTAAAGCTACAGTAGACGCAACGGATGGAATGAGAAAATAGTTTTATGTATCAACTCTTCTCCTCTCTGTTTTCCCGCTTGTGTTTGTCTTGCTTGTTTCAGGTGTGTAGCATTGAAGTTGAAGTGAGAGAAATAGTTCTACATGGTATCAGAGCAACCCTAGTGCCTTACGGCCTTCTATCAAGTTCTGTATTTTTTTGATCCAGCTTTTGTATTTCTTCTTTTCCATGGAAAACCACCTAAACTTCTTTCCTCTACTGTCAAAATTACTTCCAACACTAAATATTATACATGGTTACTTGTTGATCAAAACATTACGACTATTTTATATTAAACAATTTCTCCTACATTCCTGCCATATGTTTTGAACCTTGACTAATGCTATCAAATTTGGCAGACTATTGAGCATTGTCTACAGTCGACGAATCGCTCTCGAACTTTTCAGCTGAAGAATGAATTGTATCATATATCTATGAAAGATAAATCTATGATGTAGAATCTATTCGAGATTAAAAGCAAGGTTGATGCTATTGGATCCTCTGGCTCGCCATTACCAGCCGATGACATTATCTTGTATACTCTAAATGGTTTGCCTAGTTCTTATGAGGCATTTAAAATTGCCATTAGAATCAATTTGAATCCTATTAGTTTAGACGATTTATATGCTCTTCTATGTACTGAAGAGCTCAACTTAGCAGCTGAATCGATTCGTGAACTTTCAGTTTCCTCAAAACCTATACAAGCATTTTCAGTTCAACATGGTAGATCTCACGGCTGTGCTTTTTGTGGTCATTTTTCTTCATGCCCTCCTCATGGACGAAACACTTTTAATCGTGGTTATGCTTCTTCTATTTCCTCCGTGGAATGCCAATCTGTTGCAAGCTAGGACACTCTGTGTTTAAGTGCTGACATCATGGTGATTTTTCATATCAGCCACCAGCTTCGCCTTCTCAACCAATCTAGCTTCGTCCTCTTCCAACTTGCTTCTTGACACTGGTGCTACCTCACATCTCACTGCTAATTCAAATCAAATATACAATACAAAATAAAACAAAGGATCTCAACAAGTCATGATCGGCAATGGAGAGCTCTTACCCATTACTCATACTGCTAAAGGTTTATTGCCAACTCCCAACTGTAAGCTTCAACTCTCTTCTCTTCATCTTGTTCCTAACTAAACCCAAAATCTAATTTTAATCAACCGTCTCACTGCTAATAATTATTGTTCTATGATTTTTCATTCACATGGATACCATATCCAGGATCTGATTACCAACTGGACTCTCCTCCATGTTGCAATCCAGGATCCCGAGCACTTGATTTTTGATGATGATAAATAATACTTACTGAATTAATATGTTCTTCTTTGATAATTATAAATGTTTATTCTTCTCTGTGAGCACTAACATTTCAGGTAAGATACAAATGACTCAAGACTGCTGGAGACTCAAGACTGGGTAGAATAGGATGTACAAGAACTTATATTTTTTATTTTCTTTAATTTTTTTTTTATTGAGTCTACCATAAAAGCATGTATGTAAAAGGAGTGACCATGCACACACATACAGGGGCAAAATTTTTTTCCAAGAATTTTTTTTAAAAGCAATTTGTAATGTATGATATGTCATTAATACTCAGGCTAACGGCTAAATTCTGAAGATATTTTTTTAACTAATCATACTGTACGATAGGTATCGTACTGTACGATTGGTTTCTTTTCAAAAATCCTAGCTGCCAGAATAACTTTCGTAAGATTTTAATTTTGATTTTCTGAACTAATCATACTGTATGATATCGATCGTACTGTACGATTATTTGAAATCTTGCCAAAATTATCCCTCGTAATCAGGCAATTAAACCTTGATTTCTTAATTACATTTGATTATACTGTACGATGTAAATCGTACTGTATGATGGATAGAGACGAGTTTGAATCGTCACGTAGATCGTACCAAACGAAACCATGATTTTTGTACTGATCGTCCCGGACGATATTTATATCGTACCGGACGATGGACTGAAATGAATTAATTGTATTGTACTAACGGTACAGTGCGGGATGATGGACAGAGACATATTTTATTCGTCCCATAGATTGTTCCGTACGAATAGTTGAAAATAAAATGATCGTCCAGTACGATCTCTGGATCATACTGTACAATTTTTGTAAAATTTGTGAACTGTTCGTCTGCATTCATACTGGACGAAACTATTTTTGAACTGATCGTATTGTACGATATTGGATTGTACTGTACGAACAGAACCATCAAATTGGAATTTTTAGTGTTTTTTGAAGCCTAATTCAAAAGGACTTTTTAATTATTCATTGAGAAGAGTTGAGGCCATGGTTGACAAAAGAAGAAACTCTTAAGAGGGAGCTTTTGGAGAGATCCAAAGTTTTTGAGAGGAAGGAGAAGGTGAGCTTGAGCGTGCGGGAGGAGTGTGAGGGGATCACACGGTTGCTTAGAGCTAGCTGCACGCTTGCTCCTCCTGTGGCTTTGGTGAGTCTCAAGAAGGTTCTCTAGGAAGAGAGGCTTCAAGGTCAACATCCTGAAGGTACTCTGCCGTCTCCAGGAGGGAGAAAAAGGAGAAGGTCCGCTGCCGTCACCGGGAGGGTGACATAGCGTCTGGTTCTCCACCACACCAGGGAAGGTAAAAGTGAGTCTTGTAAAGGCTTCTCCGCCTTGCTGTGGGAGCAAAATGAGAGTCAACTTTTAGTAGTGCAAATCCTAGTGTGGAGTGTTACAGCTCGGGCTCCCGAGTTTATGATTTTAATGATAATAACATTATTGATTGGCTCTTTATTTCTCCTAGTATTTGTTGTGTATACTTATTCGTGTGTTGACTAACATTTTAGGTACAACAGGCACTATTCTTTGAAGATTCAGGACTCAAGATTGGGTAGAATAGGTTATGTTAAAAGAGTCTGTAATTTTATTTATTTTCTTTACTTCTTGAGTCAAGTCTTGTAAGGGTGCATGATAGCCTGGTGACCGTGCACACACACACACAAGGGGAGCAATTTTAATTGTTAAATATTTTAATTTTTTTTCTGTACATCGTACTGTACGATCTGGATTGTACTGTATGATCTGGCGCTACAAAAATTATTTAAAATATTTATTTTTTCTCAAAATTTTTTTTTTAAAATATAACTAATCGTACAGTACAAACACCACATTATACTAGATGATCTATTATAATTAGAAATCCCGTCGTTCATTAAATTAGGCAAAAATTTAAATTTGAAAAGTTCTTCTATTCGTACTGTACGAACCTAATCGTACTATACGATGTTTAAAATATTGCCTAATTTAATCCTCTGATTAGTCAATCAAATCTGCATAATTTTGATATTTGGATCGTACTGTACGAACTTAATCGTACTGTATGATGAATAGAGACGATTTTGGTCATCCCATGATTTATCCTGGATGAACTGCACTTCGATTGAACTAATCGTACTGTACGATTCTGCTATCGTATAGTACTAACAGGTCAAATTATGTGCATCGTGCTGGACGATCTTGTGATCGTACTGTACGATCTTTGACGGTTGAATTAAAATTTTAGGGTTTTTTGAAGCCCTCTATTTAAGCTTTCTCATAAGACTTTGTATGAGTCTTTTGGGCATTCATTGAGTTATTTTCTTCTAAAGAAAGCTTGAAGAGAGAGCTTTGGGCTAGGGAGAGAAAGGGTGGAGTTTGTGAAAGAGGGAGAAGATCCTTGTGGGCTTCAAGAGAGTGTGAGAGGGGGTTTTCACACGATTGCTCCAGCGAACTTGCACCTGAGTTCCTCCAAGAGTCAAGGTTTATCTTGAGGGAAGCTTTGGGAAGAAGAAGACCTCTTTGGTGCCAAAAGACCCGGCTAATCCACCGCACCGGGAAGGTGAAAGTGATTCAAGGTCCTTTGCCTCACTAAGAGGGTGAAAAGGAGTTCAGGTCTTCTACCTCACCAGGAGGGTGAAAAGGAATCAAGGTCCTCTGCCTGTGAAAGGAGTACGGTCCTTTATCACACCAGGTTGGTTGAAGAGAGTTTGTAAGGGCATCTCCACCTAGCTGTGGGGGTTAAAGGAGAGACACTATAGTGATAGTGCAATACCCAGAGAGGAGGACTTCGGGGAGTAGACATAGGTCATGGTTTGACAGAACCACTATAAATCTAGTGTATTCATTCTGATTTTTACTTCCATACTTTATTTTCATGCACTTTATTTTCTGTGATAACTCCTCGGTGAAAATTCTAGATTAAATTTTTTATTGTGATAATTAGAATATAATCACCATCTTTGTAATTGTTTAAAAATCATATGCTTCCGTATTTGATGAGTTAAATCATCCGATTAAAGATCTAAAAAATCTTTTAAATTTTAGAACTCTTGGCGCAACTCAATCTTTTAAGTGATATTAAAGCATACACTTGACTTGAAAGTAGTATCAGAGCAGTACTCAAAATAGTGTTTAAGAAAACCTAGAGGAAAATGATCAATGGCACAATTTGGAAATAAAAATAATATGGAAGATTATTCAATAACTCGTCTGCCACTTTTAGAAAATATTCTTTTTTATTTTTGAAAAATTCGCATGTCTGTCTTCATACAATCCATTGATTTTAGGATGTGGCATATGATTGAATCTGGATATTCTATACCGTCACGTATTATTAATGGTGTAAAAATTGATATTTTGTTTACTGAATGGAGTAGAGAAGAAAAAATTTATGCTCAATTGAATGCGAAATCCCTGAACTACTTTTTCTGTGCTTTAACTTCTGAAGATTATATGATTATTTCTAATTGTATCACTGGCAAGGAAGTTTGAGAAAAACTATGCATTCTATATGAAGGTAGTAGTGAAGTTAAACAATCTAGATTAAATGTATTATTGCATGACTATAAACTTTTTTGCATGAAACCTTATGCGACTATCTTAGAAATGTATACTAGGTTTACTCAGATTATGACATCATTGCATGCTTTAGGTAGAGAACTTTCAAACTTAGAAAATGTTAACAAAATTCTACATTGTCTACCAGATAAATTTGATGCCAAAGTGACTGCTATATGTGAATCAAAAGACTTGAATACTTATTCTATTGATAATCTGATCAGCTCACTCATTGCCTACAAGAAAAGTGTGAGTCAAAGGCTTTTGGATGCAGGTGATGAAAATGTTATAGTACTAAAAGCAAAAGACACATGTTAAGATGGCTTAAAAAGTGATGAGAATGAAAAAATTACATTAATAACAAGCCAATTCAAAAGTCTGCTGAAGCACAAGCACAAGCGTGAACAAAAGTGGAGCAAAGGTAAAAATGAAAAATATGATAAGCTTGTTTCTGATATAATTTGTTTTGGGTGTAGGAAACCTGGATATTTTAAAAATGAATGCCCTAATCTTAAGAAACACCTTGTAAAGAAAAAGACTGAGAATAAACCAATTGTATTAAGGGGAAATAGAAAGAAGCAAAAGATCTCCTAGGCAGACTTAGCTTCTAAATCATCAGAACAGGAGCAAGATGATAAGGTAACAAGCTTATGCTAAATTGTCAAGAATTTGATTAGTAATTCTGATTAGGTATATATATGTTGAGGTTTGTTTGTGTGTTTTGTTTATGAGTTTTGTATTTTGGTTTATCTATTTTATGCGTTTGTTGTTTATTTTGTTTTAAGCATGATTTTATATTTTAGTTTTCTTTTTGTATGTTATTACTTTCTTTTGCATGTAGTTTAACTTATGTGTTGTATTATATCTCTTCTTTTTGATAATGTCAAAGGGAAAGAATGTATTCTGGTTGGTTGCATTTGTGGTTTAGTTTTTTTTTTTAAATTTTCTGGTATTTAGTTTTTTTTATTTTATGTTTTTTAGTTTTTAAATATTTATTTGTAAAAAAAATGCAAAAAAAAAATGCTTACCCCTATTTTTTAATATAATTCTCTTAGTGAGGGAGAGATTAGAAGAAAATATTTTTAAATTTTTAAATTCAACCAATAATATTTTCCATCATCAAAAAGGGGGAGATTGTTACAACTTGGGCTCCCGAGTTTATGATTTTGATGATAATAATAATATTGACTGGCTCTTTATTTCTCTTAGTATTTATTGTGTATACCTGTTTGTATGTTGACTAACATTTCAGGTACAATAGGCACTGTTCTTTGAAGATTCAGGGCTCAACATTGGGCAGAATAGGTTATGTTGAAAGAGTCTGTAATTTTTATTTATTTATTTTTCTTACTTCTTGAGTCAAGTCTTGTAAGGGTGCATGATAGCCTGGTGAACGTGCACACCCACATAAGAGGAGTAATTTTAATTATTAAATATTTTAATTTTTTTTCTGTACATCATACTGTATGATCTGGATCGTACTGTACGATCTGGTGCTACAAAATTAATTAAAATATTTAATTTTTCTCAAAAAAATTATTTTAAAATATAACTAATCGTACAGTACAAACACCACATCGTACTGGACGATCTATTATAATTAGAAACCCCACCATTCATTAAATTAGGTAAAATTTTGAATTTGAAAAGTTATTCTATTCGTACTATATAAACCAAATCGTAATGTACGATGTTTAAAATATTACCTAATTTAATGCTCTGATTAGTCAATCAAATCTACATAATTTTGATATTTGGATCGTACTGTATGAACCGGATCGTACTGTACGATGAACAGAGAAGATTTTGGTCGTCCCATGATTCATCCTGGACGAACTGCACTTCGATTGAACTAATCATACTATACGATTCTGCGATCGTATAGTACTAACAGGTCAAATTCTACGTCTTATGCTGGACGATCCTGCGATCGTACTGTACGATCTTTGACGGCTGAATTAAATTTTTAGGGTTTTTTGAAGCCCTCTATTTAAGCTTTCTCATAAGACTTTGTATGAGTCTTTGGGCATTCACTGAGTTATTTTCTTCTAAAGAAAGCTTGAAGAGAGAGCTTTGGGCTAGGGAGAGAAAGGGTGGAGTTTGTGAAAGAGGGAGAAGATCCTTGTGGGCTTCAAGGGAGTGTGAGAGGGGGTTTTCATACGGTTGCTCCAGCGAACTTGCACATGAGTTCCTCTAAGAGTCAAGGTTTATCTTGAGGGAAGCTTTGGGAAGAAAAAGACCTCTTTAGTGTCAAAAGACCCAGCTACTCCGCCGCACCGGGGAAGGTGAAAGTGATTCAAGGTCCTCTGCCTCACTAGGAGGGTAAAAAGGAGTTCAGGTCCTCTGTCTCACCAAGATGGTGAAAAGCAGTCAATGTCCTCTGCTTATGAAAGGAGTACGATCCTCTACCGCACCAGGTTGGTGGAAGAGAGTTTGTAAGGGCTTCTCCGCCTAGCTGTGGGCGCTAAAGGAGAGACATTATAGTGATAGTATAATACCCAGAGAGGAGGACTCCGGGGAGTGGACGTAGGTCAAGATTTGACCGAACCACTATAAATCTGGTGTGTTCATTCTGATTTTTACTTCCACACTTTATTTTCTGTAATAACTATTTGGTGAAAATTCTAGATTAAATTTTTTATTATGATAATTAGAATATAATCACCAGCTTTGTAATTGTTTAAAAATCATAAGCTTCTGCATTTGACTAGCTAAATCATCCGATTAAAGATCTGAAAAATCTTTTAAATATTAGAACTCTTAGCGCATCTCGATCTTTCAAGTGATATCAAGGCATACACTTGACTTTCATGGAGGACTCCGGGGAGTGGATGTAGGTCAAGTGACTGAACCACTATAAGAATTTCTGGTATGCTTTTTCCATTTTTACCGTGCTTTACTTTTCACGCATTTATTTATTATTTTAATTGCTTGGTGAAAAATCTGATCTTGATCTTGTATTGTGAAATTTGTAATTGTGTCACCAATATCGTAGTTGTGAATGAATTATTAGCTTCTGCATTCTACTTGTTAAGTTGTTATTTTAAAAATACAAAAAAAATAGAACTCCTATGTGTTGACCTCATTTTTTTATGAGGTCAGTAGGACCCATCCATACCTTAGATCCATCCTGACCCCAGATCAATACAATTTAAGATCAATCTAGACACTAGGATGTTCCTAGAATCTAGACTTTAGGATCTATTCTAGATCCTAAGAACCTTCTAGATCCCAGACCTTAAGGTTTCCTAGACTCTAGGAATTTCCTAGACTTCAATCCTTAGGATCTACTCTAGACCAGAGGATTTCCCTAGGATTTCCTAGACTCTAGGATCTCCCTAGACTTCAGTTCCTAGTATCTACTCTAGACCTTAGGATTTCACTAGATCAATTTAGGTCTTAGTATTCTCCTAGATCTTAGATCTATCCAGTCCTCAAATCTATTCAAACTCCAGACCAACCCAGACTTTAAATTAACCCATTCAAGACTCAAGTCAATCCAGAGTTCAAGTCAATTCAAATCCCTGATCAATTCTGACCTTTAAACAATTCAGATCCAGTTGTCACAGCCTCTGACCTGACTTTAATCCTATCTAATCATCTACAATCACTTAAAAAATTGTAAATGATTTAGATAATTCAAACCCTATCATTCAAGCTCAAAATCTAGCTTAAAACCAGAATTCCAATTCAAATTCAAAGGCTAAAGGTCTAAGTCCTAAAAGCCTTTTCCAACAAATCTTTGAACATTTCAAAACCCTATCAAATGACCTCTGATTCAAGGTCTATCAGTTCCACACTGATGTGACATGTCTCTAGAGGCAACCCTCCAAATTTGAGCTCATTCTGAGGTCTCTAACCCCAGAAACTGAATTGAAATCCAAAGGCTGTAAAACCTTCAAATATTTACAGTCTATGCCACTGGACCTGCCATCCAGTGGATCCTGACCTTGGAGCCTTCTCCAAACCCTCAAATCACTTCCAGACCCTTGATTATGATTCATGGATCAATAAACTACATTTTGTTGGACTCCATTTGACCCCCAGTTGACCAGGGGTCAAAATGACCAAAATACCCCTATGGGGTGTGAATAGTCACTTTGGTCAAATGAGCTCCAAATCAAATGCAACCACATCCAGCAAATTTCAAATGTCAAACCAAACCAATTGAACCCAGAATCAGCCCCTGGGTCAACTTGGTTGACCAAGTCAACCTAGTTGACCTAGAAGGCCCTTTAGGGTCAAAATAGGTCATTTTGACCAAATGACCTCCTCAGACCTTGGGACCACCTCCATTGGCCTCCAAATGTCATTTCAAATCTGTTGAACCCATTTCCAGACCCTGGACCCACTTGGTTGACCAAGTCAATCAGGGTTGACCTAAAAGGCCCATTAAGGGCCCAAATAGGTTATTTTGACCAAATGACTTCCCCAGACTTTGAGACCACCACCAGTAGACTCAGAATATTGTTCTGAACTGGTTGGACCCAGTCCTTGGCCCTGGGTCAACTTGGTTGACCAGGTCAACCCAGTTGACCCTTTAAACCCTTTAAGGGCCCAATAGGCCCATTTGACTCAAATGACCCATTTAAAACTCCTGAAACACATCTACCAGACTTCCAACATCAAATCAAATTTACTAAACCCAAACTCAAGTCTTGGGTCAACCTGGTTGACCAAGTCAACCCAGGTTGATCTAAATACCCCTTAGTGTTTTTAATGGGTTATTTTAACCCATTTGATATTTCAAACCTCATTCAAACTTCAAATCAACTCCAAATCATGGCCCAACCATTCCCTAATTTTTGGCCAATCAAACCCAAACAAAGTTGACCAAGTCAACTATGAGACTTGGTCAAATAGCTTCAAATCTCTCCTTCAAATTTTAAATATGTCGTACTAAAGCCTTGAGACTTATTCCATCAACCCTCAAACTCCATCTCTTGTCCACCTAGGCTTAGGTTGACTGTTTGACCAGTCAAACAGTCAACACATGCATTTGGAATGGTCAAAGAGGGTCAAATCTCTCTTTGAGCTTAACTTATCTCACTTGAATCTCTTCCAACCCATTACTCCAGCTCAAAATCCTTTCCTTATGCCACCTCAGCAGCCACATGGCTTTGGGACGGGTCAAATGGTTAAATGAAGGCATTAGGGGAGTCAAACTTGGTCAAAGAAGCTTGAATTACCTCCATACCCATGCCAACTCATCCCCAGCAGTCCCCACATGCTCTAGAACCTTCCCATAGCAGACCCTAACCCTTGGATCAAAATCAAAGGGTTTAAATTAAGCATAGGTGGTTTTAAAGGACAAAAAGGACCTTTACACTTGGCATGTCCTTTTGTCCTTTGATTCCCTACTCTCAACAACTCCCCTAGCCACTTGTCATCCATCTAGGCATCCCTAGATTCAATCCCAGCCGTTCCTTGAGCCTAAGGACGTTTGAATAGGCTAGGTCATCCAAAAGGAGGCTCATTCGAACCCCTAGCATTCTCTCTCTGAACGCCAGCTCTCAAGACCTCTAGACAATTCGTTCAAGCTCCCCAGATATCCCTCCACCTATTCCCAGCTCAATTAGCTGGTTAAGACTCACCAGCGACCGGATTCCGACGAACTCAAGCCCTATTCCGTCAAAGGCATTATCCTCTCGATCGAGCGCGTTTTAGACGACAAGTTCAACAAGGAAAACTTACTTGGAAAATCAACAAGCTCAGAGAACCTTTAATCTCCTGAATCCATTAAGTGGATTAGGTATAATCCTAAACCCTAGTTTACACACTTAATGATAATTAGCTTTCTGTTAAGCACTTTTAAAGCCGCATAAGATATACTCCATGAATTCTGTTCATGATATTAATCTACATCTAAAATTTCATGCAATTTGACTAACTGGATTAGGAGAATGAGCCAATTTTCGAGTTTAGGGCTTGTTTCGCCATTTATTTAGCCTGTACAAAATCTCAGCCATTGATCTTACGATCAACGGCTTAGATTTCCGCGTTATCTTCCGATCACGCGCTGGTGAGTCATCAGATGATCTTTCGTTCAACGCGATCAGGGCCCTCCATTCCAAAATGCAGAGGATCTGACGGTTGAAAACCTCTGCACACGTGTTTAAGTAGTTTTCGCGTGGGTCCCGCCGCCATCTCAATCAATCGGCAATGATTGTGCGGCGGCGCAATCATTGCCTATGATTGTCGCCGTCGCCGCATTTTGGAGCAGCCAATTAAAAGCTGCCACGTAGCCTTCCGCAAGCGAATTAATAAAAAATTAAGGTTTAATTAATTTTAAACCTATTTTAAACTCAAAAAACTTTAAAAATTTATTAAAAATTCAGTTTTAATCTAAAAATTTAGTATAATATATCAAACTGCTCGTTTTTTTAAGCCCTTTATTTTAAAATTAAAATCAAGTTGAAATAATTAATATATTTTAATTAATTTCAAATATTTAATATTTGAAATTTTCTAATTAATATTTGATTAAAAATAATCTAATTATTTTTAAAATCTCTCAAAATTTATTTTAGATGTCTTTCTGATGTCCAGATATTATTTTGGAGCTTTTTTTTATTATTATTTGAAATTATTTTGTTTATATTAGTTAATTTTAATTATTTTAAACATATTTAATTATTAAAATCTTCAAAATATTATTAATAATTCAAATTTAATCAAATTAAATTCATTATTTTATACAAAATTATTAATAATTTAATATGCTTCTATTTAAAAAAAATTAGATTTAAAATATTCAATCTATTTTAAATATTTTAATTATTTGATTACTTAATTGTTTAAGTATTATTCAATTAGACATTAACATTATGTGTATATATATATATTAAATAATCTTGAAAAATCAGAAGATCTCTCAATTTATTATAAAAATTATCTTATGATATTTTGAGATTATTTTAATGATATTTTGAAATATTAATCCTAAATGCTCTACTTTCAAACATATAAATATATATATATTTTAAAGTATTATTTTAAAAATATATATATTTAAATATTTAATGTTTGAGAGATCCCTTGAAATTTCAAATCTAGATTAAGTATGCTTGAATATGATTAATGTGGAGTGATGGGTAATCAATGGATAATTAATTTGTTAATTATTCATTGATTATCTTTTAATTAATTAGACCATACTTTATCCTTTGCATGCTTAGGGTGCACACACCACCTAGCTTTAGGGCTCTCCTAGATCTAGGATTCATTGTTTGATATGTGTATTTACATGTTTATGTCTAAGGGTTAGCAAAACCTTGATTTAAACCTACTCAAACCTAGTGTCATTAAGGACAATAATTAAGGACTTTATTTAGAGAACTTAGAAGAAAATCTCCAATAATTAGGATTCATTTTTAATTTAGTGAAATTCTCAGCCTCAAGAAAAATTCTCACTGAATTTTAAAGTCATTAAATCCCTTAATTAAATTAATCAAAATTGATCCTTAATCAAGCCCTTAAACTTTCCAGAAATTATAATAAATCATATTAAAATAAAAAAAATACACATAATATCTTAAACTGACCAGAATTGAATCCTTAATCAATGAAAAATAAAATCCCCTTGACTGGACTTCAAAATTAAGTTTAATTGAAATTCAATATTTAATTAATTTAATTAATTAAAAATAATTAAAAATTCCAAAAATTATCTAAAAACTTGGAGATCACTCCTTAGGTCATTCCTGACTTTTGAAGTTGATTTCAAGAAGTTTGGAGGTCATTTGGATTCAAATCACAAAAAGGCTTTTAATTAAACCAATTTCAAAAATTCAATAAATACTCAAAATTTCAAAAATTCATAACTAATTCAAATGATCTCCAAATTAAGCAAACTCAAAGGCATACAACTCATCTTAAGGTATAATATTTATTAAAACTATTAACTTTCCAGAAATCAATCAATTTTGAAAAAGTCAACTTTTAGTCAAACATAGTTCAAATTTAAGTCAAAACTTCAAACCTTCATAATAAAATGTAGAAAAATCCAATTTCAGCATACTTACTGTCTAACTGATCGTATTAAGGTCTAGTATTTTAATAAAATATTAAATTTCTAGAAAACCTTTTAAATCAAAAAGTCAACTTTTAACCCCTTAATTAAATCATTAAAATAATCCAAAAATTCCAAAATTCAATAAATTTCCAAAAATTCCAGAAAATACAAATTCAAACTTAAAGCCAGCAATCAATCAATATTAATTAAAATTCAATTAACCTTCAAACCTTAATCAAACTCAAATCACTTAATCATACCGGGTACCACTGGGTAACCCAGGCCTACGAGGCTATTAAATTAGCCCCAAGGAAGGTGAAATAAACTTCACGGCCTCGGTGTGCAACAAAGGTGGTATCCAACAAATAATTGAATCAAATTTAAAATCAAATTCAAATCATTAAGATTTAAATTTTAATTAAAACTTTCTTAAGCCTTCAACCAACTAGAACTTTAAGCAACTTCAATCAAGTGCCTATTTAGAACATATCAAAACCACACAGCCTACCTCACACATTTTAGATGGTTTGCTAGGACAACCAACTCTAGTCTTAGTCTAGGCCAGTGTTTACTTTTTTGCTGTGTGCCGGGTTTTCGAGCTTTTACTACATGCTATTTGCTAGTAGTAGAATTGATGTTGTTTGTTTATTTAAATTTCTGCACTCTGCGATGTGATTGATTGTACGTTAGATCTACCCTTAGGTTAGTAACGATTTGTACTAATTTAATCTTATGCAGATGGCCATGCTCATACAGGGCATTAAATAAAAAGGGGGTAAATAATTAAGCTTTAAAAATTGACATGTTTTGTGCAGGTGCTAAGCATGCTAAGACCCCCTTTAAGATTAAAAGAGCATGGCCAAGTGTGGCTGATTTGAGCATTTCAAAATTTTAAAATATTAACTGCTTAAGATGAAATATAACTGCTTGGGATGTCATTTTTAAATTGCTGATTATTAGGATAACCTTGCAGGATCGAGTCTAGATTTTTCAATTTTGATTAATGTAATTTGATATGAATTTGAGTTGTAATGTGTTAAGTACTTTGAGATTGAGATGTTTAAACATCCAATTTGAAATCAAAAGAGGAAGGAACATCCCTTAGGGGTGAGTTCCTATCCATTTGGAGATCCAAATTAGGATGAATTTCAAATATCCAAAGAGAAAAGATAACACCCCTATTTAGGGGGAGTTTCTTTTCATTTGGATATCCAGACCCGACGATCCAAGAAGTTCCAAGAAGGCGAAGAAGTGAAGAATGAGAAGAATCTCAAATCTCAAAGTCACTTGAGTTTTAGGAGTAGAATCCAGATTGTAGTCAGTGGTACCCGGCCACTTTACTTTCCTGCAGACCCTGGGTTGTATAATTAAGTGGCACTTTCCACGTGAACTTTCAGTTTGAGCATTTATTTAAATGATTTAATTATTTAATTGATTTGATTACTTGATGTTGATTGCGATTAGGATTTGCCTGCTTTTATTAGTTTATTTGGCGATCTTGCATGTCGTATTTGATTTAGCCTGGAACCCGATCGGAGGCTCGTGAGGGTACGATCATAAACTTTTTCTACTTAAACAAAATTAAAAAATTTAAACTCAGATAGTAACTCTAAAGCTTCTAAGAAGTAAGCCCGGACTCGCCGGGGGTTTTTCAAGCATTCATATTAACTTTTCTCTACGTTGTTAGGCACCTCCTCGCCTGCGGGTTCTGGCAGACCACCTGACCTATTAGGGTGCAGTTCTGACCAAGGGGATGTTGTGCAATCTCTAGGATAAAATTTATTTTTTAAGCCTAATTTTAAAACTGCTACATTTTAATTTAAGAATTTAATCGAGTCAACTAGCATGCATTGCATTAGTAACAAATTAAATTTGAGTCTAATTCTTAATTGCATTTTATTTAGACATCTCACCCAACATAACTCAAGGGGCTAATTAGGAATCTGCTCTAGATGTCAGCCCCGCTCTTCTTAAACTAATCTTAATCAATGTTCCTACCACTCTTGCATAATTGACCTGACTCATGATTTTAAAGCGTTTAGGTAGTTTAGCTGGCTCCCCAATCCAGGCCGGGGTAAGTCCAGATTGCATTGCATTAGCTAGGTTCTGGGTCACTGATTTTTAGTACCCATTTTAGACTTAGGTTCTGAGACAAATGTTCAATCTTAAGACCTCAACCTTCCGGGAATCTAATTCTCACGTTCTAATAAAATTAATCATTCAAATTAAAAAATCTCTTTCAATCTAATTCAAGCCCAACACTTAGGATAGTTGAGGTGTTTCTGAAGTAATTCAGAATCTTAAAACATCTCCTACTCCCTTTGACTCCAGAAATAAGTGTTCAATTTTGAACCAATCCCATTTGAAAATTCAAGTCCTTAACCTTCTTTGATATCAATCTTTGAATTCTTAAGTAAAATTCGTATCGCTATTTTAATCGAGAGTTTTCGTAGGAAATTTCTAGTTTCCTACGATGTAATTAACTACGAGGGCTTACGCTTGTAAGAGATTTAGAAACCCAGACCAGATTTTCAAAATTAAATTTTCAAAACCTTTAATTGATTATCTTTGGGAAAATCAATTATAACGATCATTATCGTCATTTTCAAATGATTAATAATGAGCAATATTTTTTTCTCCGGATAGATATGTCGTTATATTATTATAGCTTTGATTATGAAATTAATGATCTCTTTACTAGATTATTATAGTTAAATATTGGATTTAACATCATTCTAATTCTTAGGGATTACATGTTGTTTCTCCTTGAGTTTGACTACGATAATCAGGGTAAATCAAGATTTGTAATCTGAACCTGTTAGAGAACGATATGTTCACCTTTCGAGGTGATATATTATTCATAATAAGTGTTCAATTATAAAATTTAAATTCCAAAAATTAACCTTCCCAAAGATAATTAATCCTTTTTTTTTAAAAATATATTTTTCAATCCAATCAATTTTGAAAAAGTCAACTTTTGGTCAAACCTAGTTCAAATTTAAGTCAAAACTTCAAACCTTCATAATAAAATGTAGAAAAATCCAATTTCAGCATACTTACTGTCTAACTGATCGTATTAAGGTCTAGTATTTTAATAAAATATTAAATTTCTAGAAAACCTTTTAAATCAAAAAATCAACTTTTAACCCCTTAATTAAATCATTAAAATTCCAAAATTCAATAAATTTCCAAAAATTCCAGAAAATACTAATTCAAACTTAAAACCAGCAATCAATCAATTCAAATTAAAATTTAATTAACCTTCAAACCTTAATCAAACTCAAATCACTTAATCATACCGGGTACCACTGGGTAACCCAAGCCTATGAGGCTATTAAATTAGCCCCAAGGAAGGTGAAATAAACTTCATGACCTCGATGTGCAACAAAGGTGGTATCCAACAAATAATTGAATTAAATTTAAAATCAAATTCAAATCATTAAGATTTAAATTTCAATTAAAACTTCCTTAAGCCTTCAACCAACTAGAACTTTAAGCAACTTCAATCAAGTGCCTAATTAGGACATATCAAAACCACACAGCCTACCTCACACAGTTTAGATGGTTTGCTAGGACAACCAACTCTAGTCTTAGGCTAGGCCAGTGTTTACTTTTCTGCTGTGTGCCGGGTTTTTGAGCTTTTACTGCATGCTGTTTACTAGTAGTAGAATTGATGTTATTTGTTTATTTAAATTTCTACACTCTGCGATGTGATTGATTGTACGTTAGACCTACCCTTAGGTTAGGAATAATTTATACTAATTCAATCTTATGTAGATGGCCATGCTCATACAGGGCATTAAATAAAAAGGGGGCAAATAATTAAGCTTTAAAAATTGACTTATTTTGTGTAGGTGCTAAGCATGTTAAGCCCCCTTTAAGATTAAAAGAGCATGGCCAAGTGTGGCTGATTTGAGCATTTCAAAATTTTAAAAAATTAACTGCTTAAGATGAAATATAACTGCTTGGGATGTCATTTTTAAATTGCTGATTATTAGAATAACCTTGCAGGATCGAGTCTAAATTTTTCAATTTTGATTAATATAATTTGATATGAATTTGAGTTGTAATGTATTAAGTACTTCGAGATTGAGATGTTTAAACATCCAATTTGGAATCCAAAGAGGAAAGAACATCCCTTAGTGGAGAGTTTCTATCCATTTGGACATCCAAATTAGGATGAATTTCAAATATCCAAAGAGAAAAGATAACACTCCTATTCAGAGGGAGTTTCTTTTCATTTGGATATCCAGACCCGACGATCCAAGGAGTTCCAAGAAGGCGAAGAAGTGAAGAATGAGAAGAATCTCAAATCTCAAAGTCACTTGAGTCTTAGGAGCAGAATATGGATTGTAGTCAGTGGTACTCGGCCACTTTACTTTCCTGTAGACCCTGGATTGTATAATTAAGTGGCACTTACCACATGGACTTTCAGTTTGAGCATTTATTTAATTGATTTAATTATTTAATTAATTTGATTACTTGATGTTGATTGTGATAAGGATTTGCCTGCATTTATTAGTTTATTTGGCGATCTTGCATGTCGTATTTGATTTAGCCTCGAGCCTGATCGGAGGCTCGTGAGGGTACGGTCATAAACTTTTTCTACTTAAACAAAATTAAAAAATTTAAGCTCAGATAGTAACTCTAAAGCTTCTAAGAAGTAAGCCCGGACTCGCCGGGGGTTTTTCATGCATTCATATTAACTTTTTTTTACCTTGTTAGGCACCTCCCCGCTTGCGGGTTCTGGCAGACCACCTGACCTATTAGGGTGCAGTTCTAACCAAGGGGATGTTGTGCAATCTCTAGGATAAAATTTATTTTTTAAGCCTGATTTTAAAACTGCTACATTTTGATTTAAGCATTTAATTGAGTCAACTATCATACATTGCATTAGTAACAAATTAAATTTGAGTCTAATTCTTAATTGCATTTTATTTAGACATCTCACCCAACATAAGTCAAGAGGTTAATTAGGAATCTGCTCTAGATGTCAGCCCCGCTTTTCTTAAACTAATCTTAATTAATGTTCCTACCACTCTGGCATAATTGACCTGACTCATGGTTTTAAAGCGTTTAGGTGGTTTAGTTGGCTCCCCAATCCAGGCCGGGGTAAGTCCAGATTGCATTGCATTAGCTAGGTTATGGGTCACTAATTTTTAGTACTCATTTTAGACTTAGGTTTTGAGACAAATGTTCAATCTCAAGACCTCAACCTTCCGGGAATCTAATTTCCACCTTCTAATAAAATTGATCATTCAAATTAAAAAATCTCTTTCAATCTACATCAAGCCCAACACTTAGGATAGTTGAGGTGTTTCTGAAGTAATTCAGAATCTCAAAACACCTCCTACTCTTCTTCCTTTGACTCCAGAAATAAGTGTTCAATTTTGAACCAATCCCATTTGAAAATTCAAGTCCTTAACCTTCTTTGATATCAATATTTGAATTCTTAAATAAAATTCGTATCGCTATTTTAATCGAGAGTTTTCGTAGGAAGTTTCTGGTTTCCTACGATGTAATTAACTATGAGGGCTTGCGCTCGTAGGAGATTTAGAACCCCAGACTAAATTTTCAAAATTAAGTTTTAAAAACCTTTAATTGATTATCTTTTGGAAAATTAAATATAACGATAATTATCGTCATTTTCAAATGATTAATAATGAGCGATATTTTCTTTCTCCGGATAGATATGTCGTTCTGTTATTATAGCTTTGATTATGAAATTAATGATCTCTTTACTAGATTATTGTAGTTAAACATTGGATTTAACATCATTCTGATTCTTAGGGATCATATGTTGTTTCTCCTTGAGTTTGACTACGATAATCAGGGTAAATCAAGATTTGTAATATGAACCTGTTAGAGAATGATATGTTCACCTTTTGAGGTGATATATTATTCATAATAAGTGTTCGATTATAAAATTTAAATTTCAGAAATTAACCTTCCCAAAGATAATCAATCCTTTTTTCAAAAAAATATATTTTTCAATCAAACACTGTGTAGGTTTAATTTTTAAAATATCAATTCACACCCCTCTTGGCGCATCTCGTACTTTCAAGTGGTATCAGAGCAGGGTTTCAAAATAGTGTTTTAGAAAACCTAGAAACATAAGATTCATGGTACATTTTGGTAACCGTAATACTCCGGAGGTTATTCTATAACCCGTCCACCTTTATTTGATAATATATCGTTTGATTTCTGGAAAATTTTCATGTCTACATTTTTACAGTCTATAGACTATTGCATGTGGATGTTGGTTCAAGAAGGTTACACTGCACCATTTCGTATCTTGAATGGCGTTAAAACTGAATTATCTTTTAATGAATGGAGCAATGAGGATAAAGAATTCGCACAATTAAATGCTAAATACTTAAATTATTTCATTTGCGTATTAAAATCAGAAGACTATATATGAGTGTCTACTTGTAGCACTGGTAAGAAAATTTGAGATAGACTGTGTATCACATACGAAGGAACCTGTGAGGTCAAATAATCTAGGCTAAACATAATGCTACATGATTACAAACTATTCTGCGTGAAACCTAGTGAAACTATATCTAAAATGTACACTAGATTCACCCAGATTGTGAAATTCTTGCATGCTTTAGGGAGAGAGTTATCTAACTCTGAAAAAGTGAATAAAATACTACGATGTTTGCCTAGCACATATGATACAAAAATTACTACAATAATTGAGTCCAAAGATTTAAGTGTTTATTCAATTGATAATTTGCTTGGGTCACTCATTGCCTACGAGCAAGGAGTGAGTCAACGACAAAGTAATGCAGGTAAAAAGAAGGAGTGAATGGTGGCTCTAAAAGCAAATAATTCTGAAAGTGACAGTTCTGTAGTGGAGAAAGATGATGACATAGCCTTGATGACTTGTCAGTTTAATAATTTTTTGAAAAGAAAGCAACGGCATCATCAAAGCAATTGGAACAAAGGTAAAAGCTCAAAGAATACTAAAGTTGCATCTAACACAATTTACTTTGAGTGCAGGAAACCATGTCATCTCTGAGCTAATTGCCCCAACGTTAAGACTCATCAAACCAAGGAGAAGGGTGAGGAAAGATCA
Source organism: Dendrobium chrysotoxum (assembly GCA_019925795.1). Lineage (NCBI taxonomy): Eukaryota > Viridiplantae > Streptophyta > Magnoliopsida > Asparagales > Orchidaceae > Dendrobium > Dendrobium chrysotoxum. Next base: position 42,659,202 of record CM034297.1, read on the forward strand.
AAATTCAAGAAGGGAAAATTTAAGACACAAAAAGCTTTTTGGGCCAACTGTTCTTCAGAATCATCAAAAAAAGAAATAGAGGAGGAGGTAACGAATTTATGTCTTATGACTAACAATAACCTTGATTAATCGATCAAGATGAGGTATGCCAACTTTCTTATGATGAACTGTTAATTATTTTTGAAAAGATTCATGACTCGTACAGAAAGTTAAAAAAAATGCATGCTAGTCTTAACACTAAGTTTAGTACTTTACAAAAAGAGTATGCTAGTGTAGTTAAAGAATCTTTTGACTTGGATAGAGATCGCATGTCCCTACTTGATGAATTTGATGCATTAAATAAGAAGCATATTGAATTAACTACTACACACGATACCTTAAAGTCATCACATGTTGAACTAGAGAATGCATTTAAGAAATTAGAGGAATTTGCATGTGAACTAGATAGAAGTGAGCATACATTGAAATTCAAAATTACAAGTCTTAATAAAGAAAATGAATTTTAAAATATAAAAATTCATGCATTTGAGAATAATAAAACACCTCCCATATTTGCTGAGTTTTATAAACCTCACCCATATGAACCATCTCATATAAAATCATCAAAGCATGTTCCATCCAAACCTAGGAATAGACACTATCACCCCCATAGATTAGTGAACCCATTTTCTGGTATTAGGTGTTATTCTTGTGGCATGCTAGGTCATATAGCCCTCACTTGCATAATTTACCATAGGACACATCTAGTGTGGAGACCTCAGCTGCATTCATCATAGTATAACATGCATACATTTCATTTATACAAGCATAAGGTGGAACACAAACTCACTTGGGTTCCCAAAACTAACCTGTGATTGACATTATAGGGATGATCTCATAAAAGACCTAGTGAGAGCATGTGGTACCTGGACAATGGCTGCTTGAGACACATGATTGGGGACATGAAGCAGTTCATTACACTGGAGGCCAGGTCAAGAGGCAAGGTGACTTTGGGAGACAACACCACCAAGAAAGTGGTGGGCTCAGGTATCATTTGAAATTCTAAAAATTTGGTAATTAAAAATGTTCTTTTAGTTGATGGTTTAAAGCATAATCTTTGAAGTATCAGTCAACTATGTGATAAGGGTTTTGACATAAAGTTTCTTTCTAATAAATGTATGATTAGCTTAAATGATACACTTGTGTTAAAAAGAAAATATATAAATAATGTCTATATATTAGATTTAAACTGCATTGAAAACTCATACCCTTTATGTCTAAAAATAATAGCTGATGACTCTTGGCTATGGCATAGGAGACTATGTTATGCTAGCATGAAAACACTTAGGAACATCACTCAAAAAGACCTAGTTAGAGGCATACCTAAGTTAGACTTTACTAAGGATCATCTATGTGATGCCTGCCAATTAAGAAAATAAGTTAAATCATCATTTCATTCAATCAAGGATATCAATACCACTAGGCTACTAGAAACTCTCCACATGGACCTATTCAGACCTGTTAGTACAGCTAGCCTAGGAGGGAAATTGTATGGATTTGTAATAGTAGATGACTACTCTAAGTTTACCTGGGTAAAATTCTTAGCCCATAAGAGTGAGTCATTTGAAGAATTTAGAACTTTCTCCACTTAGATTCAAAGAAAATTAGGATGTGTAATTTCAACAATCCATAGTGATCATGGTGAAGAATTTGAGAATGATAAGTTTGAATTATTTTGTCAAGAGATAGGAATAGAACATAATTTCTCTACCCCTAGAACTCCTTAGTAAAATAGAATAATGAAAGGAAAGAATAAAACTTTAGTTGAAGCTACTAGGGCAATGTTAGCTGAATACACTCTACCTAGATATTTTTGGACAAAAGCAGTGAATACTGCTTGTTATATTCTAAATAGGGTAAATATTAGATCCAAACTTAATAAGACATCCTATGAATTGCTTAAGGGTATAGTACCCAATCTTTCTCACTTACATGTTTTTGGTTACAAATATTTTATCTTAATCAATGGTAAGTCACCCTTAGGAAAATTTGATCCTAAATCTGATGAAGGGGTCTTCTTAGGCTACTCCTCTGTAGGTAAAGCCTATAGAATCTTTCATAAGAGGACCCTTATAGTAGAAGAGTCTACCCATGTCGTATTTGATGAATCCAATAAGATCTTTGAACCTAATCATGAAGAAGAAGAAGTTGAGATTATTCAGGGAGTAGAAACTATTGCCATAGAGAATAGAGCAAAACCTCCGGAGTAATTACCTAGAGATTGGAAATATTCTTCTAGTCATCTTAGAGAATTGATCCTAGGAGACCCATTAGAAGGTGTGAAAACTAGGCATGTACTTAGGAAAGAAGTCAGTCATTCTGCATTTATTTCAATGATTGAACCCATGAATATAGATCAAGTCTTAGGATATGAATTTTGGATCCTAGCAATGTAAGAAGAGCTAAATCAGTTTGTTAGGAATGATGTGTGGGAATTAGTCAAGAGACCTAAAGAATAAAGTGTGGTTGGAACTAAGTGGGTCTTTAAAAATAAGATGAATGACTCTGAAATAGTAGTGAAAAATAAGACTAGGTTAGTTGCAAAGGGGTATAATAAAATTGAGGGAATAGATTTTGAAGAAACCTTTGCTCTAGTAGCCAGACTAGAAGTCATAAGAGTACTCTTAGCTTTTGCTTACTTTAGGAGTTTCAAACTGTATCAAATGGATGTTAAGAGTGCTTTCTTAAACAGGGTAATCAAAGAAGATGTTTATGTTGACCAACACCCAGGGTTTGAAAACGCACAATTTCCAAACCATGTGTTTAAATTGAAAAAGGCACTATACGGGTTAAAACAAGCACCTAGAGCCTGGTATGAAAGACTTAGTACATTTCTACTAGATAGAGGCTTTGTTAAGGGTAGTGTGGACACTACCCTCTTTTTAAAAAGGGTAGGAGATGAGATACTCATTGTTCAGATTTATGTAGATGACATCTTGTTTAGATTTTCAGAGAAAACCTTATGTGATAAATTTTCAAAAATAATGAGTGACGAGTTCGAAATGAGTATGATGGGAGAACTAAATTATTTTCTTGGATTTAGTGTAAAATAGATGAAAGGTGGAACATTCCTTAGCCAATCTAACTACATCAAGGATATTCTAAAAAAGTATGAAATGGATAATGCTAAGGCTATGAATACTCCTATGAGTTCTAACATTTAATTAGATAAAGATTCTAATGGAAAGCCTGTAGACCAGAAGAAGTATAGGGGAATAATTGGATCACTTCTCTACTTAACTACCAATAAACCAGATATAATATTTAGTGTGTGTCTCTATGCTTGATTTCAAGCTGATCCAAAAGAATCTCACATGAATGCAGTCAAAAGAATTCTTAGATATCTACTAGGCACTCCAAACTTACGAATTTGGTATCTTAGACACATCACTACTTTTAAAATCAAATTCAGATTTTCTAGGATGTAGGGTAGATGGAAAGAGCACCTCTGGTACCTGTCAATTTATTGGGCAATCCTTAGTTTCATGGTCCAGTAGAAAACAAAATTTGGTAGCCCTCTCAACAGCTGAAGCAGAATATATAGCAGTAGGAAGCTGTATTGCTCAAGTTCTATGGTTAAAATAATAGCTTTTAGATCTTGGACTATTTGTAGGAATCTTCCCAATAATGTGCGATAGCACTAGTGCAATTTGCATATCTAAAAATCCAATTCAGCACTCACGAACAATGCATATAGACATTAGATATTATTTCATAAGAGATCATGTAGCCAAAGGTGATATTGAATTACACCATATTACTACTGAAGATCAACTGGCTGACATTTTCATAAAACCACTCGCTTATGACACCTTTAGTACATTGAGAACAAAATTAGGTGTCATCAATATTCATGCTTAATTAAAAAAAAGGAGTTTTCCTGATCCTCTCACACTCATCTTGCTGATACCCAACCTTGCTTTCCTATGCACATCGTACTGTACAATTCACTATTATACTGTATGATCCCTACTAATACACCGATCCCAGCCTTTAATTTCATCAACGGTCCAGATATGTCTTGTATTGTATCCATCGTACTGTACGAACCACACATCGTATGGTATGATACACATTACTGGACATAATACTGTATGAACCACCACTCGTACTATATGAGCCATATGTCATGTTGGATTGGGACAAATTTAAACTCAGCTGGTACGAGAATTAATACTATTTATAATGTACTAACACCTATTCATACTGTACAATCAATTTAGTCAAAGGTCGTTCAGACAATTCCTCGGGACGAACGACCTCTCTCTCTCGATCGTCTAGTATGATTCTGATCGTACTGTACGATTTGACCATCTTTTACCAGAAAGTCGTCCAGATGAATTAAATTCTCTAATCATACTGTATGATCCCATATTGTACTGTACGATTACCAGAAATTCTATAAAATGGAGGGATTCTATGGATCATTTCACTCACCTCTTTGTAATCTTTACTCCCTTGAACATTTTCTGCTCTATGGCTAGTGGAAGCAAGCGAGGATGACTGATCAAGGGAAGCTCCTCCTCTCGGTAGTTCGACGACCACTTTCTCTCTGCAGCTGATGAAAAAGCCTATGACAAATTAAAAGAGGCCAGGTTTACTCCTTTACTCATGCTTAATCAAGCTGCGCTTAATTTCGAGGTTATGAATCTCTTTGCCTCTATGACTCTCCAATTCCTCCTTACACTAGCTTTTCCATTTCACTCTGAACTCCTCTATGAATTCCTAGCAAACCTTAAGATTGACTTAGAATGGATAACCCTTACCTCCTATGTCTGCAAATGTAATATCATCATCACTAAAGACGACATAGCTGAACACATTGGCCTATCCACTAAAGGACCTCATCCATAATCTCTCCTCATAAATGATTTTGATTGGACATCTGTCAATATGCTCCTTAGGAATGTACCCATAAATCAACACCTACCTCTTGTCCACAGTCTTAATCAAAATGCCACATTATCCACCATATTCTTCGCACATCCATTATACCCAAAGCTAGAGATCATATACACATTACCCCATTATTGTTAGAAGTCACCTATTTAATTATGTCAGCCATCAAATTCGATGAAGCTCAAATGATCTTAGACTATATTCATGCCTTGGCTACTCTCCGATATCCCAGTGCCCGAAGAAAATAAAATCTTTCTCTAGGATTTGTCATTGGATACATCCTGGATGCCAAAATATCAACTCCACTATGAGGGGGCCGCACATGCTGATCCCAATTTTGATGAAGAAGAGGCTGCTGCTCCTACTGAAGCCCCTCCACCACCACCAATACACCCACCTGGACTTGCCCACCCTCCCTACCCTTACGATGGCATTGTTCAACGACTTGATCATCTAGAAATTAGACTGGATTCCCACATTGATCAACAACATCGCCAGCATGAAGATCACATGAAATGGATTGGGCAACGCTTCACCTCCATCAGCACTTTCAGCCACCTCCACCACCACCACCAACGGATTAGGATCCTGACCTTTGAGCACTTTAGTTTGTTTATGTTTTGTAGTACTTCCTTCTATTAGCTGCTTGTGTTTATATTTGTTTTGTAGTTCTTTTGTTTGTACTATTATGTGTTGTTCTTCTCTTTTTGCTGCTGTCAAAAGGGAAAGAAGTTCTGTGATGTTATCTTCTTCAATTTAATGCTATTTATCGTTCTTATTATGTTCTATTATTTTTGTTTTGTTATATTTAAATTTCAAAAAAAAAAAATATAAAAAGAATTTTGAACATCCTCCAGTATTTTAAAATCCATCATTCTAGTGAGGGGGAGCTAAGGAAGAAATAACATCTATTATGGGTATCAATTAATATTATTTAACACCATCAAAAAGGGGGAGATTGTTACAATCCAAGATCCCGAGCACTTAATTTTGATGATGACAAAAAATACTTACTGAATTAATATGTTCTTCTTTGACAATTATAAATGTTTATTCTTGTCTGTGAGCACTAACATTTCAGGTAAGATACAAACCGCTCAAGACTACTGGAGACTCAAGACTGGGTAGAATAGGATGTACAAGAACTTGTATTTTTTATTTTTTTTTTAATTTTTTCTTTTGTTGAGTCTGCCATAAAAGCATGTATGTAAAAGGAGTGACCATGCACACACACACAGGGGGAATTTTTTTTTCCATGAAATTTTTTTTAAAAGAAATTCTTACTGTATGATTATCAATCGTACTATTCGATATGTCATTTATGCTCAGGCTAATGGCTAAATTTTGAAAGATTAGTTTTGTGAACTAATCATACTGTATGATAGGTATTGTACTGTACGATTGGTTTCTTTTCAAAAACCCTAGCTGCTAGAATAACTTTGGTAAGATTTTAATTTTAATTTTTTGAACTAATCATATTGTACTATACTGATCATTCTGTATGATTATTTGAAATCTTACCAAAGTTATCCCCCATAATCAGGCAATTAAATATTAGTTTCTTAATTATATTTGAGCATATTGTATGATGTAAATCGTACTGTACGATGGATAGAGACGAGTTTGGATCGTCCCGTAGATCGTACCAGATGAAACCATACTTTTTATACTGATCATCCCAAATGATATTTATATCTTACTGAACGATAGACTGAAATGAACTAATCGTACTATATGAATGGTAGAGTTAGGGATGATGGACAGAGATGAATTTCATTCGTCCCATAGATTGTCCCGTATGAATAGTTGAAAATAAAATAATCTTCTAGTACGATCTCTTGATCATATTGTACGATGTTTGTAAAATTTGTGAACTATTTGTCTACATTCATACTGGATGAAACTATTTTTGAACTGATCATACTGTACGATATTGGATCATACTGTACGAACAAAACTATTAAATTAGAATTTTTAGGGTTTTCTAAAGCCTAATTCAAAAGGACTTTTTAATTATTTATTGAAAAGAGTTGAGGCCGTGGTTGATAGAAAAAGAAACTCTTGAGAGGGAGCTTTTGGAGAGATCCAAGGTTTTTGAGAGGAAGGAGAAGGTGAGCTTGAGCGTGAGGGAGAAGGAGTATGAGGGGATCACACGGTTGCTCCGAGCTAACTGCATGCTTGCTCGTCCTGTGGCTTTGGTGAGTCTCAAGAAGTTTCTCTAAGAAGAGAGGCTTCAAGTTCAACATCCTCAAGGTACTCTGCCGTCTCCAGGAGGGAGAAAAGAGAGAAGGTCCGCTGCCGTCACTGGGAGGGTGACATAGCATCTTGTACTCTTTCACACTGGGGAAGGTGAAAGTGAGTCTTGTAAAGGCTTCTCCGCCTTGCTGTGTGAGAAAAAGGAGAGTCAACTTTTAGTAGTGCAAATCCCGGAGGGGAGGACTCCGGGGAGTGGACGTAGGTCAAGTGACTGAACATCTATAAAAACTTCTGGTGTGCTTTTTCCATTTTTACCGCACTTTACTTTTCACGCATTTATTTACTATTTTAATTGCTTGGTAAAAAATATGATCTTGATCTTGTATTGTGAAATTTATAATTGTGTCACCAATATTATTATTATGAATGAATCATTAGCTTCCACATTCTACTTGTTAAGTTGTTATTTTAAAAATACAAAAAAAATTAGAACTCCTATGTAGGTTTAATTTTTAAAATACCAATTAACCCCCCCTCTTGGTGCATCTCGTACTTTCACTCGAAGGTCCATGTCGTTAAGGACTCTACCCAATCCATACTGATCCAGCTCACCGCACATTCGTCTCAACCTTTTTAGCAATAAAATCTCCTACTTAGCTATGGCATCATCATCTTGGTCATCTGTCTCATCCTGTTCTTCTAAAATTATCGAAACACACTGGCTCTCTATCTCTATCTACATCTATAAGTTATCATTGTAACACTTGTCCTCTTTCTAAGAGTCACAAGCTACCCTTTTCTTCTTCTTCTTCTAGATCGAGGCATGCTTAGAAATGATACATAGTGATGTATGAGTGTTTGATTGAAAAAGATTGTTTTGAAAAAGTGTTTAATTTTCTTTGGGAAATGCTTAATTTCTGGAATTTAAATTTTATAATCGAACACTTATTATGAATGATATATCACCTCGAAAGGTGAACATATCGTTCTCTAACAGGTTCAGATTATAAATCTTGATTTACCCTGATTATCGTAGTCAAACTCAAGGAGAAACAACATATGATCCCGAAGAATCAAAATAATGTTTAATCCAATGTTTAACTACAATAATATAGTAAAGAGGTCATTAATTTCATAGTCAAAGTTACAATAATAGTATGATATATCTTTCTAAAGAAAGAGGATATTGTCTGTTATCGATCATTTGAAAATGACGATAATGATCGTTGACTTTTGAATTTCTCAAAGATAATTAATTGAAATTTTGAAAACTTGATTTTGAAAATCTGGTATAGGTTTCTAAATCTCCTACGAGTGCAAGCCCTCGTAGTTAATTACATCGTAGGAAACTAGAAAATTTCCTACGAATATTCTCGATTAAAATAGCGATACGAATTTATTTAAGAATTCAAAGCTTGATATCAAGGGAGGTAGGGACTGGAAATTTCAATCGGGACTGGTTCAAGGTTGAACAGTTCTTTCTAGAGTCAAAGGAAGAAGGGTAAGGATTGTTTTGAGATTCTGAAATAATTCAAAAAATACTCCAACTTATCCTAAGTGTTGGGCTTAAATTTGATTGAAAGAGATTTAATTTTTGAGTGATCAATTTTATTAGAAAGTGGGAATTAAGTTCCCGAAAGTTGAGGTCTTAAGATTGAACATCTGCCTCAGAACCTAAGTCTAAAATTAGGTACTGAAAATTAGTGACCCGAATCCTAGCTAATGCAATGCAATCCTGGACTTACCCCGGCCTGGATTGGGGAGCCAGCTAAGCCACCTAAATGCTTCAAAACCATGAGTCAAAGTCTTTATGAAAGAGTGGTTAAGGAAGTTATTTAAGATTAGTTTAAGGAGAGCGGGACTAACATCTAGAGCAGATTCCTAATTAGCCCCTTAACACATGTTGGGTTAAATGCTTAAGCTAAAAAAATGCAATTAAGATTTTGACTCGATTTTTAATTTGTTACTAATAAAATGCATGCTAGTTGACTCGATTAAATGCTTAAATCAAAATGAAGCAGTTTTAAAGTAAGGCTTAAAATAGGTTTTATCCTAGAGATTACACAACATCCCCTTGGACAGAACTGCACCCTAATAGGTCAGGTAGTCTGCCAAAACCCGCAGGCGGGGAGGTGCCTAACAAGGTAAAGAAAAATTAATATGAATGCATGAAAAACTCCTGGCGAGTCTCGGCTTAATTCTTAAAAGCGTTAGAGTTACTATCTGAGCTTAAAATTTTTAAATTTTGTTTAAGTAGAAATAGTTTATGACCGTACCCTCACGAGCCTCCGATCGGATTTCAGGCTAAACCAAATACGACATGCAAGATCGTTAAATAAACTACTAAAAGCATGTGGGTCCTTAATTGCAATCAATATCAAATAATCAATATTTAATTAAATCAATTAAATTAAAACTCAGATTGAAAGTTCATAGGCAAATGCCTTTTAATTATACAACCCAAGGTCTGCAGGAAAAGTAAAGTGGCCGGGCCCCACTGACAACAACCCAGATTTCTAATCCGAAGACTCAAGTGACTTTGAGAATGGGTCTTCTCGTTCTTCACTTCTTCATCTTCTTGTAACTCCTTGGATCATCGGGACCGGATATCCAAATGAAAAGAAACTCTCCCTTGAAATGGGATTATCTTTTCTCTTTGGATATTTGAAATCATCCAAATTTGAATCTCCAATTGGAAAGGGACTCTCCCCTAAGGGATGTCTCTTCCTCTTTAGATTCTAAATTGGATGCTTAAACGTCCCATTCTCAAATCACTTTAAACAATTTACAACTCAATTTACATTCAAATTACATCAATTAAAACTAAAAATTTAAACTCGATCCTGCAGGGTTATCCTGATAATCGACAATTATAGGAACACCCCAAGCAGTTAATATATTTGAAATTTAAAAATGCTCAATCACAGCCACACTTGGTCATGCTCTTTTAATTTTAAAGGGGGACTTAAGCATTCTGGAGCGCCTGCAGAAAACAGTGTTAATTTAATGCTTAATTATTTGATTCTCTCCTTTAATTTATGCCATGTATGAGCATGGCCACCTGTATAAGATTGAATTAATTTAAATCATCCCTAGCCTAGGGGTAGATCTAATGTACAATCAATCACATCACAGACTGCAGTAAATAAATAAACAATTATAATAATTCTATTACTAGCAAACATCATGTAGTAAAAGCTCGAAAACCCGACACACAGCAGAAAAGTAAATACCGGCCTAGCTTAAGATTAGAATTGGTTGTCCTAGCAAACCATCTAAAGTGTGTGTAAAGGTTGTGTGGATTTGATATGTCCTAAGTGGGATCATTGGTTAAAGTTGTTAAAGATTCTAGTTGGTTGAAAAAGGTTTAAGGGAGATTTTGATTGAAGTTTACATCTTAATGGTTTAAAGTTGATTTTAAAACTTGATTATGATTGTTCATTGGATGCCACCTTTATTTCACACTGAGGCCGTGAAGTTTATTTCACATTCATTGGGGCTAATTTAATAGCCTAGTAGGCCTGGGTTACCAGTGGTACCCGATATGATTAAATGATTTAAGTTTAATTAAGGTTGAAAGTTAATTAACATTTAATTAGAGTTGATTGGTTGCTAGTTTTAAAGTTGATTTGATGTTTTCTGGAATTTTTGATGATTTATTGAATTTTGGTAATTTCTAGATTATTTTATTCATTTAATTCAAGGGTCACAATTTGACTTTTTGATTTAAAGAGTTTTCTAGAATGTTAATATTTTATTAAAATACTAGACTTTAATACGATCAGTTAGACAGTAAGTATGCTGAAATTGGATTTTTTTTAAATTTTATTATGAAGGTTTGAAGTTTTGATTTGATTTTGAACTAAGTTTGACCAAAAGTTAACTTTTTCAAATTGATTGATTTCTGAAAACTTAACATTTTTAATAAATAGTAGACCTTAATATGAGTTGTATGCCTTTGATTTTTCTCAATTTGGAGTTCATTTGAATTAGTTATGAATTTTTGAAGTTTTGAATATTTATTGAATTTTCAAAAATTATTTAATTAAAGGCCTTTTTATGATTTGAATCCAAATGACCTCCAAACTCCTTGAAATCAGCTCCAAAGGTCAAGAATAACCTAAGGAGTGATCTCCAAGTGTTTGGAAAATTTTTAGAATTTTTAATTATTTTTAATTAATTAAATTAATTAAATATTAAATTTCCATTAAACTTAAATTAAACTTAATTTTGAAGTCCAGTCAAGGGGTTTTTATTTTTCGTTGATTAAGGGTTTAATTCTGGTCAGTTTGAGGTATTATATGTAATTTTTAGGTTTAAATTTGATTTATTATAATTTTTGAAAGTTTAAATAGCCTAATTAAGGTTCAAATTTGATTAAGTTCATTAAGGGATTTAATGATTTCAAAATTCAGTGAGATATATTCGTAAAGCTGAGAGTATCACTAAGTTCAAGTGTTCAAAGTTTCAAGTCAATTGAAATTATATTCTAATTATTATAATTAATCTAAGTTCTCTAAATGAAGTCCTTAATTATTATCCTTAATGATGCCATTAAGTTTAATGAGTTTGAATCAATGTTCCTAACCCTTAAACAAACATATAGAAATATACACACAAGCATCACAATCCATTCCTAGATCTAAGAGAGCCCTAAGTGTGTGTGTGCACCTACACATATAAAAGTTAATAATAATTAACATGTATATTAACTTGATTAATGAATAAATAGAGATTAATTATTCATTAATCCTCCCACATGACTTCTATTCAAATATGTTGATCTATGTTTAAAATTCTAAAGTAGATCTCTCAACCTAAAGGATTTAAATATATATATATATATATATTTTAAAGTAATTTCAAATATATGTATAATATACATGGAATTATATATGTATAAACATAAATTTTAAATTTTAAATTCTTGAAAATATGGTTTGGGTAAGTTGAATATCTAAATGAGAGATCTACTGATCTACTAAGGTTATTTGAAAATAAATTTTTATTTTTAAAGTAATTAACATAGTATTTAATTAAATGCTAATTAAATACTAAAATAATTAAGTAATTAAAATAAATTTAAAATTAATCAAGTTTTGATCTCTGAAGTTAATTTCAAATTAAAGTGCTTAATTTTCTGAAAATTTTGATATATTATACTTATTTTTCTGATTTAAAATGAATTTCTTATAAATTTTTGATGTTTAAATCAATTAAAAGGAATTTTAATTAATTTTAAACTAATTAAAGGTTAAAATAATTTTAAAATCAGTTAACTTAAATCTTAAGAATTTTCTGAAATTTTAAAATTATTTAAGTATACATATGTATATATGTATTGTTTATTCAAAAATACTCAAACTATTAATTATTAATTAAGTATTAATTAGTAATTAAATATTTAATTAGTTCAAATACAACATATATTTTAAAATAGTTTAATTTTAAAATTAGAATATTTTAAAACAATTAATTAATTATTGAATATTCATTAATTAAATTAATGAATATTAATTAATTATCTAATTATTATAATGTTATAAATCATTTAAATAATATTAGACAATTTAATTAAATTCTATTTAAATGTTCAAATATTTTTTTATATTAATATTAAATTTAAAATTAATTAGATATTAATGAATTATTTAAATGCTTAATTAAAGTATTAAATGATATTTGAATATTTTTAATTATTTTAAAATTTTAAAAAATCTTAAATTATATTAAAAAAAAATTCCTAATCAAAATTAATATTAATTAAAATATTAAATCATTTAATATTGATTAAAGTAATAAATTATTTAATATTATTTAAAATATTAAAATTAGATATTAATTAAAGTTTTAACATTATTTAGTATTAATTAAGATTTTAAAAAATTTAATATTAACTAAAATATTAAATAATTCAATTATTAATTAAAGTTATAAATTATTTAATATTAATTAATATTATAAATTATTTAATGTTAATTAAAATAATAAATAATTTAATATTAATTAAAATTTTAAAATAATTTAATATCAATTAAAAGTATAAGATACTTTATATTAATTAAAATATTAAGTAATTTTAATATTAATTTTAAAATCATTTAATATTAATTAATATAAGGTATTTAATATTACTTAAAATATTAAATAACTTTATTATAAATTAAAGTTATAATATCATTTAATATTAATACTTAATGATTAATATTTGATAATTAATATTTAATAATTAATATCAAAACCAAATATTTAATATTCAAATGCTAATTATTAGTTTTTTTATAATAATTAATATTTAATATTAATATAATTTTAAAATATAATTATAAAATTAAATTAATAATAATTTCAAATTAAGAATATTTAATTTTTGAAATATATTAATATATAATATATATTATTATTTAAAATTAATATTTAATATTTATTTTAAAAGAAAATTAGAATTTAAAATGATTTTAAAAAAATTTTAAATGAAAGTGGCGGCGGGAATGCCACGTGGCAGCTAGGGATTCGCCAGAACAAAATCGCGCAGCGGCGGGATGATTAGGCTGACGTGGATGGCGGCGCGGCGGCGGTTTGACACGCATCAACCTCTGGATCCCTCACGCGGTTTCACTAAACCACGTAGGCAACGATCCTGACTATCGATTCCACGCGGCGGCAAATCAACAGTTCTGATCCGGTTAGACGCGCCTGGGTTCGATTACCTGTTGATATAAGGTCGGACAGACCGCGGGATGCCAAGATCGCGGCCGTTGATCGAAAAATCAACGGCCCAGATCTCGCCCAGTTTAGCTGGAACGAACCGAGCCCTAGACTTCATTTTTTGAAGTTTTCTCTCGATCCGGTTAGCCATTTACGATAAAATTTTAAACCTAGATAGCCTAGGTGAAGAGAAATCATGTGGACATATTTTTTTACTAAATAAATGCTTAATGAAAAGCTAATTTAAGATAAGTACAATAACTAGGGTTAGAGTTTTTGAGGGATTTTACCGATAGATTTGGGATTTTTTGGATTCTCTGAACTTGTAGACTGTCCTCGCAAATTTTTGTAGAAGACTCCTCGTCTTGATGACGTCTGGATTGATCCCTACAATCCTTTGAATGGAAAATAGCTCGGTTTGCCGTGAAGCTTGCCGTCGGTAAGGTCTGACCGGTGGATCTTGGTCGGGAAAGCTTGAAGAACACTTGGGAAGCTCAGAGAAGCTAATGGTTAGGCTTGGGAAGGCTGGAATGGAGAGAGAGTATAGGGTGTTCAATGAGAGCTCTAATGAGGGTTTTCACCCTATTCAAACTGCTCCAGATCGAATGGAAGGCTGGGATTAGTTTAGATGGACTCCAGATGAATGCCAAGTGTCCCTAGGGTAGTTAGAAGCAGGAGGTATCAAGGACAAGAGGACAATCCCATGTGGAAAGTTTGTTTTATCCTCTAGCCCATGTGGATTTGATCAAGGGCCATTTGATTTTGATCAGAGGGCTAGGATAGGTTCTAGGAATGTTCTAGAGTCAGGCCAAATAGCTGGAGGGGTTTGAATTAAAGGGGATTAGTCTTAAGAGGAGTTTTGACTAGGTTTGACCCCTTTAAACCCTTGGTTTGACCATTTGACTGGTCCCCCTGCCACATGGAAGCTTAGGTGGCATGAGAGGAAGGCTTGGGAGCTGGAGTGATGGGTTGGATGGGTTTAAATGAAATGGATTGAGTGTCCTGACCATTTTAAACCCTTTTCAAATTTTATTTGACAGTTTGACCAGTCAAACAGTCAACCATGGTTGATGTGGAGTCCAAATGATGGTTGGATATTGGTTGAGCGAATTCAAAGGGGTTTTGGGTAGATAGATTTGGATTTGAATGGGAATAAGAGGGTTTGAGGAGGTTTGACCAAACCCTAATGGATTGACTTGGTCAAATCAACCATGATTTGACTCAAGACATGTTTTAAATGTGTTTGAATCATATATTAGAATCAAATTCAAGGCTTAAGGAGATGGGTTTGGTGACATGAGTTGATTTGACCCAAATGGGTCAAATTGAGCTAGACTTGGATCATAGTTGACTTGGTCAATAGTTGACTGGGTCAAAGGTCCAATCAAGTTTGAATCATTAAGAGAAGTAGTCAGAGAAGTTTGAGTGGGTTTAAAATTGATTTGAAACTTGATTCAAAGTAGGAAAGCTTAAGGATTAAAGTGGTCAACCTAGGTTGACTTGGTCAACCAGGTTGACCCAAGGCCAAGAGTTGAGCTCAAGAGGTTTGAAGTGATGAATGGGGTCTGGTGGAAGTGGTTTCAAGGTTTGGAATGATCATCTAGATCAAATGACCTATTTGGGCCCTTAATTGGCCTTTAAGTCAACCCTGGTTAACTTGGTCAACCAAGTGGGTCCAGAGTCTGGAAATGGGCTCAACAGATTTTAAATGACATTTGGAGACCAATGAAGGTGGTCACAAGGTCTGAGGAAGTCATTTGGTTAAAATGACCTATTTTGACCCTTAAGGGGCCTATTTGGTCAACCTAGTTGACTTGGTCAACCTAGTTGACTTGGTCAACCAGATTGACCCAGGGGCTGGTTTTGGGTTCAATAGATTGGGTTTGATATTTGAAACTTGCTGGAAGTGATTGCATTTGATTTGGAGCTCATTTGGTTCAAATGACCATTTAAACCCCATAGGGGTATTTTGGTCATTTTGACCCCTGATCAACTAGAGGTCAAATTGAGTCCAAAAAAATACAGTTTATTGCTCAATAGGTCATAATCAAGGGTTTGGAAGTGATTTGGAGCTTTGTAGAAAGCTCTAAGATCAAAATCCACTGGGTGGCAGGTCCAGTGGTATAGACTGTAAATATTTGAAGGTTTTACAGCCTTTGGATTTCAATTCCGTTTCTGGGGTTAGAGACCTCAGAATGAGCTCAAATTTGGAGGGTTACCTCTAGAGACATGTCACATCAGTGTGGAACTAATAGACCTTAAATCAGAGGTCATTTGGTAGGGTTTTGAAATGTTCAAAGATTAATTGGAAAAGGCTTTCAGGACTTAGACCATTGGCCTTGGATTTGAATCTGGAAATCTGGTTTTGAATTAGATTTTGAGCTTGAATGATAGGGTTTGAATTAAGTCTAGATTGAATTTATGCTTGGATTGATCTAGAGGAATCCTAGGGTTTAGAGTAGGCCCTGGGGTCCATATCAGCTTAGAGGAATCCTAGGGTCTAGAATAGATCCTAGGGACTAGAGTCTGGGAAAATCCTAGAATCTAGAAGTCCTAGGATCTGGGGTCTAGAATAACCCTAAGATCTAGAAATCCTATTATCTAAAGGAATTTTAGGATCTAGAGGCATCTTAGGGTTTAGAGTAGATCCTAAAGTCTGAATTCTAGACAGATCCTAGGGTCTAGATAATTCCTAAGATCTAAATGGATTTCAAAGAATCCTAGGGTCTAGAATAGATCCTAGGGTCTAAGAAGATCATATGATCTGGAGTCTAGTAAAATCCTAGGATCTAGAGTAGATCCTAGGGTCTAGATAGATCTAAGGTCTAGGAAAATCCTAAGACCTAAATTGATCTAAAGTTAGGGTAGATCCTAGGGTTAGAAATCTAGGGAAATCCTAGGGTCCAGAGTAGATCCTAGGGACTGAAGTCTAGGAAGCTCCTAGAGTCTAGGAAACCCTGAGGTCTTGGATCTAGAAGGTTCTTAGGATCTAGAATAGATCCTAAAGTATGGATTCTAGGAAGATCCTAGGGTCTTAATAGATCTGAGGTCTAGGAGAATCCTAAGACCTAGACTGATCTAGAGTCTGGGTAGATCCTAGGGTTAGAAATCCAGGAGAATCTTAAAGTTCAGAAATCCTAGGATCTAAGGTCTAGGATGATCTAGAAATTGAATAGATCTGGATTGGCTTAATGTTGAGTTTGATTTGAAGCTTAAATTGGTTTAAAATCAAAATGGATTTGAAATCTGAATTGACTAAAAGTCTGGATTGATCTAAGATCAGATTGATCCTAGGGTCAAAATTAAATCCTAAGGATTGGAAAGATCCTAAGGTCTGGATTGGTCATACTGACCTCATACAAAAATGAGGTCAACAATGGACCCCTAATATGTGTAATAGAATGTAGTTCTATTGCACATATTGGTGTTGACCGAATAGAATAGTCAAGTCTAGAGTTTTGATCCTAAGAGAAAGATAAATTTATCCCTAGGGAATCGGGGTTTGAATAGATATTAGGGTAGTGATTAGAAAAGCTTACTCTACCACTAGTGAATCTAATCCTAAGGGTAGAAAAATCCTAACCTTAAAGGAAGAGAAACCTGGGTGATCCTATAGGAAGAAGAAATCCTAACTAGAAAGGATCAAAATTAAATTTGATTTTAAGGGAAAGGAAAACCCTACCCTAAGAAGATTGAATTTGAAATGAATCTAAGGGAAGGAGATCTTAGCCCTAGAAGATTGAATTTGAAATGATACTAGGGTAGTGCTGGGGACAGCGTACTCTATCACTAGTAGATCTGGTCCTAAGGGAAGGAAGAAAACCTATCCCTAAGGAAAAGAAAGCTTGATTGTAGGTTTGAAAACTGAATCCAGGATGGTGCCACAGGGTACTTATTCCATCACTGGGGAGTCTAATCCTAAGATAAAGAGAATACTTACTCTAAGGAAAAGAGAACTGGATAATCTCATAGGGATAAAGTATTGATTCCTATAAGAGATCAGGCTTGAAGTTTTGAATTTTGAAACTAGGATGATGCCGCAGAGGGCATTATTCATCACTAGTAGATCTAATCCTAAGGAGAGAAAGCACGATGACTCACATCTATCCTCAAGGAAAAGAAGACTGGGGGGACCCTGAAGGAAGGAAGCATTGCTTCCCACAAAAGGTCAGATCTAGATTTTAAATCTAGGATGGTGCCATAGAGGGCGTGCTCCACCACTAGAAGATCTAATCCTAAGAAAAGAAAGCACGATGACTCATATATGTTATTAAGGAAAAGAAAATTGGAGGACCCTGAGGGAAGGAAGCATTGCTTCCCACAGAAGGTCGGATCTTGATTTTAAATCTAGGATGGTGCCACAGAGGGCGTGCTCCACTACTAGAAGATCTAATCCTAAGAAAAGAAAGCACGATGACTCACATCTGTTCTTAAGGAAAAGAAAACTAGAAGAAGCTAGGATGGTGCCACGAAGGGCGTACTCCACAGCTAGTGAGTCTAATCCTAAGGATAGAAAGTACGATAACTCACATCTAACCTTAAGGAAAAGAAAACTGGAAGAAGCTAGGATGGTGCCACGAAGGGCGTACTCCACCTCTAGCGAGTCTAATCCTAAGGATAGAAAGCACGATGACTCACATCTAACCTTAAACAAAAGGAAACTGGAAGAAGCTAGGATGGTGCCATGAAGGGCGTACTCCACTGCTAGCGAGTCTAATCCTAAGGATAGAAAGCACGATGACTCACATCTAACCTTAAGGAAAAGGAAACTGGAAGATCCTATGAGAAGGAAGCATTGCTTCACACAGAATCGGATCTGGAGTGATCATATGTAAAGAAAATTTGCTTTACACAGAGGATCGAGTCTTAATTTTGAATTTGAAATCAGGATGGTGCTGTAAAAAGCATTATCCATCACTAAAGGATCTAATCTTAAGGTAAGAAAGAGTGGTGACTTATATTTAACCTTAAGAAAAGAGAGTTTAAATTTTAAAATGATCTACTTGAACAAGATTGAGTTGAAAAAGATTAAAAATTTGAAAATTTTAATGATTTGAAATCTAAGCTACATCAAGCAGAGTATTTCTTCAAGAATCGCCCATTTACAGGAAGCATTGGGTGATTTCCTTTACAATCCACTAGCTGATACGAGCCTCCTTCGTAGACTGTTTCCACTACGAAGGGTCCTTCCCAGGTTGGTTCAAACTTTTCACCGAGCTTTCGGTGGGCTAAGATAGACCTCCGAAGAACCAAGACCAAGTCGCCTACTCGAAAGGTTCTGGGTCGCACTAACTTATCATGAGCTTAAACCATTCTGGCTTTATAGAGTTCAAGATTTTGCTAGGCTTGGAGACGACATTCTTCAAGACCCTCAAGTTCTTCAAGTCGAAGTTGTGCATTCTGTTCTGTTGTGATCTGATTCTAGACTGCAGTTCTGAGCGAAGGGATTTGAATTTCCATAGGGAGTATAGCCTCGGACCCATACACTAGTGCAAACGATGTGGATTGGGTCGGGGTTCGATATGTGGTCCTATAAGCCCACAAAGCTTCCACCAACCTCTCATCCCACTAACATTTATTGTCATCCATGGTCTTTTTGATGATTTGTACCAGGGTTTTATTGAAGGCCTCAGCCAATCTATTAACCCGTGGGTAATAGATCGTTGAGTATCTCCAATCAATACTGCGGCGACTTGCAAAGTTATTGATTTTTGTAGACTTGAAAGAGGATCCATTATTGGATATGATTCTACGAGACACGCCGAATCGATATACGATATGGTCATGAAAGAATTTCATTACATGATGTGATGTTATATTTTTTAGTGGGACTGCTTCTGCCCACTTTAAAAAATAATCAGTCGCCGCTAAGATGAATCGATGACCCCTTGAAGAAGGAGGGTCAATTGGCCCGATGATATCCATGCCCCAACTTTTGAAAGGCCACGAGGCTATTGTAAGATGCAACACATTAGGCGACTGATGTAAAACCACACCATGAACCTGGCATTGATGACAACATTTTGCAATTTTCATGCAATCGTCAATCATCGTAGGCCAGTAGTAGCCAAGTCTTTTGATTTTCATTTTCATCTTAGGACCCGATTGATGAGCACCGCACAGTCCAGCATGGACTTCATTAACGATCTTCAGGGCTTCTCATTTGTCTAAACAACGGAGCCACATCTAATCGAACGATCGTCGGTACAACGTATCGTTGACTAGTGCATATGATAGGGCATATTTCTTGATTTGATTGGTAAGAGACCTATTGTGGGGAAGCTTGCCTTCTTACAGATACTTGATTATTGGTTGTCTCCAATCTTCTTCTTCATCGACTGCTGAAGATGTAGAAAGGACCTGGGAAGATTGATTATTGAGGTACTCCATGTCTACAGGGGACAAGACTTGACGACCCTGAACTTCTATAGGGATGAAGTCTTCTTCTGGGCAAGCAAATTCCTTTGCAAGCTTTACTAGGGCATCCACCGAGGAATTGCTTCCACGAGGAACCCTATACATAGTTACAATAAGAATTTTCTCGAGCAAGTGTATTGTGTATTGGTGACATTTCAGGAGCTTAGGATTCAAGACCTTATAGGTGCCTGCAACCTGGTTGATCACCAGTTGAGAATCACCATAGATCTTAATCTCTTTAATCTCCATTAGGATTACAAGTTCCAAGCCAGTTATCAGAGCTTCATACTCAGCCTCGTTGTTCGTACAAGGTTCTGTTAAATGGTAGAAAAAATGCATCATTCCCTTATCCGGTGTTATGATAACCAGACCGACTCCTACTTTTCAAGGAATAGTGGATTGAGGTGTTTTGCCCTGTTGAGAGGACGCTATACCATCAAAATACATTTCCCAGGTTTGAGTATTGGATTCCTCAAAACTCATGATATGCTCATCAGGTAAATCATCATTTAAAGGAGATTCTGTCGGTAGCGGATGTGCCGCAAGGAAGTCGGCGACGGCCTGCCCTTTCACAGCACACAGGGGAATGAAAGTGATTTCAAATTGCAATAATATCATAGACCAACGAGCCAGACATCTTGACAATGTGGGCCGGGTCATAAGATATTGCAGGGGGTTAACATTGGAAATCAGACTGACCTGATGATAAAGCATGTAATGTCTTAGTTTTTGTGCTGCAAAGACTAAGGCAAGGCAATGTTTCTCAATTGCAGGATAGCGGATTTCTGTTGGAAGTAATCTCTGACTCAGGTAGTAGAGAGCATTCTCTTTCCCATCATCATTGACTTGAGCTAGAAGGGCCCCGAGAGATTCGTCAAGGGCCGTAGTGTAAAGGATAAAGGGTCTCCCCAGAATGGGGGCTGCCAAAACTGGCGGATTTGTTAGGTATTGTTTAATATTTTCAAAAGCATTTTGACATTTCTCATCCCAAATGAATTTGGCATCCTTTTTAGTCAAGAGAGAGAATGGTTGACATCTTCCAAAAAGATTAGAAATGAATCTTCTTATATACGCCAGCCTGCCCTGGAGAGATCTCAGTTGAGTGAGGCTCTTGGGAGGCGGCATATTTAAGATAGCTTCAATTTTGGCAGGATCAATTTTGATTCTGCGGTGCCTAACTACGAAACCAAAGAATTTCCCTGACGTGACGCCGAAAGCGCACTTCAAAGGATTCATTTTAAGGTCGTAGCGGCGCAACTGCTCGAAAACAGTTCTTAAATCATAAAGATGAGCATCTTTCACTCTGCTCTTGACAACTAGATCGTCGATGTAACATTCAACTTGATTGTGTACTAAGTCATCAAAGATATGAGTCATGGCCCGTTGGTTGGTTGCACCAACATTTTTGAGGCCAAAGGGCATCACTTTATAACAAAAGATCCCTATAGGACTTCTGAATGTAGTGTTTCTCTCATCTTCTGGGGACATCTTGATTTGATTATAACCAGATGAGCCATCCATAAAGGAGAAAATGACGTGCGAAGAGGCAATATCCACCATGAGTTCTAGGATTGGCAAAGGAAATTCATCCTTATGACATGCCTTATTCAAGTCTCTATAGTCTACATAGACTCGGATTTGACCAATCTTCTTTCAAACTGGCACAACGCTGGCTACCCAAGAAGGATAATGTTCTTCTTAAATAAATCCAGCCTCTGCCAACTTCTTGACTTCAGAAACAAATTGTTGTTTGATCTCCATACGCATGCGCCATAGAGCTTGCTTAACAGGAATGGCATCATGCCGGATTCCAAGTTTATGGACTGCTACGTCAGCAGACAACCCCGGCATTTCATTCTATGTCCAAGCAAAGCAATCCTTGAACTCAGATAGAAGTTAAATTAGATCCTTAGACTCATCCTCACTCAACAAAGAACTTATGAAAGTGGGGTGAGGGTCATCCTTTATTCCAAGGTTAATTTCTTTAAGTTCATCGACTGTTGATTTAATTTCTTCTTCGATTTCAGGGGGTACATCTCAAACCTGAAGTTCGTTAGAATCATCTAAAGTCTCCAAGAAAAGTCCATCGAATGAATCAATGATTTCAGTAGGGATATTTTTAAATTCAGAAAGACTAGTTAGTATTATACAAAATTCATCATCGTCAAATGATCTAACGGTACCAAAGCTGATACCACTGGTCCAATGTTTATTAAATTTTGAATTCCAAAGACTTTCTCGGTATCTATCCTGACCCTTAGTCCATTGACTCGAAGCAAAACCTTTAGAGATAAGAGATTTAACACCAGCAGGAAAGTAGCCAAAAGGTAATTCCATTAATTCATTAAAATTTGCCTCCTCAAGGATTACATCATCTTCATTCCTTGAGGAGGAAGAGCCAGGGAAAAACTTTTGGACTTTCCTTACGTCTCCATCTAAATTAGGAGCATCCTTAATTACTAACCCTGAGACCCTGTCAGCAGATAGTGGGGTTAAGGTTAAGGATTCAATCATTCTATTAAGCTTTTCATACAGACTCAATTCAGGCTCGTCACTTTGAACTTTTAATTTTGTATCCTCTTGGTTGCTATCCGTTTCTAAAGTGAGATCAAACTTCGGAGGAGGATTGATTTTTGTATAATCAAAAGCAAATCTGGCACCCCTTTTCCTTGAGACTTCATCAGAACTTGTTTCAAGTTCAATGTAGATCAGGGAATTTCTTTTCTCAACTGAAGGGCGGCCTCGATCGTGTGCTCTTTGGGCCATCCTCCTACCTCTTTGAGGTATAATATTTGGAGGCCTAAAGATCACACACTCAATGTCGTCTTCACTACTTGAATTTTATATCTTTTGATTCTTGACTTTTTCTTTTCTCAATCTTTGAAATGCTTTTGAACTTTGACTTTCTGCTTTTTCCTCCTTGACGTTGATCTCTACCTTAGAACATGTATTGGACCCTTCAGATATGTAATACGCTGCATCCTCGTAGATCTCGATCTTGTGAATAGAGAATGGCTGCATATCACCCTTAATTTTAAACTCAATGCCATCTTGTTGGTACTTGATGCATTGATATAGGGTAGAAGGAACCATCCTATATTCATGGATCCAGGGCCTTCCTAAGAGCGCGTTAAAGGAGGTTGCTTAATCAATTATATAAAATTTTACTTCAGTTTTTAATTCTCCTATCTCTAGAAGAAGGGTAACTGAATCTAAAGCCTTCTCTCCCTTTTCATTGAACCCACGAAGCACTAACTTGTCAGTTGAGAGCTTGCTAGTATCAATTCTAAGGTATGCGAAAGTCTTTATGTTCATCACATTGACCGATGCACCCAGATCAACGAGGACTCTTGATAACTTAAACTTGCCCACATTTACGGTGATGTAAAGTGGATGATTATGGTCGGCAGTTCCAAGGAGTAGATCTTCGTCAGAGAAGGTAACCCCAGGGATTTCCTTAAAGTATAAGGCTTCTTCCTTAGCAGTTGAAGTTAATTGAGCTAAGAAAATCTCTGGGTCGAGAAGTACTTTAATTAGAGTTTCCCTCATCTCTTTTGAAAGGACAAGGGCATCATAAATGCTCAATTTGGCAGGCAACTTCCTAAGGTGAGCTAAGACATTGTAATCAACACTTGGAACATTAACATTGGGACCCAGTGGATTTAAAAGAATTGGAGTTGATTATTGAGTAGGGATTTGAATTGGATTATCGGAAACAACTTGTTTTCCTTTATCCTGAGGAGGTAGCCTAGGGGGTAAGACCTTGCCACCACGTAGTTGTACTTGCACGACTTCATCGAAAGAAGAAACTACAGGAGAGTCTACGCTCTCCTTAGGCGATTGATTGTCGTTATCTGAGCGAGAGTCCGAATCTGAAAAGTCTATCATGACAGGACTCCCTTGAAAGTTAATTTCAGGGGTTTCACTATCTGATAAGACATCAGATTCGTTTCTCTTGAAGAGTTAAATCTGGAGAGCTGAGTGTTTTAATTTCTTGATTGATCTCAGATTGTTTTTGATTATTCTCAACAGAAGAGTTATTTAAATTTTTATTCTCAACATTAATCATCAAAATATGAGCAGAAGGATCAGACTTTTATTCAATTTTCGACCCTTTGCCTTTGATGGGGCAAAGTAAAAGTCAGATAATTTCAATGGTGACAGAGGTTTTGAGCCACCATCAACCACTTGTACAGATCTCTCATCAACAAATTTCCTCTCTATAGAAGATTCACTCTTTTCATTTTTATTTAATACAGTAGCTCCTAAGACTACTGGAGAGGAAACTATCCCAACGTCCTCCTGCGAAGCATCGAGGTCAACCTCCCAGATCGGGTCCCGGGCTCTCATCGGTAACTGTTGAGAAAGATGAAAAGATTTATTAATTGACTTTTTAAATGCCCGGGATAGTGCTATATCCCAACCATCTTCAATGGACAGAGAAAAGTTATAATTCATACCTGAGATAGATTTGACAGACCCCTGATCCGGATCGACCAGGTACTCCTTTGGAATTATAATATGACCTTCAAGAAAATTCCTTTCTAGCCAGTCCTTGAAGATACTGCAGTCTTCGATTGTGTGGCCTAGCATGCGATGGTAGGGGCAAAAAGTTGGATCATCCTTCTTATTTGCCTCTTCCGGCTTCTTGGCCTCCGGCAATCGAAAATCTGGCTTCTTCTGCAGACTTTTAAAGATCTTTCTCACCGACTCTCTTTTAAATGGATATGTATGAGCCAATCTCTCTTTTAAAGAAATCGGATGAGAATCTCTTATAGGTTGAGAAGTTACCTGAAAAGGTGGAGATTTCTGAGTTTGTTGTGTTGGAGAATTATTGGACTGAACATTCATTAGTTTCTTCCCCTTATCAATAGCTGAAACCATTGATGTTCTCTTTTCAAAGGACTTCAATGGTTTACTGGCTTTCTTTTCCTCAATAGAATCCTTCAAGAATGGCATTTTGGAAGCCTCTTCCTGTAGATTACTAGCCTTATTCAAAAGTTTTTCGAAGGTTTGATAGTGAAACCCTTCAGGAGAAAAGCAATAAGCCCGTGGATATTTTTTAAAAGAATCTCCACTCCATGTTGCTCTTGTAACTGGGGTTCACACTTTATCGAGAGGATTCGCCACCTCATAATGTACTCAACCAAAGACTCTCCCAATTTTTATTTTTCAATGATGAGATCACCAACGGTTACACGTTGCTGAGCTCATGAGAATCTCTTTAAGAATAGACTCTCGAGCTCTGTGAATGTTTTCACTGAACCATTAGGTAGATCTGCGTACCACTCAAAAGCAATACCAGATAGACTACTCACAAACTGGCGAAAGAGTAGAGCATCTGACCCTCCTGTGTTGCAACAGCTCGCTCCGAAGTGGGCCAGGTGCTATCTTGGGTTTTCTAACCCACTAAAAACTTTGAATGAAGGTGGCACAAAGCCTTTAGGATAAGAGACTAAATCATATTCTTCAGGGTAAGTTCTACCCTTTGGAATAGATGAAGTCCCTTGAGAATGGGCTAAGGCCTCCCTTACCTGGGTTTCGATCATCTAGCGGATATCTTTGTCGGCTGGAGAGGTTGGGGAAGCAAACTTTGGAGTTCTAGGACTTGATTCTGTCTTCCTGCTGTGCTCACCCATTGTTTGTGTTATAGGTTGTAACTGCTCGGATTGAGACTGTTGTGCTTTAATCATCTGATTATGCATCTGTTCCATTCTGAGCATCATCTGTTCAATCTTGTTCTCCAAACTCTTGATGCACTCATCTTTCTCATTTAACTTAATTAATCCATCAGAGTCTGAATCTACAGCTGCAGAGGCTTCTTCCTTACCAGATCGGTGTCTTGAAGGCTCAGCATCTTTATTTGATGCTCTAGTTTCAACCATATAAATGTTCCCAGCTGAGTCTTCCTCCATCAAATCATCTGCTTCTAGATCAAAGGCTTCAATTGCCTTGTTCTTAGGTATATCACTTATTTCTTGTATCACCTCATCGACTGGTCTACCCTCAATTGATTCAATGTCGATTGATAGGTACCCCTTATAGTCAATCAGTTCCTCAAATTCCTCATCTCCTAGCTTGGTGAGGACTTCTTGAATTTTCAGGTCATCGGCCGTAGGCTCTACTATCAACTGATCTAACATCTCTTGATCATCCTCAGGTTCTGTCCCTTCCCCTTCGACTGTCTCGGGGTTAGTAGTCGCGAGGGTGACATCCTCAACAGGGTGAGGGATATCTAACCTAACAGGTGATGAAGGAGTTTGACAGGTGGGAACTCCAACATCAATTTGAGGAGAATCCTCACATCCCTGAATAAGGAGTCGGAGGACTTTAACAGGTAACTGAACTGGAGCATCCCTGATCTGAATCCCAGTAGTTCTGCTTATCTTCATTGGCACATATGGTTCATCCAAAGGTATGGGCCTCTTGCCCTTAACATCAACTGACTGTAAGTCTTTAACAATCTCTTTTGATTTGGCTACCACAGGGGATAACTTTGAAAGTCTTGAAGGGGAAACTGGAGGTCTACCGCTGAAAGGGAGACTCCTACCAGATCCAGTTAAAACTATCTCCTCAGTTTTGGCAGTTGGGAGACGAGGCACCCAATGATATCCATCCACTAAAACTGAAGCGACTGGTTATTTGACAAACCTTTTATTTCTCCTCATTGGCTGAGGAGTCAGGTTTCTGGCTTCAGACTTTTCTTCTTTTAAAACTTCCTTTTCAACCTTATGTGAGATCACCCCCTTCAGGTGTCTCACATACTATTTTTTTGTTTGGCCTATCTCAGCAGCACAGGTGTGGATGATGTTCCTCAGCATCCTTATTCTTAAAGTGTTCTTCTCCTTTGTAGTCCTCTTAACAGTATAGTCAACCGGGCTAGGTGAAGAGCTAGCAATCTGCGTGACTCTCTCCTCCCCTACAGCAGCTGCGAGGGGGTGAAAATGACTCCCTTTTAGGAGTGGAGAAGAGGCAGGGATATGCAGCTCCTCAACAGCCTCAGGCTCAACTAGACTCAGAGCCTTCTGTTCAGCTATCTTTTTAGATTTAGTGATTTTCTTTCTTATCCTTCTCAGATAGTTCTTTCTGGCACTCTTAGTGCCAAACAGTGCTCCAGGACTAGTGGATCCCTTTTCAACAGTGGATTTCACCTCAGTCTTCTTGTCCACACTTTGGACTGAGGGTGTGGAAGGTGTAAGAGTAGCTCCTGCTGCTAGCTCCAGCATTGGGAGAAGGTCACTTGTAGCCCCCACAGCTAATTCAACTACCAGACCATTCTCGCCTTTAGCAGCAAGATTGATGATTGTTCCACCATTCACAGATAATTTCAAAGTCTTGAAACCCATTCCGAACTGAATAGCACTGCTATGGATTAACTCTTCGACTTGAAGGTCTCACTCGATTGAAAATAGAAGTTTGCCAGCCATTGCAGAAGGTTTGATTGTCTGAAATTTGAAAGAAAAGATTTGGATCAAACTTTTGGATTTGAATTTTGACAAGAAATTTTCTACATTTTATCATATAAATCGAATTATAAGAATTATAATCTGATCTGTAATGATAAAGTATAGATATCAATTTTGACTTGAAGGAAATATGAATTCTTTTTGTATATGTTCAACTACAAGAGAATGTTATAGAAAACATATAACAACAATGGTCTGGATTTGATTTGAATGGATCTGACTGGAGGTTTGAATTTTTTGGAACTTGAAAGATTTTTTTTGAATATTTGAAACCAATAAGTTAAATTTGATATCAACTTTGATAGTTAACAAACTTCAAAGGAAATTAAGAAACTTCAACTCAACTCTCCTACCCCATTGGCTAGGCTAGGGATAAGATGTCAGAGATTTGAATTGATAAAAAGATTGGATCTTTGAACTTGAATTTAGAAATGATGGTGAATTTTCACCATACATGCCACACTACAAAAGAATATTGTAGTAGTGCATGTAACAATAAAGATTGATTTTGAATTGAAGGAATGTTAGTGACTCAAAAATCCGGCAGCATCTCCCCTTATTTTCGCAACTCAAAGTGTTGAATTTTCATTCAACACGACGGTTTACAAATATTAGGGAAGATCTTATAGAAATGAACTCGACTCGACTCTTTTATCTTATCGAAGATAAAATGTCAAAATTCAAAATTTGAGGGACACTAAATTAGACATTAGATTTGAATTGTTATTGTTAATCTACAAAAAGTATTGTAGAAGAACATATAACAATTGACGATTAAATTTGAAGAAATTGAATGGATGCTTTTGAAAGCTTGAATTTCCGGCAGCACCTCCCCTTATTTTTGAAACTCGAGGTGTTGAATTTGCATTCAACTCAATAGTTTACAAATTTTAGGGAAGAACTAGGGAAAACCACTTGACTCTTTTCATTTCAAATGAATGATTTATAATGAAATATCAAAGATTGATTTAACCAAAAAAATTTGAAGAAATATTACATATATTAAACTACAATAATTGTTATAGAAAAATATATAGCAATGCAATTTAAACTTGATTGATTTTGAAAGGATATTTGAAAAGTTTGAAAATCCGGCGGCATCTCCCCATATTTTTGAGACTCGAAGTATTGAACGTGTGTTCAACATAACGGTTTACAAACTATAATAGGGAGATTCTAGAAGATCAACCCGACTCTTTCATTCCGACAAGTGATTCAGAATGAAATGTTAAAGACTGAAACAACAGGAGAAATTGAAAGTACATTGGCTATATACAACTACAACTATTATTGTAGAAATATATAGCTGCAATGATTATTATAACTTAAAATGGATGTTGAAAAATTTGAAATTTCGGCAGCATCTTCCCTTATTTTTGAAACTTGAAGTGTTGAACGTGTGTTCAACATAACGGTTTACAAAAAATTTTAAATAGGGAGACACTAAAAGGCTAACCCGACTCTTTCATTCCGACGAATGATTCGGGGTTGAAATGTCGATGGTTAGATTAACCAGAAGATTTTAAACTTTGAATTAAGTTTGAAGGAGAAATCTATATCCTATCACACATATTGAATTATAAGAATTGTAATCCTATATGTAATGGTAAGATATAAGAATCAATTAAGATTTAAAAAAGATAAAATTTGCTAGATAGTTGAAACTATGATTTTGAAGTTGAAGAATTTTATGTAAATTGTGAAACTTAGCACGCTATGATTTATTCGCATGCAAGTTTGCAACATATGCAAAAAGATTTTGACAAGCTTAGCTTGACTCTTTTGCTCTACCAATCAACTTGGAGGCAAAATGTCAAAGCCCAGCTTGGAGGGAGGTAGTTTTGACTACCTTTCTTCCGTTGGTCCCTCTACCCATTTCTCCCTTGGGTGAGTGTGGCCAACTCTATATCCTACACTCACCTCTCTTATCACATGTCTTAATTGAGTTGACCACACTCACCCAAGGGAGAAATAGGTAGAGGGAACAACGGAAGAAAGGTAGTCAAAACTACCAATGCAATAAAATTTGTATCGCTATTAAAGATAGAGAGAGAGATTTTCCCCAGCGGAGTCGCTATTTTTTATTTGATTGAAAAAGATTGTTTTGAAAGTGTTTAATTTTCTTTGGGAAATGCTTAATTTTTGAAATTTAAATTTTATAATCGAACACTTATTATGAATGATATATCACCTCGAAAGGTAAACATATCGTTCTCTAACAGGTTCAGATTATAAATCTTGATTTATCCTGATTATCGTAGTCAAACTCAAGGAGAAACAACATATGATCATGAAGAATCAAAATAGTGTTTAATCCAATATTTAACTACAATAATCTAGTAAAGAGATCATTAATTTCATAGTCAAAGTTACAATAATAGTACGATATATCTTTCTAAAGAAAGATGATATCCTCTGTTATCGATCATTTAAAAATGATGATAATGATCGTTGACTTTTGAATTTCCCAAAGATAATTAATTGAAATTTTGAAAACTTGATTTTGAAAATCTGGTCTGGGTTTCTAAATCTCCTATGAGCACAAGCCCTCGTAGTTAATTACATCGTAGGAAACCAGAAAATTTCTTACGAATACTCTCGATTAAAATAGCGATACGAATTTTATTTAAGAATTCAAAGTTTGATATCAAGGGAGGTAGGGACTGGAAATTTCAATCGGGACTGGTTCAAGGTTGAACAGTTCTTTCTAGAGTCAAAGGAAGAAGGGTAAGGAGTGTTTTGAGATTCTGAAATAATTCAGAAAAAACTCCAACCTATCCTAAGTGTTGGGTTTGAATTTGATTGAAAGAGATTTAATATTTGAGTGATCAATTTTATTAGAAAGTTGGAATTAAGTTCCCAAAAGTTGAGGTCTTAAGATTGAACATCTGCCTCGAAACCTAAGTCTAAAATTGGGTACTAAAAATCAGTGACCCGAATCCTAGCTAATGCAATACAATCCTGAACTTACCCCGTCCTAGATTGGGGAGCCATCTAAGCCACCTAAATGCTTCAAAACCATGAGTTAAAGTCTTTATGAAAGAGTAGTTAAGGATGTTATTTAAGATTAGTTTAAGGAGAGCGGGGCTGACATCTAGAGCAGATTCCAAATTAGCCCCTTAACACATGTTGGGTTAAATGCTTAAGCTAAAAAAAATGCAATTAAGATTTAGACTCGATTTTTAATTTATTACTAATGAAATGCATGCTAGTTGACTCGATTAAATGCTTAAATTAAAATGAAGCAGTTTTAAAATAAGGCTTAAAAATAAGTTTTATCCTAGAGATTGCACAACATCCCCTTGGACAGAACTGCACCCTAATAGGTCAGGTAATCTGCAAAAACTCACAGGCGGGGATATGCCTAACAAGGTAGAGAAAAGTTAATATGAATGCATGAAAAACTCCCGGCGAGTCCGGGCTTACTTCTTAAAAGCGTTAGAGTTACTATCTGTGCTTAAAATTTTTAAATTTTGTTTAAGTAGAAATAGTTTATGATCGTACCCTCACGAGCCTCCGATTGAATTCTAGGCTAAACCAAATATGACATGCAAGATCGCTAAATAAACTACTAAAAACATGCGGGTCCTTAATCGCAATCACCATCAAACAATCAACATTTAACTAAATTAATTAAATTAAAACTCAAATTGAAAGTTCATAGGCAAGTGCCTTTTAATTATACAACCCAGGGTCTGCAGGAAAAGTAAAGTGGCCGGGCACTACTAACAACAACCCTGATTTCTAATCCTAAGAATCAAGTGACTTTGAGAATGGGTCTTCTCGTTCTTCACTTCTTCATCTTCTTGTAACTCCTTGGATCGTTGGGTCTGGATATCCAAATGAAAAGAAACTCTCCCTTGAAAGGGGGTTATCTTTTCTCTTTGGATATTTAAAATCATCAAAATTTGGATCTCCAAATGAAAAGGGACTCTCCCCTAAGGGATGTCTCTTCCTCTTTAGATTCCAAATTGGATGCTTAAACATCCCATTTTCAAATCACTTTAAATAATTTACAACTCAATTTACATTCAAATTACATCAATTAAAATTAAAAATCTAAACTCAATCCTGCAGGGTTATCCTAATAATCGACAATTATAGAAACATCCCAAGCAGTTAATATATTTGAAATTTAAAAATGCTCAATCACAGCCACACTTGGCCATGCTCTTTTAATTTTAAAGGGGGACTTAAGCATTCTGGAGCGCCTACAGAAAACAGTGTTAATTTAAAGCTTAATTATTTGATTGCCCCCTTTAATTTATGCCCTGTATGAGCATGGCCACCTGCATAAGATTGAATTAATATAAATCGATCCTAGCCTAGGGGTAGATCTAATATACAATCAATCACATCACAGAGTGTAGTAAATAAATAAACAATCACAATAATTCTATTACTAGCAAATAACATGTAGTAAAAGCTCGAAAACCCGACACACAGCAGAAAAGTAAACACCGGCCTAGCCTAAGACTTGAGTTGGTTGTCCTAGTAAACCATCTAAAGTGTGTGTAAAGGTTGTGTTGATTTGATATGTCCTAAGTGGGACCATTGGTTAAAGTTGTTAAAGATTCTGGTTGGTTGAAAAAGGTTTAAGGGAGATTTTGATTGAAGTTTACATCTTAATGGTTTAAAGTTGATTTTAGAACTTGATTATGATTGTTCATTGGATGCCACCTTTATTTCACACCGAGGTCGTGAAATTTATTTTACCTTCGTTGGGGCTAGTTTAATAGCCTCGTAGGCCTGGGTTACCTAGTGGTACCTGATATGATTAAATAATTTAACTTTGATTAAGGTTGGAAGTTAATTAAAATTTAATTAGAGTTGATTGGTTGCTGGTTTTAAAGTTGATTTGATATTTTCTGGAATTTTTAATGATTTATTGAATTTTGGTATTTTCTAGATTATTTTATTCATTTAATTCAAGGGTCACGATTTGACTTTTTGATTTAAAGCATTTTCTGGAATGTTAATATTTTATTAAAATACTAGACCTTAATTTGATCAGTTAGACAGTAAGTATGCTAAAATTGGATTTTTTTATATTTTATTATCAAGGTTTGAAGTTTTGATTTGATTTTGAACTAAGTTTAACCAAAAGTTGACTTTTTCAAAATTGATTGATTTCTGGAAACTTAACATTTTTAATAAATATTAGACCTTAAGATGAGTTGTATGCCTTTGAGTTTGCTCAATTTAGAGTTCATTTGAATTAGTTATAAATTTTTAAAGTTTTGAATATTTATTGAAATTTTAAAAATTATTTAATTAAAGGCCTTTTTATGATTTGAATCCAAATGACCTCCAAACTCCTTGAAATTAACTCTAAAGGTCAGGAATAACCTAAGGAGTGATCTCCAAGTGTTTGGAAAATTTCTGAAATTTTAAATTATTTTTAATTAATTAAATTAATTAAATATTAAATTTCAATTAAACTTAAATTAAACTTAATTTTGAAGTCCAATCAAGGGACTTTTATTTTTCATTGATTATGGGTTTAATTATTGTCAGTTTCAGGTATTATATGTAATTTTTAGGTTTAAATTTGATTTATTATAATTTTTGGAATTTTAAATAGCCTAATTAAGGTTCAAATTTGATTAAGTTAATTAAGGGATTTAATGATTTCAAAATTCAGTGAGATATATTCCTAAAGCTGAGAGTATCACTAAGTTCAAGTGTTCAAAGTTTCAAGTCAATTGGAATTATATTCTAATTATTATAATTAATCTAAGTTCTCTAAACAAAGTCCTTAATTATTGTCCTTAATGATGCCATTAAGTTTAATGGGTTTGAATCAATGTTCCTAACCCTTAAACAAACATATAGAAATATACACACAAGCATCATAATCCATTCCTAGATCTAAGTGAGCCCTAAGTGTGTGTGAGCACCTACACATACAAAAGTTAATTTCAAATTAAAGTGCTTAATTTTCTAAAAATTTTGATATATTATACTTATTTTTGTGATTTAAAATGAATTTCTTATAAATTTTTGAAGTTTAAATCAATTAAAAGGAATTTTAATTAATTTTAAAATAATTAAAGGTTAAAATAATTTTAAAATCAGTTAACTTAAATCTTAAGAATTTTCTGAAATTTTAAAATTATATAACTATACATATGTATATATGTATTGTTTATTCAAAAATACTCAAACTATTAATTATTAATTAAGTATTAATTACTAATTAAATATTTAATTAGTTCAAATACAAGATATAGTTTAAAATAGTTTAATTTTAAAATTAGAATATTTTAAAATAATTAATTAATTATTGAATATTGATTAAATAAATTAATGAATATTAATTAATTATCTAATTATTATAATGTTATAAATCATTTAAATAATATTAGACAATTTAATTAAATTCTATTTAAATGTTTAAATATTTTTTAGATTAATATTAAATTTAAAATTAATTAGATATTAATGAATTATTTAAATGCTTAATTAAAGTATTAAATGATATTTGAATATTTTCAATTATTTTAAAATTATAAAATATCTTAAATTATATTAATAAAAAAATTCCTAATCAAAATTAATATTAATTAAAATATTAAATCATTTAATATTGATTAAAGTAATAACTTATTTAATATTAATTAAAATATTAAAATTAGATATTAATTAAAGTTTTAACATTATTTAGTATTAATTAAGATTTTAAAATATTTAATATGAACTAAAATATTAAATAATTCAATTATTAATTAAAGTTATAAATTATTTAATATTAATTAATATTATAAATTATTTAATGTTAATTAAAATATTAAATAATTTAATATTAATTAAAATTTTAAAATAATTTAATATCAATTAAAAGTATAAGATACTCTATATTAATTAAAATATTAAGTAATTTTAATATTAATTTTAAAATCATTTAATATTAATTAATATAAGGTATTTAATATTACTTAAAATATTAAATAATTTAATTATAAATTAAAGTTATAATATCATTTAATATTAATACTTAATGATTAATATTTGATAATTTATATTTAATAATTAATTTTTGAACAAAATATTTAATATTCAAATGCTAATTATTAGTTTTTTATAATAATTAATATTTAATATTATTATAATTTTAAAATATAATTATAAAATTAAATTAAAAATAATTTCAAATTAAGATATTTAATTTTTGAAATATATTAATATATAATATATATTATTATTTAAAATTAATATTTAATATTTATTTTAAAAGAAAATTAGAATTTAAAACGATTTTAAAAAAAATTTAAAATCATTTTAAATGAAAGTGGCAGCGGGAATGCCACGTGGCAGCCAGGGATTCGCCAGAACAAAATCGCGCGGCGGCGGGATGATTAGGCTGACGTGGACGGCGGCGCGACGGCGATCAAACACGCGTCAACCACTGGATCCCTCACACGGTTTCTCTAAACCACGTAGGCAACGATCCTGACTGTCGATTCTGCACAGTGGCGAATCAACGGTTCTGGTTCGGTTAAACGCGCCTCGGTTCGATTACCCAATGATACACTGTCCGAAAGACCGCAGGATGCCAAGATCGCGACCATTGATCGAAAAATCAACGGCCCAGATCTCGCCCAGTTCAGCTGGAACGAACCAAGCCCTAGACTTCATTTTTTGAAGTTTTCTCTCGATCCGATTAGCTATTTACGATAAAATTTTAAACCTAGATAGCCTAGGTGAAGAGAAATCATGTGGACATATTTTTTTACTAAATAAATGCTTAATGAAAAGCTAATTTAAGATAAGTGCAATAACTAGGGTTATAGTTTTTGAGGGATTTTACCGATGGATTTGGGATTTTTTGGATTCTCTGAACTTGTAGACTGTCCTCGCAAATTTTTGTAGAAGACTCCTCGTCTTGATGACGTCTGGATTGATCCCTACAATCCTTTGAATGGAAAATAGCTCGGTTTGCCGTGAAGCCTGCCACCGGCGAGGTCTGACCAGTGGATCTTGGTCGGGAAAGCTTGAAGAACGCTTGGGAAGCTCAGAGAAGCTAATGGCTAGGCTTGGGGAGGCTGGAATGGAGAGAGAGTATAGGGTGTTCAATGAGAGCTCTAATGAGGGTTTTCCCCCTATTCAAACTGCTCCAGATTGAATGGAAGGCTGGGATTAGTTTGGATGGACTCCAGATGAATGCCAAGTGTCCCTAGGATAGTTGGGAGCAGGAGGTATCAAGGATAAGAGGACAATCCCACGTGGAAAGTTTGTTTTGTCCTCTAGCCCATGTGGATTTGATCAAGGGCCATTTGATTTTGATTAGAGGGCTAGGATAGGTTCTAGGAATGTTGTAGAGTTAGGCCAAACAGCTGGAGGGGTTTGAATTAAAGGGGATTAGTCTTAAGAGGAGTTTTGACTAGGTTTGACCCCTTTAAACCCTTGGTTTGACCATTTGACTGGTCCCCCTGCCACATGGCAGCTTAGGTGGCATGAGAGGAATGCTTGGGAGCTGGAGTGATGGGTTGGAGGGGTTTAAATGAAATGGATTGAGTGTCTTGACCATTTTAAACCCTTTTAAAGTTTTATTTGACTGTTTGACTAGTCAAACAGTCAACCATGGTTGATGTGGAGTCCAAATGATGGTTGGATATTGGTTGAGAGAATTCAAAGGGGTTTTGGGTAGATAGAATTGGATTTGAATGGGAATAAGATGGTTTGAGGATGTTTGACCAAACCCTAATGGATTGACTTGGTCAAATCAACCATGATTTGACTCAAGACATGTTTTAAATGTGTTTGAATCATATATTAGAATCAAATTCAAGGCTCAAGGAGATGGGTTTGGTGACATGAGTTGATTTGACCCAAATGGGTCAAATTGAGCTAGACTTGGATCTTAGTTGACTTGGTCAACAGTTGACTGGGTCAAAGGTCCAATCAAGTTTGAATCATTAAGAGAAGTAGTCAGAGAAGTTTGAGTGGGTTTAAAATTGATTTGAAACTTGATTCAAAGTAGGAAAGCTTAAGGATTAAAGTGGTCAACCTAGGTTGACTTGGTCAACCAGGTTGACTTAAGGCCAAGAGTTGAGCTCAACAGGTTTGAAGTGATGAATGGGGTCGTGGTTTCAAGGTTTGGAATGGTCATCTAGATCAAATGACCTATTTGGGCCCTTAATGGGCCTTTAAGTCAGCCCTAGTTGACTTCGTCAACCAGGTGGGTCCAGGGTCTAGAAATGGGCTTAACAGATTTGAAATGACATTTGGAGACCAATGAAGGTGGTCCCAATGTCTAAGGAAGTCATTTGGTCAAAATGACCTATTTTGACCCTTAAGGGGCCTGTTTGGTCAACCTAGTTGACTTGGTCAACCAGATTGACCCAGGGGCTGGTTTTAGGTTCAATAGATTGGGTTTGATATTTGAAACTTGCTAGAAGTGATTGCATTTGATTTGGAGCTCATTTGGTTCAAATGACCATTTATACCCCATAGGGGTATTTTGGTCATTTTGACCCCTGGTCAACTAGGGGTCAAATTGAGTCCAACAAAATATATTTTATTGCTCAATGGGTCATAATCAAGGGTTTGGAAGTGATTTGGAGCTTTGTAGAAAGCTCCAGGATCAAAATCCACTGGGTGGCAGGTCCAGTGGCATAGACTGTAAACATTTTAAGGTTTTACAGCCTTTGGATTTCAATTCAGTTTCTGGGATTAGAGACCTCAGAATGAGCTCAAATTTGGTGGGTTGCCTCTAGAGACATGTCACATCAGTGTGGAATTGATAGAACTTGAATCAGAGGTCATTTGATAGGGTTTTAAAATGTTTAAAGATTCATTGGAAAAGGCTTTTAGGACTTAGACCTTTGGCCTTGGATTCGAATCTGGAAATCTGGTTTTGAATTGGATTTTGAGCTTGAATGATAGGGTTTGAATTAAGTCTAGATTGAATTGAAGCTAGGATTGATCTAGAGGAATCCTAGGGTTTAGAGTAGGCCCTGGGGTCCAGATCAGCTTAAAGGAATCCTAGGGTCTAGAATAGATCCTAGGGACTCGAGTCTGGGAAGATCCTAGAATCTAGAAGTCCTAAGATCTGGGGTCTAGAATAACCCTAAGATCTTGAAATCCTATTATCTAAAGGAATCCTAGGATCTAGAGGCATCTTAGGGTCTAGAGTAGATCCTAAAGTCTGAATTCTAGATAGATCCTAGGGTCTAGATAATTCCTAAGATCTAAAGGGATTTGAAAGAATCCTAGGGTCTAGAATAGATCTTAGGGTCTAAGAAGATCATATGATCTAGAGTCTAGTAAAATCCTAGGATCTAGAGTAGATCCTAGGGTCTGGATAGATCTAAGGTCTAGGAAAATCCTATGACCTAAATTGATCTAAAGTCAGGGTAGATCCTAGGGTTAGAAATCTAGGGAAATCCTAGGGTCCAGAGTAGATCCTAGGGACTGAAGTCTAGGAAGTTCCTAGAGTCTAGGAAGCTCCTAGAGTCTAGGAAACCCTGAGGTCTAGGATCTAGAAGGTTCTTAGGATCTAGAATAGATCCTAAAGTCTGGATTCTGGGAAGATCCTAGGGTCTAGATAGATCTGAGGTCTAGGAGAATCCTAAGACCTAGACTGATCTAGAGTCTGGGTAGATCCTAGGGTTAGAAATCAAGGAGAATCCTAAAGTTTAGAAATCCTAGGATCTAAGGTCTAGGATGATCTAGAAATTGAATAGATCTGGATTGGCTTAATGTTGCGTTTGATTTGCAGCTTAAATGGGTTTGAAATTAAAATGGATTTGAAATCTGAATTGACTGAAAGTATGGATTGATCTAAGATCAAATTGATCCTAGGGTCAAAATTAAATCCTAAGGATTGGAAAGATCCTAAGATTTGAATTGGTCCTACTGACCTCATACAAAATGGGGTCAACAATGGGGTCCTTCCCCCATTTTATCTTTATATGGTTTTAAGTACTATGTGGTATTTGTTGATGATTTCTCTCATTTTTTATGAGTTTATCTTTTAAAAGCTAAATCTGATGTTGCTCCTATTTTTTTATCAATGTGGCATCCATCATCAGATTACTTACCCATATACTCCCAAACAAAATGATGTTTCAGAGCGCAAACACCGTCACATACTTGAAATAACCCGTACCCTACTTCTTGAAGCAAAGCTGGCTCATCATTTTTGGGTACATACTGTTCTCACAGCAGTCTATTTGATAAATAGACTTCCACCTCTATCCAAAACATTCTCCTCTCCATTTAAACAACTTTATCAAAAAGATCTTGATTATTCTTTTCTCAAGAACTTTGGATGTCTTTGCTATCCCTTCCTTCCTCCCATTTCTCTAAGCAAATTTCATTCTAAATCTTTACCATGTGTTCTCATTTGGTATGCATCTAACAAAAAAGGATACCAATGTTTTATATTGATTAAGGAAAAATCTTCACCTCTCATCATGTGAAATTTCTTGAAGATGTTTTCCCTTTTTCACAAAAGTCTTCCCTACCTCCTCCATCATCCCAACGACCAACTCTTTCTTTCTACACTCCACAATCACTACTTATTCCAATATTTACTCATCAATTGTCTTCCTTTATGACTTCATTGCCTGTTCCAACTATTCCCTTACCTCCTCCACCCAATAATGCCAACATCCCTGCCACGCCTACTTCTCCTTCAGCTACTTCACATACTTATGTTTAACCTTTAGTTCCACCAACTATATCAGCTCCACCTCAACCTCAATCCATTCACCCAATGGTTACTAGGCTTCAGACTGGCACACTTAAACCCAAACATATTATCAGTTTGAACTCTTCTATTATTCCTTCAGATCTGACATGTTATACCAAAGTAGTCAAACACTTCATGTGGTGTCAAGCAATGTCCAGTGAGTTTACTGCCCTTCAATAGCAAGGCACTTGGAAATTGATTTCATCATGCCCAAACCAAAATGTTTTGGGATGCAAATGGATTTTTTAAACTAAACTCAATTCAGATGGTTCTACTATAAGATATAAGTCTTGCTTAGTCACACAAGGTTGCAATCAATAATATGGGTTGGATTACCTTCAAGCTTTTAGTCCGGTCGCTAAACTTACAATTATACGCATTATACTTATCATTGCTAGTACTTTTAAATGGAAGGTTCTTCAACATGATGTATCGAATACTTTCTTTCATGGCAGTCTTAAAGATATAGTCTACATGTCTCAACTTACTAGATTCAAAGATTCCTTACACCCTGACTATGTCTACTTGTTACAAAAGTCAATTTATAGTTTAAGACAAACACTAAGACAATGGTTTGAGATGTTTCACACATATCTATTTCACTGTGGGTTCATTCACAATACAGCCGACCTGTCTTTTCTGATTTATAACAAGAATCAATAGCTCTCCACATCCTAGTTTATGTTCATAGCATTCTACTCACCTGCAATGATGAACAAATAATCCAGCATCTTCTCTCGACTCTCCATCACATATTTCATATGAAAAACCTTGGCATCATTTCTAATTTTCTTAGGATGCAAGTGTTACATACTCCAACCATTTTCATCTCTCACAATCCAAATATGTAGAAGATTTACTTCAAAAGGCTTGCATGGCTGATTATAAACCAATATCTACCCCTATTACTTCAAAATCAGCATCTAATGCATCTCAACTTCTCTTACCAGCTCAAGCCGATTTATTCAAGCATAATGTTGGCTCTCTTCAATATTTAACACTCACACGACTGGACATTGCTTACACAATTAACAATTTATGTCAACATATGCATCAACCTCAGGAAGATGGTTTCAAGCATCTTAAGAGGCTTCTTCGTTATATCAAAGGCACACTTTCCTTTGGTTTACCAATTACTACAGCTGATCTTTGTTTATATGCATAGTCAGATTTTGATTGGGTTGGCGATCCCATTGATCGAAAATCTACGACTAGTTATGGTGCTTTCTTAGGAAGAACCCTTATTTCTTGGCAAGTTAAGAAACAGAAAACCGTTGCAAGATCCTCCACAAAACTGAATATCGAGCTCTTGCAACAGCTGCTACTGATATTATTTGGCTTAGATGACTATTAAAAGAATTTCAAATCTATTCTTCGCCTCCTACAACCTTCTTTTGTGACAATATTTCTTCAGTTGCTCTCGCCAACAATCTCATTTTCCATGCAAGGACCAAATATATTGAAATATATTTTCATTTTGTTCGTGAATGCATCATGAATAATTTATTGCAAGTCTCTCATGTTCACACTACAGATCAATTAGCTAATTTATTTACCAAAGCATTGTCTATTCAATGTTTTCAAGATCTCTGCAGCAAGCTCACCATTTTGGAGCCAAATGCTAGCTTGAGGGGATGTGATAAGCAAGCCAACATATCAACTTACACTTATGCTCCCACTACACCTGTACAACAGAACACTTTCTCTAATTTTTTATCTTGACCATCCATCTCAAACCAACCTAATCAATACTGTATAAGTCTCTTTCTATACTTTATTATATACCTGTGTAAAGCTACAGTATATGCAATGGATGGAATGAGAAAACAGTTTTCTACATCAACTCTTCTCCTCTCTATTTTCCTGCTTGCGTTTGTCTTGCTTGTTTCTGGTGTGCAGCATTGAAGATGAAGTGAGAGAAGCAATTCTACATAAAGAAGCTTGCAAGTCAACAGATATAAGTTGAGCTTAAGGATTTATTTCTTTAGCTTAGAAAAACTAAACAAAAAATACATTATATTTTCAGTCAGCTTTTTATGTTGAATTTTTTGTGATGAAAAATATAACAAGTTATATTAAAAGTTTACCTAATATGTTTATTTTGAAAAAGTCAATAGAAAATTAAGTATGCTAGTTGAAATATGTGTATCATTAGAAATATAAATTATTAATTTATGTGTAATGCTAATATGTTTATTCATGTAATTAAAAAAAATGTACAGAAAGAAAACACTAATGAAATATATCGTTATAGTATAAATTATAATTTTTATGTCGATTACCTTACATATTCTTCTTTTTTAAAAAATATTAATTAGTTAAATTTGTTTTTTTGATGAAGTGCTTATTTTAAAAATATAATATTACAATTAAATTTTTTAATAATATAAATTATAATTTTTATGTTTTATGAACTTGTACATTAAATTTTATGAGTTTGAGAGGACATTTAAAATTTTTGAGTTTGACAGTACTTTCACTTTCAGAGTGTTTTTAAATAACCTCTTCCAAAGTAGTATTGTGAATGATTTGCTTAGTGACACTCGTGAATGAACTTATTTTTTTAATGAACACACAAAGATCAGATTTCGTACAAGTCACGATGGTCATCTAAATAATACAGAAGATTTCACCCCTTCATACATCGGTGGAAGGAACCGTCCCCTTGAAATAAATGAGAATCTTACACTAGAACAATTAATGCTACAGGAAAATCGATCATGACCAACGGTTTGGAAAATTTTTGGTGGTATATGAACCGTCGGAATAAACCGCATAGGAAATAAAAATAGGCGACCAATTTTTGGCGGTAAAATTTTCAACAGTTTTTCGATGACTCAAATAGCTGGAAATTGATGATCCCAAAATCGCAGGCAAACCGGCAGAAAATTTTGGCACCAAAATTGCTGGTGACCTCTGGTTTATTTTCGGCGATAAGCACCGTAGGTAAGAATGTTGGCCAAACCATCAGTTAGATGTCGGTTATTACCGGCGGTAAAAAAAGCTGGTAGCTATTTCATGCCATCCGATATCAAAGTTTTTGGGGGCTAAACTGTCAGTTTGCCGCCAAAAACCTATAGCATTTAAAAAAAAATTGATAGCCCCCCTATTTACACAAATTTTCATAATAACCTGGACATAGTTCATATCATATATAAACCACTTTTGATGTTCCAAAATTAACAGAATAGTTCATATGAAATAACAATACACAATGAACAATCATCAAATATATT
Organism: Dendrobium chrysotoxum; assembly: GCA_019925795.1. NCBI lineage: Eukaryota > Viridiplantae > Streptophyta > Magnoliopsida > Asparagales > Orchidaceae > Dendrobium > Dendrobium chrysotoxum. The sequence continues at coordinate 42,701,861 of CM034297.1, forward strand.
TACATAATCCATAATAACCAGAAATAATTTTTTAAACAAATAACAATGCATATGTTTTATAATTAATAAAATATATGAAATCCACAGTGAGATATTCCAAATACACCAAACAATTCTTCAAACAAATAACAACAAATAATAACAACACTAATCATTATTCGTGTCCTCGCTTCCCTGTGATTTAGTTGTACACTCTTGCACTTTTTTCTTTTGATTTTCAGCTCGATATGATCGCATCTCCGCCTACATGTTATTTTGAATCTTTCTCATCTCCTCTATCTCTCTTGTTAGGGTAGCAACCCTCTGGTTAATAGTTTTTTTAGCTCTACTAACATCATAAAATGCTGAAGTAGATATACTACCCTTATAAGCATATCCCTGCAAACCAAAACCATAAACCCTTCCCCTCTTCCTTCCTCCAATAACATTTAACCACGTGTGATACTCAGAATACAGGGTCGATCCCGAAGATGATCCCTCACTAGTAGACTGCTGACTTTCTTGAAGTCGTATAAAATCATCCTATGAGAATAAATTCATAAAATAAAATTTCTATTTATTTTTTATTATTACTCAAAAAATTATACTCACATGAGCTTTTCTCACCTTCTCATCAACGCATTGATGATCAGTTTTATGTTGGTGAGTCCTCATATACAGCTCTAGTGGTGTCAGCTCCTAACCAAGAAATTATTTATGTAAATAAAAAATATAGTGAAAATTATATATTTTAACTATATGAAGAGAGCTTCCTAAACCCTACAGTCAAATGCTCTATTTTTCTTATTATGCTCTCTCAATTTGGTGAACTCAAGGCTCGCCCAAGCTCTGCTCAAATCAACCCATACTCCCTCGCCAATCCATAATGGATGTTTCCCAGACTTTTTAATATCCGTGAACATGTCCCTAAGACGAGTTGATCCTCTCCTCTCAAAATTTGTTATAATCCTTATACCATGCTCAGGCAACCACCTAAAATTTTTTTTTAAAATAAAGGCATAATAAATAATATTAATATAAATGAAATCAAAAATTTTAAGTAATGCCAAATAAATATACTTGAAATTCTCTGAACCACAAATCCCTAACTTCCTTTAGGATATTCTTCAATGATAAGTAAGGAGCATCATATTTGCTCTATATGATGTCATGAATCTTGTGGGTAGGTTGCCTTGAGGGATTGAAGCTGCAGGTAAAAATTTTTGTCAATAATATATAATAGATCAAATTATAATAGCTTTATAAAATAAACTGAACTTTTGTATCACACTCAGGCTCAATGTATACATGCTTATATGCTGTTGTTGTAGGCTCACCAGTACCAACCTGTTGCAAATCTGGATTCAAGGATCATAATTTTGATGTTAACAAATATTTTTGTTTCCCTACAAATATTACTACTACACATCTGCTTATAGTTGCCCTTCTTACTAACTTTTTAGGTCCATAAGATCAAGTGTAATTCAAGCCAGCTCAAGATTGGGTAAACTAGGACTGAGTTAGTCTGTAAGTTTAAATTCCAATAGTTTTTACTTTTTCTTGAGTCAAATGTAATAAAGTGGATCCTGATGCTAAGTAACCTTGCACACAAACACTCAGGGTGAGAAATTTAGTGAGTTAGAGTTTATTTTCTGATTTTGACCATATCATACAAGACGATCCTCCCATCATCCTAGATGATATTCTTAAACCAAAAATACTCAGCCGCCAAATATATTTAGGCATATTTTTTGAAATTGATTTTATGTCTAAATGTATAGGATGATCCCACATCATCCTGGATGATTAGTACCAATCATGCCTAAATTAGTCAGAAGATTAAGGAGAGTAATTAAGGTTAGATTGATTGATCATATCGTCCAAGACGATCACAGTATCATCCAGGACGATCAATAAGAAAAACCTTAACTTTCTCCTAGACGCCCCGAACTATCTGCTGGATGATATGTTCCTTTTTATACTAATCGTACAGAATGATATAAATATCGTCATGGATGATCAGTTATATTTCAAGTTATCCTGACTCATCTGCTAGACGTCCTGAGCTATCTACTGGAGATAATATCATATTTTGAACTAATCGTACAAGACGATCGCAATATTGTCTTGGACGATCAGTTATATTTCTGTATATCATCCCTATTTATCTCGTAGATGACCTGAACTACATTCTGGATGATTTAGTCAGTTTTGTATTAATCATACAGGATAATACGGTGATTGTCCTGGATGATTAGTTGTGTAAAATTGAAAAACTATGATTTTTGAAGCCTGTTATTTAAGCAACTTATTTTTACTTCTAAAATAGATCTTTTGATATTTTCCACTCCAAGAGAGCTTAGAGGAGGAGGAGAGTTTGGGAGAGAGAGAGAGAGAAGATCTTATGAGGGTGAGTTTGTGAGGGGATTCACAAAGGTTGCTCGAAGCAAGAATTTGATCATCATCTTCCTTCTTCGTCCTTGGTTCCATGGTGGCTCTAGGGAGATGATTATCAGCATCAAATTTGGGTTATATGCCTACTTCAGAAGGAAGCAAAAGGAGTTGGGATTCTTTTCCTGCTTCATGAGGAAGAAAAAGGATTTTGGATTCTCTGCCTGCTTCAGGAGGAAGTAAAAGGAGTTAAGGTTGTCTGCCTCATTGGTGAAAAGATTTTGTAAGGGCTTCTCCGCCTTACTGTGGGAGCAAAAGGAGAGTCACTATAGTGTTTAGTGCAATACCTAGAGGGGAGGCTCTAGGGAGTGGACGTAGGTCAAGTTGACCGAACCACTATAAATTTGGTGTACTCTTTTCATTTATTTTTTGTACTTTAATTTCCGTATATTTCTATGATCTAATCTATGATTAAAAATATCTGATTTTGGGTATTTGCTTTTGCTTATATTGTTTGTATTTTAAAACATTTAAAAAGACAAAAATATTTTTTATTTTGTGTAAGAATTTTTAAAATACCAATTCACCCCCCCTCTTGGTTAGCTTTGGGACTAGTTCATAAGGGCTTAACAACCCTAACGAACTATTAAGTGGTATCAGAGCAGGATTCATAAAATCAAATTTTGAAAAACTTTTAAATTTTGATCCATGGCTAACTTTGGTAATCATAACACCGTGAAAGGATATTCTATTACTCGATCACCTTTATTTGATAATATTCCTTTTATTTTTTGGAAAACTCGCATTTCCACCTTTTTGTTATCGATCGATTATCCTATGTGAATGCTTGTTAAAGAAGGTTATACTGCACTTTATAGACTTGTTAATGGTGTTAAAACTAAAATCCCTTTTGCTGAATGGACAATTGATGATAGGGATCTTGCACAATTGAATGCTAAGTGTCTAAATTATTTTTTCTATGCGCTAAAATCTGAAGATTATATGCGTATTTCAATTTGTGCAACTGGGAAGGAAATTTGGAATAGATTATGTATTACTTATGAAGGAATAAATGAGGTTAAATAATCTAGAATGAATATTCTTTTGCATGATTATGAACTCTTTTGCATGAAACCAAATGAAACAATTTCTTAGATGTACACTAGATTTACATAGATTGTTACCTCGTTACATGCCTTAGGAAGAGAACTCACTAATTATGAAAAATTGAACAAGATTTTGCAATGTTTGCCTTCTTCTTTTGATGCTAAAATTACTACCATTATTGAATCTAAGGATCTGAATAATTATTTAATTGATAAGTACTTATATAGATCACTAATTGCCTATGAGCAAGGAGTGAACCAAAGACAGCATGATGTAGGTGAGCAAAAGATGGAGAAAGCCATAGCCTCGAAGGCTAATGATACTGACTCTAGCTCTTCAGGTTCTGATGATGATAATATGGACGTAATCACAAGGCAATTTAAGAGCTTCTTGAGGAAGAAATAAAAGCATCATTAGAAGTGGAATAAAGGTAAGAATAATAAGCATTTTAAAGTTTCTTCTAAAGTTATCTATTTTGAATGCAGGAAGCCAGGGCATGTAAAGTCTGAATGCCCAACATTGAAGGCTTATCCAAGAAAGGAGAAGGGTGAGAAAAAGCTTAAGTTCAAGAAGGACAAGAAGAAGATCCAAAAGGACTTTTAGGCTAACTCAGTATCTCACTTCTCTGAAACTAAAGCTGAAGAGGAGGTAACCAACTTGTGTTTAATGGCAGATCATCTTGATCACTCTGATCAAGAAGAGGTATGTGAGCTTACTTATGATCAGTTACTTGAAGTGTCTGAAAGAATTCATTCTTCATATAGGAATCTCAAGAAAGCTCATGCAAGCTTGAAAATTGAATTTTTAAATCTGCAAAAAGAGCATGAAATTTTAATGAAAGATCATTTAACTCTTGATAGTAATCACATAGCCTTACTAGATAAATTTGACTCCTTAAACAAAAATCATCTTGATTTAACTGCTAAGCATGACTCCTTGAAAATATCGCCTGTTGATTTAGAAAAGGCTTCAAAGAATAAGGAAATATGGCATATGAATTGGATAGTAACGAGCATATTTTGAAACAACAAGTTGTAATCTTTGAAAAGGCAAATAAATTTCTAAGAGAAAAGATCATTGCATTGTAGAAAAATAAAACACCACCTTCACTTGTAGGATTTTGTAAGACATCATCAAAGCATGCATCATCCAAACTTATAAAGAGGCACTATTACCCACGCAGATTAGTTAACCCTTTTTCTAGTATTAGATGTTTTTCTTATGGCAAGCTAGGACATATCTCCCACACTTGCACCATTCACCATAGAAACACATTTTGTGTGGAGACCAAAATTATAAAATTCATAGTACAGCATGCATGCATCACATTATTCTTTTTATCACAAGGGATCCAAACCTATTTGAGTTCCTAAATCTGACATTTAATGATTTTATAGGTGTGCTCTCATAAAAGGCCTCATGAGAGCATGTGATATCTGGACAGTGGATGTTTTAGGCATATGACTGGAGATACAAATCAATTCATTTCATTGGAGACCAGGGAAGGAGGCAAGGTAACACTTAGAGACAACACCACCAGGAGAGTGGTGGGATCATGTATAATTGGTGATTCAAAAAATTTCATTATTGATAATATTTTACTTGTAGATGGATTGAAACATAATCTGCTCAGCATCAGCTAATTCTGTGATAAAGGCTTCAATATAAAATTTCTGTCAACTTGCTATCTTATAAGCTTAAATAATAAAATTATTTTACAGAAAAAAAGGATCAACAACGTCTACATGCTAGATCTAAATTGCTTTAAAGTTGATATTGCTATTTGGTTAAAATTAATTGCTGATGAATCATGGCTGTGGCATAGGAGATTATGTCATGTAAGCATGAAAAGCCTCAGGAAGATCACCCAAAAAGACTTAGTGAGAGGTGTCCCCAAGCCAGAGTTCACTAAGGACCACCTGTGTGATGCATATCAGTTAGAAAAGCAAGTCAAATCCTCCTTCCACTCAATCAAAGACATAAACACTAACAAACCCTTAGAAGTCCTACACATGAATCTCTTTGGACCTGTCAGCACTTCAAGTCTAGTAGGGAAAGTCTTTGGGTATGTGATTGTTGATGATTATTCAAGGTTCACCTGGGTTATATTCCTATCTCATAAAGTAATTCATTCGAGGAATTTAGATCTTTCTCCACTTGGATTCAGAGAAAATTAGATTGTGAAATTCTAACTATTCATATTGATCATGGTGGAGAGTTTAAAAATGAGAAATTTGAAACCTACTATAAGGAGCAAGGGATAGATCATAATTTTTTAGCTCTTAGGACCCCTCAGCAAAACGGGGTAGCTGAAAGGAAGAACAGGACCCTGGTAGAAGCCGCTATATCCATATTAGCTAAGTACTCACTTCCTAAATACTTTTAGGTAGAAGCGATAAATATATTCTATTATGTTATGAATAGGGTAAATCTTAGATCTAAGCTGAACAAAATACCCTATGAAATTCTTAAGGGTAAGACACCCAACCTCTCTCACCTCTGTGTTTTTGGATGTAAAGTATTCATTTTGAATAATGGGAAGTCTCAACTAGAAAAGTTTGACCCAAAATCTGATGAAGGAGTGTTCCTAGGTTACTCAAGTGGTAGGAAATCCTATAGAGTCTTCAATAAAAAAACCCTGATTATTGAGGAGACCACTTATGTTATGTTTGATGAGTCTGATAATTCTAGAGGGTCTAGAGTAGAAGAAGAGGAGGTTGTAGAAGTCACCCAAGGAGTAGAATCAGCCAATCTGGAGGAAAGGATAGAACCTGAAGTTTTACTGCCTAGAGAATGGAGATATTCTTTGAGTCATCCTAAAGAACTAATCTTAAGAGATCCTTTTGAAGGTGTTAGAACTAGGCATGGACATAGAAAAGAAGTTAACCACTCTGCCTTCATTTTAATGACTGAATCCACCAATATCAATTAAGCCCTTTCTGGTGAATTCTGGATCCTAGCCATGCAAGAGGAACTAAATCAATTTATTAGGAATGATGTTTGGAAGCTGGTAGAAAGACCTAAGAATAAGAGTGTAGTCGGAACCAAATGGGTCTTTAAAAATAAAATTAATGATTCTGGAGTGGTGGTTAAGAATAAGGCCAGATTAGTGGCTAAGAGGTATAACCGAATTGAAGGGATTGATTTTGAGTAAACCGTTACCCCTGTAGCCCGTTTGGAAGCCATTAGAGTGCTACTAACCTTTGCCTATTATAAGTGATTTAAACTTTTTTAAATGGATGTCAAGAGTGTCTTTTTAAATGGGATAATAAATGAAGATGTGTTTCTAGAGCAACTCCCTGGCTTTGAGAATTCCTAATTTCCAAATCATGTTCTCAAATTAAAAAAGCCCATGTATGGATTAAAATAGGCACCTAATGTATGATATGAGAGGCTTAGCACATTCCTACTAGAAGGAGAGTTTGTTAAGGGGAGCGTAGACACCACCTTTTTTTTGAGTAGAATAAGAAATAAATTACTCATTGTCTAGATCTATGTTGATGATATATTTTTTAGATCTTCTGATAAAAATTTATGTGATAATTTTTCTAAAATAATGAGTAAGAAATTTGGGATGAGTATAATGGGAGAATTATCCTACTTTCTGGGATTTAGCATAAGGAAAATGGATGAATGAACCTTTCTTAATCAATCAAAATACATTATGGACATCCTCAAGAAATATGAAATAGATAAAGCCAAGCCAATCAGCACTCAAATGAGTTCCAGTGTCTAGTTAGATAAGGATTCTAATAAAAAATCTATTGATCAGAAAAAGTGCAGAGGAATAATTGGATCACTTCTTTCCCTGACTGCTAGCAGACCTAATATTATGTTTAGTATTTATCTCTGTGCTAGAATTCAAGCTAATCCAAAGGAGTCCCACCTGACTGCTGTTAAGAGAATTCTTAGATATCTCTTAGGAACCCAAAACTTAGAAATCTGATATCCTAGGTACAACACCTCCGTTAAAATTATAGGATATTCTGATTCTATCTTTATACGATGTATGGTGGATAAAAAGAGCATCTCTGGAACATGTCAATTCATAAGATAATCTTTAGTCTCTTGGTCCAATAAAAAATAAAATTTAATTGCACTATCCACTATTGAAGTGAATACATTGCCTTAGGAAGTTATGTGGCCCAAGTCCTTTGGTTAAAGTAACAAATTTTAGATTTAGGACTACATCTAGGTACAATCTCTATCCTATGTGATAATACTAGTGCCATGTACATTTCAAAGAACCCAATCCAACACTCTAGGACCAAACACATCAACATCTGGCACCACTTCATTAGGGATCATGTTATTAAAAGTTTGATAGGGATATTAAGCCCTTATAAACTAGTCCCAAGGCTAACTAAGAAGGGGGTGAATTGGATATTTAAAAGCTTCCTTAAAAAAAAGAAAAATCTTTTTATATCTTACAGCGGAAATAAATTAAATCAATAATAAAAAGATCAATCATAGATTTCACCCAAACAATTAGTCGTAGTAAAATAAAGTGCAGAAAATAATCAAAAAGAACACACAAGATTTATAGTGGTTCGGTCCAACCTGACCTACATCCACTCCTCAGAGGCACCCTCCGAGTATTGCATTACACCTTTAGTGACTCTCCTTTAGCCCCCACAGCTAGGCGGATAAGCCCTTACAAAATCACGTTCACCTTCCCCGGTGTGGCGGAGTAGCTATTAACCTCATTTTTATATGAGGTCAGCAGGATCTTTTTAGTTCTTAAGATCAATCTTAACCCTACGATCAATCTGATCTTAGATCAATCCAGACTTTAATATCAATCCAGATCTCAACATAATTTTAGCTTCTGATTAATCTAGATCTTTGTTTAATCTAGATTCAATCTCCAGACTTATTTAGGACTTTAGGACCTATCCTAGACCTTAGGATTTTTAGATCCTAAGATTCCTCCAGATCCATCTAGATCTTAGGATCTATCTTGACCCTAAGATCTTCTTAAAATCTAGACTTTAGGATCTACTCTAGATTCTAAGATTCTTCTAAATCCCAGACCTCAGGGTTTCTTAGACTCTAGAATCTCCTAAAATTCAAACTCTAAGATCTCCCTAGATTTCATTCCATAGGATCTATTCTAGACCCTAGGATTCCTTTAAATTCTTCCAGTTCTTAGGATCTACTATACACCCTAGGATTCCTCTAAATTAATCTAGATTTTAGTTCAATCTAGGCCAAATTCAAATCCAGACATTCAAATCCAAAATCTAGATCAAATCTAGATTTCCAGACTCAAATCCAAGGCCAAAGGTCTGAGTCCAGAAAGCCTTTTCTAGCAAATATTTGAACACTTCAAAACCCTATCAAATAACTTCTGATTCAGAGTCTGCCAGTTTCATACTGATATGACATGTCTCTAGAGGCAACCCTATAAATTTAAGCTCATTCTGAGGTCTCTAACCCCAGAAATTGAATTGATTTCCAAAGGCTGTAAAACCTTCAAATATTTATAGTCTATGCCACTAGATCTGCCACCCAATATATTCTGACCCTAGAGCCTTCTCCAAACCTTTAAATCACTTCCAAACCATTGATTATGACTCATTAAGTAATAAACTGCATTTTTTGGACTCACTTTGACCTCCAGTTGACAAGAAGTTAGAATGACCAAAATACCCATATGGGGTATAAATAGTCATTTTGGACTAAATGAGCTCCAAATCAAATACAACCACTTCCAGCAAATTTCAAATATTAAACCAAATTTGTTGGACCCAGGCCCAGACCCTGGGTTAACCTGGTTGACCAAGTCAACTCAGGTTGACCAGTTTAAATCCTTAACCCTATTTACACCTAATCAAGCTTCAGATCAGTTTCAAACTTATTCAATCTCCCTCAAGTACTTATCTTAGTGATTTGGGCCGGATTAGACCCTTTGACCCAGTCAAGAGTTGACCAAGTCAACTAAATCTATGATTGGTCAAAGTTGGCCTATATGACCTATTTCAATGCTTTTAATCAATTCAACTCATTTTAAATCTCAAACCAAATTCAAATCATAACCTTAATAGGCTTTAATGATTGGCCAACCTAATCCAAGTCTAGCTGACCATGTCAACACTTTGAGACTTGGTCACACTAGCTCAAGCCCTTTTAAAACATTTAAACTCCAATGTCAAGTCATCAACCTCCGTAAATCAATTTCACCAGCAAATCATGTTCTCCCCATGTCCACCTAGGCATAGGTTGACTGTTTGACCAGTCAAATAGTCAATAAATGCTTTAAATAGGTTCAAATGCTCAACTCTTCTATCTTAACTCAATTCATTCCATTTGAAACCCACTCCAGCCACTTAAACATTTATGGAAGCTTCTTAAGTTTAATCAAAAACTAATTTAAGTTTTAAATCCAGCCTTAAATATCCTTTAATCAAACCCATATGCATGAAAGGACAAAGGTTACTTTACACCTAATGTCCTTGTATTCTCTCATTCTCTCTGCTCCTAACTGCCTAAGGACACGTGGAGATCATCAGGGAAAGTTTCTAATTAAATCAAAGCCGTCCACATTGGGTGTGGACATTTGAATAGAGAAAAATCCCCATTTGGAGGAGGATGGAACCCTAACTGTTCTCTCTTTATTCTTTTCCTCTCTAGACTAGGGCTATTTTCATTTTAGCTCCTGTGGGTTCCCTCAAGCCTCCCCGATCAAAACCCGACCATCAGAAGCTTGTCGGCCATGATCCTACGGCCATTCAAACACTAAAGTCCGTCCAGCCCTTATACCCATCGATCTGAACCATTTCAGCTCTGGACTTATTCTAGAGGATTAATTTAGGATAATCAACAAGCTCAACAAGCCCTCAATCATCCAAAATGATCAATCCTATCAAGGTAACGAGCTAACCATAGATAAATCTATTTAAGTTTAAATAACTTTTAAGAAAGAACTTTTCAAACCGTAAAATCAAATTCCCATAGTTTATTTAATCATATATAAGCTCTGTTTAAATTTTCGATCGATTTGGTTCAACCGTTTCTAAAAACTAAGCTTTCTTCATCACATAGGGCTTAGATAACAGTTCGCATGAACTGTACTGATGGCGGCATCCTTTTGTTTCATTCAACTGTATATCTCTTCTGGCTGCCTAGATCAACCGTCTAGTGAGATCCTGTCCATGGATCTCAAATGGTGGAAAATTGGACGGTCTCCGTGAACCCGCTGATGTGGATTAGTCATTTACGCGTTTTGTTAAAAGACGCGCTGGCGGCGGTGCAATCATTGCAAATGATTGTCGCCGCCGGTCTTAAATATATATTTTATATATATTTTTTAAAATATTCATTTTAAATCTAGTTTTCTAAAAAAATCATAATAAAATAATTACTTATCCAAAAAATATGTGTAATAGCTCTTTCTCTTCAGTTTTTCATCCCCTTAATTTTAAAAATAAAATTAAATAAAAAGTCTAAATATATGGAGAGTTATTTAGCTTTGAGTATTTTTAATATTTCCTTAATAACTCTTTATATATTTATTTGATTAATCCCAAATTTAAATAGGATAATCTAGAGAGCCTTAGATGCATCCACTAATTTTCCCATATTTATTTGAGTTATATCTTAGTAGTTATTTAATTTTCAATTTTAATAGTGTTTATATATCTTTTTAATTTTAAAATTATATCATAAATAAATTTTAACTTTTTTTGCATGCATTTAGACCCTCATTGTAACCTTTGAACAGAGCTTCATAAAAAAAAATGAACCTTTGGGGATTTAATAAATATTCGGAGAATAAATGTAATGTCATTGAAATCTTATTTCATTTGATTATTCCCCAAACTTTCAATCAATTAGGTTCAATCTTTAGCTAAGTTAGAATGTCATATCTCTTTGATATAACTTAGCTTTATTGAACCCATTTGATATATCAATGATTTTTAATTAAGCTTTAAAACATTTAAGTCTTCATTTGACTTAAGCATTTGGAAGTTCATTCATCTTCATACCTTTTAGTTTTAGTACACTTGTTAGATTGATTGATGTGATTATAATTAGTGTTCAAAAAGGGTTAGTGAATAATGATTTAAATCCTATAAACTAGTGACACTTAGGAACAAAAATTAGGATTGTGTCTTAGTCAATTTAATCAAATCTAGAATGAACTACACTTATCTCTTTGGGATGAAATTCAAAAATAGAAAATTAGTGTCAGGTACCTTTTAATCCAATACATATTGATTTGACATTAATTAATTGATCTTCAAATAATTATTAAATTCATTTAACTCTTCATTAAGGGATTAGTATTAATAATTTTCTAATAAATCATATAAAATCTTTAAAAATCTAAACTAACTCCAATTAGTCCTAATCAATGCAAAATCAAGCGCATATTCATAAAAAAAAAAACTAAAATCAAACTTAAAACTGTCATTAAATCTCAATTAACCTTTTTATACATCCTTAATCAAGTTTCAACTAAATAAAAAATAATAATTCAAATTAAATTAAGTAAAAATTCAAAAAAATTTACAGTAAACAAACCCAAATTAAATACATAATCATTAAAAATTAGAATTTAATCTCAAATCCTATCAAATTTTAATTGATTCCTAAAATACCCTTAGGTATATTAAAATTAAATAAATACCATTAAACTAATTAAAATTCAAATAAATTTCAAATAATATCAAATATATTAAGTAAATTCAATTAAAATTAAATTAAGATGAGAAATATATAAAATTCAATTTTAAATATTTTTCTAATTAAAAATTTAATTAATAATCTAGTAATTAAATAACCCCATTAATAATTAATTAATTATAATAATTAGGATACATTTCCAATTAACTTGAAACTCAAACCATTTGAACTTAGTGATACTCTTAGTCATAGGAAAATTTCCCACTGAATTTTGAAGTCATTAAGACCCTTAATTAATCAAGTCAAAATTAACCTTTAAACTAAGCCTAGACACTTCCAAAAATTCTAATAAAATAAAATTAAACCTAAAAAAAATAAATTAGACCTTAAACTGACCAAAATTGTACCCTTAATCAGTGAAAAATAAAAGCCCCTTGACTGGACTTTAAAAGCAAGCTTAATTTAATTTTAATTAAAATTGAATATTTAATTAATTTAATTAATTAAAAATTATTAAAAATTCCAAAACTCTCTCAGACACTTACGAATATCTTCTTAGGTCATTCTTGACATTTGAAGTTGATCCCAAGGAGTTTGAATTCAAACCATCAAAAACCCCTTAATTAAACAAATTAAATAATTCAAATAAATTATCAAACTTTGAAAATTCCTAACTAATTCAAATGAACTCCAAATTGAGCAAACTCAAAGGCATACAACTCATCTTAAGGTCTAATATTTACAAAAATATTAAATTTCCAGAAATCAATCAGATTTCAAAAAGTCAACTTTTAGTCAAACCTAGTTCAAAATCAAGTCAAAAACTTCAAACCTTCATAATAAAATGTAAAAAAAATCTAATTTTAGCGTACTTACAGTCTAACTGATCATATTAAGATCTAGTATTTTAATAAAATATTAACTTTCTAGAAATCACTCTTAATCAAAATATCAATTTTTGACCCCTTAATTGATTGATTAAAATAATCTAAAAATTTCCGAAATTCAATAAATCTTCTAAAATTTCAGAAAATCTTAATTTAACTTTAAAACCAATAACCAATTAACCTTAATCAAAATTTAATTAACTTTTAAACTTAATCAAACTCAAATCACTTAATCATGTCGGATATCACTAAGTAACCTTGGCCTACGAGGCTATTAAATTAGCCCCATGGAAGGTGAAATAAACTTCACGGCCTCGGTGTGCAACAAAGGTGATATCCAACAAATAATTAAAACCAATTCTAAAATTAATTTTAAATCATTAAGACTTAAACTTCAATTAAAATCTCCCTTATGCCTTTCAACCAACCAGAACATTAAGCAACTTCAATTAAGTGCCCTATTCAGGACATATCAAAGCCACACGGCCTCCTACACACACTTTAGATGGTTTGCTAGGACAACTAACTCTAGTATTAGGCTAGGCTGGTGTTTACTTTTTTGCTACTTGTGTGTGCCGAATTTTCCATAGTTTTCATTGCATGCTGGTTGTTAGATTTAAGTAATTAATGTGATTGTTTATTTAATTTCTGCACTCTGTATTGTAATTGATTGCACGTTAGATCTACCCCTAGGTTAGGGACAATTTATACTAATTCAATTTTATGCAGGTAGCCATGCTCATACAGGGTAATTACAAATTAAAGGGGACAATAATTAAGCTTTAAAAATTAACATATTTTGTGCAGGTGCTAAACATGCTAAGACCCCCTTTTAAATCAAAAGAGCATGACCAAGCGTGGCTATGATTTGAGTACTATAATTTTTAAATATTAAATTTTTGAGATTAATTATAACTGCTTGGGATGTCAAATATTAACTGCTGATTATTAGGATAACCCTGCATGATCGAGTCTAGATTTTTTTATTTTAATTAATATAATTTGATTCAATGTTGAGTTGTAATGTGTTAAGTGATTTGAGAATGAGATGTTTAAACATCTAATTTAGAATCCAAAGAGGAAGGGACATCCCTTAGGAGAGAATTCCTATCCATTTGGAAATCCAAATTAGGATGACTTTTAAATATCCAAAGAGAAAAGATAACACCCATATTTAGGAGGAGTTTCTTTTCATTTGGATATCCTGACCCGACGATCCAAGGGGTTCCAAGGAGATGAAGAAGTGAAGAACAAAGAGAAGACCCATTCTCAAAGTCACTTGAGTCTTAGGAGTAGAATCCGGGTTGTAGTCAGTGGTACCCAGCCACTTTATTTTTCCTGCAGACCCTGGGTTGTATAATTAAAAGGCACTTGCCTATGGACTTTCATTATGAATATTTATTTAATCGATTTAACTATTTTATTGATTTGATTGATGTGTTGATTGCGATTAGGATTTTCCTGCTTTTATTAGTTTTTTTGGCAATCTTGCATGTCTTATTTGATTTAGCCTGAAATCCGACCGGAGGCATATGAGGACACGTTAAAACTATTTCTACTTAAATAAAATTTAAAATGTTTAGGCCCAGATAATAACTCTAACACTTTTAAGAAGTAATCCCGGGACCGCCGGGGGTTTTTCATACATACATATTAAAACTTCTCTTCCTTGTTAGGCACCTCCCCGCCTGTGAGTTTTGGTAGACCAGCTGGCCTATGAGGGTGCAGTTCTGTTCAAGGGGATGTTGTGCAATCTCTAGGATAAAATCTATTTTTAGGCATGATTTTAAAATTGCTTCATTCTGATTTCAAAGCATTCGAGTCAATTAGTATGCATTGTATTAGATACAAATTAAAAATTGAGTCAAATCTTTAATTGTATTTCTAACTTAAGCATTTCACCCAAAATAAGTCAAGGGGTCAATTAAGAATTTGTTCTAGATGTCGACCTTAACTCCTTAAACCCAATCTTAAATAATATCCTTAATCACTCTTTCATTAAAGATCGGACACATGGTTTTGAAGCATTTAGGTGGTTTAGCTGGCTTCCCAATCCAGGCCGGGGTAAGTCCAGATTCGCATTGCATTAGCTAGGTTTCGGGTTACTGATTTTCAGTACCTAATTTAGACTTAGGTTCTGAGGTAGATTTTCAATCTTAAGACCTTAACCTCCAGGAATCTAATTCTCACTCTCTAATAAAATTATTCACTTAAATATTAAATCTCTTTCCATCAAATTCAAGCACAACACTTAGGATAGGTTGGGGTGTTTTTTGAAGCTATTCAGAATCTCAAAACACCTCCTACCCCTCTTCCTTTGACTCCAAAAAGAACTGTTTAATCTTGAACCAATCCCTATTGAAATCCCAGTCCCTACCTCCTTTGAGATCGAACTTTGAAATCAAAATGAAATTCGTATCACTATTTTCATCGAAAGTATTCATAGGAAAATTTATGGTTTTCCTACGATGTAATTAACTACGAGGGCTTGAGCTCGTAGGAGATTTAGAAACCCATACGAGATTTTTTAAAAATCAAATTTTCAAAACCCTTAATTAATTATCTTTGGGAAAATCAACTTTATAATCATTATCGTCATTTTCAAATGACTAATTATAAGTGATATCCTTTTTCTCTGGGAAGATATATCATTCTATTATTACTTTGATTATGAAATTATTGATCTATTATCTAGATTATCGTAGTCAAATATTTGATTAAACAATACTTTGATTTTCCGAGATCATATGTTGTCTTTCTTAAGTTTAACTTCGATAATCAAGATAAATCTCAAGTTTTGAAATCTGAACCTGTTAGGGAATGATATGTTGGCCTTTTGAGGTGATATGTCATTCATAATAAGAGTTCTATTTCAAATATTAAAAATTCCAGAAATTTAATTTTCTGAAAGATAAATTAATCCTTTTCAAAAATATATTTTTCAATCAAATAGTAGCCGTGTCCTTTAACACCATAGAGATCTTCTTCTTCACAAAACTTCCCTTGAGATGACCCTTAAATCCGATGGTACTTAGGTACAAGCTTGTCGGAGCAACCGTGTAAACCCCCTCACACTCCCTCAAAAATCCCCCTACTAAGGCTCTTCTCCCTCTCAAACTCCACCCTTTCCACTCTCCATTTCAAGCTCTCTCTTCAAGTTTTCTCCAAAAGAAATGAAGCCTCAATGGCTGCCAAAGACACCTATCAAGTGCCTTGAGAAAGCTTAAAAAGAGAGCTCAAAAAATATTTCCAAATTAGTTCTGGTGGCAAAGATCATCTTGGACGATCGCAGGATCGTCCAGAATGATGCGCTTAAAAGATGGCTTTAGAAAACCCTAAAAACTCAATTCTTCCACCAAAAATCATCCAGAATGATCGCAGAATCGTCCAGGATGATGTGCAGAATTTGACCTGATAGTCCTGGACGATCCCAGGATAGTCCAGGACGATCAGTACAAATTTTGCACAAATAGTCCCGTACGATATATAGATTGTCCAGGATGATCAAAATATCAAATTATGCATATTTGATTGAATAATCACAGCATTAATTTAGGCAATATTATCATAGATCATCCAGAATGATCTAAATCATCCAGGATAATTAGAACAAAATTTGAATCTTAAATCTTTGCTTAAATTATCATGGTGACTAGGGTTTTGAGATAGTAATGGATCGTCCAGGATGATATGAATATCATTCAGGATGATTAGTTCAATGAACAAATCGTTCAGGATGATCCTGTGATCATCTAGTATGATTTGTTCAAAAGTTAAACTTCTTATTTTTACTATATCTCACTCCCCGTGAGTATATGTGTACATGGTCACAAGCAAGCATACACCTCTACAGGACTTGACTCAAAAAATAAAAAGTACATCAAGAGATATTATAAATATCATCACATCATAACCTATTCTACCCATTCTTGAGCCTTGAAACTTTGCTGGAAGGTGCATGCTATTCTTGAAAAATTAGTATACACACAAATAAATATACATTGAAAATACTAGGAAATATAAGCCATAATATTTGTTATCATCAAAAAAAGAACTCGTGAGCCCGAGTCGCTACAATCTCCCCCTTTTTGATGATTGCAAATATTACTGGTTAAATTTGCAAATAAAAAATATTTTCTCCTAATCTCCTCCTCATTAAGAAAAGACTTTTTAAAATAGGGAGAAATATTTTTTTATTTAAAAGAAAACTACACAAATATAATAAATAAAAAAAACTTCAGAAATATAATAGTACATTCTCCCTCTTTGACATTATCAAAAAGAAGAGGAGCATAGAAAAATAAAAACAAAAAAAATTAAACTAAAAGATCGATAACAATCCCTGATCTTGTGAAAAATTTTTGAAAAAAAAATATTTTAAAATATCAAGAATTTTCTTGTAATGAGAAAGTTACCTCATGATTTTATTCAAAACTTAGTAAGGTATGTATTGACTATTCATAACCCAGAAAGTTTAGAAATTCAGAAATTGTTAATCCAAGCTTAGGTTTTAAAAGGCTAAAAACTTTTTAAGCCAATATCTAAATCAAGGAACAAATTAGATAAGAAAATAAAAATCTTTTTAAAACTTCTTTCATGAAATATATCTAATAGAAGATTAATGAAGAGTAATGAATCATCAATCATAATTTTTAAACTCAAGTAACAAACTTATCAAAAAGATATATGGGTTTTCTAAACTGTAGAGATTTACAAGAAGGTAATCTAATTTTTTATGGGCTCATTTTGTGTCTCTTTTCATTTTGGCGCTCTTTATGCATCTTTTAATTTTTTATACACTTTGTGTATCTTTTCAATTTGGCGACATTCTGCATCTTTTCAGCTTTGGGCTCATTTTGTGCATTTTTTTTATTTTTGTAATTTGCCTCCTTTCTAAATATTTAAAATTATCAAACCCTATTCTTATGATAAAGACGAACAACCTGATTAAGATAATCTTTGAAGTAGGTTCATTAACTTGCAAAAGATCCCTATTAGATAGAAAAAATGTAGGGAGATGAAAAAGATTCAATTTTAAAAACTAATTTATAATATGAAATAGATTTTGAGTCAAAAGTAAAATAGCCTTATATAAAGAAATGAGATAGAGAGACAAAATTATAAGTTTCCTTCCTTTTCTTGATTTTAGAGAAATTAACCATAACTTATATAGAATTTTTAGAAAATTAGGAGGTAAATTTTCCATTTTTAGAAAACATGATCTTTAAAAAATAATTTTGATTTTCTAAAATATAAATAAAATAAAAGGTGATATGTGTGTGCTGATCAGAGAAACTACACAAATAACATAGAACCTAATTTTAAAATTATAAAAGAAAAAAAAGAAAAAGAGAAATAAAACATAAAAAATAATATCTAAAATAAAAACAAAAACTTAATGAATAAAAAATAACAAAAAAGTAAAAATATAAACACAAACACACAAGAAAAATATTAATTCACATCATCTCACTCCTGGTCTGATGATTCAGAAGCTGTGTCTGCCCAGGAGATTTTTTGCTTTGCATTATTTGCCCTTATTATAATTTGCTTGGCTTTACCCATTTCCTTTTTAGGAAGGATTTTTAAGTTCGGGCACTGATTTTTCATATATCCAGATTTCTTACATCCAAAGCAAATAACATCAGAAGAAATCTTAACATTCTTACCTTTTTTACCTTTGTTACACTTTTGCTAATGTTGATGTTTGTGCTTTAGTAGACTTTCCAATTTCCTCATTACTGATATTAATTTTTCACTTTTATTATCTACTAAGTCACTTTCATCCATATCTTCAACTTTCAGTACTATAGTTTCACCTACATCCAAAAGCTTTTGACCCAAACCTTGTTCGTAGGAAATGTGTGAGCCAATCAGATTATCAATAGAATATTCATTTAAATTTTTAGATTAAAAAATTGCAATGACTTTGACATCAAATTTATCAAGTAGAGAACGTAGGATTTTATTGACTTTTTCAAAGTTTGAAAGTTCTTTTCCTAATGTATGTAATGATGTCATAATTTGAGTAAACCAAGTATACATATCCAATATCATCTCATAAGGTTTCATGCTAAAAAATTCATAATCATGCATTAAAATATTTAATCTAGAATGCTTGATTTCACAAGTACCTTCATACGTAGTGCATAATTTATCCCAAATTTCCTTGCCAGTAATGCATGCGGATACTAACATATAATCATCAGAATTCAAAGCACATAAAAAATAATTCAAATATTTAGCATTCAATTGAGCATTAATTTATTCTGTTCTACTCCATTCAGAAAAAGGAATATCAATTTTAATTTCATCTATAATATGTGATGGTATAGAATAACTAGTTTGAATCATATGCCACATGCGGCAATCTATTGATTTCAAGAAAGTAGACATACAGATTTTCCAAAAATCAAAAGTAATATTTTTAGGTAAAGGTGGTCGGGTGATTGAATATCCTTCCGCAATATTACGATTTTCAAAATTAGCCATGTATCAAAATTCAAAAGTTTTCTAAAACTAGATTTTATGAATCGCTCTCTGATACCACTTGAAAGTTCGATAGGGATGTTAAGCTCTTATGAACTAGTTCCAAGGCTAACTAAGAGGGGGGTGAATTGAATATTTAAAAACTTCCTTAAACAAAAAGAAAAATCTTTTAATATCTTACAGTGGAAACAAATTAAATCAATAATAAAAAGATCTATCAGAGATTTCACCCAAGCAATTAATCGTAGTAAAATAAAGTACAGAAAATAATCAGAAAGAACACACCAGATTTATAGAGGTTCGGTCCAACCTGACCTACGTCCACTCCTCGGAGGCACCCTCCGAGTATTCCACTACACCTTTAGTGACTCTCCTTTAGCCCCCACAGCTAGGTGGAAAAGCCCTTAAGAAATCACTTTCACCTTCCACGGTACGGCGGAGTAGTCAGATCCTTTAACACCACAGAGGTCTTGTTCTTCCCAAAACTTCCCTTGAGACGACCCTTGAATCCGATGATACTTAGGTATAAGCTTGCCGGAGCAACTATGTGAACCCACTCACACTCCCTCGAAAATCCGCCTTCCAAGGCTCTTCTCCCTCTCAAACTCCACCCTTTTCACTCTCCCTTTCAAGCTCTCTCTTCAGGTTTTCTCCAGAAGAAATGAAGCCTCAATGGCTACCAAAGACACCTATCAGGTGCCTTCAGAAAGCATAAAAAAAGAGCTAAAAAGACCCTTCCAAATAAGTTCTGGCAGCAAAGATCATCCAGGACGATCGTCGGATCATCCAAGATGATATACTTAAAAAGACGGCTTCAGAAAACCCTAAAAACTCAATTCTACTGCCAAAAATCATCCAAGATGATCACAGGATCGTCCAGGACAATGTGCAGAATTTGACCTGATACTCCTGGACGATCCCAGGATAGTCCAGGACGATAAGTACAAATTTTGCACAAATCATTCCGTATGATATACAGATCATCCAAGACGATCAGAATATCAAATTATGCATATTTGGTTGAATAATCATTGTATTAATATAGGCAACATTATCATAGATCATTAGGACGATCTAGATCATTTAGTACAATTAGAACAAAATTTGAATCTTAAATCCTTGCCAAAATTATCATGGCGGCTAAGGTTTTGAGATAGTAATGGATCGTCCAAGATGATATAAATATCCTCTAGAATGATTAGTTTAATGACCAGATCATCCAGGACAATCCTATGATCGTCTAGTATGATTTGTTCAAAAGTTAAACTTTTGGTTTTGATTAGATCTCACTCCCCCTGAGTATATGTATACATGGTCACAAGCAAGCATACACTTTTATAGGACTTGACTCAAGAAAACAAAAAGTACATCAAGAGATATTATAAATATCATCACATCATAACCTATTCTACCCATTCTTGAGCATTGAAACTTTGTTAGAAGGTGCATGCTATTCCTAAAAAGTTATTATACACCCAAAAAAATATACATTGAAAATGCTAGGAGATATGAGCCATAATGTTTGTTATCATCAAAATAAGAACTCGTGAGCCCAAGTCGTAACAGTTATTGAAGGAGACATAGAGCTACATCATGTAGCCACTAAAACCCAATTGGCAGATATCTTCATAAAATCACTGGCCTTTAAAACCTTTAGTATCTTAAGAACTAGATTATGTGTGATAGATATTCATGCTTGAAATTGATGCTCTCTATTTATGTTTTCAGCACTTAGCATTTTGTTTGTTTTGGTTTGTTTGTTTCTTTTTATATATTTTTTTTATTTTCTACTAATTTTTCTCATTTTTATTGGTG
Organism: Dendrobium chrysotoxum; assembly: GCA_019925795.1. NCBI lineage: Eukaryota > Viridiplantae > Streptophyta > Magnoliopsida > Asparagales > Orchidaceae > Dendrobium > Dendrobium chrysotoxum. Next base: position 42,723,157 of record CM034297.1, read on the forward strand.
TTGTTTGTTTGATTTATTTATTTTTTTTATGTGTTGTCCATTGATTTTTGATTTCCTATTTATTTTCTTCAGAATCTGATCACTACTCACTACTGTTGATGAACTTGATCTTTAAATTATATGTTAGCCTTATTTTGTTTAGAAGCTTATAAGTAGTGATTGACTCCTCTAAAATAGTTAAAGGAAGAAACATTAATAATTATTTTCTCTTCCTCTAACTCTTTTAATGGTATGCTGTTTCTCTTTGAATTTAAATCTATTTCAAAATTTAAAAATTTGAACTTTAAAATCGAGATCTATTTTATCTTCCTACGGGGATCTATCTCATATAAATAGTATTTAAAATCATTGAATCATGTTCATATTTTCTTTATCAGGTGATTATGTTTATTACATGAGTATGATTTTGTCTTGTGGTTTAATCTTCCTTATACTAGAAAGTGAGTTTCTTCTTCTCTTATATCTAGAAGATAATCTCACAACTAAGAGTATTTAGAGATTGTGAAAGGAAGCTTGCTTGCAAAAGAAATAAAAAGAGACACAAAATGAGACCAACACTAAAAAGATGTGCAATATTCGCTAATTAATTATAAAGGTATAAAAAGTATTTCAAAAATTAAAAGATGCACAAAGTGCTCCAAATAATTGTAAAAGAAGCACAAAATGAGCCGATAAAAACGAGCTTCCTTCCCTTGCAAACCTTTAAAAATCTTAAAAGAATCTATACGCTACTTAACTTTTTCAAACACTTGAGATTGAAAATCATGTTTCTTGATTCATTACTTTGCAATACTATTTTATCAGATATTTTTCTATAATAAAGCTTGAAAGGATCACCTTTCTTCCCCAATGTCTTCCTTTTTGAAGTAGATTTTCTTTGAAAGGAGCTTCAACCTATAAGGTGCATGAGCTAGGGTTTACAAGATTGATTTTTCTAGCTTTTCTAGATTTTAGCGTCATCAATTTCTTTTTATTGGCTTTTAAATTTAAATTGAAAGAAAAATTCTCCTTTACTAGAGTGATCGATTAAAAAAAAAAAAGAAGAAAAAAACTTTATTTTTTTTGTCGCTTTTGTTGTTTATTTTATTTTATTTTATTTTTTTTAATTTGAATGTTTTGTGGATTTTGGACTCCCTTGATCATTCCTCTTCATCATCCAACTTTTTTCAAATTTTATTCACATCATCCTGGATGATATCCACATCATCCTGGACGATATCCACATCGTCCTGGACGATATGATTACATCTCCACTCCAATGGCTAATCTAAACAAGTTATTAGACATCGTCCTGGGCGATCCACCTAATTATCCTAGATGATCCAGGTGGTGAACATGCTAGATGATTTAAATTCAGTTGGAATGTTCCATTATTATCGATCATTTGGGATGATCCACCACATCGTTCTGGATGATACTTTTCATCAACGATCATTTAGATGGACTCATCGGGATGATTGCCTAAGTCTAACCATCCTGGATGATACCTGATCGTCTTGGATGATATGACCACCTTTTTGACCAATCGGCCTGGCCGACATTATTGCTTCAAATCGTCCTAGACGATATCACGATCATCCTGGATGATATGGGCAACTCTTTATAAACAAGCCAATTTCAAAGCTATTCTTCACTCCACTTCCTTCTTCCCTTTAAAGCTTTCTCTCCTTCAGTCAAGCTCATAAATGGCTGGTGGAAAACATTCCAGGATGCTTACTGGAAGCTCCTTGAGGGGAACTGTGGACCCTCGATTCACTGATGTAGCAGATCAGGCTGCTTACCTTCGCTATAAAACTGCGGGGATTACACTCTCCAAGATAGTCAATCCCCGTACCTTGACGTATCCAGTATTAGATCTATTTGCCCATACTTCTCTTACTTTTACTCTAACCCTTACAGTTCCTTTTCACTCTAAACTATTTTATGAATTCTTTTCCAGTCTTTGAATTAAATCTACCTACACCGCACTTTAATTCTATATAAATAAATGACCTGTAGAAATCACTTATCAGGCCTGCCATGAACTTCTCTAACTTTCCAGCACTGAAGACAAGCTTCACATCTTTATCTCAGATCCTGATTTCAACTAGAGTCCTATCAATCACTATACAGGGAACACAAATGCCCCTTACCATAATGGTGCCTCTAGTTCATTGGTTAAAGATGCTAGGATCATCCAACATATCCTTAGAACTTTTATAATCCCCAAAGATGGTGACCATGTTCATATTACTCCTTTACTTTCCATCACCACCTATTATATCATGGCTTATAGGGAATTCAATGCTACTGATCTTCTCTTTTGATATATTGAGCACTTGACTAGCATTAGGGATCCCGGACATAGGAAGAAAGCAAATTCGGCCCTAGGATACCTCATTGCTTATGTCCTTAAAACCAAGTACAATCTTCAATATCCTACCCCACCAAATTATCACCCTTCCTTCTACACAAACAACTCCTTCCATTTCCTCCATAGCACTCGCCTCCATCCAGAGCATGCGGAGGATGTAGGAGAAGAGGAAGAGGTTGTTCCTACACCAGCTCCTGAACGTATTCCTATCCACCAGCACTCACAATTAGATCAGCTGGTGGAGAGGTTTGACTAGTGGGAGGCAAGGTTTGACTCCTATGTTATTGCATAAGAGAAGAAACATGTAGTAGATGTTGATCGTTTCAATGCCTATGTGGCCCAACAATAATAGTAGCACAACCAGAATCTAGCCTGGTTTAGGGAGCAGTTTGCTTCCATTCACCAGTTCATTTAACCACCTCCACCTCCTCCACCTGATTAGGGTCCATCATACATGTAGTTTGTTTCTTTGTTGGTGTTTGCTTCTAGTGTGATGTTTGTATTATTGTTCTTTTATGTATATGTTCTCCTTTGTGATTTTCCTCCTTTTTGTGATGTCAAAAGGGGGAGTAGTGTTGTATCATTTGCTTGTTTTATTAAAATGTACTTTGCTTTACTTATAGTGTTTTACTTTTCTTTGCATTACTGCTTGATTTGAAATTATCTAACAAATGTTTATCATCATCAAAAAGAGAGAGATTATTATAAATCTAGATTTAAGGATCATAATTTTGATGATAACAAACATTTTTATTTCTCTATAAATATTACTACTGCACATCTTCTTGTAGTTGCCCAACCAACTAACTTTTCAGGTCCATAAGATCAAGTTCAATTCAAGCCAGTTCAAGATTAGGTAGACTAGGACTAAGTTAGTCTATAAGTTTAAATTCCAATAGTTTTTACCTTTTCTTGAGTCAAATGTAATAAAGTGGATCTTGATGCTAAGTAACCTTACAAACACACACTCAGGGGGAGAAATTTAGTGAGTTAGAGTTTATTTTATGATTTTGACCATATCGTACAGGATGATCCTCCCATCATCCTGGATGATATTCTTAAACCAAAAATACTCAGCCGCCAAACATATTTAGGCATATTTTTTGAAATTGATTTTGTGTCTAATCGTACAGGATGATCCCACATAATTCTGGATGATTCGTACCAATCATGCCTAAATTAGTCAAATGATTAAAGAGAGTAATTAAGGTTAGATTGATCAATGATATTGTCTGGAACGATCGTAGTATCATCCAGGACAATCAATAAGAAAAACCTTAACTTTCTCCTCGACATCCCAAACTATCTGATAGACGATATATTCCTTTTCATAATAATCATACAGGATGATATAAACATCATCCTGGATGATCAGTTATATTTCAAGTAGTCCCGACTCATCTACAGGATCTCCCAAACTATCTGCTAGACGATAATGTCTTATTTTGAACTAATCGTAGAGGACGATCGCAACATCATCCTAGACGATCAATTATATTTCTGCATATCATCCCAATTTATCTCCTGAATGACTCAAACTATGTTTTGGTTAATTTAGTCAATTTTGTACTAATCGTACAAGACTATGCGACGATCATCCTGGATGATCAGTTTGCAAAATTGATAAACTAGGGTTTTTGAAGGCTCTTATTTAAGCAACTTATTTTTACTTCTAAAATAGACCTTTTACTATTTTTTACTCCAAGAGATCTTAGAGGAGGAGGAGAGTTTGGGAGAGAGAGTGGATCTTTTGAGGGGGAGTTTGTGAGAGGATTCACAAAGGTTGCTCCAAGTAAGAATTTGATCATCATCTTCCTTCTTCATCCTTGATTCCTTGGTGGCTCTAGGTAGATAATTATCAACATCAGATCTGGATTCTTTGCCCTCTTCAGGAGAAAGTAAAAGGAGTTGGGGTTCTCTACCTGCTTCAGGAGGAAGCAAAAGGATTATGGGTTCTCTGTCTACTTCAGTAGGAAGCAAAAGGAGTCAATGTTCTCTGCCTCACTGGTGTCCATGAAAAGATTTTGTAAGGGATTCTCCGCCTTGCTGTGTGAGCAAAAGGATAGTCATTATAGTGTTTAGTGCAATGCCTCGAGAGGAGGCTCCAGGGAGTGGTTGTAGGTCAAGTTGATCGAACCACTATAAATCTGGTGTGCTCTTTTCATTTATTTTATGCACTTTAATTTTTGCATATTTTTGTGATCTGATCTGTGATTAAAAGTATCTGATTTTGGGTATTTGCTTCCGCTTATATTGTTTATATTTTAAAATATTTAAGAAGATAAAACTATTTTTCATTTTGTGTAAGAAATTTTAAAATACCAATTCACCCCCTCTTGGTTAGCTTTGGGACTAGTTCACAAGGGCTTAACAACCCTAACAAACTTTCACAACCTCTGCTTGTGTTGATGGTCCACCCTGTTCTTATTACATAGGAGGTGGGTAATAATAGGGGTGGTGGTAAGGAGGGTAAGGGTAGGTTGATGGAGCTGTTTGTGATGTTGGTTGGGGATAATATGGATAGAATGGAGCTGAGTGTGTCTGATATAGAGACGAAAATTAAAGACTCATAGATGTAGGAGGAAGAAACTACCTAAGAATTGAAGGGGTGGTACTCCAACAATAGCTGGATCTGTCTGTCCCTGACCCTGCTCAGTGGGGGACTACTGCTGACTCCCAATTGGTAGTGATGATATCAATAGTGAAACTGATCTCTGCCCTGGACCTTCATCAACATGTGTAGACCTACCTGGTCTAGTGCTAAACTATTTCGTACAAGAAAATTTTGAAGTAAAGTATCTACGAGGAGGATCGTCACCTGAAGCTATCTGTAATAAAAGAAGCAATTAGTAAAGTGTTGTAACATATAAAAAATTAAGTTGTAATAATTATAAATATTTTCATAAGTAAAAATTAAAAAAAAATACAAAATGTAGATTTTTTAGTTGTAACAAACATGAAGAATTACATAAATATTGTTACAGAATGTATAATGATTTACATACAAACATGATTTAATAAGAGACATTTATCAAGATTTGTTTACTAACTTGATTTTCAAAAACTACAATGTAAAAAGTATATTACAATAAATTTAGTCACTTAAATTATAAGAACTATTCAAAATTAAAAATATATTCATTGCTCTCTAACATATCTTCACTTTCTTCCTCATTCTCACTTGAAGAGCTTGTCAAACTATTCACATCCTCTAACTGCATTTCAACATTATGTGATGTAGTTGATATCTCATCAATTTAAACAAACCTACCATCTGACATCTCATCCTCTTGATGTGTAGTAGCTAAGATGTACTATTGGTCAATTATCCCCCATGCTTTTATTTTTATGACAGCTAGCCAATATTGCTTATCTTTGTAACCACTAGGATATTTGGTGAAATAAACTTGAACAGCTTGACTTGCTAGCACAAATGGATCAAACTTCTGTATCTTCTACTATATTTTACTTATACTAAGTCATACGTAGGATGAACCCTTATGCCTCTATTCGTTATTGGATTGTACCATTGATAATTGAATAAATATACAAGATTCTCATCTTCATCTGGGTATTATAGCTCAAAAACTTCACTCAGAATACTGTAATAATCACACTCATCTTCTTAATGAGTATTTTCTCTAATACAAATTCCATAATTTTTAATTTTTCTTCCTTCACTCCATGACTTGGAATGAAATCTGAACCCATTAACTATATATATTGGCTAGATGTTTACTTTTATCATTAGGCCCCATGCTAGTGCTTGCAGCCCTTTATCAAAAACCTTATTACATGGGTTATGTACCTAAGAAAATTTTTAAATGTTAGGCTTATAGTATTAAATAAGATGTTAATAAAAATTTTGAAATTTAAGGGCTCACGTAAGATCTAAACTAAGTTGGAAACTCATTTGTAATAAGTTGCTCAACATTTGTAGTATTTGTTAGAGGCAAATTACTTACAAAATACCTGGTGATAAATCATCCAAGTAAGAATTCAGTATTAAAAATTAATATGATTCCTTTTGTGCCTTATGTAAGAACTTACTAAGATTGGTTGGATTTCCTGACAATTTAGTAGCACATATAAAGTTATTATTTTGATTTCTAAATTTTCAAGGAATATTTTAACATATTGGCCACTAGGCTTTTCATGACTTCTAAAGACTGATAGAGCAAATTGCGATTATTCTTCGACATCGAAGTCCATGTTATGACCAATCTTTGTTCTTGTACTCCTTACATGGGGATCAAAAAAGTAGGAGCAGAAGTGAGTGGTTTCTTTAAATAAATATGCTCCACATATCAATCCTTCTAGTCATGCTTTATTCTTAACATATGTTTTTAACTTGTTTAAATATCTTTTAGAAAATTAGAATTATCAATTATAATTAAAAATATTTAAGAAAATATATTAAAAATATGTTTCACCTCTCAAAAGGGTATATCTAACAATATTATATAGGTCCACCAACTCTAACCTCATAAGATAGATAGACTGGAAGATGTTCTACAGAATCAAAGAATTCCAGGGGAAATTTTTTTTCTAACTTACATAGGATAATTGGTATGTTCTCCACGCTCCTATGTAAAGTATCTTCACTTAGTTTAGATGAACATAGGTCTTTGAAGAAAATGCTAAGCTCTATTAACAGATTCGATATGTAATCTGGTAACAGACATACTATAATTAGAAGGAGAACCTCCATAATTATGTGACAATCATGACATCTTAGTCCAAATAATCTCACAGATTTAAGGTCTACACATCAAGTTAAGTTTGATTCATAGCTATCAGACATTATTAAACCTAGAAACCACTGACATATTGATCTTTTTTGTTCTAACATGAAAGAGTAAGGTGCTTTAGGCTTCATTATTTTGCCATTGCTGGTTGTTACTAACTATAGATTTATTCACCGTCAGTACTCTTTAATGTCCATTCTAGCTTTCACATTATCCTTGTTCTTGCCTTTAATATCCATAATTATATTAAAAATATTGTCGAGAAAGTTCTTCTTAATGTGCATAACATCTAGATTATGACTTATCAAATTTATATTATAATATGACAATGTGTAGAAAATACTTTTTTTAATCCAATTATATTGAACACCATATCCCAAAAATTTATACTCTAATAATGTTAAAAAATTAATAATACATGAAATGCCATAAAGTCTCTGTAATACATCATCACCACTTAATCTGGGAGGACTAGATGACCTCTCAACTCTATTTTTAATGAATGCTTTCTTATTTCTCCTAAACGGATGATTAGTAGGTAGGAACATATGATGATAATCAAACCAAATATTTTTTCCACCATATTTTGGTGTGAAAGATTTAGTATTCTCTATGTAGTAAGGGCAAGCTAATTTTTCTGTTGTGCTCCAGCTAGATAACATACCATAAGTTGAAAAATTGCTAATGATCCAAAGCATTGATGCTCTAAGGAGAAAATTTGGTTTGGTTAAGATGTCATATATGAGGACACATTCTTCCCATAAGAACTTGAGATTATAAATTAATGGATGCAAAAATATATCAATTTTTACTTTTAGAGTATGTGATCTAAGTATTATAAGTGTTAAGAACATGTACGGGGTAGTCATACACATCTCTAATGGAAGGTTGTATGATGTTAGTATAACTAGATAATAAGAATATGGTGAAGCTGCCTAACTGTATGGAGTAAAACCATCAGCAAATAATCCCAATCTTATGCTACATGGCTCAGAAGTAAATGAAGCATGTGTTCGATCAAAAAGTTTCCACACTTCATCATCTGATGGATGAGAAAGAACACCACTGTGTGCTAATTTCTCCTTATGCCATCTCATATGACCTGCTGAACTCATTGATGCGTAGAGCCACTGAAGTCTTAGAATTATCGATAAATAAAATAAATGGAAATATGAAACATCTTTCTTTTGACGACGTTGTTTTCCCGAGTTTCGTTTAATCCGAGGTGCATTACAGGCACGACAATAAACTTATATCGCATCATCTTTATAGTATACTATATATCTATTTATACAACAATCAATTTTCATAGTGGTGAGACTCAACTTGGATACTAATTTTTTTATTTGATATAAATCTGTGGGGACTAAATTGTCCGCTAGAGAAGACCAATAAAGTTATTAAAATTATCATGAGGAATCTTATATTTAATTTTGATACTTAGCATCCTAACAGTAACTGATAATTATGAATGAGTTTTATAACCATACCAAATTAGTTTTTGAGCAACATGTAGTAATTCAAAGAATTTTTTGATTTCTACGTTTGACGACTCTTCCACGCTGGCCCTTAAATTAGGATCTACTGCATCAAAAATAAGTTCTTCATAGGATCTACTCATTTGATCTTCATCAAATATTTCAAAAGTTATGGATGGACTGGCATGAGTATCACTATGTGGCTCGTACTAGCCATGTGAGGTCCAAATCTAATAGCCTGGAACATATCCCCTATGATATAAATCAACGTTTACATCATCGGGCTAAAGGAATGCTTGATTTTTGTGCTTCGAGCATGGAGATCTAAACATTCCATCGAACTTAAATGAAGGTTGTTGAGATGTGACTTGAATAAAAGTCTCAACTCCCTCCATAAATTCATCTGTCAATCCTCTTCTACCTTGTAACAATTTGTTATACATCCAATATCTCTCTTCTTGGATAGTCATTTGGATATTAAAGAAAACATTCCCTATATAGTTGTGAAATGAATTATTAGAAAAGATGCAGCCTTAAATCTCTTTTAAATCTAATAAAGAAATATCATTTTTAATATTTTTAGCCAAGTCTTTTTAGGTCTACCTCTACCTTTCTTAATATAAGTCAAATCTAATAACTCTACTTTCCTAACCAGGTCATCAGAAGGCCACCATTTTAAGCAACCAAACCATCTAAGGTGACTTATCTCTACAAAACTTAACTATGTATTATGCTTCTCTTTTAATGGCCAACATTTGGCACCATAAAGCATTGTAGGTCTCACCACCATCTTATAAAGTTTTCCCTTAAGTTTGAGGGGGACTTTTCTATCACACAATAAGCCCGATGCATTCCTCCACATCAACCATCCAACTTGATTTCTGTTGATAATATCCCCATTTATTTTACCTTCACTCTAAACAAGAGATCAAATATATCTAAAATGTGTACTCTTATTAATGACTTGATCGCCCAAAGTCTCAATCCCCTTACTAAGTGTATCACTACTAAAATTACACTCCATATAATCATATTATAGATTTACTCAAGCAAAAACTTTTAGACTCTAAGGTTGACCTCTATAATTCAAGTTTACCTTCAACTCCCTCTCTAGTCTTATCAACAAGAAGACTATCATCAGCAAAAAGTATAAACTAAGGTACATCCTCTTACAAATGTCTACTGAGAATATCCATGACTAAAGCAAAATGATATAGGCTTAAGGCTGTCTCAAAATCAACCTTTAGATTCAAAGGTTGATGTCCATAATTCAAGTTTACCTTCAACTCCCTATTTAGTTATATCAACAAGAAGAATATCAATAGCAAAAAAAAAAAAAAAAACTAAGGTACATCCTCTTGTAAATGTCTACTGAGAACATCCATGACTAAAGCAAAAATTAAGGAGATGAATAGAGGAGATCACCTTTAGGGCATTCAACGGCCAAAGAGAGGGCGACAGGGGTGAGGCACTGGTGGCATTCAACGTTCGAAGTTCTGTTGACAAAATGAAAGCACTTCGATGAGGGCGAGGGCGAGTGCGCGGAAGTTTTGATGAAAGAAATGAGCAACGTGAAGAAATGAGGAAAAAGGTTGGGGGTGTCAAAATTTAGGGCCATTTTTAGTGGTTTTCTGGTGATTTTAACCGCCAAAAAAATATCACTTAAAAATGGTGGCTAAACTGCCGGTAAAAGTCGCCACCTAAAGAAAATACCAGCGGTATTTTTGGAGGTCAGCTGATTGCCAGAAATTTTGGCGATTTAGTGCTTAAGACTGGCGGTTGAACCACCAGTTAAGCCGCCAATTTAACCACCGGTAGTTCCGGTGGTCAACTGACCGTCGAAAATATCGCCGGTATTCAGCAAATTTCCTGTATTATAAATGTAAGAATTCTTCGAGCATTACACTGTGATAGTGAAAGATGCTGGGTTGACCTTGTTTATCGTGTTTCAAATAATGAAGGTTACATAGCAATTCAAGTCAAGGATGATTAGGGTTGTGAGTTCATACTTAATGAAGCTCAAAAGTATTTTTTTTATTATTTATGTTCAAATTGAGGAATTGCGTAGATGTGATATAAGTCTCAGTTCTCCTCTTCAGATGACCTAACATCCTCTTACCAAGTTGAGAAGTTCATACAGACAAAATATATACTTGATGTAAATTATAGTTAGATAAAAATGTTGTGTTTGAATTCAAACTTCACATGTATATTGTAATGTGTGTTGTAGGCCCACTGTAGTACCCATTATTGAACAGGAAAGTCATCGCTTTAGTGTCAGTAAACATTCAGTATATTATGAACTAATATATGTAGGCCGCCTAAGTCTGAGCTTGCATCCTACATTATTAGAACTATATGCGAGAGGGCATGAAAGTGTTAGTGACCAAAAATCTTCAGGCACACCTATATTTCAGCTCCACCAATAGACCCATCATTTTGATCAGGGAAATGATGCTAAAGTCACACCAGTTGTTGAAGGATATAAGATAATGGATAATGAAACTACTGAGAGCTCAGGTGAAACACCCATAGGGAATGAAAGAAATCCAACTACAGAAGACTATAATATATTATTGCCTAGTCATGAGTTATTTCGTGAGTATGCTTTCCATAATTAGCCCGAGTTAAGGGGTATAACAAAAAATAATGATTATGTCAAACTTATATGATCAACACATGCGTGGGATTGTACAGATGTTGTTGATGCCCCTACTACAAATTTTGTTTGGTGAATTAGATGGCATTATTCCAGAATAACTGTGATGATTAACTTTCATCAGGATGGATTCCCTTTAGTGTGTCCCTAATGGTTGCTCAATTATCAATAATGTGGAATACATCAAAAGCACATCTAATAAGATAAGGCTTACAGTTAGGTGTGCACAACATGACAACCCCTCCCATCCATACCTATGGCATCTAACGCTACAAAAAGAAAGCTCCTTTGTGGTATATAGAAAGTCTTTTCCAGTGGTCCCCTATATACTTGCATGAATCCTATAATGTTTGGTGGCCATCATAATTGTAACTCCAAGTTTATTTCTTAATACATCACTACCATTCTTCGTCAATAAAAAGACTTGAAGCTATGTGAAAATATTGCTCAAATGGAGTCTAAGTTTGACATTAAGATTTCATAAATTAAGGCTTGGGATGCACAAAGGAAGGCTACTAAATTAGTCTTTTGTAGTTTTGAGGACTCGTATTTCTCACTACTCTATTACATGAAAGCCATTAAATTTTCACATCTAGGATCAGTTCACAACATACAAGTTATTGAGAATAATCATTTTAAATGACTATTCTGGGCATTTGGTTCAATAAGAGAGGGATGGAAATTTTGTTGCCTAGTGCTTAGCTTGGATGGAGCAGTTCTATTGGGTAAATATATGGGGACTCAACTTTTCATAGTTTGCATTGATGGGAATGGTGGACTATACTTCCTTGCATTTGTAGTTGTGGAGGCTGAGAAAAATGAGTCTTGGTCATGGTTCTTATAAATGATTCATGACCTTATTCCATAGGTTAATTCCCAATAAGACATATGCTTTGTATCTGATAAGCACTTTGTCTTTGTTCCAATATGTCATAAAGTCTTTCCACACCCAGCGCACCGACACTGCTTACGACACCTATGGGAGAATTTCGAGAAATTTATTTGACATGTTGCTGTTGTTGATTTGGAAGGTCTTTACAAGAAGATGTACCCTACTAGGAACTCAAATAAGTTTGTAATCTTCAATAGATGCATGTTAGACATCAACAATATTAAACATGAAGCACATCAGTGGTTGGTCAAGCGAGATGTCAGTAAGTAGAGCCTTCTGTATGATAGTGGGTGTCATTACGGGATCATGATAACAAATGCCTCAGAGGGCTTCAACAAGGTTCTAAATGTGCATGTGGCCTTCCCATCCAGGGACTAATCACATCTATATACTATAACCTTTTTGCTTTATTTAATAAGTGTTCCACCAAAGTAATTACTTGGGTTGCTTCCACGGAGTTGCCATCCACCCTATGTATAACAATCTTATTGGAGTGATATAAGAATGAAGTATGTCATTGTCCATTCCCCATTCGCATTATTAACAAGGAGTATCAAGTCATTGATATGTATTGTAGGGCACTCAAGATAGAATTAGTTCGAATCCTACATGTGTGTGTAGTTGTAACAAGCCACATTTGTTCCATATGCCATGCCTCTTTGCTATTGCTATTACTGTAGTAAAGTGATGTGATTATAGTATATTTGTTTCATGCTATTATAACATACAATTCTATCAATAAAGTTATAGTAGTCTTTTTCACATTATACCAGAGAAGGTATACTGGCCATCATTTGATGAGGTAGAAGGCATAATACCATTACTACCCTCAGCATTCAGGTGGCAGGCTAGGAGACCTCGGTCTAGTAGATTCAAAAATATAATGGATGAACCCAGAAGAAATGCTGGTCGAGCTTGTAAGATTTATGGTGTTGCTAGGTATAACAGCACAACCTGTCCAAATATGGTTAGCAGCTCAAGGTAAGTCTTTAATTATGCATATGCTATGACTCAAATTCCATAAGTAATAGGACTTATCTTCATATTATAGGCAAGGTAGATTATGAAGATAGTATTGATTCCAACCCTATGACAATGTTGACAGTGTGCTATACCAATGCTGAACTTTATGAATTATACTTAGGGTTATATAAGTGTTGTACTTATGTCAAAATTTGGGCATGATAGAGCTGATGTAGATTGGACACAGTATCACTTGAATCACATAACTTTATGTAATAATAGCCGTGAACTCATCATTCTAATTATTCCACCAGAGAGAAATAGAAGGGAGGAGTTAGCTGTATTCATGAGATGGTAGCGATCATGAGATTCCCTATACATATTGAATGCTCCACAATAACTGTGATGCCCCAAAATATAAATTGAAAGAATTATTTTTTTAATAAAAAACAATCAGAGTTAACTAATATCATTTATCGATAATAAGGATACAAGTAAATATCCCAACTGGACCGATTGGCAAAAATTGCTCTGCAACCTTCAAATCATAACTTTTTCTTTCTCTCCTTAAATTTCTCTCTCAAATTCCTAAAGATCTCTCTATTAGCCAAAATTGAAGAAAGGGAAAAGCTTTAGAATGATTTAATGACTTAAGATATTTAATTAAAATAATAAATTAATATTATATAATTAATTTAATTAATTTTTTTAGTATAAATTTCATAAAAATTCTTTTAGGGCTTCAAAAATTATTGAAAAATATCTATTAAATAATCATTTTATTTAATTGATGAAATTAGTTTATAAAACAAACATCTGATGGTCCCAAAATCTTTACTTGTACCGATAGATGTTAATTTCTTAAAAGTTTTCATCGGTGCCAAAAATTTATAAAAGAATTCAAGTAATTAAAATACCACAATCTCAATGCAATGGTGAAGACGATTTGTAATTTGGAGTTATATTGGTTCAAAAAAAAATTATTTATCTCGGTCAACATATGGGTATTATAATAACCTCTAGAGATATTTTACCCTAGCTCTCCAGCTGAGCGGATGATGGTAAGAACTGATTTAATACGTACTTCCAAATTTCAAGTAATTTGATTAAAATTTTAAAGTAATATTTGAACTATATACAAATGGGATGATTATATTAGACATAACAGGCGTATTACACACCCATTTACAGATCAACATGGGGAAAGTGCAAGTTCGATGTAGTAGGAACTTGACGATACTGATGAGCTGTATACCAGGCTGAAGGCTTCTTTAATTATTGACTATAACTATCTTGAATCCATGAGGAGAATGAGAGAAAATGGTCCAGCATAGGCCGTGATGAGGCTCATATGTCAAGATAATCTACATTAGATGCTCCGTTAAGGATGATGGGAGAGAGAAGTCAGACAAGAGAGACTTATGAACCATTGAGACAATCAATGTATGTGAGGTCTAGAGAGTTCGTTGTGCCATTACAATTTGCTACAGGATTTTCTACCATGATAGAGGGGTAAGGGTCATCAGAGGCAGGACCATCAACATAATATTGGAATTAGTATGACCTACAATGGGGGCAAGAGTGCTTCTGCATGCCAGAGAGATACTCAAGCATCACAAGAAGCACCACTACATACATAGAGTATGCAGATCCCTTCATGGATGAATCTATTTGGATTGACACACCTATCTACACAGCAGGATGAGTTCCTCCAGTAAACTCAAGCACCGCAAAGCACTATAAAGTTGGAGGGTGAAGATAGAGAAGCTGTTGAGACCCAATTATATATAAGGACAAGTTGATCGCCAGATAAGTACACACCAGAAAGTGTAGCTATCCCCAAACATAAAAAGAAGAAGTAGGGGAGAAGGTTGACATTATGAATGTTGTGTTGATGTAATTGAACTATACTTTTTATTTTAATAATATGATGTTCTCTCTTTTTTTCTTAATTGCATAATATATGCTGACAATTATTTAACTAATATCAAAGATAACTCTTAATTCTTTTTGCAAGTTTAAAAGTACAATCCATAGTTCAAATAGATCTCCACTTAAATAAAGGCTTTACTAAGCATTCAAAAGAAAATAAAAATACAACGTGAATTAACATTCATAGTACTACATTGTTTTACTATTTTCTAAGCAGCATATATAGACGTGCTTAAAGTTGGATTTGAGTTAGACAACACTTGAGATGAAACTCAAACTCATACTGAAGGTCTTACCATTCCTTACAATTAAAAAACTTTCTAGGCTTACCTTTAGGTAATAGCTCCTCCATCCGATCATTATAGAAATATAATATGAACTCATCATAACCAAAATGCCATTTATGGTATAAAATCACAAGCTCGAAGTCAATGTTGTTACTGTCAACATTTAGCGAATGACCAATTTCTTCAATGAACCTCATCTAAACATATTTCCAACTAGCAGTATTTAAAAAATGTTTCATCCTATAAAGTTTTACCATCGTTATCTCAGTAGGCACACTCCAAAGGGTACCATCATCATCTTCTGATCATTCATGTACGTAATACCTAAATATCTCATTTGCATTCGCCTTTTGCTCTAGCGGACAGTCACTCGCCCCTATTACACAAGCATGCATTCTTTTGCTTGCATCATCAAACCATTCTTTATTAGGAATGCATCGAATCCTTTCCATAGATGGCCACTACATTTTGAAGGTCTAATCATAGATCTTAAGAACTCTATTTGATATGTGAATGCATCCCCTTTAAATAGCTGAGGTTGTGTATATCCCACCTTGACATGCAACTTAAAATTATAATATTATTTGATAAGACATTACATCTTTATAGATCATCAGATATAATGGGTTACTGGAAGAAAAAATATATTAATGAATAATGAGAAAATCTTAGAAGGATCCAATGCTCCGAATAAATTTTGAAAAGAGAAATTGAAAGTCCAAAGCAACTACAAAAATAAATAATTGTTAATTGATAATTGGGAAAATTTTTAACTTAAGCATCATTAGTGCCTTATTCATGCCTTTAAATTATCACTATTTTATATCACTAATATTAAGATTAATAATTTGAAACAAAAAATATTTTTACTTAATATCAATAGTCCTCAAATAATAAAAACTTCATATTAAAAACTATTTCAAATAGACATGGACCTACACACCCATAAAACTTAATAAAATATCAACATAAAGGCAGAATTTAGGGAATTGAAATACTTAATAAAAGTTCAACATAAAAATAAGATCTTTTAATATTCATGATCATCATATATAGGCAAGCTTGGAGTTCGGTTTGAGTTGAACAACATTTGAAATTGTACTAAAACTCATGCTAGATGTATTGTCAGTTTGTTCCATTCAAAAACTCGTTTCTCTTATGACCTGCTAAAACTTCAGCATCTTTTATAATTCAAAAAGAAATGCGTCCTTCGTAAGATGTCATTTATGGTAAAGAATATAATGATCTATATCAGCCGTTGGTCTTTCAATAATCACCTCAACAGATCATTCTTTATTGAGTCCAATTTCATAAATTCTGGTCTTAAGAATGTTCACTGGAGCCAAATGGCCACCATGTTCCATGAACCTCTGCTATAAATATCTTCAACCCACATCTCCCAAATCTGCTCCATCCATGTAAAGCTTAATATCGTGTATATGCCATAATATATAATCTTCAGCCTCTGATCAGGATTGCATACAACATAGAAAAATTTGGTTCGATTTGAATTTCTCCTCTAGGCTATCATCAGTGGAATGCGCCAAGCATTCCTTCAATCGAGTGCTACCCTTCACAATTAACTTCTTCATAGAGATTTTTCCAATCTTATCCATAAGATGATGAAATAAGAAGTTGAAGATGATTTCTAAACAAACTTGAGCCTCCAGGATACTGATCTCACTCATCCAAATAATCAATATATTTTTAATTTATATAGCAAGTTCATTAGATCTCATTTATGTCAGCTGAAAAAAAATCATCATACTAATTATTACTGCCACAACGACATGATAATACAAGACTGTAAAATTGATTTGACAAAATATATATTTTTGGATAATTCAACTTTACAGCTCATATATTGAGACTACTCATTACATTCTCAGAACTATACATATCCTATATGAATACAGAATTTCTAACAGATTTAAGATCACTCCTAGCCACTCACCAATTTTAATATAAATTGAAGCAGTTTTTTTTTGTAATTTCTAACATATTAATAAGATTATTAAATGAAGTTTAATATGTACATTCTTATTAATATTATACATTAATAAATTAATAATAAGTGAAATTTATCAGAGTTTCTACTCTCAATAAAATATATAACGTTAAATAATATAAATTTAACTCAACAAAATTTTTTCCAAAACTTCATTTTAAGCTATTTTTATTTATTTGTAATAAAATGTGTAAATTTTTAATAAATCAATATATTTTTCATAAAACTTAATTACCGTTAAAAAACGGTTTATAAGTAAACAGAAAAAATAAAAAAAATTATATATAATGGAACACGGAATGCGGAAATCCGCATTCAATAGAATACTGAATTGGGTTATCCGCATTCTATAGAATGCAGAATTGGTTATTCTCATCCTTCCATATTTTAATACGTGCTTCTCCTCCTCGTATTTTCTCCTTTTTATATTAATTCATAAACGTGCTTCTTAAACATATTATTAATTAAAACTATACTAAAAAAAGGGTATTAATTTTAATCTTATATCAATTAACTAAAAAAATATATTAGTGTCATAATATTAAAACTTAAAGGTTATTTTGGATATATTTTATTTTATTTTATTTAAATTTATATTTAATATCTTAAATATAAATTACTTTTAGTTTTGGGTTCTTGAATATCATATAAATCAAATCAATATATTCTTATTTATTGCTTTTTAAAACGGAGTTTTAGTAAAAAATTAAAATTTTTTACTAAAACTCCATTTTAAAAAGTAATAAAAAAGTCATCTCAAACGAAACCTTAGACTTAGTTTGGGACGGCTTTCTTACTGTTTCTTAATGCAACTTTCTGTCACAAAAATTAAAATTTTTGTACTAAAAAGCTGCTTTAAAAAGTTGCAAGAAAGTCATCCCAAATAAAGTCTTAATTAGAGGATTGTATTATAATGGTATAAAAATGTCATAAATTTAGGCTTGAGATGAGTATCACTTTGTAATGATAATGTTCTCCTTTGGAACAATATCCCAATGGTATAGTCAGAGCTAATGTAAATATTAGGTCACATTTTCTTGTAATGTGAAACTATAATATAAGTTTAATGGAATTATGACCATTAAATTATAGAGTCTGTCATGGATTTAGGCTATTTTTGGACATCCTGACTCTCTGAGGATTGCATGCCTCTAGCTTATCATCCTTTAGATATATTGCACATCATTTCCGCATTCAAGCTATGGCATTTTGATATTCTTAAGAAATTAATTCCTCTCTCTCTCTCTCTCTCTCTCTCTCTCTCTCTCTCTGTATATATATAGCTATGTTATGGCCTAACTTCAAATAACGAATTTTTTTAGAGTATATCAGGTGTACGATATAATTAATCAAAGAAACTTGCTTTTATGAGGACTTTAAGAGTTATTTAGCTTTTCTTTATGCTAGATAGAAAATTAACTAAGATATATAAAAGCAGCCTCCACTAATTGCAAAAGTGCAGCAGAGCTACCTGGCATCATTGTTGTATATATACATATGTAAGGCTAAGTAATGTAGGGAAGAAACACATTTTACATAGAAATAGAAGCATTCTGCTCAGCTTCTTTCTCTTCTTTGCTTTCATGCATACAGCTCATTTTCCTGTTTGATACATATATTGTTGTTATACTGTAAAAGCAAAAGCTGTTTACTTGGCATCAGAGCCATCCGACTCACTGCCCTGATCTCTTCAAATGGCGTCGTTCCTTCAGCTATCATTTGCCAGATATGCGGAAAGAGGGTTCACACCGCAAACATGTGCGGGCACCGTCTTAGCACCCAATATCCAACTCCGAACCACTCATCTACAACCTTGATGGCATCTAATCCGAAAAGCTGCTCATAATGGATCCTTGACTTAGAAGCGTCCTCTCATCTCACTAACAATGTCGACAACCTCTAACAACCAGTGGAATACCATGGCTCAAACAATGCCAGCATTGGAGATGGCAACACTCTTTCCATAGCTCACTCCGTCTAAGGTCTTTTGCCGACACCAACACGTAAGCTCCATCTTCCCATTATACTTCATCTTCCTCAAATATCTCACAACCTCCTTTTTTTCTCCAATCTTACCAAAGATAAAGATCTCTCCATTCTATTTAACGCTTCCAATTTTCACATCAAGGACCCAAAGAAAGACTTCACTCTTCTCTCGAGACCATGGCGTGATGGCATCTATCCGATTTCAACTCAATTTCTCCACAACTGAAGACATCAAGCTCTCTCAGTCACCGTACCTACCCCACTTCACTGGTACCATCGCCTAGGTCATCCACATCAACAAGTCATGGATACAATATCTAATCAAAATAGAGCATTAGCAATACCTCTCTCATTTTTATTTTGCTCATCAAGTAAGACCTCAAAAGGTCATAAAATTCTCTTCCCTAGATCCACTATTAACCACTACAGACCTCTTGAACTAATACACACTAATGTATGGGTTCGACCCCAATTTCCTCGACTCAAGATTTCAAATACTACGTAAAATTTGTAGATGACTTTTCTCGCTTTACTTGGATATTCCCTCTCATGCATAAATCAGATGTTCTACATACATTTATGAAATTTCATGCTTCAATTGAAAAACAATTTTCACTCAAAATTAAATACCTTTACTATGATGGTTGAGCCGAATTCTTAAACAACACTCTACAAACTCACTTGCAAGTACATGATATCTCCTATCAAATAAGCTGTCCTCACAAACCAGAACAAAACAGCCTAGCTAAAAGCAAGCATCGCCACATCCTCAAAATCACAAGAACCTTACCTCATGCAGTACATCTTCCCTGCAATCTATGGCTCGACACCCTACTCACCAGTATATATCTCATCATCGTAATGCCTTCACCAAACACCTCCAACAAATCCCCACATCATGTACTATACAAACATCCACCATTATATAATCACCTACGTATATTTGGTTGTGCATGTTTTCGCTCCTACCACCAAACTTCCCATCACAAACTCTCTATAAAGTCTCCACCCTCCATCTTCATAGGCTATGCCACCTCCTACAAAGGCTACAAATGCCTTGAACCAATAACTAGCCGCATTTACATATCCCGTCATGTAGTCTTAGATAAATCTACCTTCACTTTCTCCAACACCACACTGACATCCACTACACCAACTCCAATCACCTCTCTAAAGCCCCAGCTCCTTCTGCCAACCTCTCTCACACCCCCTCCAACTCACTCCACCGAACCAACACCCATAATTCCTCATCAACCACAACACCAATGTCCATTAAATAATCTCATCCTCTAACCAGAAATTTCCCATTCCCACACTACTCTCTCTACAACATCACCTTCCATTCGTCCCACTCACCCAATGATCACTTATTTAAAAACAGGCTCATTCAAACCACGTCAAATCCTAAACCTTCATAATCAAATTACGACCACTCCACCCGATCCAAAAACATATGCTGATGCATCTAAATACCCTTACTGGTGATCAGCCATGGCCACAGAATTCTTAGTCCTCCAGTAATAAGGCACATGGGCACTTATCCCTCCTCCACCTAATGAACCCATTCTACGATGTCATTGGACCTACAAAATAAAATGCCATGTCAATTGATCTATAGCTAGATACAAAGCTTATCTAGTTTCCCAGGACAATCATCAAGAATATGACATTAATTACATAGAAACGTTTAGCCCAGTAGCATAATTCCCCTCCATTAGAGTAGTTTTAGCCATTTCCCTCACCAAAAACTGGCCAATACAACAACTAGATATAACAAATGCCTTTCTCCACCGATCCATCCACAAAACCATCTACATGAAACAACCTCGTGGGTTTCAAGATCATCAATATCCAAACCATGTGCGCCTACTCCAAAAATTGCTCTACAGTCTCAATAAAGCCCCTCGCTAATGGTTTTATACATTTTCCAAACATCTCCTATCAATTGGCTTCAAAAATTGCACTGTCAACCCCTCCCTCTTCACCTTAAAGCATAACAAAACTCAAACTCATCTCCTCCTCTACATAGATGACATTCTCCTAAAAGGAAATCATCCATCAAATCTACAACAAATAATAACCTCCCTAAGTCAACACTTTTCAAACAAAAACCTCGGATCTCCATCAGATTTCCTTGGCATCCAAATCTCTCACCATCCAAAATAAATCCACTTATTCCAATCCTCCTACAACCAAACTATCTTACAATAGATCGGTTTATCCAACTGCAACCAATCTCCAACCTCACTTACACAAAACCACCAACTAACATCTCCACAAACATTCTCCTCTTCAATCCTACCACCTATCACCAAATCACAGGCTCTTTCTAATACCTCACGATAACACACCCAAATATCTCCTTTGCTGTCAATACCCTATGTCAACACATACACAACCCACTCCATAACACAATCATCTCCTAAAACTCCTCTTATGATATGCCAAAGGTACTCTACACTTTGGCATACCCATCCCCACTTCCTCTCTCCATCTCACTACATTCTCATATGCCAACTGCGAAAGCGACCCCTCCACCAGATGCTCCACATCAGGTAACTATTCCTTCCTCAATGACTCAATTATCTCCTGGACTGTCGATAAATAATAAACAATGGCTCGATCCACCACCAAAGAAGAATAACGCGCAGTTTCTGCTGCCATGGATGACATGATATGGATCCGACATCTCCTTTCAGACTTCAATATTCTAACACTAACACAAACAAGCAATATTCATTGTGACAACCCATTTGCAATCGCCCTAGCAAACAATCTCATTTTCCATACCAGGACCAAACACAATGAGGTCGATTTTCACTTCATCTGCGATCACATTCGTATACAAGATGTTTGTGTAGTACCCTTCAGTACAACGGACCAAATTGTTGATATCCTAACCAAACCACTTTCTGCCCCAAGGTATCACCTCCTTCGTTGTAAGCTGACCATTTGGCCCCCACTGTTAGCTTGTGTGGAAGTAAAAGTAGCCTCCATTGATTACAAAAGTGCGGTAGAGCCGCCTGGCAATAGCTAACCTTTCTAGCAACCATCTCTACAACAGATCAAAGGAGAATCACAGGATTATAACGAACTAAAACAATCTCAAACATACACATGTAAAGCAACACTGTACCTGTGTATATATACATATGCAAGGCTATAGTAATGTAGGGAAGAAACACATTTTACATAGAAATAGAAGCATTCTGCTTTGCTACCTTCTCTTCTCTATTTTTCATATATTCAACTCATTTTCCATTTTGATATTTATATTGCTGCTATACTGTAAAAGCAAAGTTATTTATAATATGTATATATAACTTGAATTCATATAGTGAGCTATCTTTTATCTATCGTGATCGTTTGATATTCTCTCTAAAACTTCAAAAAAATAAATATCTATGTAATTCAGTGCTTCTTGTTGGAATACATGCTTAGGTTGCTGAAACATGTTGTTTGACTAAGTCAAGCTTAGTTCCTTCTTCTTAGGAGTTAGTTTTGTTGTTTTTAACCATAATTTATCATGGCTATTTTCTAGGACCATTATTTTATTGGTTGGTTATTTTTTTGTTAGTGGTTGGTTATTTTTCAAGCTTTAAATTGTTATACTTTTTAATAAAAATGTTCTAATTTTCCTTCAATTTGCAACAAGCACTACAGGAAAAACGTTAATTCTCGGTGTAAATATATTTATATAAATCCGTCAGAAATTTTGGCAAATTTTCTGGTAGATTTCTAGTAGAATATTTTTGACGACCGGTGGATTTTCGCCAGATTCTTGACGAAATTTAAAATTTTCTGGAAAAAAATTATTAAAAATTTTTAAAATTATTTGTTTTGTTAATATATATTGTTAAATAATTTTAAAAATAAATAGATTTTAAAAATTAACTAATTTCATAATTTATTTTAAAATAATTAATTAATTAAATAATTAAATATTTTTAAATTGGGTTGGGTATTGAAATTTATCTTAATATATAATATATTAAAAAATATTATTTAAAAAGTATAATTTAAATCTTGCGATCCTTGTTCAACGGCGAGTAGTGAGCACGCACGGGCTAGATAAGAACAATATATATATATATATATATATATATATATATATATATATATATATATATATATATATATATATATATATATATATATATATATATATATATATATATATATATATATATATATATATATATATATATATACACGGCAGATTCCTTCCATCGAAAAATTTGCCAGAAATATTTTCGACAAATTTTTTTTCATTGCTGTTTATTTTTCAACGAGTGTATTATCGTAGGAAAAATTTTCTCTAGAAATACAAATATAGACAGATTTTTGTCATTTTTCAACGGAAATTAAAAGGACAGACGAGCTCCGCCGAAGGAACGTGCCTCAAACAGATCACATGGTCAAGCAAATCCACACCATCCACCTGTAACAAACCAAACTAATCATAGCCACACATGTATTCACAAAGATCTATAAATACACTCGTATATCAAGCAACAGTAATATAGTGAAATGAATCCACTGATGCATTTATGAGTCACTGTACTCTCCCTCTCTTTTTCAATTTTGTATGTTTCTTCATGGTATCAGAGACCATACCTCGGTGAAGACCGAAGATCACAGTGAGCGGTAAGAAGTTTGAATACCTCTCATGGCCCAATCATCTTCTTCCTAAATAGGAAATTCATTAACTGATCCCTTGATTGAACCCTGCATTATACCTGTATCCTTGAAATTTGTTATTTCAAACATCAAACCCATAGTACCCACCCAATTGTCAAACAATAATTATCCCATATGGAGATCCCATGTGATAAAACTCCTTCGTGCAAACAATTTTGCCAATTTCATAGACCCCTATAGCTCCCCACCACCTCTTATCTAGCAAAACCCTGATGGACAAACCATTATTAATCCCAAACATACTGAATGGGTTATGATAGATCAGAACTTAGCAGCAGCCCTTTGTTCCACAATAACTTTAGCCATACTACCATATGTTCTTCACCTAGACTCTACTGCAGCCATTTGGACAACCATAGAGAGAAGACTGCAATCATCCAACAGATCAAGAGTTATTCAACTCAAAAATGAATTACATAACATTTCAATGAAACAACATACCATGGCAGAATACTTAAATGAAATTAAGATTCTAGTAGACAATATAGTAGTAGCCGGAGCCACCATTGATCAAGTGTATATAATTCTATACACACTCAATGGCATACCACCAGCATACCAGTCATTCAAAAGCAGCATTCGCACCATGGTGCAACCAATCAGTCTCGACGATTTTTATGCTTTTCTGATCGGCGAAGAAATCAACCTCAATACTGTAGTAGCCAAACAACACAACTTTCCTGATCAGAACACAACATTATATTCTACCAGGGGAAGAGGAAGAAGAGGTCGAGGCCGCTTCATACCACAAATTGCTCATCCCAGCAATCAACCCATATCAGTATGTCACATCTATAATAAAAAAGGTCACTTAGCAACAAATTGCTGGCATAGATACACCAGCAATTACACCCCTCAACAGCCAAAACCCAATACAGCCCTCACAGCCACCAGCGACAATCTCAATCCAGATTGGTACCTGGATTCCGGTGTAACATCACACCTCACCAATGACCTCAAAAACCTAACAATTAGAGATCCAATACCATACCAAGGCACATACAACATACTCATTCCGGTGCAACATCACACTCAACAATACGTCTTCTCAATACTTAACAACTCCCAAGCTGCAGCCATATGGCACAACCGAATCGGACATCCCCACACCAAAACCATGGCAACCATCTCCAACACTAACAAACAACTCCATATACCTATCTTTTTAGCTTTATGTTCTGCATGTAAGGTCGCTAAAAGCCACAAATTACAATTTCTTGTTTCTACTACCTGATCTAAACTTCCTTTAGAACTGATCCATTCAGATGTATGGGGCCCTTACCTAATCACCTCACATTAAGGCTTCCGTTATTATGTCATTTTTATAGATGATTTTTCCCATTTCATATGGATTTTCCCAATGACATGCAAATCTGAAGTGCCATCTATTTTTACCACATTCCATACCATTATTGAAAAATAAATCCCATATAAAATAAAACAATTTCGATCAGATGGAGAAACAGAATATGTAAATAGAAATTTACAAACATATCTGCAGAAACAGGGAATCATTCATCAGATTTCATGTCCAAGAAATTTTTTTATTTTTACGTAAGCAATTTTTGTCAAAAAATTCATGAGATTCCTTCCGTTAGAAAAACTGCCAAAAAATATTTTTGACGAATTTTTTTCATCATTGTTTATTTTCCAACGTGTGTTTTACGTTGAAAAAATTTTCCGCTGAAAATACAAAATTATTGATGGATTCAGTCATTTTCGGGCTAAAATAGTCACCAAAAAATGACATTTTTCCTGTAGTGAAGTCATTTCATTTTTTCTCTTCTTTCTCTCTTTAAAAAACCAATAATTTTGTACGAGAGCTCTCTTCTTAAGGGACTTGTATATGAGTTTGAGCAGTTATGGAGACCAAGGCTAGTTTCTCTTCAGTTTCTCAATCGGTGTTTGATGTAGATAACTATAAGACCTGGGCAGTGCACATGGAGACATACCTAGAAGCTTTGGATCTTTGGGAATCAGTGGAAGACGACTATGAAATTCCTCTTCTCACGGACAATCCCATCATGGCGCAAATTAAAGCACACAAGGAGAAGAAGACAAAGAAGTCCAAGGCAAAAGCCTGTTTGTTTGCTGCAGTTTCCTCAATGATCTTCACTCGTATTATGTTATTGAAAATGACAAAGGATATATGTGATTATCTCAAAAAGAGTATGATCGAAATGAAAGAATTCAAGGGATGTTGGTACTGAACATAGTTTGTGATTTTAAGTTGCAAAAGATGATGGAGACAAAAACCATAAAGTAGTATTCTAACAGACTCCTCAACATACAAAATCGTGTCAAATTATTGGGTTCTTCTTTGGAAAATTCAAGGATCGTTGAAAAAAAATCCTTGTAACAGTACCTGAAAGATTTGAGGCTACTATCGCCACCTTAGAAAAAAATGAAGGATCTGCCAAAGACTGCTCTGGTAGAACTCTTAAGTGCTTTTCAAGCACAAGAGCATAAGCATGCAATGAAAGACAAGAATTGGATGGCTGCAATGAAGGAGGAGTTGTCCATGATTGAGAAAAATAAAATATGGGAGTTGGTTGATCGACCCCAAAATAAGAAGGTGATTGAAGTCAAGTGGGTATACAAAACAAAGCATAATGAGGATGACTCAATCAATAAGCATAAAGCAAGACTTGTGTTAAAAATCTATGTTCATGTTTTTGGCATGGACTACTCAGATACCTTCACACTAGTTGCTAGTTTGGACACCATAAGGCTTTTTCTTGCTATAGCTGCTCAAATGAATTGGAGAGTGTATCAACTTGATGTAAAATCGACATATTGAAATGGTGTTTTGCAGGAAGAAATTTATGTTGAGCAACCTGACGGCTTTGTGAATAAAGGAGAGAAGGGCAAGGTGTTTCTTCTCAAGAAGGCTATCTATAGGTTGAAACAAGCTCGAAGAGCTTGGTACAACAAGATAGATGAACATTTGCTAAGATTAGGCTATAAAAAAGCTTGTCTGAGGCCACTCTTTATGTCAAATATCTTAGTTGTGATGTTTTTATAGTATGTGGATGATCTTTTGCTGATGAGAAAGAATGCACAGCTGGTTGAGGACTTCAAACAAGAAATGATGAAAGTTTTTTAGATGATAGATCTTGGGTTGATGACCTTCTTCCTTGGAATGGAAATTAAGTAGGCTTAGCATGAAGTCTTCATCTGCCAAAAGAAGTATGCCAAGGAGATTTTGAAGAAGTTCAAGCTTGAAGAATGCAAGGAAGCAAGCACTCCTATGAATCAAAAAGAGAAGCTGTGAAAGGAAGATGGAGCTGATAAAGTTGATGAGGAATATTTTAGAAGTTTGACTAGATACTTGATGTATCTTACAACAACATGTCTAGATATTTTAAATGTTATAAGTATCTTATCCAAGTATATGCACCTTGCAAGTGAATTGCATTGTGGGCTCCGAAAATTTGGCCCCGGCCTCCGCCCGCTTTTGTATGCTTTTCTTTCGGGGAAGGAGTTTTAACGAACTTAGTTCCGGGGTAAATTTTGGAAGGCAGATCGGTTTGTAGATATGACACTACCCAGAGATTTCGCCCTCATTTTGCGAGGATTTTATGATCTGAGTTCTGGTTTCCTATAGGCGCAAGCCCCTATAGTTAATTACCCCTCCCGATAACGAGAGAGAACTTTCGATTAAGGCTAGTTGTCAATCAGATACGTTAAAATACGTATATCTGGCATATAGTAGCAGCATGGGTATAGATATGTTTGAAGGTTGATATTTAAAATTAGAAACATCACCATCTTGCACTTAAAGCGGATGGTGGGGGAATGGATGATAGACCCGATCAAGATCCCATGGTTCCGTCGTCCCAGGACATCGTGATCCCTGGTTTACTTAGTCAGAGGAGGTAGTCGACCCAACCTGACAGAAGGATCCTTGTCAGCAGCCATGGGTTGCTTCGTCCAAGGGTACCTTGTAGACCTGGGGTGAATATTTGTCTATGGGGATAAATTTGAATCCACCTTAGCTAACAGAGAGCTTTGTGCCCTATCAATCATATCCTATTGATTCATATCTCAAGGATTTGATGCCATTGGGGAGCATACGGGCTCTGGCCATAACCATAATATAATGGTGCCATTTGGCGGCAACCACCTGGTTCAGAGGGCCCCGAGTCATAACCGTTTATCCTGCAGTGCCATTTGGCGGCGAAACTGCCGGTTAGAGGACTCGTACCACGTCCTTGATGGCAGGAGATTGTTTGAGAATGGATCCTAGTGATATTTTTGACCAGGCATTAGCTCTTTGTGAGCTGCAATTATTTTTAGATTAGTCCACCTCGGCAAACTGTTGCGGAGGGTGGATGTATTTTGCTTTAAATGTTTGATGATTTAATTTTAATTTCAAATATTTTTGAAATTTTGGAATTTTTGGATTTAGAGATTATTTTTGGAGATTTGGATTTTTTGATGATTTTGGGATTGTTTGGAGTTTGGAGTTTTGGGTGGTATTTGAAATGATCTGAAATGGACCCCTCCGGTTGAGATTTGCATTCAACACGACCATCATCGAGGTGTATGGGGTCATTTTTATTTATGGGTTGAACCTTGTCGACTCTGTCTGGTAATTGATAGAGGATCGGGTTTCGTAGGCTTTGTGCCCTTATTGGTGAATTCTCTTGATTATAGGCCTTGAAGGCCTAATATGAACTATAAAATAAATATTTCGGTCGATCTCGTGACCGCATATTTATTTAATGGTTCGAGCCGTGTCGACTCCTACCTACCCGTATAGGAGGATCGGGCTCAAACTGGAATTCCCTTATTGACCCGCACAGCATCCCTAGACATCACGTGTGTACCAATAACACGCTCGTCGAGGCCCATGCGGGTGTTTGGGGGCATTTTATAATTATTTGATGAACCTTGTCAACTCCTATTTATCTGCTTAGGAGGATCGGGTTCAAATTTATTGACCCGCGCAGCATCCCTAGACGTCACGTGTGTTCTTACTACACGCTCGTCGGGGCCCATGCGGGTTATGATTATATTTTCCCCTTTTAGTGTACCTATGTGTATACAAATTAAAGTGCACACGTATAGGGGTATTCTTGGAATATTTGTACACGCCTTCTGTCCGCTTGCATGAAAGTTGCGGATCCGGTGGCGTGGCGTCGTACGAGTTTCATTTGGGGATTTGTACGCCTTCTATCTGCTTACATGGATGTTGCAGATCCGGTGGCGTGGCATTATAGCTTGTGGACGCCTTTTGTCTGCTTGTATGAGTGTTGCAGATCCGGTGGCGTGACGTTATACGATCTCCCCTACTGCTGCTTGTAGGCAGGTAGATGTTTTCATTCATGGATTGGAATTGACTTCAGGATACTGCATTTACTAAAGTCTTTTTGCATCTACCCATAGATGAGAGGGAGTGCGTGTTGTACATTTGTATTCGTAGAAGACTGGTATGTATTGCAGATCTTTGCTTATGAATTAACCATTGTACGCATGGCGTATTCATTAGGAGCCTTTCTAATGAACTATCATATGCATTCTATGTTGCCTTTGGAGCTGAATTTATCAACTAATTCTTTGAAGTCGGTCACAATTACATTTATTGTACTTCCGCCTTACGTCGCAGAAGACTGATATATTCATTCGTATCTTGACTAGTGTTGAATGTGGGATCTTTCCATACTCACTGTCACCTGTCACGAAGTTCGTAGATGTTTTCACTTGTTATGACTTCATTCCCATCTCTGCTTGTGATCCTCCATATTCATTAGCTTGGAAGTTTGTCCGCTTCAAATCTTCTACTCGCATATTGGCCATTCATTATATATTCCTTTCAAATTCGTTTGCTTACAAGTCCAAGTGCATTTGTTCGTATTTTGACATCGACCGTAGGAATATCGCTGCCTTTGTTTGTCTATCACTTAATAACATATTGGTCCATTTCATTTGATTTGAGCATGATTTAGTGCTTTAAGTTTTGTTTCTCTGTGGTCCAAATCAAGTCCTGCTCTGTATCATTTGATTCAAGCTCTTGTAGTCTTTTTGATGAGTTCGAGTCCAAGCATAGTCCTTTAGAGTGCATGATCATTCAAGTTCTAGGTCCAAGTGTAAGTTTTCTGTCATCTTCTGCAAGCTCAAGTCATGTTGAGTTCAAATTCTTTATTTTGTTGCTCAAGTCCAGTTCATGCTTGAGTTACTTGTAGTCTTTTTGAATTCAAACTCATTTCGAGTTCATATATCCTGTAGTCACATTAGTTTCAATTTTTATGATCCTCAACATGTTCATTTGAGTTCAAAGCAGGTCCTCAACTGGTTCACTAAAACACACGTCCTTGTTGTCCACATTTATTCCCATTTGAGTTCAATTTGAATCCAATTCGTTGTCACTTGTTTCTCCTTTGGTTCAAGTTTTGACTTGAGTCCCAAGTGTCTAATGCTTTGTTCAAGTCTTCACAAATTCGGATGAAGTTCAAGTCACTTGTTACTAAATGTAGAGTTTCAAGTTCTTTATTTAGTTCATTTAATGTCCAAATATAGTTCATGTCCTCTTCTTTTAAGTTCAAACGAGTCCAAGTACAGTCATATGATCACCCGAAATTTCGGCAGCATTCCAGCATCTCCCATGTTTAGGGGAAATAACGGAAAACTGGGCCTTTCCCACCACGCTTAAGAAAGCGTATATGGTAGATGCCCTCTTTTGAGGACACCGCGGCCGTGTAAAGTCTTCAATCCCCCACCACACTTAAGAAAGCGTGTATGGGTCTTTGACGTACCTGAAAAAGCAAAGCATTTGTTTCCCCGCAAGTACAGAGCCGCATACGGGTACTTAAAATTGTCCCCACCACGCTAAGAAAAGCGTGTATAGGGCCTACCCGCCTCGCCGTAGGTGTCGCACTGGGTTCCCTTCCCACCACGCTTAAGAAAGCGTGTATAGGCGGTTTGCCGGCTCGACACGAACGCCGAGGATAGGATTTTGAGGTGATTACCCGCCTCGTTGTAGGCGCCGCACCGGGGTCCCATCCCACCACGCTCATGAAAGCGTGTATAGGCGGTTTTCCGATCCACCGCCAACTTCGAGAGCGAGAATCTGAGTTAGAAAATTATACCATTGCAAGCGTCGAGGTTGGCACGCAGATCGAGGACGAGAGAGGGAAGAGCATCCTCCCTCTTATTTTCTCTTTTTTTTTTAAAAAAATATAATAAAATTTTTATTAATTATAAATAATTATAAGTAATAATAATTGACTATAATTAAAATAAATAAGTAATTATAATTAATAATATTTAATCATAATTAATTATAATTAGTAATAATAAATTATAACTAAAAATAATGAATTACAATTAATTTTAATCGATTAGAGTTAATTATTAATATTAATAATTAACTATAATCAAAATAATTAATTGTAATTAATTTTAATTAGTTATCATTAATTATCATTAATAATAATTAATTATAATTAAAATACTTAATCATAATTAATTAATTTTATTTAATTATAACTAATTATTAATAATAATTAAATATAATTAAATTAGTTATAATCAATTTAAAAGAAAAAGATTTACGCATGATTTGAGCAGGATTAGGGTAGTATTTAGGCTCTGTTTGGCAACCGAATTTATGGGATTTGGCCGAAGAAGTGCGAGCAAGGGAGAAAGTTACCTTCGCACACAGCAAGCTCCCGTCATTGCCTTCTAATCAAAATGTCGGAACTCCCGATCCTATACAAAGGGAACGTCGTTCGAAGGAGTGGAGTCGGGCAACAGCAAGGGAGGCGAGTCTAGGGCAGGAGGTAAGGATCCCTCTTTCTCTTTCTCTCTCTCTATCTCTCTCTCTCTCTCTTTCTCCCTCTCTCTGCTTGCGTGAGACGTCGGTACAAGCAAGGGCTCGATGGGGCTGAGGATTTGGCAGTGGATCGAAGGAAGTGGAGGAAGGCGTCGGGTCTGGGGGTTTGCGACGGCGGGGAGAAGATCGGGCAGAGAGGAGAGAGCTTGGGAGCTTCTGCGTGTGAGAGCAGGGAAAGAGCGAGAGAAGTGCCGGTATTTAACGACGAAAAAGGGGCGAGAGCCGAGGCGAATAGACGGGATTCGAGCAGGAATCGCGGAGCGACGCCGAATGAACAGTGCTTTGGCGGGATTCATGCAGAATTTCTGGATCCGACGGGTACGAGGTATGGGATTCCTGCTCTTTTTTTTATTTATTTGTCAACAAATGCCCCCCCAACAAATATGGTTCGCATTCAGAGTGAATTACGCTTGTTGTATGCTGATTAACCCTGTGGATCTCTAGATATTTATTCTAGATGTCACACAGAGGTCTTCATTTAGTGGATCTCCAAAAGCTTACTTGGATGTCACACTAAGATTCTCATTCTATAGCTCTTCAAGAATATATCTCGTTGTCTTTGTAGATCTTTAGATGCACTTGTAATCATATATACGATTGACATGTTGGCTCTTGTTAAGTAGAGATCCATAGGGTAGTGACATAACACTTCAAATTCACATCCCTAGGTTGTTACTTTATAGATAAATAGCATCTCCACTTTCTGTTCTTCTCCTGCCACCACTTGTCACATTAGTTTCTAGCAATTTAGTAATTGCTCAACATTTCTAAATTTATCAGTTGGTGGGACTTTGCAGTCTCTTGTACTGATTATATCTTGCCCAAATTATACTTCTTGCTGATGACACATCCAGTTTATGCAGGATCTTCCATTCTTCCCTCCTTTAACTGTATTTAGACAAGAAATTTTAAATATTTATTTGGGGATCTCGGCATGCGGCATGATGTCGAGCCAAATGAATATTTAAAATGCCCCCAATCTTTAGGGACATTTGTAGATCATTTAGGATGCTTCTTTTTGTAGCTTTGGATTGAGTCATAAGATTTTGATTTCTCCTGCCTTGTGCTTTGTGCTGCGGACATTGATGGAGAATTACCTGATTTGTCCTTACTGACTTGTCAGGTGGTTTGTGTACCTTCTGCCCTATGCTTCTTGCTTTGGCGGGCTTCATGAAGGAGTAGATGCCGGTAACCTAAACCTTTTAGGTTTGTAATAGGTCAATGGTGAGAAGTCATCGGTCCAGAGCTTTGTGCATAACAGACTTGTTGATGACAGAATCCTCTTAGTTCATCTTTAAGCTTTTCATGAACTTTGGGATAATTTCTTCGGTCCTTTGCTTTGTGCTTTGGTGGAATTGTTGAAGAGAAATTCCTTCGATCCTAGCTTTGTACTTTATGGATTTGTTGAAGGATTTACAGGTTTTGGAATCGGTTGATAGTACCAAACATGGATAGTATCTTGATCCTTAACCACATGAGAAGAGTTTAATCTGAGTCACTTGAGTTCATCAGATCGGGAGAGCTGGGATTTGACAGCTCTTCGTCCTCTGGTTGCTGAGATGGGGGTTCCACTACTACGGCCTTTCTTATGGCGTATTGAGTAGATGGAGCTGCCAGCGATCCGACCATATTTGGGCTTGTTGGATCCGACCTCTTACACCCATTCAAGCTTCAAACTTGAGCTAGGGGAAATGTGTTTCCCAATGCTGATTTTGCTGAAGTTGGTAGATTTGGAGTCTTCCTTTGTGGTTTAAGATTTAGAGCCTACACGAGTTTGGTAGTTGCTCAAGATTTCTCCTTTCCAACTGGACTTTGATTCTCTGGTCAATTAGGGGAATTTCGTAGACTACGATCACTTGAACTTATCGAGTCAAATTTGCCTTCGTACTTCCTACAATCCTTACTGACAGGTTGACAAAGTGGGGGTTCCGCTACTACGGCCTTTCTTATGGCGTGTTGAGTAGACGGAGCTGCTAGCGATTCGGCCATATTTAAGCGTGTTGGATCCGACCTCTTATGCCCACTCGAACCTTAAGCTTCAAGTTGCTGAAAGACTTCAGGTTGTTCTGGCTCAATTTGTTAGTGTGTGTAGTTGCGAAAGTCTCTTTTTTGACTTTCGAATTTTGGTATGTTGGAGAAGGTGATGCCTCGATCTTTTGAAAGACCACCTGCACATACTTTGAAAAGAATTCATTGTTTTCTTCAGTATAAAAGGATATTTGCATTGGTTATTTTAAATATTTATTCGGGGATCTCGGCATGCAGCGCGATGTCGACCCGAATAAATATTTAAAATGCCCCCTGTCTCGCAGGGACATTTCAGAATAGAATAAATTTGAAATCTTGATATTTTAAATATTTATTTGGGGATCTCAGCGTGGAGCATGATGTCAACCCAAATAAATATTTAAAATGCCCCCTGTCCTGCAGGGTGATTTTGAAATGCATTCTTGCAACACAAGAGAATTTCAAAAATATAAAATGTAAAGTGTATATAAATATGCATGAAATACACAATTCATTAAATATAACATTTCCTTGAGCAATTTTATGCATGGTATTTTTTTAGGTGTCGACCGTTGATCGGCGGCATGGGCCTCTGACCATGCAGATCGATAAGCTGGTAGGCTCCTCCTTGATACACCTTCTCAATGACGAAGGGACCCTCCCAATTGGATACGAACTTGCCACCAATTCTTCGGTGTGGGATGATTGGTCTTCTCAGTACCAGGACCAATTCCCCTTCTTGAAAGGACCGAGGGCGCACCATCCGATCAAATGATTTTGCCATCCTTCCCCGGTAGATTTCTAGGTTTTGCTGGGCTTGCAATCTAACTTCGTCGAGTGCATCGAGCTCCTCCATTCTTAGGCGAGCATTCTGCTCTTGAGTGAGTTCATTCTGGATAGCGACCCGAAGAGATGGTAGTCAACTTCTAGTGGTAAGACGGCTTCAGCCCTGAACACTAGTGAGTAGGGAGTGGCTTTGGTTGGTGTTTTGTAGGTAGTATGATACGCCCATAACGCTTCTGCCATCTTCGTATGCCATTCTCTTTTGTTCTTGGTGAGGATCTTCTTCAACAACTTCACTAGCGTCTTATTAAAGGCCTCAGCCAAACCATTGGCCCTTGGGTTATATATAGACGAGTACCGCCAGTCGATCTTATGACGATCAACAAACTTATAGATTTTTGTACTCTTGAACACTGTTCCATTGTCTGAGATCACTCGGCGTGGTACACCGAATCTGTAGACGACATTGTGGGTGAAGAAATTGATCACGTGCTCGGACGTGACTTCCCTGAACGGAGCTGCTTCTACCCATTTTGAAAAATAGTCTGTTGCTGCCAGAATGAAATGATGTCCGGCTGAAGACGGCAGATCTATTAGCCTAATTATATCTGTGCCCCAACACTCAAATGGCCAGGACACTATCGTTGGGTGCAATGGATTTGGCGGTTGATGAATAACATCACCGTGAATCTGACATTCGTGACACTTCTTAGCGTGGTTGATACAATCTCTCACCATCGTAGGCCAGTAATAACTCATTCTTTTGATTTTAGTAGCCATCTTGGGACCTGACTGATGTGCTCCACAAAGTCCTTCGTGAACTTCTGTCACCACTTTATCAGCTTCCTTGGTCCCTAGGCACCTTAGCCACATTTGATCAAAAGCTCATCGGTATAGTGTATTGTTGACAAACGCATATTGCAATGCTCTCTTTCTAATTTGTGCAGCCATAGATTTATCTGTTGGGAGCTTGCTTTCTTTGAAGTAGTCGACGAATGGTTGCCTCCAATCGTCTTCGACTTCAACATCTAAGCAATCCAACCACGACTCTGAGAATCTACCAGTTCTTCGTCTCTTTACTACCTGACGTTCCCCTGATTGATTTTTAGTAGTGATTTGTTGGGGAGGTTGAGGATCAACCGGGGTTGCATCCTGCTGGCTTGAACCTGGTAGTCCTTCTTCCTGCAGGAATTGTAGAGTTGCTGGCTCTAAGACTCGGCGATTTTCAACCGCAATAAATATAGGTGGTCTCTTATCTTCATATGCAAGCTCCTTGGCCAGTTTAGCTAGACAATCTGCTTTTGAATTCTGTCCTCGAGGAACTTGAGTTATCCTGACATTTGGTATTTGTCTTAAAAGCTCGAGAGCTTGTTAGTGGTAGTGAGCCAATTCAAGTTTGCAGATTTTGTAAATGCCCAGAACTTGATTTATCACAAGTTGAGAATCGCCGAAGATTTGGAGATCTGTGATTTGGACATCAATTGCAATCTCCAGTCCTGCTATTAGAGCTTCGTATTCGGCTTCATTATTGGTCCGAGGTTCAGTTAAACTGAATGAGAATCTCATTATACCTCCTTCGGGTTCTATGAAGACGAGACTGATGCCGGCTTGGGCCTTTGTAAGATTTAGAGGTTTGGGAGACTTGATAGATGATGCCCCATCAAAGTACATCTCCCAAAATGATAGCTTTTCTTCTTCATCAACCTGCATGATTTGTTCATCTAGCAAGTCATCATTGAGCGAAGAATCTGCTGGGATTGGATGTGCGGCGAGGAAATTTGCCAAAACTTGTCCCTTTACCGCTTTCTGTGGCATGTACACTATATCAAATTGCAGTAATAACACTGCCCACCTTGCTAAACGACCTGTCAACGTTGGTCTTATCATCAAGAAATTTTAGCGGATCGATCTTTGATATCAAAGTGATTTTGTGGGAGAGCATATAGTGGCGAAGTTTTTGAACTGCAAAAATCAACGCCAGGCAATGTTTCTCAATTGGAGAATATCGCACTTCTGCTCCGATTAATCTCCGACTGATGTAGTAGAGTGCATTTTCTTTTCCTTCTTCATTGTGCTGGGCCAGCAACGCTCTGAGGGACTCTTCTAATGCAGCTGTATACAGTATAAGAGGCTTCCCCGGAATTGGCACTACGATAATGGGTGGATTCAACAAGTATCTTTTGATGCTATCAAAAGCTTCTTAGCATTCTGCATCCCATTTGAAGCGAACGTCCTTCTTCATTAGTTTTGAAAATGGTTGGCACCTACCCGATAGATTTGATATGAATCGCCGAATGAAAGCCAATTGCCCTTGCAAGGAGAGGAGTTGATGGAGGCTTCTTGGCGGTGGCATCTCCGTGATTGCTTTGATCTTGTTGGGGTCAATTTCGATACCTCGGTGACGAATGACATACCCCAAGAATTTGCTGGAGGAGACCCCGAAAGCACATTTGAGAGGATTCATCTTCAAGTTGAATTTTCTGATTCGCTCAAATACAATCCTTAAGTCTTTTAAGTGATCCTTTCGGTCTATGCTCTTGACAACAAGGTCATCTACATAGCATTCGACCTTCTGATGTATTAATTCATCAAATATATGGGTCATCGCCTGTTGGTAGGTGGCACCAGCGTTCTTCAGGCCAAAGGGCATGACCGTGTAGCAGAAAATACCGATGGGCGTTCTAAATGATGTGTGCCTTTCATCCTCGGGCGCCATCTTGACCTGGTTGTATCCTGACGATCCATCCATAATCGAGAACATGTCATAATTTGACGTGTTGTCTACTAGGAGTTCGGATACCGGCAGCGAAAAATTGTCTTTTGGACACGCCTTGTTGAGGTCCCGAAAGTCGATACAGATGCGTATCTGACCGTTCTTCTTCTTCACGGGGACGATGTTGGCGATCCAATCAGCATATTTCTCTTCACGAATGAAGCCCGCGTCTATAAGCTTCTTCATTTCTGTAATCACCTGCTCTTCAATCTCCAATCTCATTCTCCTTGGAGCTTGTTTGACTGGTGCTGCATCTGGTTTGATGGGTAATCTGTGAACTGCTACGTTAGGGGATAAGCCGGGCATCTCAGCATATGTCCAGGCAAAGTAATCCCTGAATTCATAGAGAAGTTCTTTTATCTCTTCCACTTGGTCTTCTGGCAGAAGGGAACTAATGAAGGTTGGGCGAGGGTCATCCTCGGTTCCCAAGTTGACTTCTTTTAGTTCGTCCATAGTGGTTGCCTGTCCACCATCCTCAAGCTCTTCAGGTGCAGGCTTGGCCTCTAGAGGTTGATCATCGTAATCATCAGCTTCATAGACTTCTTTGTCTGAAACGTCATTGGATTCGACTTCCCTGCAAGTGATGGCTCGGCAAGTCTCCTTCCGGATGCATTTTCGCCTGACGAATCCAATACCTTTATATGCATTCATCTCCTTCCGCCACATTGGACGCGGATTTCTTCCATACCAGAGACTTAGACACATACGAAGTTGTCGTTTGGAGGTGGGAATATTGATCCGCTTTCGCAACATTCTTTGAATACCTTTGGTATTAAACCTAGTTAGCCTCGTAGGTAGTAATTCTTCAGAATCAATGAAGACATGATCCCAATCACGATTCACTTCTTCAACCTTTCCTACGGAATAGAATATATTCCCTGATTCAATCCCCTTTCTGATTGGAGGTAGATAAAGGGTCATAAGTTCTTCAACCTTATGCACATCTCGTGAAATTATTTCTTTGAAATACTGTAGGGGAACGCGAGTGACTACAAGCACGCTGTCTGAGATTGACAAGCTATCTATTCTTCTGGAGAATACATCTTGCACCGTGTTCATATAGATAGAGTCGTAGTCATAATCATCATTTGAAAATATGACCTCCCTACTCCATTCGTCCATCGAATGGCAAACCCTCTGGGATTTTGTAGGGGTGACCTCATCTTTATCTGTGTCGCTCCCAAGGTGAGGTACACATTTTCTCTCTTTAGAAGTGGTAGCTTCTTTGGGAAGAGTCGGCGACGCCTTCTTTCTCCCAACCTGCTTCCTCTCACCTTCTTGCTTAGGACGTTTTGCACCCTCTGGGTTTGACGCTTGAGCCTTTAGATAGTTTGACAGCCTCGGCTTTTTAGGCATGAAATACTGCGCATCTTCATAAACTGTCGCTTCATGGACTGCAAAGGGCTGAATATCACCGGAGATCCTGAATTCTTCCCCATCCCTAAGATATTTCATGCATTGGTGTAGTGTTGATGGGACGATGCCATACTCATACAACCAGGGGCGACCCAGGAGCGCCTTGAATGAAGTGTCCGCATCAATCACATGAAATTTGGCTTCTGTATGGAATTCTCCGAATACAAGAGGTAACATAAACGATCCAAGGGTTTTCTGTCCTTTCTCGTTAAATCCATGTACCATAAGCTTATCCGGCCTGAGGTGCTCTACGTTGAGGCACAATGAACTTAGTGCTTTTAAGCTCATAAGGTTGATGGAGGATCCAGGGTCGATCAGAATTCGACTGATTACCAAATCGTCACTCTCTGCAGTAACATACAGAGGTCGGTTGTGGTCTGCAGTCCCGAGCATCATGTCATCCTCGGTGAAAGTGATGAAAGGCTCATTACGAGCTTGTAGGACCTCAATCAGGTTGCGTTCAGCGAAATACGCCTCGTATCTTTCGGGGTCTTTGAGAGCCTGAATCAAAGTCTCCCGAAGATCCTTAGACATCACCAGAGCATCGTATATGCTGAGCTGGGCAGGGATCTTCCTCAGATGGGATAAGATATTATAATCTATTCCCTTAACTGGAGTATGTTTCTTCTTGGGATCATCGGAGATAATGTCTTCGTTGATAACTATCTCTTTTCCCTTATCTTTGTTGGAGATCTGCTTCTTTGGCGGGAATGGCAGTATCTTGCCACTTCTCAACTACACTTGAGCGATCTCTTCTGGCTCAGACTCATTTGACGGTGCATTTTCTTCCGAGTCAGCCATCATCGTGTCTAGGGATTCACCCGTTGATTCAGAGTCACCTCCCATATTCACGTGTCCGATGTGCGACGCTATGTCGGGGGCCGATTCATTTTCTTTTGGAAAATACAAATCTTCCTCTGAACTGTAGTCCATTGGTGACACCATCATACAAGATTCAAAGGGTATATCTTCGGTACATTCTTCTTTTGTCAGCGCATTTGGAGCCACCGAGATGACCCGACATACCTCCACTGGAAGAGGGCCTTCACTGCTTTCTTCAGCTTCCTCTATTTTAAGCTCTGACATGAAATCAGCAAACTTAATAGGGCGCCTCGCAGTCTGATAATATTCATCCAAACTGTCAATGACCCTTTGAGTTGTAGTCTTTTTCTCCTTGGGCTTCTTCAGCTTTGTCTTCTTTTTGGACTTTTTCTTTCCAGATTTTGAAGGGCCAGCTTGGTTAGAGAATTGCTTAGAAGTAAAATCTTGCGCCACGGGCAGAGCCTTCAGATTTAACACTGGCTCCATAGGAGATTTTCACTTTACACCTGGAACTCCTTCAAGCTGTTTCAACATTTTCACAGTTTTCTTGGAGACCGCAGTCTCCCACTACTCTTCTTGAGCTGGCTTCTTTTCATTTTTCCTTTCTTCAACCAGGAGTACGGAGGAAGTTGTAACTACCCGAGTTGACTCTTTCCTGGGGTGAGTCAGCACATTGTCAGACAATGTGAGCTCTCATCTTCGATATTTTCTTTCAAGCCAATCTTTAAAGACAAAGAATCTTCGATCAGATGACTCATCACCCGATGATATGGGCAATAGTTTGGGTCGCCACTATGTTTTGACTCCTCGGGTCTCTTGCACTCTGGCAGTTCTAAACCCGCTTTCAATGCTTGTCGAAATAGTTTGGCGACACTTTCCCTCTTGAATGAATATTCCTTATTCATTTTATCTTTGAGGGAGGGGAACGTTCGATCACCAGTTCCCGTTGTTTGC
Source organism: Dendrobium chrysotoxum (assembly GCA_019925795.1). Lineage (NCBI taxonomy): Eukaryota > Viridiplantae > Streptophyta > Magnoliopsida > Asparagales > Orchidaceae > Dendrobium > Dendrobium chrysotoxum. The sequence continues at coordinate 42,763,756 of CM034297.1, forward strand.
CTCGGGCGTTCTCCACCGCCCTGATAAGCTCACGGTTTATCATTGCCCCCGAGTATCAACTTCGACTGGGGATTAGGGTTGTAGACTTGCTTAGGCTTTTCTTGATATTGCATTGGCTGCTTGCCTTTGTCTACATTGTAAATTACTTATTTCTCCTTATTAGCTCTGGAGAAAAATATGGAGTCAGCCTCACCTCTTCTAGCACCTAAGGCTTTAGTCTTCTTGGGTTTATCAGAATAATTCTCTGATTTTGATAAGTTCAGTTTCTCAAACTTTGCCACTCTATCCAGCAAATCTTGAAAAGTGGCGATGGTAGCCATGTACAGGAATGGTTGCATTTTATCATCAATGTTTCCCATTAACAACTGTACGGCATGCTCCTCTTCAAGCTGTTGCTCACATTTCATGCTTAGATTGGGCCAACGAGTGATGTATTTGGTCACTGATTCTTCCTTCTTTCTCTTATTCAAAGCAAGGTCAGCGATCGTTATTTTCTCGGTCGCACTGGCGAACCTCTTCACAAACATATTTTCTAACTCTGCAAATGTCTTTACAGAGTCATTTGGTAGTTCGTCGTACCATTCGAAAGCAGCTGCTGTCAAACTGCTAACGAATTGTCGGAAGAGTAGAGCATCATTTCCTCCAGTGTTCCCGCAGGTGGCTTTGAACTGCGCCAGGTGCTGTCTAGGATTTTTATTACCATCAAAAGTGTTAAACTTTGGGACAGAATATCCCTTTGGGTATGGCACCTGATCGTACTCTGCCGGGTACGGGCGACCTTTACCTACTAGCTTCTCTGCCTGATCAATAGCTATAATAGCCCTAATCCTCTCGGTGATAATCCCTTCAAGCTGTGCAGCAGTCACAGGCTCGGAGGTACTTGCGATATTCTGCGGAGTGGGCTGATGAGTGGTATTCTGAGCCTCGTGGCCACCTTTAGGAGTGTCCCGTACTCCTGAGACTTGCGGTACTTGGAAGTTTGGAGGATCAGGGGGAGGATTGGGCATAGAACCAACTGCAGCATTTCTCTACATAATCTGCATCATTGCCGTCATTTGGGTCATCATCTCTGTCATTTTCGCATGCAATTGAGAGATTTCCCTATCCTTGGCCCTCATTTGACGTTTCATTTGTCTCTGCATTTCTGCGAGCGTGACGTTCTCGTCAGCAAAGGGATTCTCCTCAGCTTCTTCTCGCTCTTCTTGAAAATGGACACCTCTGCCAGTGGTGGACCCATCTTCACGGCGGCGCCAATATACTGGTCTAGACGGTGGTTGCCAACGATCATCATCTTCACCGTCGTCATAGTAGGCCTCCTCTTCGACATTGATGTGTCTCACCATGTAGACCACTTTCATGTCTAAGGTGTTATTTATATCTTCTAAATTTTCTTCGACATATTCTCCCAAATTTTCTTCTATCATATCTTCTTCTAGATTTTCTTCCATTTATGCTTCAATATTTTCTTCTCCCATATCTTCTTCTTCTTCTTCTAGCACTCGGATCTCCGAGCGGCGGCGCCACTGGATCTCCGGTTCCTGGCTTGGTAAGGAGATCTCTTTGATCCGTGGGCTACGGTCGAAGTTGGATTCGTTCTTGGGAGGAGTCAGAGAACGACGGGATCCCCTGGAGGATTCTCTAAGGTGTCTACCGTCGGGATTGGCGTCATCATGGGTCTTCTTTGGAACCCATTTCTGATGTTGTTTGTAACTGGGGGCGGATCTCCAGGAAGCAGTACCGAATGTCACGCCCAAATCAGTTCTTTTTCTTCTATTGTCTTCTTCTATGCGAGGCTTTGGCCTCCAGATTTCCTTTCCTTTTCACCGGGACCTTTCGGCGGCGGATCCCTGAACTCAAGGTTCAGGTGTCACGCCCCGATGTTCACCGTGCGGGGTGTATTTTCTTTCCTTTCTCTCCACAGCAAGAGACAGAAGCTCTCTTGGTGGAGTTCTTCTTATTTCGACCATCAGTGGCCGCTGGTACCTCCTCTTTTTCAGTCCTCTCTCCTTCACGGTCTTCAGGACTCTGTAGACTCAAGCTGAGAGAGTTTCAGGCTCCTTCTTCTTTTGAGGAGGTGGGACTTCAGGCTGTCGGTCCCAGAATGACTTCTTCAGCTCACCAGTAGAGCTATTCCTCTTAACCCATCTCAGGTCAGTAAACTTGTTCCGGGTAGAAACGTCGGATATATGCTCTGGAGCAGGCATGTTCGAGGGGTGCACTGGCACTAGTAGGTGCTGAGCTCGGAGTTCATCTTCCTTCTCTGCCTCCTGGTGGGCCTTCCTCCAGATGAGGAAGCTTTAATATTGTTCCTCCCAGGTACAGATGACCCTATTGGCAGCGTAGTGGTCCTGATAGGTACCACTGAGATTCTCCCATCAATCACTATCCTTCTGGTGGCTGGGACCTCTGATTGAGAAAGTCGTTCAAACACAGAGATCCTCCTTTGAGGGTCTTTGACAGCAGGTCGTGGCGCTGACAGATGCACATGACAGGTAGTAATTTCCGTGGTGTGGGGTCTCCTAGCATACCCTTCAGATTCAATGCCGTTCATAGGAACAGCGGCAGCCTTTGCAACGACTACGGGAAAATCCAGGTTACCAAACTGGATGGTAGCTCCAGACCTTCCAGTGTTGATCACAGTGTTTGCCAGTTGAATACTGGCTCCACGTCCTAGTTGGACTGTCATTGAGGTATTCTATAGATCCATCTACATAAATGAAAGGTAAGCGTTAGTGATCAGAATCTGATACATCACCCCACACTTTCAAAATGCAGAGACTTGCACAAAAAAGAAGATAAAAATAAAGTAGATAACGTTAGCAAGCAAATAAAATAAATATATAAATCCCGCTAAAGGCGTTATCTTAATGAATTTGCTGAATGATCTTTTGAAAGATTCAAAATTTTAACACATATCGATTAGCTGCTACTATAGCACTGAGATGACTAGCCAAAGATGGAAAGAGAAACCAATCCCCAGCGGAGTCGCCAGAAATCTGTGGGCTCCGAAAATTCGGCCCCGGCCTCCGCCCGCTTTTGTATGCTTTTCTTTCGGGGGGGGAGTTTTAACGAACTTAGTTCCAGGGTAAATTTTCGAAGGCAGATGGGTTTGTAGATATGACACTACCCAGAGATTTCACGCTCATTTTGCGAGGACTTTATGATCTGAGTTCTGGTTTCCTTTAGGCGCAAGCCCCTATAGTTAATTACCCCTCCCGATAACGAGAGAGAACTTTCGATTAAGGCTAGTCGTCAATCAGATACGTTAAAATACGTATATCTGGCATATAGTAGCAGCATGGGTATAGATATGTTTGAAGGTTGATATTTAAAATTAGAAACATCACCATCTTGCACTTAAAGCGGATGGTGGGGGAATGGATGATAGACCCGATCAAGATCCCATGGTTCCGTCGTCCCGGGCCATCATGATCCCTGGTCTACTTAGTCAGAGGAGGTAGTCGACCCAACCTGACAGAAGGATCCTTGTCGGCAGCCATGGGTTGCTTCGTCCAAGGGTACCTTGTAGACTTGGGGTGAATATTTGTCTAAGGGGACAAATTTGAATCTGAGTATCCAATGATTTTAAAAGAAGAACTATTCTTAGGATACCAAATCCCTAAAATTTGAGTTCCTAGAAGATATCTTAAAATTCTTTTCACTACTGTCCAATGTGATTCCTTTAAATCAGCTTCAAATCTAGCACATAAGCAAATACTAAACATGATGTCAGATCTGCTATAAGTCAAGTAAAGCAATGATCCAATTATTCCTCTAAACTTCTTTTAATCAATAGATTTTCTCTTAGGATCCTTATCTAATAATATTGAGGAACTTATAGGTGTAGTTACTGGTTTAGCATTATCCATTTCATACTTTTTGAGGATATCCTTAACATACTTAGATTGATATAGAAAAGTTCCTTTCTTGTTTTGCTTTATGCTAAAATCAAGAAAATAACTCAAGTCACCCATTAAACTCATCTCAAATTCACTACTCATTATTTTTGAAAATTCATCATAAAGACTTTTATCAGTTGATCCAAAAATGATGTCATCAACATATATTTGTACAATGAGTATTTCATTTCTAACTTTTTTTTAAAAATAGAGTGGTGTCCACACTTCCTTTGATAAATAATCATTTTAATAGGAAAGTGCTTAACCTCTCATACCATGCTCGAGGTGCATGTTTTAGTCCATACAATGCCTTTTTCAATTTAAAAATATGATTAGGAAATTTAGAATTTTCAAAACCTAGAGGTTGCTCAACATAAACATCCTCTTTTATCACTCCATTTAGAAAGGCGCTTTTAACATCCATTTGGTACAATTTAAAATCTTTAAAACAGGCAAAAACTAACAAAACTATAATTGCTTCAAGTCTTGCTACAGGGGTAAATGTCTCCTCAAAATCAATTCCTTCTATTTGATTATACCCCTTAGCTACCAATCTAGCCTTATTCCTTATCACAACTCCTGAATCATTCATTTTATTTTTGAACACCCACTTAGTCCCAACTACACTTTGATCTTTTGGCCTTTCAATTAACTCCCAAACATCATTTCTTTTAAATTGATTCAATTTTTCTTGCATGGCCAAAATCTAAAATTCATCCATAAGTGCTTGATCAATATTAGTGAGTTCAATCATTAAAATAAATGCTGAATTATTTACTTCTTTCCTCAAACCATGCCTAGTCCTAACTCCTTCACTTGGGTCTCCTAAAATCAACTCTTTAGGATGACTCTTGAGATAATTCAATTCCTTAGGCAAATTATTCTCTTCTTGAATTTCAACCCTTTCTTCCACTTTTACAATTTCAAGTCCTTGGGTTATTTCTACAACATCATCTTCCTCTAATCTAGACCCTCCAACATTATCGGATTCATAAAAAATAATATGAGTGGTCTCTTCAACTACCAACGTCCTTTTATTAAAAACTCTACAGGATTTTCCAACACTTAAAAATCCTAGAAAAATTCCTTCATCAGATTTTGTATCAAATTTTTCTAAGATAGTTTTTTCATTGTTGTGTATAAACACCTTACATTCAAAAACATGTAGGTGTGAGAGGTTGGGAATCCTACCTTTAAGAAGTTTATAGGGTTTCTTGTTTAAATTTGATCTAATGTTCACCCTATTCAACACATAATATGCGGTGCTAACTACTTCAGCCCAAAAGTATCTTGGAAGTGAATATTCTACCAACATGGCTCTAGCAGTTTCAACCAATGTCATATTATTTCTCTTAACTACTCTACTCTGTTGAGGTGTCCTAGAGGCTGAGAAGTTTTGGTCTATCCCATGAGATTTGCAAAAATCATCAAACAACTCATTTTCAAATTCTCCCCCATGATCACTTTGGATTGTTATAATTTTTAGACCTAGTTTTTTCTGAATCCAAGTAGCAAAATCTCTAAACTCCTTGAATGATTCACTTTTATGATACAAAAATCTAATCCATATGAATCTTGAATAATCATCTACTATTATATACACATATCTCTTTCCTCCTAGACTTAAGGTACTAATAGGTCCAAATAGATCTATGTGTAGGATTTATAAGGGCTTGCTAGTTCTAACTTCCTTGATTGAATTAAAAGATGATCTGACTTATTTTCCTAATTGACATGCATCACACAAGTGGTCTTTTGTAAAGTCAAGTTTTGGTACACCTCAGACTATCTCTTTTTAGATGATTTTCCTAAGATTTCTCATGCTAGAGTGACAAAGCCCTCTATGCCAGAACCAAGATTCATCTGATACAGTTTTCAAACACAAAGTAGTAGAAGGTTTTACAGTATTCAAATCTAGCATATAAATATTATTTATTCTATCACCATTCAATACAACAAGTCCATTCAGACTGATAACATAACTAGTAGGCAAAATTTTGATATGATAACCTTTGTCACACAATTGACTTATGCTCAACAGATTGTATTTTAAACCATCAACTAATAGAACATTTTCAATCATAAAGTTCTTTGAGTTTCCAATAATATCTGTATCTACCACTCGCTTGGTAGTATTATCTCCAAGTGTAACCTTGGCTCCATTCCTGGCTTCCAGTGTTATAAATTATTTCACATCTCTAATCATATGTTTAGAACAACCACTGTCCAGGTACCAAATGCTCTTATGAGATCTTGTGTGAGAGCGTTCTTGTAAAATGATCAAATGTTAGTCTTGGGAACCCAAATAAGTTTGGGTTCTCCTCTTAACAATTTTAAACCAGATGTATGTGTGATATGCTGTGTTTTATGCACCTTAGGTCTCCACACTAAATTTGTTCTATATCTAAGTTTACAAGTGTGAGAAATATGTCCTAAACTACCACAAGAAAAATACTTTATTCCAGGAAAAGGATTCACCAATCTATTCATCCTAAAAATTTTCTTCTTAGACTTTATATCAGTGATCTTGTATTAGGATTTGTGAAAATCTTCAAGTTTGGGTGGATTTCTATTTTCTTCAAGTGCTTTTAACTGAACTTTAAGATAAGCATTAGCACTTTCTAGAATCGAATTATCAATCTTCAAATTATGCTCTCTAGTATCTGATTCATCCATATAAGTTTTAAAATTATTTTCAAGTTCAGTGTGAGATAATTTTAAAAGATTATGTTGTTTGTTTAAATCATCAAACTCATCCAAAAAGGTCATGTGATTGCTATCAATTAATGCATGATCTTTCCTAAGGATCTCATATTCTTTCTGCATATCTAAATAATCCAAATTCTACTTAGCATGCAGTTTTTTTAGTTTCTTCTATGTTGTATGTATGCATTCAGAAACTTCAAACAATTCTTCATAACTTAAGTCACATACCTTTTTTTGATCTGATTGATCAAGATTGTCATCCATCAAGCACAAATTTGTGACTTCCTCTTCTGGTGTAGTTTCTGAGGAATCTAAAGCAGAGTCCGCCGAAAATGCTCGTTAAAGTCTCTTTTTATCCCTTCTTTCCTTTGGTTTCTCCTCAGCCTTCTCCTTGCTAGGATTTCCCTTGAGATTGGGGCAGTCAGTCTTTATATAACCTGGCTTCCTGCATTCATAGCAAATAACATTGTTAGAAGCCTTTGGATTTATATGGAACTTACCCTTATTCCATTATTGGTTTCTTCTCTGCTTTCTCTTTAGAAAACTCCTAAATTGCCTTCTCATCAAGGCAATGTCCTCTTCATCCTCAGGTAGTGACTGATCACTATCTGAATCTTCCACCTTCAAAGCTATATTCTTCTCCTTTCGCTTGTCTCGTGCATCAATCTGTCTTTGAGTAACAGATTGCTCATAAGCAATTAGTGATCCAAGAAGATTATCAATTGAATAGACATTTAAATCTTTTGATTTAGTTATAGTAGTAATCTTTGCATCATAAGCAGTAGGTAAGCAACGAAGTATCTTATTTACTTTTTCTGCATTCGTTAGTTCCCTACCTAAGGCATGCAATGAAGTAGCAATATGTGTAAATCGTGTATATATGTCAGTAATTGATTCATTTGGTTTCATGCAAAATAGTTCATAGTCGTGTAAAAGAATGTTCAACCTAGTTTGCTTCACTTCATTTGTACCTTCATAAGTAATGTAAAGCCTATCCCAAATTTCTTTACTTGATTTACAAGTAGAAACACGCATATAGTCTTCTGATTTCAAAGCACAAAAGAAGCTATTCAAACATTTTGCATTTAATTGAGCTAGCTCACGTTCTTCTACAGTCCATTCGGCAAAAGGTGTTTGAACTCTAATTCCTTCTACAATTCTAGTGGGTTCAGTATAACCTTCCTGTACTAACATCCACATATGATAATTAAGAGATTATAGAAATGTAGACATACAGGTTTTACAAAAATCAAATGGGATATTGTCAAACAAAGGTGGTCTAGTGACCGAGTAACCTTCTAAAGTATTTCGGTTTCCAAAATTAGCCATGATTGAATTTCAAAATGTAGTTTAAACAGTAATTTTTGAAATAACCCCTGATACCACTTGAAAGTCCGAATAGGTTGTTAGACCTATTTCTTACGTCCCTAGGCTAACCAAGAGGGGGGTGAATTGGTCCTTTTAAAAATTTCTCTTAGAATTTTGGAAAATCCTTAATAAAAAATATAAAGCAAATCGTACTGTACGATCTACCTTTGTACAGTATGAATAGAATGTTTTTCAATTCTTTCTTCAATCACAAAAATTTCAACCATAGAAAAATAAAATGCATAAAAGTAACAGTGCAGAAAAGTAAAAAGTAAGAACAGAAAACACAAGAATTTATAGTGATTTGGTCAAATACGACCTACATCCACTCCCTAGAGACTCCTTCTCTAGATATTGCACTAAACTCAAGTGACTCTCCTTTTGCACCCACAACAAGGCGGAGAAGCCTTTACAAACTCTCTTACACCAACCCGGTGTGGCAGAGAACCGATGTCCTTTTTCACTCTCCAAATGATGGAAGAGAACCAAGCGTCCTTTTTTACGCTCCTGGTGACGACAGAGAACCTTCATCCTTTTTCACCCTCCTGGTGACGATAGAGAACCGGACCTTTATCAAAGATCTTCTCTCAAGAGTCTTCAAGAAGATAGGGAAGTTACTTGAAGTATAAACTATGAAATCCTCACTCTTGGATAACTTTGTGAATCCCCTCACAATTTTTACTCCATGGATCTCGCACAACTCAAACCCAAACACTCTCTTTTCCACTCTCAAGAAGAAATTCATAGAAGCATCTATAAACAAGTCAGTTTAAAGGTCCTTAAATACTAAGGACAAGAAAAGCCATCCAAAAATTGAATTTTTCAAGTTTCACGCATCCCGATCGTCCTGTACGATCGCTATTCGTACTGTACGAATAGTTCAATTCATTGAACAATTCATCCCATATGATCCCATACGAACCTAAAATAGAGCCGTTCGTATCACAAAACCTTCTATATGAATTATATTTTGTACTGTATGAATAGTTCAAAAAATGAACTATTCATCCCGTACGAACAAAAAACTGAGCCGTTTGTACCACAAAATCTACTATACGAATCATATTTTATACTGTACAAATAGTTCAAAAATGAACGATTCATCTCGTACGAACCAGTACGAACCAAAAACCGAGCCATTCGTACCATAAAATTTTCTTTACGAATCATATTTCATACTGTATGAATAGTTCAAAAATGAACGAATCATCCCGTACGAACCAAAAACCAAGCCATTCGTACCTCAAAATCTCATGTACGAACTATATTTTGTACTGTACGAAATGAACTTAGAAAAATTTCAAGACAAATTGGTTCGTTAAGGGGATAAATATACAGATCATCTCATACGATTGTATATCATACAGTACAATCAATTTAAAAATTAAGCTTTTCACTCCCCCATTGTGTGTGTGTGCACAGTTATCTAACTTATAATCACACTCTTTCAAACTCAAGAAAATAAAAAATACAGACTTCACTTACAATAAACATTAACACATGAACTTGAAGTCTTCAGAAATCTAGGGTGTGAGTATCCTGAAAAACATATTAGTGCACATAAAATAGTAACTCCAATATATGTTAGGAGAAGAATAAAACAAATAAAAAACTTTTGTAATCATCAAAAATAATTTGTATCTGAATTTTCTTGAACGAACGGATTTACACAAATCATAACATTGATGTCTTTTTCTACCTTTAAATTAGGAGTACCCATGTACTTAATAGGAAATAAAATGGAATTAAAACCGCAAATCCTTTTGATGGCATTCATTCTACCACGATTAACAGACTTAGCAACTATAAAACTGCTTTTCTCCTTGTTAATAGCCAAACCACTCATATTTTGGAAAAGAGAAAGAAAATTCACTAAAATCTTAATGTTATTAATAGAGCCATTGGAAAAGATATTAAAATCATCAGCAAAACTAAGATGAGTAATAGGGATACCTCCAATAGTACGAAAAAGAAGTTTCGGATACCTTTTATATAATTCCTCTAAGCCCCTGGAAAGATAATCCACAGTAATAATAAAGAGAGCGGGAGATAAATGATCATCTTGCCTCAAACCTTGAGAGGATTTAAAGAAACCTTGATTCCTACCATTAATGATAATAGAAAAGTAACAACTCTCGATACTATTTTTGATAAGCATAATAAAGGTATCACTAAAACCAAAAAAAGACAAAACATTATATAAAAAGTTCTAATTCAAGTTATCATAAGTTTTAGTAATATTAAGTTTAGAAATGATATTTCGCCCTTTCACTCTAGCATTGATATCATGAGTGATTTCTTAAGCAAGGAGAACATTATCAAAAATGCATCTACCTTTAACAAAACAAGTTTGATTATAAGAAATTATTTTAGGCAAAACTATTAACCAATCTAGTAGAAATAATTTTAGAGTTAAGTTTATTAAAGAAAAGTACACAAGCTAATCGGTCTAAAATCATTCCAATTATTGGAAACCTCTTTTTTAGGAATTAAAACAATATTAGTAGAAGAGAAAATTTTAGGATAAGGGTTACAAGTGAAAAAAATCATTAACAGCCTCCAATACATCCAACTTTATGATATTCCAAGTTTTCAAAAAGAATTTAGTAGTGAAACCATCAGGCCCCACAACAGAATCACCATTCATATCATTAATAGCGTTCCAAACTTCATTCTCAGAAGGAGGTTGAATAAGCATATAATTTTCACTATCACTAAAAATTTGAGGAATAACATAAGGGTTATTTATAGGGATAGTGTTAACATTATTATTAAAGATGTTTTTAAAGTGCTCAATCCCCGAAATGAAAATTAAGTCCTCATTATCAATAACCCTCCCATCATTGTTAACAATTTTGTAAATATGATTCCTGATTCTTTTCTTATTAACCATGGCATGAAAATAATTGGTATTTTTATCTCCTTCCATAATAATTTTAGTGGTAACTTTCTACCTCCAGTAAATTTCCTCCTGATTTTGCAATTGAAAAAGATTAACTTTAGCCTTATCAAGAAAAGTAAGATTTTCAGTACTAGGATTATCCAAATACACCTTATCCAACTTAATCACCTCATTTCAGCCTCCTTAATATTAGTAAAAATATTTTTGAAAATATTTTTATTCCACCATCTTAGGACCTGCTTCAACCTACTCATCTTAGCTCATAATTTAGCCATACCAACAATATTATTAGTAGGAAACATAGGGGCAAGCCAGTTATTTTGAATCACATTCATAAAATCATGATGAGATAACCACATATTTTGAAATTTAAAGGCAGAATGAACATGAACCCCATTAGCATTAATAGTCAAAAGTAAGGGAGCATGATCAGAGCTAGTTCTAGTCAAATGTTCCACATGGGTCATATGAAAATTAACAATCCAATCATTATTGAATAGAATTCTATCAAGTCTTTGCCATAAAGTGGCTCTACTCCAAGTAAAAGCACTCCCAAAAAAGCCAATATCATGTAAGTTGCAATTGTTAATCATGGAGTTGAAATCCTCCATGGCATTAATGTTAGTGAGTCTCTCTCCCAATCGCTCATTAGCATTGGATATAATATTAAAATCACGACCCACAAACCACGGATCATTCGAATTTAAAGCAAAATAAGCTAGTTGCTCCCAAAGAGGAATCCAGCCCAACCTAGAACACGCGGCGTACACAAAAGAAGCATTATATTTGAAGTTAAAGAGAGAGATTTGCACATGAACAACTTGAATAAAATCATCAAGGATGTTCATATTAATAGTACTATTCCACATGATCCAAATTTTTTTAGAACAGTTAGCATACTTCATGGAAAAACCCAAACGAGAAGCAGTAAAATTAAGTTTATCAGAAGAAATAAACAGCTCAATTAAAACCAACAACTGGATGTTATGAACTCTACATAAATTTCTAACTCTAATTCTTGAATCACTCCCCCCAATACCCCTCACATTTCATATAAGAGCCTAATACATTACAATCTTTAGACTTTGTTTGAGCTCTAGTAAAACAATACGTAGAAGGTAATGAAACTTTCAAATTTTTTCCTTTCTTTTTACCAACCTTGAGAAAACCATCCTCATTAACTATTTTAGAAGCATTATCAGCAAGATTGGAAGACATAGGATCCTCTTTTTCCACAATAACTATATGCTCCTCCCTCATAGATTCCATACTAACTTTAGGAATGAATTCCCCTTCTTCACAATCCTCATTAGGGACATTTAGAGATTCCAAATTTTCCTTATTAATTGACACTTCTCTATTAGGGTCAAGAAGGGATTGAGATTGAGGAAGTTGAAGATCATTAGTACTTTGAAGCATAGAATCAATAGAAACATAGATGTTAGGGACTTTCACACCCTCATTGCAACCATCCACACAAGAAGAAACCTTCTCAGGCAAAACAATTTCTCTGTTTTCCAGAAGGGCCGGATTAAAATTAACATCATTCCCATGAGTACCCTTAGGAGAAGGAGGCTCAACATTATCCAAATCAATCGAAGTTTTATCCATTTTTTTGGGCAAATCAACCTTCCCCAAAGAGGGGTTTGATGTTTTTTCAATTCCATATGTAATTTAAAGCATTCAGAAAAACATGACCATGAATCTTACAATGAGAACAAAAATCAGAGACTTTTTCAAATTCCACTTTTTGTAAATACCCATACGCTTTAGATCCAACCCAAATCTCCTTCGCATGTTTTTTAGAGATATCGACTTCAACAAGTACCCTAACTAAAGAAGGACGGGTCCTAGTAGTCGTTGCTTGGTCGGTTTGTAAAGGATGGCCAAAAATGGAGCCAAGAGCATGTAAAACCTTCGGATTGAAGAAATGTAAACACAAATTAGGAAAAGAAACCCGAATAAGTATGATAGGAGATTCTTCTCTAACGTCAAAAAAAGGAGTCCATTTAAGAACATGCATCTGGTAATTGTTGATAAAATAAGCTCTTCTCACAAACACCCTACTATAATCTAAGTCATTAGAAACTTGAATCGCAACATGTCGAGAGTCTTACAAATCAACAGAGTAAAAACCAGACAATTTAAGGTTACCGAAGAACAAGCGAATAGTATCGAGGCTCGGACGACGCAGACCAAATTTACCAACTAACGTAAATTGGAAAGGAGAAGCAAGTTTAAGCACATCCTCATCCGACAAAAGCACAGCCGGCACACCGTTGAAAACAGATTGTGTTAAATTTGGAAGAGTATCACCTGCCATCAAATTTCTAGAGAGAACATCTTTGAATGATCGAGAAGGAGCTTTAGAAGATCCCTCGCCCTCAAGGCTAAAAACCCTCTTGTTATTATCATGAATTCGGGCTAGACGCCTTTCCCCACGGAGTGGAGGTCAAAACACCTGCCATCAATGTAGCCCAAGCAAGACAACGGTGCAAAGGAGGCACCAAAACCACTATTAGGAAGAGATATACGATGAACTAGCGAAAGAAGTGGAGGATCAGGCAAGCAAAGACGGAGGAAAAAAAAAGGGAACCCTAAATAGCAGAGACGGCGCTCATTAGGGCTCGGGAGACTGGAGTGTGGAACCCTACAGGAAATTGTGTGTGTGTGTGTGTGTGTGTATATATATATGATAGACATTACTTCTATAAAGATTAATCAATTGTGTATATTATCCTTCTATGGATTATCCTTTTTAAATAGCTTTATTAAATTTTTAATATCTTATTAAACTCTAATGACTAACATGTAAAAAGTTAAATTATCTCATTAAAATTTTACAAAACTTATTAAATATTAGACTACCCATATTAAAATTTTACTAAATTATTAAGAAGCTTACTAAACTAAAGTAAATTTATATTAAAAAATGTTCTTATAAACTAAAATAAATTTGGATTTGAAAACAATTAAATAACTAATCTACAATAAAAAAAATTATTTGATTTAACATAAAAAAATATTGAACTTAAAAAAATTTTAAAAAAAAATTATTAGAAGCCTTTATTTAACCCTAAATAAAATAAGGATCTAAGGATTTCTTTAAAAAATTTTATAATAATAAATTTCACAAGCTAAAATTGAAAAAAAAAAAATAATTATCTCTTAAATTAAATTTTTCATGAGGTAGAGGACGAAACAAGCATTTAGATCAGTATATGAATCGAAAAAACATTGAGTTGAAATTGACCAAACTTGGCCAATTAAATGTTGCAAGATGAAAGGAGGTGGAAGGCCACTAAACAATAGAAAATCGCAAAATGGGAATGGTGATTCTGGATTGGGACAAGACAGAATTAGCAATATGCGTGCCAGTAGAATTTCTATTGGAAATTACCGCACTAATGTTCGATGAAGATTTTGGTGGAAATTTCTCTAATAATTCACCGATAGAAATTATACAAATAATGCTGACAAAATTTTTAGCCGATTAAAAGCATAAAATGTCTATTATTTGGCTGTGATATTTTGAGGTTTAGATGATTTGAGACCCTTACCTTCCATTAAGGTAAAATGGAAAACCATTATTAGAACCTCCTTTTGAGATTTAAGGGGTCTACGTAGCTCATTTTGGTTTGTTTATTGTAGGCTTTGACTATTAACTAGGAGGTTTTGGGATCAGAACTTTCGTATATGATGTGTGTATGAGTTTACCTCAAATTTTCCATAAAAATAATAGATTTAAGAGGTCTTGACTCCTCGTGTGATATAGTCAACCACTAGAATTTACATTGCATCATCCATCATCGCCATGCGATGAATAAGTTGTCATCATCCGAAAGTTGAAATATTAATAAATCTCAAGATGAGTGCAAGGGCTATCCTCAATAAATCTTATAATTTGTATTGTTGCTCAACAACTGATCTTGCTGGTGGAGGTTCCACATTTCTACATATTTTCATAATATAAAACATGGACGCTAATAAATTATCAGCATTGTCACTATATATAGATATCCACCTCTTCAATCTAGCTAAGATTTGATGTATACTAGCATATCGAACAACCTGAGATTTCTCAACTAACATAAGAGAGTAATTCTCATATATGCCTACCTCCATGGGTTATTCCGCCTCTTCTAGCAACAATTAAAAGTGGAAGAAGCACTCGCGTGTGGAGCTAAAACCCTGGGTGCAATAATTTCCTAACCTTAGGAGAGGAATGTTAGAAAGCCTCCCTAGTTCTTAAACCTATTAGTGCCTCCCAACATCGAAGACAATTCGTGTTCCACTTACTCTTTCGCGTCTAAAACCATGATAACGCATCTACAAAAAATGCAGATTTACCAGGTGACCATCACTCTACATATTTTTTTCCTCCGTATACTTCCAACCCTTAGAATTTTAAAAATCTCCTTCTTTGTTGCACTCTATCTGCATCGCTTCAGCATATACATACCATCGTATGAAACCCTATCTTCGATTCACACATGCATGTAACATCTGAATATCTCATTTGCACCCACCTTTTTCTCTACGGAATTGTTAATTCACCTCACCATAAAACCATGTAGTCGCTGGCTGGTAATATCCAAAAACTATTTGGTGTACATACCATGAGATGGCTCATTATTCAACCAATACATTCTACGCATTTTGAAAAAAAATTAAAGCAGGCACCAAACTATCAGACCTCTCAAACAAAAGGAGCATATATACACTAACTTCAGCCAATCTTCACCTCAAATTGAACACAGTGCTCTTATATAGCACAACTTTCATGGCCAATGGATTCAAAGGCCAGCATTCATTTTGATTAACCAAAATAACTCAAGTCACACTGCAAGCATGTGACACTAATAGAGAAAACCATGTGACACTACCGAAGTTACTGTAATGTCACATTTGCACAGATTAGTTGACATGTCAAACATTGCTAGTAAAGAATCCAATGTTCATTAACTCTAACTGGAATCCAATGTTCAACAAAATTTGATTCCAATAGATATTACTATTCGCTCACGTACGTTATACGCTCCCAATAATAACGTTTGCAACATATATAACTTCCTAGTCACCTAATCATCACTTCAAATTGCATTTTTTTTAAATTTATTTTTGTGCAAGTCTCCCGTTCAACGGGCGACTTGCATTAAAATCACCTATTCAACGGTGACTGGTTTACATAGCCAAGTCACCAATTCAATGGGTGACTTTGGCTTAATTACTAATTAAGTTTTAAATGATACTTAGTTTAAAATTTTACCCATTATAATTTTGGAGGACCTCTTAGGAACCCATTCAAGAAAGTGTGTTTATTATAATGATTTTCTTAGATCCCTTTATTGAAAGCAATATCAAATCTAATATTCTATATTTATTATTTAAATATTTGGATAAATTTTTCTTTGGATCTAAGATACTTGGATTCAATATTAAAATTATCAATCATAAATTGCACATCAACCACAACAAACTTGTAATGAAGAAAGAAAAAAGAAAAGGTTTAGATGAAATAAATGTTCTAATCAAGGAATAGATTGATATAATATTAAAGGTTGGATTCAATTATAAATTTTGGTACCCTGAATAGATTTCAAATGTAGTTATAATAAATAATGCGAATGCTATAAATTTTGAACCCAAAATAAATTTCGAACGTAGTTCTAATAAATAATGTGAAAGCTATTTTGAGAAACTAAATGAGGCGTGCCTAATTGGTTCTTATCTAATGCAAAATAATGATGTCATGGATGACGCAATGGTAGGTCTTTTTACATAATCATTTTTATGCATTCTTTAGATGCGATCAGATTAAAAGGCATACAGAAGATAATTAAAAGATGAGTTTTTTAATGGATGAAGAAATCATTTCTTACAAGTTTACACCCTTTAGATTAACGAATGTTGAAGCTCTATATAAAAAATTGATTGATAAAATCTTTAGAGGACAAAAGAAAATTGGAGATCTATATTAATGGCATCATTATCAAAAGCCATAATAATGTTGTGAGCTCTATCTTGATTAGAGAAGAAGATAAAAATTAGCATATCATCTATTATTTTAGCAAATTATTAAGTGGAATTGGGTTAAATTAATCAATGTTAATTACATTTGTTCAAGCTCTCATAGCAATTACATTTAGAAGGTTAAAAACATACTTGTAGACACACTTGACCAAGGTGTGAGTGAATTTCCCACATCATAAGTCCAACAAAAAATAGAGCTCTTAGGAAAATTAATTAAGTGGTCCATCGAGTTAAGAGGATATGATAGTAAGCCCAAAGATACTAGCTCTTCAAACTTGTTCTTAGAGATAATCTAAATTGAAATAGCCCAACAATATAGAACGAACTCTCAACTTCAGTTTCAATAACACTAGGTTGGAGAATATTCTCTTTTTTTTTTTTTTTTGGTAAAGCTCATTTATGGGCGCGGATTTTATATCATCAAATTAAAAGATACAAAGTCCTAAAAGGAAACCACATCCCGTTAGTGCTCCTAGAGCTACAATCAAAAGAGAAAATAAAACCTATAGAGCACATGTTTCCAAACTAAGTTACAAGATAAAAAATAAAACCAAGGTAGGCAAAAAGCCATGCCCAAAAAAAGCCCAAGCTTGAATATACTTTAAGAACATCCAGGAGCTACTAAGAGGAACTTACAAAATTAAGAGAGGCCACAAAACAAACCAAAAAAATAGAGCAACTACACTATGATAAACCCAAATATAACTCCAGCAAAGGCACATAGAAAGCCACAACCAGCAGCACTCTCTGCAACTACAAAAGGAACAACACAAGGAAGGGAATTCCACCAGTGAATCCAACCAAAGGCACAAGAAGCCAATACTGGAAAGGAAAAGAGAGCAAATAGAAACATGAAGACAACATAAGTTAGGATGCCCCACCAAAGATGAAAGAAAAAGCACAAAGAAAATAACAAAAAGGAAGCAAGAACACCAAAACTAGAGGAGCCATAATCAACACAAACTAATTTCTTTCCAATAAAAATAGCACCAACCATTAACAAAGAGAGTCAAGAACTCATATTGGATACTAAAAGATAAAAGCCCAAACCAACCAGACAAAATAGCTGGCATCTACAACAGCTCCTCAGCAATAACCAAGTTAAACTATGAAACATGAACAAGATAGAGAGGACAAAAACTAAAATGGGAGTAGCCAAGAAGAAAAAAAAATGACATAGAAGGAAAAATGGAGGATCTCATAGGTGTAGTATCAAATAAAACCAATCTTTGAGAAATTCCCAATATTACCAAGACAACTCCATCAAGAATTCACAAGTGTTATCAGTATAGAACTAAGTATCATTCTCCCAACTGCAATCACTGATAAAACCACAATCGAGAATGCCATATGACACTAGATATAGATATGGATCAAACAACCAACCAACACCACCAAAAACACCACATTAACCTACCGCCAACATACTACATAAGCCAATAAGGTAAGGGCAACATGAGAGGCAGCAACAAGGCGAATTTTCCAAACATTAGAAAAATAATTGTAATCATAGCCCACATAATCCTTCCAAAGACACAAAATAAAGAATCAAATAAGAAAAAATAATACAGCTATAAGAGAAAAACTATAGCAACATATTGGGCACAGAGACATTTGTAAGGAAAATAACAACACCCATAGAAGATATAATCATATGAAGACTAGATGAAATAATATAATAGCAGCATAAAAAAAAACAGTTTCACAATGTACTGCTAACCAAGAACTCCCAATAACCCAATTCCTAAAGACAAGAAAACCAAATAGTAAAATCCCCAAATTAATCAAAACAACCCACCACCACAGTAAACATCCTAGCAACACGACACCATGAAGTTAAAATAATTTTTGAGAAAGAATCCCCCACCAACAGAAAAACTAACACCACCACTACTGCTAAAGAACTTGAATGAAAACAAAAAGCTAAAAACACAACATATGCCAAGAAAACACCGAGTGCATAAAATAAGGACCAAGTACAAAATTACTTTCTCATATAAGGAATACCTAATTTATCAAGACTTATCATGCCTTTTAGTAGACCAAGGTTGGAGTCTTTGTTAAAATATGTCATATTATGGATCTTAGCACATTATTTAGCCAACCAGTTTGCACATATATTGCTCTCTCTCCAAATATCAGAAATTCTGAAATTAACCTTATCGATCAAGAAGTAGTAAATTTTTTTTGAAACAAATAAAACAAATTAGCATTTAGGAATTTGTGAGTGGTGACTAAAGTCACCAGCAATTTGGAATCAGATACAATTCGAATATTCAAACATTTCCTCTCAATGCATAACAAAATCCCCTTAAAAATATCACTTAATTCAGCATACAAAATATTACCATTAGAAATTCTAGAGGCAAAATCATATATAAATTCACCAAGATGATTCCTAATGATGCTACCACAACTAGAACCACCACTAGTTACAATGCCATTATTGAGTTTAAATTCATGAACTTTTGGCTTGAGCCACTTCACAATTTTAGGCATGTATATTCTCTTGTAGGTATGTACAGTATAGAAGTTTCACACTTAAATTCTCATATTGCCTCTCTCTCTCCTTCTAGAAGATAGGGTAAGTTTTTTCAACTAATCTCATTTAAACTCTAAATTCTTCCTCATCAGAAGATTGACAAATAATTTCAATTTTTCATATTTTAATGAATTTATATTTGAAATAAGAGCTCATTTTTAATTGTAATAATAATATTATTTACCTATTAGCTTAAACTTTTAAACTTATAGGATGTGCATGCACTAATATATTCTCAACTTAATTCCCCTACCCTTATTATTCCCTCTGCTCTTTCTCTTTCATCACCATGATTTCTCTCAAAAATACAATAGCATATTTAATTACATGAGTTATGTGATATTTTTTTTGCTACATCCATTACTTTTCAATAATACAAATTGAAAAACATTTATATTGATATAGTTGTACCTGATGAATTATCACAAAATATATGAATAGTATTGTGTTTTTGAAGTATAATACATGTGTATTTTTCATAATTTTTTTGAGCTACGTATATATAATTTTTATCGGAATTTGACTTTAATAGGATATAATGGAAAAAAAAGAAATCATACAGTCAATCTCATGTACTAGAATAAAAATTTGTTTTATATATATATATATATATATATATATATATATATATATATATATATATATAATCTATATCGATCAATATTAATACATATGAATAAAAAATTAAAAAAATTACTACAAATCTAAAGCATCACGTGTACAATTTTATGTATTGAGTTCATGTAATAAAAATAATCTATAAGTTAAATGAGTGGAGTAGGGAGAGCTTCTAGAACGAAAGCTCATTTCCCAAATCTAAGTAAATGGGTTGGTCGTTCATCGACGTATATTCTATCACCATCAAGGAGTTTGGAATGAATAAAGAAGCCATAGGGGTTTGTACTAAGCTCAGTAATTAACTCCTAATGACCATTTGGTGTGCTTAGATTTCCATGCTAATATCAGCTTCCACCTAACACCATTTAGCCTGAGACAATGTATGTGGAATTAAATGGCTCAATTCTGTCTCTGTCACGTCTTTTTTATTTATATTATTTTCACCATTGTCACTATCTAAGCTTCGATGACGAACATGAAAGCTGACAAAGAGCCTGGTTGGTGCAATATTTAATGTGGTGATGATATCCCGGCTGCTGCTTGATATAGAGAGGAGGGAGTCTGGGGATTCTTCTTATAGTTCATTTGGTTGCTTGTATACTGAAAATATCTTTAGAAATATAATTCTTTTGTGCTGAATTTTTTGCAATAATAGAGATAATTTAATTTGATATAGTTGTATGAAGATCCAATATATACAAATAAGTTAAGAGCACCATATAAGATACGCAAGATTTATTTTTTTTTGGAAAATTCGGGAAAGAAAAAATTATGGGGCCTTACATAGTTGAATTAGTTATGATATAGTGAAACAGTGATTATAATTTATGTAATTATTATTAATTAGAGAAGGCATTGAAATAATACAATATGGTTAAACTACAGAAGATGTCTTTCGTGATAGTAGGAAGAGTTTTGAGAAGTAAATTTGACAAAAATCAACTAGCATTGATATATATATATATATATTGGGTAAAACCCAAAATGGGCCTATGCATTAATTAAAAAAGAAGGTTACAAATCCTTAAGGGGAACTCGAGCCACTAATGCTCAAAGAACTACATTCAAAGCAAAAATAAAACTAAAAACTAAAGATCCCCACTACAATACAATTAAAAGCAATAAGAAAAAGCTAGAGAAAACACAATGCAACCAAAGAAGAGGGAGCCACTACCCAAACATCCAAAAAGCACAACTTCGGCAGACGCGACCCAATGGACCAGTATAGCCGACAAAATTCCAAAGACACGAAGGGGAGCAAAAAATAAACACCTGCATATGAGGCATTATCTGAAACAAACAGTTAGTGAAACCTCATGAAAATAAAAAAGAAACCCCACCAGAAACCAAACCACACAACAGTGAACAAAACCCGAACAGACCACCCAAACCACTACCAAGAACACCCATCAAACCAACCAAAATAATCCCAATGACCAAGGAACAGCACAACCGCAAACCAACAAAACAAGAAAATAGGTACAACCACCAACCCACAACTAGCTCAAGAAACAAACCCAACAACTATGACCTGGGAACCAGCCCACAACAACAAAATGAAAAAACCCAAAAGGGACTAAACATTAAGAGAAGGGTCATTAAGAGATTTATAACGAGTAGATTTAGCAACAATGTATTTGAAGATCTGCATCCCCTTTTTACCTTTAGGTTTTTAATTTTTTTTACAAGAAACTAAAGTAAAATCCTCATTATGAGCTTGCGCAACATCTAAACTAACATCCGCTTGCAAAACATGATCATTACCAACACTCACTTCCCCAACATTCCTCACACCATCTGACGAATCATGCAACCGGTCAACATTGGCATTAGATTTACCATCAATAGATCCAAACAAATGCCGCTTCTCTAAACCAAAAGAAATCAAAAATCATCAAATAAGGAGAAACGAGAATATTAATAATAGGTTTCATATTCAAAACTTCAGAATAACTAAACCCATCCACAGTAACATAAGGAATTTCCTGATCAATATTATGATCCCCAACATCATCCGGACAAGCAATCAAATTTAAAGACACATCAGGCTCATCAGAAACAGTAAGTAAAATAGGAGAAGCATTAAGTTTTGTAGCAACATCACCAACATCCTCAGAAATCAGGGGCTGGGCAACAAGGGGAGCTAACCAAGAGGTTTCATTTGCAATAGCGGTCACCAGATAGAAGCTAATAGAAGAGTCCTTAGCTAAATTAGAACCAGCCACAGTGACATAAGGACTTTTCAGTTCAATATTTTGATCCCCAACATTATCCAGACTAGCAACCAAATTTAAGCACACCTCATTATCAGCAAAAACAGAAGGATAAATAGGAGGAGAAGTGTTTCCCATAGCGACATCATCAGCATCCTCAATGGAATTAGAACTCCAACCAAACCAAAAATAATGTGTACTTCCAGACCAAAAATGAGAGCTGTGAAATAGCATCTCAAAATAAATGAACTGGCATCAATCATCATGCTCATATTATTTGCATCTTAAACTAAGAAGAGTGAACCATAATATATAGATACCACTACAAGCCCCAATAGAATTAGAACTCCAGCCACACAAATAAATAAATGAAGAAAGGTGTAATCCTAATAATCTAGTTTGTGCTTTATTATACACCAATTAGGGGAAAAATAATTTATGCTTTGTTTAACCAGGCAAAACCAAAAGTGTGTTAAATTAGAGTGGAGTTTGATCTATTCTAATCTCACACTAAAGGAAAAGAAGAGTTTACCAGCAAAATAATTCTGCTGTAATTTAAGTGTCCAGGGGGAATTTTAGGTATATTCTTTGTTGGAAATTTAACTTAATTTTTGATGAAAAAATTCATTCAAATTTTGCCGAAGAAGACCCTATTTTTTCCCTGATGTTCTCCCCTCCATTTCATAAAAATTTTCTCCCAAACACCTATCTTGGCCTCTCCATCACCCTGAGCAATTTAAGTTCATTTATTGACTGTTTTGCTCCATTTCATTGAAATTTAAAAGGTAAATCTTCATCTATTTTATCATTTTTATATTTTTTAGATTTCATCTGTAAGATTTTGTTAAAAATGAGTTTATGGTATTACAGGTTTTGAGATTTCTACGTTGAGAGGCCTTAGAATTTGAGAAATTTCTATGTTTCCATGTTTTAGTTGCAATAATAGCATGGCTACATCTCAACAAAGGCATAGATTTAAAGATCACAATGATCCTTGTGGGTGTAAAAAGATTGGCCCTATTAAAAGCAATTACCCATAAAAGGGTGGATGAAGTATATGAAGTCATTTTTTATGCTTTTGTTCTTAGTGTGCATATTCTTAATGAGTTCCTGAACAAGAACTAAGGTTTATTGTATTGTTTAAACTTAAAATATTTTATGACAAACTTTACTACAAGAGGCAGATTAAGGTAAAGTTCATATTAGTAATGATGAATTTTTAAGTATATAGAGAATTTTCACTATACAAATTAAATTAATAAGTAGATCATATGGAAGTTCTATAATATAAGACTTGCTCTTTTTAGGAGGAATTTAGTCAATATTGAACAACCTTTTGAAAAAAAATGTTATGTCAATATTCTATATTTGTTCTTAATGTATAAGGATTGTCTAACGAGAGTAGATAGAAGCAAGGATTTCATCATGTGGATATCAAAATAATGAAAATTATTGTGAAATTTATATTTGATGATTTCTGTAGCAATGCAAGATAAAAACTTCTAACAAGTGAGAGCTTTAGAGGATGTGGCCACTTAAAGTTAAATAATATTCTAGCATTAAGGAGTTAGATGGATGAGCATTTTAATAGATCTCTCTTAAAATTTTGTGAATTTTTTTACCTTTATGCACTTTTTAGAAGTTCTTTCTTGGTAAAGAAACATTGTTTTTCAATTAAGAGAAAGAAGAATTGATAAGGCATTGCAAAAATATCAAAGGACTAAAAAAAGTAGTTAGAATAATGTGAATATATAATAAATGGTGGTCACTATATTTGTATAGGCAGCTTAGTTTAAAACTAAATGATTTGATTATTTCTCTTTAGCGTTATTCTTTGTGGAGTTGTTCTTTTGAATAAGTTTTTTTTTATAGGGGAAACCCACTGTGGGGCCTACGCGTTATTATAATTCAAAATTATAAGGTCCTTAGGGGGACGATCAATTCACTAATGCTCAAAGTGCTACACAAAAATTTAAGGAAAGAAAACCTAAGAGCTGAAAGTCCCTTATTACTCCAAAATACAAAATTGCCTAGATATAATCTAAGGCGGCACGACCAAAGCGCCCAACAAAGAAAGATCAGAAAATAAACAATCAGCACAATCTTCCTGCCAAAAAAAAGACCTCAAGACTAGTGTCAACCTCCAACAACCAAGCCTGTAAAAGAGTAGAACTCCAATCCACAAAGAAAATGCAACAAAGAGAGTGAAATTACAAATAAAACTTAATGAGATAGGCACATAAGCTAATAAATCAAAGAGGATACGAACAGATATACGCAATGTAGATTTAGTAGGAGCCATGATCCCAAAATACATAATTAAAATAGCAGAAAGGTAAACAAACTAACTGATGACAAGGAGAGAGCCATGCAACAGCTGAATCTCCAAAAAGACACAAATAAATTCCTACCCGAAAATGATATCCACCACCCAGAAATAATGATGATGTGGGTCAAAACAACATCCTTGTTATAGTTAATACCAACCACATGATTGGTGAAACAACCAACCAATAAATTGTCCGAATGCTTAGCAAAACCTGTTATATAGGTGAAAATCTAGTAAACACCAATCGGCCAACCAAAACACCAGAGCTTCCCAAACAGCAACTCCAATAGGACCAGGCTAGCAAACCAACCATCATACCGAAAGAATGGCCAGACCAAACCAACACAAAACACCAGAAACAAGGCGTAACTAACATAAGACATGACCCAGCACACAGAACAGAAAGGAAAATGGAGAATCCAAGAAACAGAGACCTCAACAACCATCAACCCAGACAAATATAAGGTAACCCGATTTTGTCCAATTTAACCAAACCTCTCAATAGAAAAGGTAAGTCATTATTAGTAAACTCCTGTATAGCCTCACGTTGACACCCAAATTTGGCCAACCAATCAGTGCAAGCATTGCCTTCCTGATAAACATGAGCAATAGTATAATTAAGGGTAGAAAGAGAATATTTGATTCTTCTAATAATATAGAAATTTTGAGGATGGCCCGCAATTTCATTGTGAATAATTTGAACTAACAGCAAAGTATCCACCTCAATCGACACATGTGTTATCCATAATCTGTGGAAAATGTCAAGGCCATCGGCCAAACCCATCAGTTCAGCAGTAATAACGTTACAAAGCTTTAAAGGACTAGAATAAGCAACAATAACCCCCACCAAATTGATTGTGAATAATGCCACACACCTGTAGAAGATGCCCCAACCGAACCAGTAGAATTTAGTTTAACAAATGGCGTAGGAGGTTTGATCCACCTCATAGATCTCTCAAATTTAAATAACGGCTTAATATTAGTGGATATGCCAAACTTTAAAGCCAAGTCTAAATAATTCTCAAAATTCTTAACAGTAATAAGATTAATAGAATAAAATTATAAAATTTTGTTTCTAACATTAGCAATAATGTGATTGGCCTCCATTCTAATCTCATTATGCTTGGCCTCGTTGCTAGCTCTCCAAAGAAACCACAAAAGAAGGATAGGCATTAAGTTGTAAATGTGACCTTCAGTATTAAACCAAAATTCTAAGTCTAAAGTGACAATTATTGATTAGTGAAAATAGAGAATAAAAATGCTAAAGGAAAGAATATTTGGCGACTTTACGCATCTTTTCAAAATATAGACTAATTTTGTGCCTTATTAATATTTGGTGATATTGTGCATCTTTTATTGGATGACACACTTTGTGTGTCTTTTCACATTTGGCGACATTGTGCATCTTTTCTTGTATGGCATATTTT
The DNA here is from genome assembly GCA_019925795.1 of Dendrobium chrysotoxum. Lineage (NCBI taxonomy): Eukaryota > Viridiplantae > Streptophyta > Magnoliopsida > Asparagales > Orchidaceae > Dendrobium > Dendrobium chrysotoxum. Next base: position 42,789,793 of record CM034297.1, read on the forward strand.
GTGCATCTTTTCAAGCTTTGCTTTGAATGTAAGATTCTTTCCAAGAACATTATCTCTTAGTCACAAATACAATAATAAACACAAAGATATAGAATGTGAAAATAATGTTAAAACATCAAACATACACAAATTTAGACTAAATAATACATGTCTAAATAAGATTAAGTAAGATCTTCTAATCCACACCAAAACATAACGAAATCTAAAAAAATTGAAAATTTAAAGTTATGCATAATATTTTCTATTGTAATATGAACTCAATTAACATTCTAGATCAATAATCAACTATAGTCAAGTGAATTGAAGAAAAATACAATAAGGCCAGTCACAAATACAAAAAGGATAAGCACAGAAACACTAGAACATTTCATTACTAATCATTTTAAAAACATACAACATAGCAAGTTTTACATTGAAGCACCATCTCATCATAAAAAAAAACTTGCTAATATATCCAAACAAAAAACTTGACACAACATAAAAACAACCTAAAACAGATAAAGAGTAACACAATCACATCCAAACTAATCCATAACAAATCGAGCTAGAATTGAGAAGGACCCTGATTTGGAGGAGGTGGTGGAGCACCAAACAACGCAAAGTAGCTGTTAAGAGTTGCAATATTAGTATTTACAGCATCAAATTGATCATCCTGTCTCTTCAAATGAGCCTCCATGCATCAAACCTTTGGTCCATTCTATCAAAACATTGGACCATGTTTTGATAGAAATCCTGTGATGGTCCAGATGCAGTTGAGGGTGCACCTGAAGGAACAGAAGCAGAAGGAGGCTCATCATCTGAGCTGTCAGCTGTACCCTCTTTCCCAAATAACGCTCTAAAGGAAGCATCAGTGAAGTACAGTGGGAGTTCAGAAGGACCAGAAGGATGAACTAGGTTGTATTTTCTTTCTAGGATGTAACACATAACATATCCTAAAGCAATATTTTTCTTCCTCTTCACACTAGCCAGACCAATATCAGAAAGATAGTAGATGTAGTCTAAGATCAATTGAGCTTCATCTATAGGTTAGCCAGTCATAATAAGAAAAGTAGTTGAAGAAAGAAGTGGAGTCATATTAACTCGATCTCCTGCTTTAGGTATGATTGATGTCTTAAGCACATGTTGGATTATCCTAGCATTTTGATTCAATGTATCCACCCGGGAGACATGTGTGGGTGTGCTTACAACTCTAAGAACTCGATTAATTTCTGACCAACCATTTTCAGGTCTAGTGGAGAAGGTATGAACTCTAGTCCCTTGAGTTCTAAGATGAATATATTCCCCTAAATCCTCCTTAGTTTTCACAACTTTTTATTTAAGGACAAAAGAAGAAATGACTGTGTGATCCTGGTTAAAAGTCATGTTTGCCAGGAACACATGAAACAGATCCTTATTGAAAGCATAGATCAAGGTCAAGAGAAAAGAAAAGTGGGTCGAGTCAAAGAGGGGCATAACTGTAAAATGAATATTTCCTGCAGTAGTATGCGGGAAGGAGTAACCTTAGATGCAGCATACCTAAGGTATGCTTCCTCATTCTCTACACTAAGGAAGTTCTCATCCCAGTTCCTTCTAGACGCAGGACCCCTAGCCACTCGTGCTCTTTTTCCACTGCCCGACATCTTCTCTCAAGGCTCTAAAAGGTTCTAGATGGAAAGTGAAATGGAAAAAAATGACCCACCTTTATATAGAAAAAACCTGGGATCGTACTGTACGAATCCAATTCGTACAAGACGAACTTGACTTCGTCCGGGATGAATAAAAAGTTCATCCGGGACGACCGAAAGCAGTCAAAATGAAATAGTTTTTCATAAACTGCTCGTCCCGAGGCATCCTTTCGTACAGGCTTTTTGACTTCCTGATCGTACAGACGATGACGTGTTCGTCCGGGACAATCAGAAAATTTAAAATCGTTCAAGCGACGGTTAGGTTCGTCCCTCACGTGAAATGACACATGGAGCGTACAGACGAATGACGTATTCGTACGTACGATCACCAATAATAACTGCTGCTAACCGTGTTTTCTCCCAAATCGTACAGACGAAGTATATGTACGATGATGCAAACGTACAGTACTATACGATATCGTACAGTACGAATGGACACTATAAACTCCCATCACTTCAAAACTTACATGCTTTTCAACATTCAATTAAGGAATAAAAACACAACAGAAATTTTTGATTTTTTCTTCCTCCTTTTTTTTTTAAAAAGAAATATAACAAAAACATCAAATGAACAAACTTAACAAATATAAATAAAAATTACATTTGCAGAATTTTCAGTCAAGCATTAAGGTCTATCACACGTAGTCTTATCCTCAACATGCTAAATGTGTCAAAGGCTAAGGGTTTTGTGAAAATATCTACAAGCTAATCTTTAGTAGCGACATGATGTAGTTCAATTTCTCTTTTCACTACATGATCTCTTATAAAATGATGCCTTATGTCAATATGCTTGGTTCTAGAATGTTGAATAGGATTCTTTGAAATACAAATGACACTAGTGTTGTCATAAAATATTGGAATGGTGCCAACTACAAATCCTAAGTCACTTAATTATTATTTCAACCAAAGCACCTGTGCTACACAACTCCCTAAGGCAATATATTCTACTTCAGCCGTAGAAGGTGCTACTGAATTTTATTTTCTAATGGACCAAGATACTAATGAATTTCCAATGAATTGACATGTTCCAGAAGTACTTTTCCTATCCACCCTACAGCCTGCAAAATCTGAATCTGAGTATCCAATAATTCAAAAGAAGAACTGTTCTTAGGATACCAAATTCCTAAATTTTGAGTTCCCAAAAGATATCTTAAGATCTTTTTTACTGTTATCAAATGTGATTCTTTTGGATCAGCTTGAAATCTTGCACATAAACAAACACTAAACACAATGTCAGGTCTGCTAGCAGTCAAATAAAGCAAAGATCCAATTATTCCTCTAAACTTCTTTTGATCAACAGATTTTCCCTTAGGATCCTTATCTAATAGGACTGAGGAACTCATGGGTGTAGTGACTGGTTTAGCATTATCCATTTCATACTTTTTGAGGATTTCTTTCACATATTAAGATTGACAAAGAAATGTTCCTTCCTCAATTTTCTTTATGCTAAAGCCAAGAAAATAACTCAAATCACCCATCAAACTCATCTCAAATTCACTACTCATTATTTTTGAAAATTCATCACATAAAGCTTTATCAGTTGATCTAAAAATGATATCATCCACATATATTTGTACAATGAGTATTTCATTTTCAAGTCTTTTCAAAAACAGAGTGGTGTCCACACTTCCTTTAACAAATGATCCATTTAATAAGAAAGTGCTTAACCTCTCATACCATGCTCTAAGTGCCTGTTTTAATCCATATAATACCTTTTTTAATTTAAAAACATAATTAGGGTATTTAGAATTTTCAAAACCAGGAGGTTGCTCAACATAAACATCCTCTTCTATCACCCCATTGAGAAAGGCACTCTTGACATCCATCTGATACAATTTAAAATCTTTAAAACAGGCAAAGGCTAACAAAACTCTTATTGCTTCAAGTCTTACTACAAGGGCAAATGTCTCCTCAAAATCAATTCCTTCGATTTGATTATACCCCTTAGCTACTAATCTAGCCTTATTCCTTACAACTATTCCTGAATCATTCATCTTGTTTTTGAACATTCACTTAGTCCCAACTATACTTTGATCTTTTGACCTTTCAATTAATTCCCAAACATCATTTCTCTTGAATTGATTCAACTCCTCTTGAATGGCCAAAATCTAAAATTCATCCAAAAGTGCTTTATCTATGTTCGTGGGTTCTATCATTGAAATAAATACTGAACCCTAAACTTCTTTCCTCAAACCATGCCTAGTCCTAACTCCTTCACTTAGTTCACCTAAAATTAACTCTTTAGGATGACTCCTTATAAATTTCTATTCTCTAGGCAATTGATTTTCTTTTTCTTTTTCAACCCTTTCTTCAACTTTTTGATCTTCAAGTTTTTGGGTTATCACCTCAACCTCATCTTCATCCAACTTAGACCCTTTACTATCATAGGATTCATTAAAAATAACATGTGTGGTCTCATCAACTACCAATATTCTCTTATTAAAAACTCTATAGGATTTTCCAACACTTGGATATCCTAAATAGATTCCTTCATCTGATTTCGGATCAAATTTTCCTAGATGAGTTTTATCATTATTATGTATGAACACTTTACATTCAAAAATATGTAGATGCGAGAGGTTAAGACTTCTACCTTTAAGAAGTTCATAGGGTGTCGTATTCAATTTAGACCTTATGTACACCCTATTCAACACATAACATGCTGTACTAACTGCTTCAGCCCAAAAATATTTAGGAAGTGAATATTCTACCAACATGGCCCTAGCAGTTTCAACTAATATCCTGTTCTTTCTTTCTACAACTTCATTCTGTTGAGGTGTCTTAGGAGCTGAGAAGTTGTGTTCAAATCCAAGAGATTTGCAAAAATCATTAAACATTTTATTTTTAAATTCTCCCCCATGATCACTTTGGATACTAACTATTTCAAAACCAAGTTTCCTCTGAATCCAAGTGGCAAAATCTCTGAACTCTTTAAATGATTCACTCTTATGATTCAAAAACCTAATCCAGGTGAATCTAGTATAGTCATCAACAATAACATACCCAAATCTTTTTCCTCCTAAACTTAAGGTACTAACAGGTCCAAATAAATCCATGTGAAGAATTTCTAAGGGCTTGCTAGACCTAATTTCCTTGATCGAATTGAAAGAGGATCTCACATGTTTTCCTAGTTGACATGCATCACACAACTGATCTTTAGTAAAATCTAATTTGGATACTCCTCTAACTAGTTGCTTTTGAGTGATTTTCCTAAGATTTTTTATGCTAGCATGACAAAGCCTTCTATGCCACAACCATGATTCATCAGATACAGTTTTCAAACACAAGGCAGTAGATGGTTTAACAGAATTAAAATCTTGCATGTAAATATTGTTCACCCTATTACCAAACAAAACAATAGTTTCATTTAGACTAATAAGACAACTTGTAGGTAAAAACTTTATATGATAGCCCTTGTCACATAATTGACTAATACTCAACAGATTATGTTTCAAACGTTCAACCAACAGTACATCCTCAATAACAAAATTTTCTGAATTTCTAATTATACCTGTACCTACCACTCTCTTGGTGGTATTATCTCCAAGCGTCACCTTACCTCCATTCCTGGCTTCCAGCGATATAAATTGATTTGTATCTCCGGTCATATGCTTTGAGCAGCCGCTGTCCAGGTACCAAATACTCTCATGAGGTCTTATGTGAGAGCGTTCCTGCAAAATGATCAAACGTTAGTCTTGGGAACCCAAATAAGTTTGAGTTCTCCTCTTGACAATTTTAAACCAGATGCATGTGTGATATGCTGTGTTTTATGCACCTTAGGTCTCTATACTAAATGTGTTCTATACTTTAAAGTACAGGTATGAGAAATATGTCCTAAACTACCACAAGAAAAACACTTTATCCCTGGAAAGGGATTCACCAATCTATTCTTTCTAAAAATCTTCTTTTTAGATCTTGAATCAAAGATCTTGTGGTAAGATTCATGAAACTCTTCAAGTTTAGGTGGTATTTTATTTTCCTTAAGTGCTTTAATCTGAACTTTAAGATAAGCATTAGCACTTTTTAAAATCAAATTGTCAATTTTCAAATCATGCTCTCTAGAATTCGATTCATCCATAAAAGTCTTAAAATCATTTTCAAGTTCAGCATTTGATGATTTTAAAAGATTATGCTATTTGTTTAAATCATCATACTCATCAAACAAAGTCATGTGGTTGCTGTCAATTAATGCATGATCTTTTCTAAGGATCTCATAATCTTTTTGCAGCTCTATATAATCCAAATTCAACTTAGCATGCAGTTTCTTAAGTTTCCTATATGCAGAGTATATGCGTTCAAAAACTTTAAATAATTCTTCATAGCTTAAATCACATACCTCATCTTCATCTGAATGGTTGAGATTATCAGCCATTAAATACAAATTTGTAACTTCCTCTTCTGGTACTGTTTCTGATGAATCTGAAGCTGAGTCCACCTAGAAAGCTCGTTGTACTCTCTTTTTACCCCTTCTATCCTTTGGTTTCTCCTCGGTCTTCTCCTTGCTAGGATTTTCTTTGAGATTGGGGGAATTTGTCTTGATGTGTCCTGATTTCCTGCACTCATAGCAAATAACTTCATTTGAAGTCTTAACATTCTTCTGGAACTTACCTTTGTTCCAATGCTGGCGTCTTCTCTGCTTCCTTTTTAGGAAACTTCTAAATTGCCTCGCCATCAGGGCAATATCCTCTTCATCCTCAAGTAGTGATTGATCACTTTCAGAGTCTTCCACCTTCAAAGTAATGTTCTTCTCCTTTCGCTTCTCACCTGCATCAATCTATCTTTGAGTCACCGATTGCTCGTAAGCAATTAGTGATCCAAGAAGATTGTCAACAGAATAAACTTTCAAATCTTTAGATTCTGTTATTGCAGTTATCTTTGCATCATATACAGGAGGTAAACAACGTAATATCTTGTTAACTTTCTCAGCATTCGTTAACTCCCTACCTAAAGCATGCAATGAAGTGGCTATGTGTGTAAAATGAGTGTACATGTCAGAGATTGATTGATTCTGTTTCATACGAAAAAGTTTATAGTCGTGCAAGAGAATGTTCAATCTAGTTTGTTTCACTTCATTCGTACCTTCATATGTGATGCAAAGCCTATCCCAAATTTCTTTTCCTGATTTACAGGTAGACACACGCATGTAATCTTCTGACTTTAAAGCATAAAAGAAACTATTCAAACACTTTGCATTCAGTTCAGCTAGTTCACGTTCTTCTACAATCCAGTTTGCAAAAGGTGTTTGAACTCTTATTCCTTTTACAATCCTAGTTGGTTCAGTATAACCATCCTGAACTAACATCCACATGCGATAGTCAAGTGATTGCAGAAAAGTAGACATGCGAGTTTTCCAAAAATTAAAAGGGATATTATCAAATAACGGTGGTCTAGTGATCGAGTACCATTCCTTAGTATTTATATTTCCAAAATTAGCCATGATCGAAATTTCAAAAAGTTTTTAAAATAGTTATTTTTTAAATTGGCTCTGATACCACTTGAAAGTACGAATAGGTTGTTAGACCTATTGCTCAACGTCCCTAGGCTAACCAACCAAGACGGGGGGGGGGGGGGGGGGGTGAATTGGTCCTTTTAAAAATTTCTCATGATATTTTGGAAAATTTAAAAGCTAATCGTACAGTACGATAGAACTTCATACAGTACGAACAGAGATAATTTTTGCTCTTCTTTCAACACAGAAGTTCAACCACAAAGGAAATAAACTACGGAAAAATAGTAATGCAGAAAATAAACAGTGAACAGAAAATACCAGAATTTATAGTGGTTCGGTCAAACACGACCTACATCCACTCCCTAGAGACACCTTCTCTAGGTATTGCACTAAACTTAAGTGACTCTCGTTTTGCCCCCCACAGCAAGGCAGAGAAGCCTTTACAAACTCTCTTTCACCAACCCCGGTGCAGCAGAGAACCGTCGTCCTTTCACCCTCCAAGTGTGGCAGAGAACTGTCATCCTTTTCACCCTCCAAGTGCGGCAGAGAACTATCATCCTTTTCACCCTCCAAGTGCGGCAGAGAACCGTCATCCTTTTCACTCTCCAAGTGCGGTAGAGAATCGGAATCCTCTCGAACAATGCTCTTACAGAAGTATCCAAGGAACTAGGAAGATGCTTGAAGAACAAGTAAAAGAAATCCTCTCAATTGGATAACCTTGTGAATCTCCTCACAATTCTCTCTTGAAAGGTCTCTCAAAACTCACTCTCAAACACTCTCCCAATCACTCTCCTTTCACTTCCCAAAAGAATGTTCGCAGAAGGATCTCTCCTTCAGTCAGTTTTGTGTCATTTTTATACTTGGGACAGAAAAAACTGTCCAAAAACTGAATTTTCAAGTTAAGTCCATGCCGATCGTCCTGTACGATTGACAATTGTACTGTACGAATAGTTCAAAAAATTAAACAATCCGTCCGGTACGAACAATGAGACGATTCAAACAGAGAGCTTCGTACGAACAGATCATCCCGTACGAACTCTTAGACGAATCAAACAGAGAGCTTCATACGAACTGTTCGTCCCGTACGAACCGTTGGACGAATCGAACAGAGAGCTTCGTATGAACTATTTGTCCCGTACGAACCCTTGGATGAACCCAATTTTAAGCAGTTCGTACAGCAAAAACTCATGTACTAATAGTATTTGTACTGTACGAACATGACTTAGGAAAATTTTCTTGGCAAACGGGTTCTTTTTGGAGGACATATTCTATAGATCGTCCCGTACGATATCAAATCGTACTGTATGATCAGTTTAAAAATTTAACCTTTTACTCCCCCATTATGTTTGTGTGTGCATAGTTATCCAACATACAATCACACTCTCCGACTCAATAAAAAGAAAAATTTACAGACTTTCTTTACAGTGGACAAGTGAACTTGAAGTCTTCAACAATCTAGAGTATGAATTTCTTGAAAAATACTTTAGTACACACAAAAAAAAACTTAAATATATGTTAGAAGATGAATTAGACAAACAATAAGCTTTTGTAATCATCAAAAATATAAACTTGGATTAGAATTCTCATGAACAAACCGATTCACCCAAATCATAACAATATGGTAGTCATAGGATAAGTGTAAGTCGTAGAGTAGAGAGTTTGGTGTTTGAGTATTTATTTACCTTTAATCCTAGGTATTTAAGTAGAGAGTTATTCCATTTATATGAAAAAAATTAGATTATTTGTTTATTTTTTGTATTTTTTGTACTTTTTTTTAAATGTGAACGATATCGTTATAAGAGAAGTAATAACGTCATCTAGATCAACATAGTTAAATAAAGTTATCGTAATCATACATGAAAGTGCGGGAAAGTAGATAATACAACTAAAAGCAATATCATAACAAACATGATGAATGTGTATGCCATTCCATGAGAACATAAGTAAAACTAGTACATCCTCCTATGTCGATAGGGTATCGCATCAGCGTCAGGAGTGAAATGCTCTGGTGATCATAATGGTCTAGTATGTAGGTGGAGTTGCTCTTACAAAGTAGCATTAGTCTGACTGGTGGAATCTTCACCGTAGGATGATGGAACAAAATATGCCATGAAGGATTAGGGAATGTTTGGTGGTGTAGGAAACTAAGGAAGCCCTGAGAGGGACCATCAGCATAAGAAGATGGGCCAGCACCATATTGATCTACAGTAGTATATGGTAGCTTGAATGATGTCCGATGAGTCCCCGTCTCCTCTAAATATTGATCATCATTAATATGAATCTGCGGGCATAAATTGAGGCATACGTCACCTATGAAGTTAACGTCTTACTGCATAGGGGTCTCCGCAGTCCTTCCAAAATATGAATGTAATCTCCTCTCTATATAAAGAAAGAAATCTTGCTTCAAGTAAATACGGAGTCTTTAACGTTTAGTTGAAATAATAAGTTTACATTAATATGCTAAGCTTCACATGCCATATGGTTCTCAATAAGGACTCTAAGATAGTTCATAGTAGGCAGGTCAACAGGTTCCTTCAGCATATAAAGTGTTGCCCAAGATCTAAACTAGCTCAAGTATTGCTTGAATGTGAAGTCGTAGTCAGCACCATGGATAACTCAAGAAATAATGTATGCTCTTTTACTCTCCCACAAGATAATATAGGTCTGGTGATATAAAACCAAATCCATATTAGGCTTTCCACGTCTGTCAACTCTAACAAATGCAGGGTCCATTAGCATGATGTCCATCGTGGGGCAATATATGAACTATAAAAAAACTATGTCTAGATGGTGCCACTCTACTCTCTTCCAACTAATAAGTGGGACTCTAGATAGCCATATCTCCTCCGATGAAAGGATAATCAGAGCGACCTATGCACAAATCTCTACTGTGTATTGCTCCCATGTAACATGTAAGCATATAAAATATATGTTAACATTACTAAAATGAATTAATAATACAGTTATGAGTTTGCTTAATTTACTTGACTATCTACCAACTTGTCAAGCTCATCTTTGTAAGTGGCAATGTTTCCAACAAGTAGCTGCCTTAAGCGTTTATCATTCCACATAAAGATATGAACCGCATTTCATTTAGCACCACCAGAAATTGTAATTGAGCATTAAAATAATTGAAAATAAAGAGTAGTACTTGAATCCAACGCTCAAACCTTTGAGCTGTACAGGGTATGGGATGTGAAGTAACGATTTGCCTACACGAATATGCTCCCATGACTATATCTGGAACAAATGAATGTAGCCCGCTATGTTGTCCCTTTTAGGTCTTATAGCCTCAGTCAACTCTCTATAAAGGTGAGCCAGAACTACAGTGCCGAGTGAAAAAAGTCCTAAATATTAAGATGTCCTCCATCAATGGTATGTATTGTAGATGAATCTCAAAACTTTATGTATATGGAAGTAGGTGATATATAATAATAAATAATATGTATGCTCTGACATACCGCCAAAAATTAATTTCTATAATATGAAGATAGGAGTTCCGCCAGAATGTCCATCACAACCATCTGAGTGGAATACATGTCTGTATATGAGCTTGACCCATCCTTAACTTTGAGCTAATGAGATGGTCAAATGGATCATGGTACACTACATCTTCCTCTAGATGCGTACCCAATAGGTCATCACAATAATCAGGCCAGCTATTCCATTATCTAATTAGACATACCACATTGTGTCCCACAAACACTGGCCCATCCACTTGTATACCAAATATCATGGAGATATCCTGAAATGTTATTGTCATCTCCCACACCAAAAAGTTGTGGTAACCTCCTAGCGTCCTGCTCTAGCTTCCTAAGTATTGAATGAATTTGCGATGCAAAGGGACTATCTACTTAAAGCTGATTAGTGTCATGCATCTCTATTCTCTTCAAATGCAAGGCCACGACATTATAGTATATGGTAGTAACCAATGCCTAAATAGGCAAGACTCTAGCTCTTTTTAGGACACTGTTGAAAACTCGAATGCGTTTGTTATCATAACTCCGCAATGATGCCCACCATCGTAGGTTAGAGCCCAACAGGTGACATCCCCTTTTACAAGCCATTGGTGAATCTCAACCTTCACCTTTATCATATCAACCATGCACCTATCAAATACCCCAGTACTATTATCAGTGTAACATGCTGCATACATCTTCTAACACAAAAAATCTACATCAACAACACTCATCTGCCACACAGTCTTCTTAAAATTTTCCCACAAATGACATAAATAGTGATGAAGTGCAGCTTCACGAAATATTTCCCGGCAACCATGAACTAATCCAGCGTGTCATTTATATATGATGTATAAATTGGATCTTGTTCTAACAACATTATGGATTTTATGCATCTGTCTCAAAAACCAAATCAATAAAGTGCCTTGATATTTACCCAAAATGAAGGTCCTGTCGTGGCTAAGAACAGGCCAGCAATATCTCCACCCATTTATGGAAGGGCCAAAAGACCAAAAGATTCCATCAAATCTATGGTTTTCGCTGGACTGTATCCTATATATTATTTCAAGAATTACAGAAACGATAGCCTCCATGAAAAAATCTGCAACTACCAAACACTGCCTTAACAGCCTTTTGTCTAGCATCCCAAGCTTTCATGTACGAAACCATTATATTAAACTTTGCTTCAATTTGGTGATTGATCTCCCTTGGCTTAAGGTCCATCTATTTTTTAATATCATGAATTAGCTTATAAATTGAGAATTACACTAATGATGATCTGCAATAAGAATTGGACTTGCGTATGCATGTTGCTGCTTCATGGAAGAAATTCTCTGTATTCCACCTAGACGTGTGCTCAAACCAGCATGCAAACACCAAAAATAGCAGGTTCCAAAGCTCTCATGCTGAGCAAACACAACTATAAATTTCTACTGGTTAGATGCAACAACAATGAACTGAATATTATTCATTATTAGCAATCCTTAAAAAGCCAATAGCATGTCCAATTTATTTTTGAAACACATCCCCTTTGTCAAGTCTGTTGGTATTGAAAATTCCTCTTCTACTTGCAACACAACATTTTAATCATCAAAGGTTATCTCCTTATCCCATTGGCAGGTAGTATCACATGTCCGAGCAAATGCATTATTAGCAAACATGCCTTCTTCGGTGCTTATTGGCTTGAAAAAAAGAAGTTTGTATGATACTATGTATGTCAGCATGCACTGCCAAATTTTCTTTATGTATATCACAAGCTACTTCTTCATCAGGATCACATCCCTCCTCACTAGAACCACTGCTCATAGTTTCATAATTTTCATCAACCATAACGGATGGTTAACTAGAAGGTCCTGCATGATATTGCCACTGTTGATTTTGCATGTCACTACATTTAAAGAGATAATATATACAAAAATTAAGTAATATGTCTATAAACCTCAAATTTTGAATTTGAAAGTTCAAAGGCTACTTACGGGGTACAAAGCTCATGCACTGCTTGAACAGTAGCCCCTACACCTATAATTTCCTCCAAGAAGAATGATTCATTAACTGCAGATGTCAGATTTTGAGTATCATGCGTTGCCATATTCAACTCTTGAACTTCCACATACATCCTATGCATTTCTCTGTCAGCATGAGATAATGCAATTTCACTTAACTTCTCATCTTCAACATGCGAAGCAATAAGCTCATTCCCCACTCGCATTTGAAAAACTAATGTGACTATATACTTTGAAGTATTATACTTCAATGCAAACCGTTTCACTGGCAAATCGTAACCACAACTGCCAAAAAATTAAACTTAATTAAACTTTGCAATCTAAATCAAAACTCTTTTACAATACCTACTTCACTTTCCAATTGGTTGCACACACAAAAGATCTACATTTTTCATTCAGAAAATAACTTTCCAAAAAAACTACAATAATGCATAAGCTACAATAACATTACAATGACTTATAGAAAATGTCTACTTAACAACTCTGAACTAAAAAAATAAATTAACTTTTGATTTTTAATATCTACTTAACAACTCTGAACCTACGCATCTCTTTCATTTATCAAACATCGCAAACAAAACAAAAATTATTTTTAATTAACACATAATTATATCCATTACAAAAACAAACTATCTACAAATACTCAAACTCATTCAAACTATTCATCCATGACTAACAAGCACAACTTCCCCTACAAATAACACATTACATAAAATCTACACAAAATTGGTTAAAAACAACATTAAACAACTCCACAAACTTTCATACAAAAATTCTCAACAATAACAAAAAAAAAAAACCTTAAGAAAAAATAATTAAAACCTTATCTCACTCGGCTGCTCGATGCTGGAACTCAACGGCAATGTGCTAGAATCAAGAGAATGGAGGAAGAAGAGGAGACGATTAAAGGAAGAGTGTTTTTTAGGACGGAAGCCAGTCGCCCATTTAACGGGCGACTGGCTCTCTACCACCCTCATCCCGTCTAATCATGGCAAGTCGCCTGTTAAACGGGCGATTTTGCTAGATGTAAATTTTTTTTTTCGGTAGTTTACATACTAATTATGTTCTTAATGGTGGTTACTTTAAAAAATTTCCAAAATATAATTATATGCCAATGGATCTCTAAGCAGCATTACCCCACATGATCGACCTCTAAATTAACGGTTCCTTATAGAAGACATAATTCTCAAAGAAATAAATAGTTGAGGCTTCACTTGGTTAGAAATTTTATGAGCATAGTTCTATCCACTCGCTAAATCAAGGAATATGACATTTATGTAACTATTATTATTAATGAGAATTTTTGGAATCTCTAAATAATTAATCATCACAAGTACAATAATGATTGCATCATTGTTAATATCAATAGTCATATCAATATTCCTTAATTTATTAATAAAGGAATTTAATCAATTTGAATATAACTTGAGAGGTGTACCTTCTTATATGTTAAGTAAATATAATTGCTTCTTTTAGTCTATTCTGTTGAAGAGATTTTTCATTATGTACAAAGACATCATTTTGAGCCACAAGCACTTTACAATTATTTCTTCCAAAGAATTGTTAATTTCTTATACACCAAACAATATTGAATATATTTTTTCACTCATCATCAAAATCATATTCAAACGTACCATTAGAGCTTTCATAAGTCCACATTAAACAGGAAAGAAATTCTTTTTGTTTTCTAATTGCAAGAATTCTTCAATCCAAAAAGTTTAGGGATTCTTCATGAGCTTAAGTAAATGGGATCCTAATTTTGATTTGGTTAATGAATGTTCTATTGCACCTTTTTGGATTTCATTTTCGTGCCTTAAGATTTATCTTTTTAGTCAAAATATTCTTTTTTCTTTGGATTTTATATTGGTTAAATCATTTTGAAATGGCGTCCCTATTATGAGACTTACTAAGCCATCCTTTGCTATGGTGCTAGTTGAAGTTGGTGTTTCACAATAATTTTCAAATTCTATAAGCATTGGTTCATATCTACTCGGTTATAAGGGTTGCAATGGAAAGGATCCCTGGAGTTTGTTCTTATTACCAGCATTTTGGGCATGACTTTCCTATCTACAAAAGGGTTAGCAATGACCACAATTCCTGACATTTTGTTTCAAATATTTTCTAATCCACTCTGAAGTTTCCTAATAAATATTATGGCATACCCCTTCCTCTATATTTCCCATCCATGCTCCCTTATTTGGTTTAAAAACTACAAAACAACAAGGTAATCCAGATATTCTTCTTGATCATGTGATTCTAGGTGTATTGCCTATTTAGATTAGAGATAAGTGTATCATTCAGACCCTAATTAAATTAGTTTTATGCGAAGGTCAAGTACAAGAAATTGCATCTTCTTTAGTAGATTTAATAGCTATGGCTCATACCCTTGATAGTCGTATCAGATTGAGGGCAATTTTTCATTAAAAAGCTGTTCTTTAAAAAACTTATTTAATTAAAATTGTGATTAAAAAAAGTACTATTAAAAACATAAATAGAAAATCATAAGCTGTCTCAAATGAAGCTTTTTAATAATATTTGGTTTGCATAATAAATCCTAATAATAATATCTCAATTTAAAAGAAAAAACCTCAAGAAATATGTATGAGGAATTTTTATGAAACTGTATATGAAATATATATATATACTTGGATTAATTGTTCTTATTTATAAAATAAGATAGATTATTATTTTTTATTTACAAAGTCCGAAAATTATTGAATTTTTTTTATCAAAAGTTGAAGTCATTGGGAGTTTTATCTATTTTTTTTCATTTGTAATATTGTAAATTATTACTGTATATGTAATATATTGTAAATTAGAGTAGGTACAAGAAAGAGAATATAACACAGAAAAATCGCTTTCATGTTTGTGAAGGGTTGGATAAGAACAAATATGATAGGAAATTATTAGGATGTGACGAGATAAAAATTTGAGACATTTAATTCCATGTATATCATCTCAGGTAAAATGTTGTTAGGTGGATGCAAATATTAAAATGAAAACCCATGTACTTAGAATGGACATTAAGAGTTAATTACTTTCCTTAACCATCATTATAACTTCTTTACTCATTAATGAACATTTCACATACTTTTTTTGGATTTCACTATTGTTTGATTGTGGATGTTTCCTGCTAATCTTACCCTAGTATTTGTTAATAATGGAGATTTGATATCCATCTGTTATTCATATTCAACACTTGTCTTTCTAGTTGTTGGATCTCACCTTCTATCTTGAAAACGATCAAAGTGATCGACTATCATCTCTCCATTTTTAACATTCTCTATCAAATGCTACATAACACTTGTCAATGACTCAAGTCAGATGTAAATTAGCCACCAAAATTTGATGCTCATCTTTTTGATCTCCTATCCTATTAGCTAACCATTTGCTATCTCACAACTTCTAGCATTCCCCATCAACTATTGTCCAACACCTTATAATAGTTGATATTTGACATATGCTAACTATTAACAATAGACTCATATTCTTGAAACCTAGATCTCCCATCTATGTAGAACAACCAAGCCAACTATCAACCATAGTCTAGATTTTGACATATTTTATCGATTGTTATATGAAGTTAACTTCCAATGAGCATCTTCCTAAATAAATGATTTCCGGTCCGATTAGGAGAGTGACTAAGCCGATAGCGAATCATCCCCAAAATTCAGAGATTATCTAGTTAGTATTGCCCAATTCCTATGAGTATCCAACATTTGCAAGTCATTTACATCTAATGTTTGTCTACTTGGTCACTCTATCTCCACTCATATTTACAGAACAACCAAGTCAAGCACCCACTGTTACTTGTCTTCTAACATTCCTCATTAATCATTGCTAGATGGTTGCTAGTATTCAATGCCCAATGCCTGCTAGCTACAAAAATTTGACACTCATCTCATTGGCCACCTACTCTCCCTAATTATCAAAATAAAAAATATGACATCTGCCCATCATTGCAATACTTACAATATTCATTGTTTATCATCATTGGTTGTCTACCAACATTCTGTCTACTATCAATATTTGACATCAATAGCATATAATCTCTCATTTTATTTAAAGAATGACCAAGAAAATAATTCACAATCATTTATAATTTGATTTTATCTGTTGAATGTCAATCGAAACATGACAACAACCACATTTGTCAGCTTCCAACATTTAATGCTTATAATCACAATTACGTGATATTATCTTCTTTTACAATAATAATTAAGCTCACTACCTGCCATCACTTGATGTTTGGCATTCCTCATTAACCATCTTCTAATACTTGCCAAATATACTCTGCTTCTTGTTCGAATGATCTCCTCTTATGTCAAAAGAATAATTAAATTGATCATCTATCATCAATCGCTACAAAATGTTTGCCAAAGATTGACATCATCTAGTTTTGACTATTGCACAATCATTTTCCCAATCACTTTATCACCTCCGTTATAAGGAGATTAATGGCTAAGTTCTATGCTCATTATCGCCCATTTTCTGATATTCTGCATTGACCATTGCCTAACACCTATTAATGATTAACATCTACATTATTATCCATATATAGATGTCCCACACATGTTTCCCAATCATCTTATATCCTCTCTTATCAATAAAATAATTAGGCTGTATGATCATGATCACCTATCTTGCGATGCTCCACATTGACCGCCTTTTAGTACCTGACGATGTTTAACATTTGACACTTCCATCCATCAATATCAGATGCACATATTTTTGATCACCCGATCTCCTTGTTAATGGGAGAACAAAAGAGTTGACTTCCTACCATTGCCTGATTTCTAACACTCCTTTTCAATCGTCATTTGACGTTTTCAAACAATCAATATTCACCATTTCTTGATGTTTGATTATAATTGCCAAATTTCTCTAACTATCAGGAGAAACTGTACTTTAATGTTGCTCTTCTCTCTTCACTTGACTCATATTGATGATCTTTGTTTGACATTTGACAGCTATTAATGTCTTATGCTCGTCCTCATGATCACTGGATCTTCCCTTCTGCCAAAAAAATGACCAAGTAGACTGCTGCTTGCCGATGAACATCCAACTTTTACCATTAATACTCCTAATAGGATATCATGAGAAGTCTTCCAAAGTCCAATCCATATATAGTATAAATATTTTCTAATTATGAGACTAAATATAAATCATAATCATTAACTTTAGACTAATAGAACTAATTCAATGGCATAACATCTGATAACTTTTCCCTTTGCAGATTTCGAGTAAAAAAATCTCCTCTCTTATTTTATGGATATATTATTTAAGTTTTGTTTGAGACAGTTTTTAACTATTATTTTTTTATTAATTTCAAGAAATTTTTGTATTGAAAAATTGTTTTAGAAAGCAATCAAAAAATTGTTCCAAACGAAACCTTAATCTTATTATAAGCAGAACAATTGGGCTTTATTTGTGACAACTTTCTTACTGCTTCATAAAGCAGCTTTCTAATATAAATATTAAAGTTTTTATACTACAAAGCTGCTTTAAGAAGCAGAAAGAAAGTCGTCCCAAACGAAGCCTTAGTCTACCTCCTCCCAAAATCAGCTGGCAGGACGGCTTTCTTACATTTTCTTAAAGCAACTTTGTAGTGCAAAAATAAAATTTTTGTACAAAAAAATTACTTTAAGAAGCAATAAGAAACCTGTCCTAAACGAAGTCTAAATATTGCATAAAAAAGTCACTGAGTTTGCCCGATTTGACATGGCTAAAATATTTACTTTCTTAATGAAAATTATTACATCACTATCATGTATAAAGCTGAATTAACTATTATTTACAAGGAAGAAAATTTTAGTGGAATGAAATATAAAAAGAAAGTATCAAGAGTCAAATTTGAGCCATTTAATTCCATATTGATTTGCACGGGCAAAATGGCGTTAGGTGGAAGCCGATATTAGCATTGAAATCTAAGTGCTCCAAATGGATTAAAAAAAAAAAGAGAAAACTCCAAATGGTCATTAAGAGTTAATTACTGAACTGTACAATCCCCTATGGCTTCTTTATTCATTCCCAACTCCTTGATGGTGATAGAATCCACCTCAGAGCTTACCCTTACCTACCAGAGTTGGTAAAAGTGTTTGCCTTCCAGAAGCTCTCCCAACTCCGCTCAGTTCTATCATTCTATATTTTTGGTTCGTATTATAATTGTTTCATACATATAATATAATGTAAGCGACTTGATATGCACATGTAATCGTAAAAGCTGCGCTGCAAAAACTCTCACTGTGTCCTACTGCACAATATATTGGTTGGGAGCTTTGACTTCTAACTAAGAGGTCTTGAATTTGAGTCTTATATATGTGATGTGTGTACGAATTTGTCTTAATTGATCAAATGTCAAAAAAAAAACCTACTAACAATGCTGTTATTAGAAATATTTTAAAATACATCTTATTCTAAAAATAAAGGTAGTAATTAAAGATATCACAGAACTTTTATCATTTATATATATAGTACTGTTATTTTTATTTTTTTGGAGAAATATCATAGAGATGAGGGAGAAAGAAAGGGGAACAATGAGAGCAGAGAAATTTAGTTGAGTTGAATATATTAGCGGATGTGCTTTCTACCAACTGAGAAGTTAAAGGCTTTTTTTGTGACAACTTTTTTATAATTTTATACAATAGCTTTTTAGGTATAAAAAATTATCAAAAAATAATTAAAAAATAGTGATCAAAAGCTGTCATGTTAAGACAATAAATATTTTTTTAGATTTAGGCTTCGTTTGGGACGGCTTTCTTACCACTTCTTAAAGCAGCTTTCTAGTAAAAAAATTTTAAATTTTATACTAAAAAATCTACTTTAAGAAGAAGTAAAAAAGCAGTCCCAAATATAGCCTTAGTTTCTTTTAAAATAAAATAATCTCTTTTTTTTTTCTAATTTCCATAATATTTTAAATCTTATGATGTGGCAAAATTAACTTTTAAATAGAAGAAGTGAAAAGTGCCGTCTTAGTTTTAGAAAGAGAAGGCAAAATTTTTATAATATATATTATTTCAAAAGAATTTAAGTATGTAGTTTTCATACTATACATAAATATAAGAGGATTTCATAGGATGTTGATGGCCATCATATTGTTGAAACCAAAGTTGAGGGCTACTCCTATGTTTTTATTTTTAATTAAAAATTTTTCTATGAATTAATTTGAATTTGGGGTGGTAGTTTATCTTCATATAGAAACCTATTTTGTATGTTGGCATTTCCTTTATATTTTTACTTACATTGCACAATGTTTGCACTTTTTTTTCTTAAAGATGATATTTCTGCTATTAAACGAAAATGAAAGCAAATGAATTAAAGTCAAATTATGCTAATTACGATCTATAATGACAGTGTTGGGCCAGGAATCAAACCACTAAAGAGGATGATGACGTTGTTTAGAGTGATTGACTCCATAGTGAGGATTTTCTTGTAAAGTTTTAGTGACTTGTGAGTTTCTTTTCGTTAACTATTGTGTCTTCTACACCCTTTAGTATATGTAGCTCAAGCTTTTTCTTCTTATAGTGAACTTTAGCTCATACAAGAAGATCCCTTTAGCATAAGAAAATGGAGGATAGGGCCACCCTTCACCCTTCAATTCCAACAGTGCCCTTTTTTGGGTAGTAGAAACTTCCATCATATGAGGTCCCATTGATAAACAGTCCCTTACTCTCAAAAAAAAAAAAAAAAAAAAAAAATTAAAACTACGAGTTACGTGCTCTTGGTGCTTACACTATCATATGGAGTCGAACTTTATATAGGAGTCACTTGCTTAGAGATTTAACTTGAGTATGGTAGAAGTCACTTAGAAATTTTGTTTGGGTATACTAGAAGGTATACTAGAAGCAACTGATATATAAGAGCTATAAATCATATAAATCTTTTGATCCCAATATAGAGAAAGTCTATGCTATCATTTGTTACAAGAGCATAACATCATAGGCTTAAGCCTAATATATTAATTGATCGATGTCAATCAATTAAAATTAAAGCTTCATTTAGAATAGTTTTCTTACTGTTTTGCATCTCATCAAAAATTTTTGTTTGGCCATTGCTTTTTCGCCACTTTTTAAAAATTTTGTGCTAAGAAGCTTCTCTCTACAAGAGTTTAAAAAAAAAAATAGTCTCTACAGTAACTTTACAATCTCTTTAGAAAAAAATTATAACCATTCCAAATAAATCTTTAAGTTTTTAAATATAAAAAGCGCAAATGATATTATATATATATATATATATATATATATTAAAGGCTCAACTGTTATTTCCCTTTCAACGAAGAGATAAGAATTATTATTACTATAGCAATGTAGAGAGAGAGAGGAGAGAGAGAGAGAGAGAGAAATTTAAATTTTTATTGTGTCATGTACTGTGTGATGCAATCAGGCTAACAACAACAAAGTACTGCTTCTGAAGTCTCCCTTTTTAGTTTAATGTAATGTCCATTACCACGATGTCAACCTCCCCCGAGCTTGGTGGGATGAATCCACCAAGATTACTGTAATTAGGTGAGCCGGTCGAATTTGGCTCAGGTATTCCGGCCAACTGGAATCTTGAGACTTAAAAAATATCCATGTAAGTTAGTGCATGTTTGACATCCATTGGTTGGATAACAGTGTAAATTGTTGTGGGTCATTCACCTGATTTATTTGGAAGTGGAGCTCAAGCCCTTTAATTTCTAAGGGTGCTGCCTGACTGAACTGTGAAGTGGTCGGGAGTTGTTTGCTGTCATTATCTAATGAATTGGTTTATATACAGTAACAGATTCTCTCTCTCTCTCTCTCTCTCTCTCTCTCTCTCTAAATGTATTGTTCTATCAAAATATTCATCATGATAGCAAAAGTGATTGACTTCTTAATTTTAATTGAAGATTCAGCATATGTGTAGATAAGAGGAGTTATGAGAGATATTATAATTTTTATGTAAAAATTTTAAAATTGAAAAAAACTATGAGGTATGGCTCAGCTAAAATGAATCTTAACTAAAATGAATTCATTAGCATATTATCAGTTACAAATGATATCTTATTTCAAGAATGAAAAAATGTTGATATAATATAATAGTCATATAGTGAATAGAATGCGTTCTATAATAGAAATTGGAAGAGTCCTATGGCATAGGAGCTATCTTAAAGAGATCATTTACTATTTTTTTGGTAGTACATTTAATTTCTAGGAGGGAGTCTAAAGACCAAGAAGTCTTACATAAATCTTGGTGCTCATGTTAGAAGTTAGGGTTTGTCTTGACAATATACATCAATCTTATGGGACATGGTAGGCATTGACATCATTGTGATTGTGACATCAGGTAATGAAGTCATTGAATGTTAATGTAGATGGGCTATAATGGTTAGAGGATTGAGTTGAGCAACATAAGAGGGGAATGAGGATTAGAGGATCATAGCTAGGTGATGGTGGTTTAAAGATAATAGTTAGTTGATGATGGCTAAGAATGATAATCCATGATGGTAGTTTGGGGACAGTAGTTGGGTGATGATAGTTGGGGGAATATTGTCTGGAGATAATGTAATATAACCATAATCGGGTGATAGTGGTCAAAGAACTTTATTTGGCTGCAATGGTCAGCGGACCATAATAAGATGATGGTGGTCACAAGATCGTAGTTAAGCAATTATGGTAGGAGGACCATAGTCTAGAGATAGTGGTTAAAGGATTGTTGTTAGGTGACAGTGGTCGGGTAATTATAGTTGGACCACGGTGGTCAATGAACTATAATTGGTTGATGGCCATAACAGGATTATAATAAGTAATGATAGTCAAAGGGCCAATGTCATTTGACGGTTCTGCTCATAGTCGTATGATAATGGTTGAATGATCATAGTCAGACGATGGTGATAGGAGGACCATAGTAGGGTGATGGTGGTTGGAGGGTCGTAGTTGAGTGATGGTGACTAGAGGATCAAAGTTGAGCGTAGTGGTTAGAGGAATATAGTCAGGTGACAATGGTATGAGGATTACAATCAGATGATTATGGTTAGAGGACCATAGTTGAGTGATGGTGATCAGAGAGCTATAGTCGGGTAATGATATTTGAAGAATCATTGATGATTAATAGTTATCACCTGATTATATCCAAGTGGTGGTAGTTAGATGATCGAGATTGCGTGATGATGGTAGGAGGACTATAGTTTCATAATATTGGTAAGAGTACTATAGTTGGTCAATAATGGTCAGAGTATTTTTTTTAGATGATGGTGATTAGATGAACCAAGTTGGGTCATTATGATCAGAGGACCATAGCAGTACGTTGGTGATCAGAGTATCATAGTTAGGCGATGGTTATTAGAGGATAGTAATTGGGTGATGGTTGTTCATGGTTATAATTAGATGATGATGGTTGAAGGAATATAATCAGGTAATGGTGGTGGAGGATTATAGCCAGGTAATGATGTTTAGAGTACCATGATAAAGCAATATTATTTATAAGAATATAGTTTAGTGACTGTAGTTGGGTAATAAATATCAAGGAACCGAGTTAAATAATGGTAGTAGGTGGATCGTAGTCTGGAAATAATGGTTAAAGAACCCTAGATAGCCAATGTTGGTTAGATGATCATAGTTGGGTGATAATGATTAGTTGACTATAGTCAAGTGACCCTGGTCTGATGACCTTAGTTTGGAGACAATAGTTAGAGTACTCTGGTTTAATGATTTTATTCAGATGATCAAAGTGGGGAAATGGTGGTAAGAAAATAGTTATAAAGTGATGGTTGGAGGACAATAGTTAGACAATAATGATTGAATGATTGTAATTGAGTGATCATTATTAGATGAAGATGGTGGAAATCAAGAGATGATTAATAATAATAGTCATGTTATGGTCTATTAGCGGCCATTAGTTTGTATTCTGATGGTGGAAATTAGGCGATTATCAGATGACAATGGATGGGTGTTGTCTGAAAGTGGTAGTCAAGCGATCGTCCTAAAATGGTGCTAATGATGGAGCTCTAAGATTGTGCAAGCCTTTGAGCTCTTTAAAATCTCAAGCCAAGGTCTAAGCCTCCCCTTCATGTAGAGAGTGGTGGCTAATTGATAGCTTTTTTTAGAGTGGAATCCGCCACTAATTTATCCAAAATATGGTACACTCTATTAGATGACCAATATTAGTTTTCTTGATCATAAAATATTCTTTTAGCATTTATGTGCCTTAATTATGTCAAAATTAGAAGAGTTTTGGGCTCATTGGGTTATTCTCAATGATATGCTTGATTTGAATATAAGCATATGACATTTAGAGTTTATTTGGTGCACCAATTAATGTCTTAAAGTTTTAAATATATTCAAGTGCTTGATCTAGGCTCTTTTAATTATATTTCAAATCAAGATGTTTGATTCAACTATAATATTGTTGAAACCAAACTTTAGATGACTTTGAAATTAACTATGGATGTTTTTATCTAAAATATGAATCTAATCCTTATGGCTAGGATCCAATCTCCCCTTCAAAGTACTGCTACATATCCTCATCAAATGAATTAAATTGATAAGCGATCAATATTTATAGTACATACATTCAGGCTTTGGTATTCTCTCAAAAATTTGTTTGTTATCCTCATTGGACAAACTAAATTTGGAGTAAATTAAGACTTCTAATGCCTATGACAAGGCTTTAATCTTCTCTTGAAAGAGGCTTTGAGTTTCCTCATTGGATAAATTAGATTTTGAGGCAATCAAGACATCTAGTCCCTATGATAAGACTCTGATCTTCCCTTAAAAGAAGAATTGACTATTTTCATTAGATAAACTAGATTTCAAGGTGATCAAGACATATCATCCTTTTAATGAGGTTCTAATTTCCCATTAAAAAGGTGTTAACTGTCCTCATCATTTGGAAAATTATTAGAGGTGAATATGGCTCACTATTGCACTTCTTATTAGATGTTATACTCTAAGATGCAAGCATTGGCATTGAAGCTAATGCCATTATAATCATCTTAGATGTGTTGTAAGTGATGTAGAAATTTCTTTTTTTAAAAAACTTATAACAAATCTTTAAGAGGAAGAGATTGCTTGCTGGAAGTTGAGACTGAAAGTGTCTGAGGCACATAAGAGGAGGTGAGGGGTGAATTAGTATCTTTTAAAATTTTGAACAATATTAGCTATACTGTTTAGAACTTTTATACAACTGAATTAAACTGATTTCATTTATTTTTAAAAGTAATTTTATCCCAATTAAAAAAAATATTTTTATAGAAAAATAAATAATCAATTATTTAAAAAAAATATATTTTTTAATTTTTCTCCTTTCAACTAATCAACAATAATGCAATAAAAACTAAGCAGTTAAATATATTGTAACAAACATAGCTGAAGAAATAAAATTAGAAAAGAAAATGTAAATCAAATTTTCTAGTGTTTCTTTCAACCTAACCTATGTTCACTTCAAGAATTCCACTAACACACTCCTTCTACTCACAACAAGGTGGAGAATCCTCTCTCTTTCTAAGGGAAGTCAAGAACATCCTTTACAATACTTCGCTCCTGAGAAGCCATCCTCCTTTTGCACCCATAATAATAGAGAAGATTACACCTCATGAACATCCTTTACACTACTTCTCTCCCGATGAACAAGGATTTAGATGAAGAAGAACAACCTAGGGGACTTCTTTTAAACAAAAATCTCTTCGAAACCCTTTCAAGAAATCTCTTACATTTTATCTAGTCTCTCTCTCTCTCCCTCAAACTATTATAAGAAGGTAACAAGTTCTTTCTCCAATAATCTATGGTTTGTCTTTGGGTAATACTTACTCTCAAACATTCTCTCTAATTTTCTTGTTAAGTATTTTATTAAGGCTTTAAAATAAGCCCTAAAAGCTTATTTAAGTAAATATGACGTGCTGATTATACAATATTATTAGTTCAATTAAGCTATGTCCCTAATATTTGATCTATGTTTGATTGACTTATATGATGAAGATTGTATAATATAATTAGTTCAAGTTTCTACCTTAGTGGTTTAGATCAACTTATCAGAAAAAGGTTTGTCTGAACATGCTCTTTGTTTGCTCAGATTGTATGATTAGGATCATATAGTATGAAATCTTCTTTAATTCGACTCCTCGATTTCAGGTTCCAAAATAGGTAAATATTAATATGGGAAATTAAGTTTTATGCTATATAAACTAGTTCATCTGGCATGATTAGTTCAAATTTTAAATTTACCAATGTTAAAAATATAAAAAATTGATGGTTTTAATTTAAAATAATAGATCATTCTATATAATATGTATTGTATAATACAATTATTTATGTAAATATTGAATTTTAAATTTCTATTAATTAATTCTACTTGATTAACATAAATTTCTAAAAATTCCATTCATTTTGTATAGTACGATTAATTAAAATGTCAAATATTTTAAACAAACTTTTTAGTTATTTATTATTACTTACACTCATATGTATGTGTTTGGTTGTTCAACCCACTATATACCTAAGGTACAAAAATACTCAAGAAATTAAAAAATTAAAATAAAAATTGACATATACTTTGCTTCTAGATCTTCTTGTCTTTGACGGCCTTTCTATGTTCAAGTCATTAGCTACATCTGGTGCATATCCTAATTCCATCACCTATGTGCACAATACTTTTATCCTTCATTTACCTATAAAGTTAGTATAAAAAGCAATATCTTACACACATAACTAAAATTTTGATTAGCTTAACCAGTATCATTTGTTTATCAAAACCTTAGTGTACACCAGGCTCATGGGGTTCAATAGAGGCAAGGGCTTGCATGCTATAAAAGACTTCAAAAATCTTGGTTGATGTTATGAAGAATTTGATGATCTAAATTTAATAGTTTTATTTACAAACTTAAAATATGACAACATTTATGTACAACTCATAAATGTATGTTTCCTTATGTATTTTTTTAGGAGTATGACTGACATTTATAATAGGGTTTTTAAAATTAATGGAATTTAGCTTTCTAGAAGTTTTCCTCCCATAATAGGAGTATGACTGACATTTTTTATTCATCTGCAAATTGCTATACATAATTATCGTATAATGATCTAAAATACATCATGATAGTTAAAATAATCTATTAACAGCAAGACATACATAACAGCTAAAATTTACATCCTCTATCTACTCAACCTACCCTTTTCCCTTTCTCTTTCCTTTTCATGAAATTATCACATGTAGAAAGAGTAAGTATGAGCAAACCACACTCAATAGGCAACATGGAACCTACATAATATTTTAATAATATATGGCACAATAAAAAAAAAGGTTATTTTTTCTTTATTAAAATTGTTAAACATATTATCCATACAAAAATTTTTAATAGAAAGTTCAAATTATTATTAATATTTCAATATCTCACACATTAGATGCTTAGTTATTTTTAATTCAGTATTAACATAACAAATCAATTAGATAGAGAAAAAAATGCACATTCATAGATAACATAAATAAACATATTAAATTACTCTATAGTGAAACATAACATTAGTCTCCACTTAGGCCCTTATACCTCCCAAATATTTCATAGATTCAGAATAAAGCCCATAAGACTCCCAATGCACAACACATCAATATCAATCCGTTATAACTCTACTGCATGGCACAATAGTATTAGGCCATTATGACTCCCATTGTATAGCACCGTAGTATAAGAAACTTATGACTCCTCGTGCATAGCACTATTCATTTATTTTGTATTATGACCTTATACCTCCACTTTGATGTATATGAGCATCAATAACCATCCACCAACATTGCCTTCTTTGACATAGTTTCATCATACAAACACATAAATATCACTATATTAGACATGTATAAAAATATTAGACACATCATAAAAGTGTAATAGATTTCAAATTTAATTTGAATTTCAAGATAAATTTAACACACTTCAATAGGAACCAATCGTAAAACTATTAAGAAATAATATTCATAATAGTATTATAGAGCTTTTATCCTTCTATAGTAACTTTGATAAGTATCAATATATCCCATCAAAATACTGAAAATGTCATACATTCATAAATACCTAATAAAGTGCATAATAAGTATGTCAAAATATGTAAAATAATGAGAACAACATACCAAAAGTTATCCAATGGAATTTTTCTATGTATCAATTTATTCTAATTATTATGTCATCCATTCAATTAAAAAGCCAAAAAATTTGTAAACAACCATTTTATTAAAAATAAAGGTAGGATTAATGTAACCTATCTTGATCCGGATAACTTTCTCAATTGGCTTGATAGATTAAAATGGCACCAAGACACCTCTAAAGTGGTCATTCTCTCATTAAAATCTCCCCCCTATCTCTTACCAACTAGTGAAAATGGTAAAATGATATTTTGATAATGGAATTGAGTGGATTTTAATATTTGTATACAAATTTAGAACACAACACCATGGTGCCTAAAGTGTAGTGCCTAAGCACTCCTAAAGACACCCAACAGACCCAAAATACAAAGAGCCTAGCCCCATAGAGCCCAAAATCAGCACTACAGTGCCTTAATATAGATAACCTAGTGCCATAGTACCCATAATCTAGTGCGGCAGTGCTCTTAGTGAACCACTTAATCCACCAGAATATAGGAGCTTAGTGCCACAACACCCAGAAGTTAGCGCCATGGTGCTCTTAAGGATTTTTCTACACATACAATTTCTATTCTAACTCAAACCCATCGAACCCTAGGACTAAATTCAAATAGAAAATAATGTCAAAACATTTATAAAAATAAAAAAAAAAAATAGAAATTTAACTTATTACTAGTCTTACCAGATCAGTTTGGGTCATTACATGTAATTGAATTCTGTAGAGGTTGTTATTACACACTTAATTTATAGTGGAAGAGGTTGAGACAAATTCACCAAGTATGTTTAATATATATTGGATTATTTATCAAATTATTACTCAATTATGTTAACCAAATTTTTAAAAAAATCAAGAGAAATTTATTGAGGATATTTAGCATATATGAGGATATTTATTATAGCATTACTTAATATGTTAACCTATATGGAAGAGCTCAAAGAAGACCAGTAAGATACTTGACCTATTTAAGATGATTAATCATAATATTTCTTGATGATACTAACCTGTGTGATAGAGGTTGAGAGAAATCCACCAAAATGGATCATAGTTTATTGGCAATGGTCATATTATCATAGTCTAGTGATGGTTATCATATAAGATAGTTGTAGGATAGTTATCAAAAGATAATAGTTAAATTATAGAGGTCAAAGGATTATAGTTGGGTGATAGTGGCTTGAGGATTAGAGTTGGGTGATGGTGGTTAGAGGATCACAATTGAGAAATGGTGTTTAAAAGAACATTCAGGGGTAATAGTGGTTAGTGGATTGTAGATAAGTGATGATGATATGATAGCTAAAGTCGAGCGATGGTGGTCAGAGGATAGAAATAATGTTGGTTAGTCGACTATAGTCGACTATACTTGGATTATTTACGGGTGAAGTTAGATGGAGGACTATAATCGATTTGTGCTAATTGAAGGATCATAATTGGATGATGCTAACTAGAGGATCATAGTCAAGCTATGGTGGTAGGAAGGTGATAGTAAAGTTAGAGAAATGTAGTTGGTCAATCATGGATGAAGGACTGTAGTTGAGTGATGGATGTTATAGGAATGTAATCGGTAGAATGTGTTTAGAGGACCATAATTAGGCAATAATGGCTAGAGGTTGAGCGATGGTAGACATATGATTGTAATTGGAAACTATGGATAAAGTTCGAGTGATGGTTGTCATAGAACTATAATAGGGAGAATGTGGGTGGAGGATCGTAATCAGTCAACTATGGATGGAGGACCGTAGTCATGCAATGATTGGTAGAAGGCTATAGTGGTAACGATGATTTGATGGTCTTAATTAAAAGAGGGTGATTAGATGATTGATGTTAGGGGTGTCAAAAAGGGTCTACGGGACAGATTTAGGTCCAACCCGAGTTGACCCAGGTACAAACAAGTTGACCCTGACCTGATCCAATTTTACAAACGGGTCAGGATTGCTAAATAGACATGACCCATGTGGGTTATTGGGTTGACTCAGTCTAACCCGTGCGGTTAGGGATTGTAGAACGCATGTTAGGGAGTGCTACAAGAGTTAGGCGAATTGGCAAAGGCTTGAATGCCGTAAAGCCAGCTGTGGCAGTGTGGGTCTAACTGATTGGCCATCTGAGTCTAGCAACTCTCAAGATGATACACGGCGGTAGCTGCCACTGGCCAGCGTGAATGGGAATACATCGATTAGATGTCAGCAACACCGGCCATTGATATTTCTAGTTTGGTATTTTATGACTCGACGAGACGTCAGACGCAGTCACGCTACCACACCGACAAGAGGAGGTCACGTGCAATGTTATTGGGTTAAACCAGTTTGATTTTGGGTTTTTGGGTGAACCCAAACCTAACCTGATTTTATATATGGGTCAAAATCTCGAACCCAAATCTAACACATATAGCAAATGGGTTGACCAAAACCTAGAATTTTTTTGGGGTGGGTTCAAGTCGGGTTTTGGGTCCAGTCAGATTTTGGCACTCCTAATTGAAGTTGGGTAATGGTGCTCAAAGGACTATTATTTAGAAATATTGGTGGGTGTAACATTATTGGGCAATGGTGGCACGAGGATGATTGTAGTTTAGTGATGGCGGTATGAGGATAGTAGTTTGGCAATAATCAAAGTTATGTGGTCAGGTGATAGTGGTTGAATGATTATATTTAGGTCTCCAAGGTCAGATGGTGATAATGGAGATCGTGCAGTGGTCTAATGGAGGTTGTTGGGCTATTTTTCTATGGTGGTGTTCGGGTGATGGTTCAATGACGATGGTTAGGTGGTGGTCTAATGAAGGGGCAGTTGAGCACTGGTCTAATGGTGGTGCTCAGGGTTGAGCTTTGAGATTCATTAAGCCTCTAAAAGAGTTGGGGCCAATTTATACTCCATCAGATGTCTTGTATTTATTCTCTTAATTATAGATCTTTCTTTCAACTCTTAAGTACCGTATTTATGTTAGAATTAGATAAATTTTGTCTTGTTGGAATCATCTCATTGAGATGCTCAAATTATTTATATGCATCAAAGATTTGGAATTGTTTGGTACTACGATTAATGTCATAGTGTTTCTAATTATACTTTAGGTGCTTGATGTAAGCATATTTGGACTTGAGTTGGCTCACTTTGGGTATTGATGTGTTTGTCTCGTTGAGTAAGATGTTTAATTCAACTATAAACTTTTAACTATAAGCTTGCTGAAATCGACACACACACCAACACTCACACACACATAAATTTAAACCTTTAAGATAATTTTTATTTACATACCAGGTCACTGGCTAAATTAGATTCTTAAGCTAATATTCTATTTTTATAAAACACAACCATGATCTTAAATTTAAGGACATGTAAATTATATGCCAAATAAACTCTAATTAATTCTCTTTTTTCAATCAAAGATTATCTCTATTTTTTTCTTCAAAATTATAGAACTGTCACTCTTCCATCGAGATTGTCCAGTTAAAAATTCTTCTTCTCTTTAATTAAGAAAATGCCAAACAACTATGTATATGAAATTTACTTTTCAAACTATGAGCCAATTTGGTCGCTTATAAATAAAAATTTCATTTAATAAAGAATGGTATTATTTGTTATTATCCGTTAGATATACCCGTATAAAACCTCCTATAATTTGGATTGAGTTGAAAAAAATAAATAAATTTTTAAACTTTAAAAATAAAAATATTATTAATTTTATTTCTTTTTTTTATTTAAATCAGATTAGGCGTGGAATCAGAAGATGTATTGAATTTACTTCTCAAAAGTTCATGCATGGTTGAACCATATTAAAGATATTTAATAATTATTTAAATGATTTAATATTTTAAAAAACGTTGAAATTTACTGATAAAAAAAAATTCATGAAACATTAAATATGAACATAAAATAAGTCAAATAAAATTATTAAACAGTAAAATAATATCAAAGTCAATTTTTTTATTTGAATTTATTGTTTGAAAACCAAAACATCGACTTACAAATTTTGATAATGCTAAAGTCTAAAACTATCAAATTAATTATAAATATTATAGTCTTATGCTAAAATTATATATATATATATATATATATATATATATATATATATATATATATATAATTAAAATTTAAATTAAATGAATTTATCTAAATGTTTTTTATTATTTCATTAAAAATAATTTGTAATGAATATGCAAAAAAATATTTTTTTCATTCTACAATATATTTCTATTAGTATATTAAATCTTCACTACAAACCAATCTAGGCGTTATATTTCAAATCGCTTTGAACCTTTCTTTTTAGATTTTTGGAGCAAGTGGGTTAGGTTAAATACATTTGTTAATGAGTAATATAACTACTTAACGTTTGGAGTACAACAAGAAGATATAAACAACTACTAGCTCACAATAAAATATATGCAAATAAGACATTAACAAAATCTATGATCATATAGAGTTTTTAATTAATTTCATGGTGGTGATACCTAACTATATGTTTCTAGTAGATATGCAATAGCCAAGAAAGGTAGTTGGAGCATATTTATAGGGCAATGTGATCAACAAGTAGGTGAGATGCTTTTAGCTATATGGCCCATGGAGACAACAACTACATTATGCCATTTATATGATGTTGACATGTATGATTGATTGGGACTGTCCAACAAAAATAATAATCGTTATGGCCTTATGGGAACATTAAAATAGATTAGTTATGTCATGCATGTTGTTATTGTCCAATATATTTGTATGTTGTGTTCATCTCTCTATTATGTCTTGAACTTTAGGCTTCAATGATTTCATGATACATTTACGATAATGGAAAATTCAAATTTTTTTTTGCATGATACACATAAGATCATGGCAAATGCAAAAGTCATTGTATGTTGTAAATTATGTTAGATAAGTGAGAATTGACATTGATCATCTTACTATTTTAGCTCAAAATAATAATAAAAAATCTAAAAAGAGAGAAAAATCAAATGGGACATATTCAGATAAGAAAAGTATTGTACATAAAATTTTAATATATAATGGAGTCTATGCAAGTCTCCGTAGCTGATTTGCTTCCCTCATAAATGAAGAGTGCTTTACAATTATAATAAGCATGTGACACAAGTAAAACAATTTAAAAAGAAGAGAAAAAAATCCTAAGTATAAAAGAAATCCGTCAAGGCAATTCTTCTATGTGGATCAACGGCAAGAGTGGATTCCATCAAGGTTGTCCTTTATCACCTTATCTTTTCATTCTTTGCTCTCAACTTCTTTCTAATGTTTTTATTCAAAGAGGCAATTCTATTGGTGTTCGTACTTGTCCTAATGGTCCAAGGATCTCTCATTTGTTGTATGCGGATGATACGATCATTTTTTCTGAAGCAAGCACCAAAGTGGTGAAGGAAATTAAAAGTATTCTTTCAGATTTCTGTAATTGGACAGGGCAACGAATAAATGTGAATAAATCTATGGTTATGTTTGGTAAATGTGTAAGGAAAAGAAGGAAGAAGACTATAACTCGTATTATGGGGTTCAAAGAAGTTAAAGGGTTCTGCTACCTTGGTGTGAAAGTGGCCTTGAGAAGATTGGTTGGAGCTGATTTCCAGGGCATTGTTGACAAAGCTTTGAGAATGCTGAATGTTTGGGGGACTAAATTCTTATCTATGGCAGGGAGGCTCACCTTGGTGAAAACTGTTTTGTTGTCTTCTCCGAACTTTCATTATACACATTCTCTTATTCCTAAAACTGTTCTTAAGATGCTTGATAAGTTGTGTAGAAGTTTTATTTGGAATAAACGGGATGGAAGAATGGGGCTACATTATGTTAGTTGGGATTTGCTTTATAAACCAACTGAGGGGGGGCGGGGGGGGGGAGTTCACTCATGTATGAACAAAGAGGGTCCTTTAAGGACCAAGTTGGCTTGGAGATTTTTTCAAGATAGGAACTCTTTACTCCACAAAGTTCTTGAACCTAGATATGGTGCTTGGTTTGAGGATGTTGGAACTAAGAAGGGTGGTTCTGCAGCTTGGAAGATCATCACTGATGGTGGCAAAAGTCTTAAATCAATTGTCAGACAGATTATAGCGGATGGCAATTCTATAAAAGTCTTCAAGGATGTATGGATTTGGGATAAATGTATCAATAGATGGCCTACGTTTGTGGCTATCTCAGGATATGAAGAGCTAACAATTGACAAGCTTATGTTGAACGATTCTTGGAATGTAGCAGCACTTCAGAATCTGTTTGGAGATGAACTTGTGAAAGTGATCTGTCATATTCAAATTATGGCGGACTTGGGTAAAGATGGAGTAGAGCTCATTCACAAAAATTCTGGTAGACCTTTATCCTCATTGGCTATGGAAGCTGTCTTGCAAAATCATTGTAGTAGGACATACTGGAAGTGGATCAAAAAAATGAAGTTAATGCCAACATTTCATTTCCTGCATTGTATAAGATTACAAGATAATTTTTCTTGTCCAAGAGGATGTAATGCGGTGGAAGACATAGATCATGTAACAACTACTTGCGTGAAGCTGACTGACGTTATTGGTATGTTCTTAACTAAGTTGTGCTTTTATGCTGTTTATTTGTCTTGGAAAGCAATGAATAAGTTTATACATGAAGGTAATACTGAAAGCTCAATGATGATTTTTGTTCAAGCTATTTCTTATTCTTCATTCTCTTCAGCTTTTGGTAATGTAAGGTTGGGCCACTAGGGTGTTAATCAGTCATTTAGGGTGTCTAATCGTTGGCACCCTCCTCCACCCGATTGGATCAAGGTGAACGTTGATGCTTCACTGTTGTCTTCATATAAAGATGGAATTGGTGGGATATTCCGAGATAGTCAAGGTAAATTTCTGATGGCTTTGTCCATTGGGATATTTGTCAGCTCGAGCACTCCTCAATTCAATTGTTAAGAGATGTTATCAAGGAATGGATGTTGTCATACAAGGGGATTATCATCGAAGGTGATAACTCGAATGTTATTCAGTATCTTAGACAAGCATTAAGGAAGGGTGGAAAGTTGATGGAAAGTTTTGTTTCTTGAAAGAGTTCAATCATGTTATTTTAAATTTTATAGATAGAAATAGCAATAAGTTAGTGGATCTTTGTGCTAACTATGTTATGTTTAGTGATTTCCTTTGGGAAGATATTAGATTTAATAAGGTTCCTCCATTTCTTACTTTGTTAAAGGAGGAACTAGTTGGGAATGTTTCCTAGGTTGTATTTGGTTTTCCTTTTTAGTTAATGCAATGATTCTTGTTGCTTCTTCAAAAAAAAAAAAAAAAATAAAAGAAATCCGTCTTCATTCCATTTCATTTTATACATTAGATAAAATAAAAATAGGATTTAAGATATAAGATTAGATATGACAAATAAATTGTAGAATAATACGTAATGTGTATGTGATATAACATTCCTTTCACTTTTTTTACTTTTCACTGCACTTTGTCTTCATTTATTTTAGAACATTTAGGCCAATTAAGACATATTCACACACGCATCACATACGCAAGACTGGAAGCCAAAATCTTTTGGTTCGTAGCCAAAGCTCCAAACCAACATACCAAGGTGAGCTACGTTTTTGTCTTCATTTAACTCTACTATTCCATCATGTTGTCAAAGCACATGGTATGCCAATTATGCTAGGTATGAGGTTGATCTATCATAGTTAACTAGGTGTGCATTGCAAAGATTGTTAAAATTAATTTTTATTTATGTAGTAAGAAATAGTCAATTTATCTTAATGAAAGAACCAGGCAATAATATAAGGAGGATCATCATACTTCCTTGAAATACTCTCCTCTAAAGGTTGTTATAAGCTCACTAATGCCATACTTTAGTTTATAATGAATTTTTATAAATTAATCTGAGCACTACCTTTTCTAAACTTAGTCAATCAATTTGCAATCAAAAGTCAAGTATTTTTTGTGTTATAGTTGTTGAATTAAGTTTGGAGACTAACTTATATATGATTTAATTAGTTGTTATTAAAGTTATTCTAGATTGTAATTTTTATTATTTACTCATTCAATTAAGCACCTATAGTGTTATATAGTTCCTATTTTTAATCTCAATTTTAATTAAAAATTTCATGTAAGTTGAATGAATATTAGAGTGCAAGTAGAGTATAATAAGGAACAACCAATACTTGAAGCAGGAAGGAATTTTATACAAAATAAAAACATAAGATAACAATTGTAACAAACACATAATTTAAATTGCAACATGACAAAAGTCAATCCATCATACATATATCAACTTTGCAACAAGCTATACTCATTGCAGTCATAGTCTCTACACAATATAAGATCAACTAAACATCAGTACAACTTACCAACACGACAATCAACCAAGAAGATAATCACCCAACATTGAGCCATGCTTACTGTCATCTCAACTCACAAAAATAATACAAAAACACCATCAACACTCATGTAAAAAAAATTGACAAATGTAGCAAATTAAAACAAAACAAATCTAACACATTCAGAATACTCACAACTACAAAATTAGGTTTCCTCCCAAGCAGTGCTATGTTTTAAGTCTTTAGCCCCACACTTTGGCATGATCATCATTTAACTTGGGTACATCAATACTATATTTTATCTAATCCAAAATTTTCTCCTTACCCTTATCCTTGGAATTGATTTCAGTGGTACTAGGTAAGGTTCCATGGGGTTAACTATGAAATAAAATTTCTAACTGCCCTAATGACTCTCCAAATTTCTAATGACTTGACTTTGCTAATGACTCCCCATGTGAATCACTAGGTCTTCTAAAGATGTCTTCTAATCTTTATATTGATTATTTTGATTAAACCTTGGGGGTTAAGAAGGTCTAGCATTAACTACATGATTATGAGGAGAGTTCCAAGATTTTCCTACTTGGTTGGATTGACTAATATTCCATTGATTTCCTCCTTGATTATTACTCTAGTAAAATTTGGGTGTTTTTTTCAACTTGCATTATATGTATTTGAGTTGGGGTTATTTTTTCTTTCAATCATATTCACATTATCTAACCCTTGCATGTTAGGATCACTAGAAGGATTAAACATACTCTCCTCTAAAGAAATATGTGATCCCGAGGCTATACTAAGTCCATGATTATCTAACTTCTTTGACATGGACACAACCTGGGCAGTAAAGATAGTTAGAGCATTAGACTCATACACATTGGCTATTCTCTTAGGATTCACCCTATTAAATGGCCACTATAATTTTTTTTTGTCATTTCCTCTATCTAGGCATAAGCTTCTTCAAACGGTTTTAACATTAAAGATCCTCTCGCTGAAGTATCAATTATGGATTTAAGGAATCCTATAAGTCCATTACAAAAAGTCTTAATCACGAACCAATCAGGCAAAACAAGGTGATGACTCTTTCTAAGAATCTCCTTAAATCTTTCATAGCTTTCATAAGTTGACTCTCCATTAAATTAGTATAATGAGGTAATATCATTCCTAAACTTTACTATTTTAAAATATGGAATATACTTTGCTAGGAACTTATGGGTTAACTCATTCTAAGTGGTTATTGAGCAAGGGGGAAAGGAATTAAATCACATCTTAAAATTTCCCCTTAGAGAAAAAGAAATTAATCAAAGAATAATGGTATAACTACTGACTCCATCATACTTAAATATTGCATAGATTTCCAAGAAACTAGCTACATGTAAGTTTGGATCCTCTACAGGAGTTCCCTCAAACTATGAGTACTGAACCATTTGAATAATTTCAAATTTCAACTCAAAGTTATTATCTTGGATGGTTGATTGATTGATACTCTGGTGAATTTCATCTACTAAAGGATTGACATACTCTTTAAGAGGACTAGGTTAGTCTGTGTCCTAGTTTGGTAAGGGCATTTTTAAAGTATGGTTATTTTTTTATTTTAAAATTTTTAAGGGTCTATTTTATCTCTATGTCAAACAATAAGAATTTCTTACTAGATCTAATACACATGCACAAACAAACACCCAAATAATATTTTGCAATGCAAATAAAAGTAAATTCACAAAAAACTTCACAATACTAAATAAGTGCTCGAATTAAAAACTAATAATTCTTAACTACATAATAAATTACAATAGCAAAAGAAGAATTAGTAGTAATACTTTTTAAATAATATATGAAAATAAGCATAAAATATAACTTGATTCCCCGATAATAATGCCAAAAACTTGAAATGATGTGTATATTATTTGCTATGCAAGTGCACGTATTGATTTAGTAATAAAGTTAAATTGAGGGTTGTGAGTCCCATAAGCAAGAAGTGTATCCCTACGAATTCTCCTAGTGATGTATACTCAAGTAGCAAGGTTAT
The DNA here is from genome assembly GCA_019925795.1 of Dendrobium chrysotoxum. NCBI lineage: Eukaryota > Viridiplantae > Streptophyta > Magnoliopsida > Asparagales > Orchidaceae > Dendrobium > Dendrobium chrysotoxum. The sequence continues at coordinate 42,827,717 of CM034297.1, forward strand.
CCTACTTAATCTAATTGAAGGTATGGATCTACACACAACTAAAATTACTAAAAATATAAAGTACTTAGAATAAAAAATGTCTTAGACTCATAATAAAGAATATTATTATCAAGGTGATTATGGAGATTCCGCTGCTTAAGAACCTTCAGCAACTTCATTCCTTGTAAGGGCAGCTGGCTTTCATTCGATGATTCATATCAAATCTGTCGGGTAGGTGTCATTCACTTTGAATCTATCGGGTAGGATATAGAATGTCAGCTTGCCTTTCACAGTATTAGAAGATACTTATTAAACTCACATATTCTTGCAGCGCTAATTCTGAGGAAGCTTTTTATTCTATATACAGCAACATTGGAAAAGTCCCTCAGAGCACTACTAGCTCAGCATAATCAAGAAAATAAGAAGAATGCACTCTACTAAATCAGTTGGAGGCTGAGTGGAGAAGATATACATTATTCTCCAATTAAGAATCACTATATGGTATTGATTTTTGCTATCCAGAAACTCTACCATTATATGCTTTCTCTTAAAATTACATTGATATCAAAGATCGATTCATTGAAGCTCTTCATGTTAAGACCAGCATTAATAGGTCATTTAGCCAGATGGACAGTAATACTTTTATAATTTGATATCACATATATACCACTAAAAATAGTGAAATGGTAGGTCTTAGCAGATTTTCTCACTACGCATCCCATTCTTATAGATTCACCACTCAATGATGATCTTTCTGATGAACAATTATGCATGTCAAAGAAAATGAGATTATACTTTGATGTGGCATGTACGACCTTATATACTTTGACGGGTCATCATTGATTAAACCTATCCAACATCCAAATCTAGTAGAAGCCCGAGCAGATGTCGGTCTTATTTTCATAACACCCGAGGGGGCTATAATAAGATATTTATTTGATTTAGCTGAGCCCCAAACCAATAATGAGGATGAATATAAGGCTTTAATAATGAGTCTGGAGATTACTATTTTAGTTAAGGTCTGGAACCTCTAAATTTTTATTAATTCCTAGCTTGTTATAAATCAGGTATTGGGTGCTTACCAAATTAGAAGGCTTGAGTTGGCTTGATATCACTGGTGGGTCCTTGAGCTTATGAAGCAAATTTAGATAGTTAAATTAGCTCGAGTTCCATAAGCCCAAAATAATAATGTAGATTTTCTGGCCAAATTAGCCAAGGAGATGGCAAGTATGAATGATGAGCCTATATTGATTGAAGTCCACACTTGTTTGGTCCTAGAGCCAGCAATTTTGTAGTTACCATAGGAAATGGAATTACCATATTTGATCTAGCAGGATATAACTCTGGTTGATCCTCAATCGCCACAAAAAATCACTCCTAAAAACTAGCTAGATAAATATTAAGTAGTCAAAAGAAGGCACAGATATAGCGTGGCCGCAAAATAATGGTGGTATTGCTTAGATGTTGAAGAATACGATGATTGGACATTATTATCATCAAAATTATAGTACATGGGCCCAGATTTACAATAATCTCTCCCCTTTTGATGATGACAAATATTATTGTTAAAAATTTTAATGCCCTTTGACAATCTTTGAAACTCCCCCTTAGAGGAAGAAATTTTGAAAGTAAGGGGAGTAATTTTTTTTTTCATGCAAAAATAGTAAACACTAAGTGGTAAACAAACTAAACACTGAATAGGAAACAAACTTCATTAAAATAGAATATGTAGGTAATTGATAATAAACTACTACTTCCCCTTTTGACATCATAAAAAGTAGGAAACAACTAAAAAGCAAAAAACATATAGAAAAGACATCATTGAAGTAAAGAACAACACACACAAATAGGAATAACCAACATAAATCAAAAAGAAGAAGCAAGCTAGAAAAATGATCTGATCCGATAGAGGAGGTGGTGGTGGTGGCTCAAATAAATTATGAGTGGAAGCAAACTACTCCCCAAACGAAGCCATATCTTGGTCGTACTGCTGCTGCTGTTGGGCTACATAGGCATCAAAGCGAGTTAAGTCCTGAGCATGCTGCTGCTCTTGCACGACTACATAGGAGTCAAACCTAGCCTCCCACTAGTTAAACCTCTCTACTAACTGATCTATCAGGGACTGCTGGCGAATGGGGGTAGGTACTGGACCTTCCACGTATTCATCTACCTCTCAATAACGAGCCTGATAGTGAGAGGCACTATGAAGGACATGGAAGGAGCTATTCGAATATAAAATTGGAAAGTGATCAGGTGGTTCAGGATACTGAAGGTTGTATTTGAACTCTAGGATAAATGAAATGAGATGTCCTAAAGCTAGAATGGGCAATCTCTTATGACTAGGATCTTGAATGACTGTCAGATGTTCAAAGTAGCGAATAAGAAGGTCTGCTGTATTAAAGTAAATTTCAGCTATTACGAAATAAGTTATAAGAGATAACACATGAGTAATATTTATCTGATCACCAGCTTTTTGAATTATGGAGTTGCGAAGAATATGCTGGATGATCCTAGCAATTTATACTAAGGAGTTAACAGTACAAGTGTGACTGTTAACATTAGATTCTCTCAGAACTGTGTTGACTTAAGTCTAATTAAAATTAGGATTTATAGCTTGAATGTGAATTTTTTCACCAGTAGTTAAAAGGTGGAGAAATTCATGTAGGTCTGGGTAGGTGATCTCTACTGGCCTCCTATTAACAAAAGATTGAAGGGCAGTGCTCTTGCTATTGATTCTTAGGCTAACAAAAAATTCAAAAATTAATTCAGAATTGAAGGTAAAGACCAAAGTAAGGATGAATCCAAGAGTAGTATGGGCAAAAAGTTCAAGCACCTGGAAGTTTAACAACGCTTAGTTGACTATTTTGGATGGGTTAATTCAAGCATTTTTGTAGCAATGATAAGCTGCTTCATCAGCTTCTTCAGGGAATCTAGGATCGATGGTTCTCCTAGAGGAACTAGCTGCGAGGGCTCATGAATGTTTTTTTTCCAACCATTATAAGGAAGGAAAAGCTCAAGAGGGAAGTAGAAAGGATTGGAAGGGTGTGAAGAAAATGATGAAAATCAACTGTTTATAAAGAATTTGCTAAATCGTACAATATGATCATGAGATCATGCTGGACGAACGGGTGTAATCAATTTGTCCAAATGATCTATCCAAAAGGTTGGTCTGATTTTCCAGTATGATCAAACATCGTACAGGATGATTAGACCCAGGACGATCGACCTGAGGAGTCATTATGTATGATCATTGACTAACTGGATCATACAGGGCAAACACATGTATCATCCTTAACAATGTTTGATAATGGATTGACCCAACTGCATTCAAATAATCAAACATCTTCTGCCACACGGATCATCCAGTACGATGTATGAACCGTACGGGACGATCACAAATAATTATTTTATATCAGCCGCTGGATGTGCTGTGATCAGAGAGGTGTATTTTTATTCAGATCATACAGGATGATGTGGATCATCTTCGATGATGTGAGAAAAACTAGAAAAATTTAGGAGATTGAATGTGATGATCAGGAGGTTTTGAAACCAAAGAATAACAACACGAAAAGCATAATACAACACTAAAACCAAACAAAAAACCAATCATAAATCAAAATCAAAGAACCTTTTTTTAATCGATCAACTCCAATAAATGATAAGATTAAAAAACCCATAAGAAATAAATTGACAATACTAAAATCTAGAAAGGGTAGAGAATCGATCTTGTTAACCCTAGCTCGGACTACTTATAGGTCAAAATCCTTTTTTTAACAAAAATCTAAATCAAAAAAGAAATTAGATAGGAAAAGTGACTTTTCAATATTCATTTCAAAAAAATATCTGATAGAATAATATTACAAAGTAATCAACCAAATATCATAATTTCCAAATTTAAGTGTTTGAAGATATCAAGTGGCACATGAATTCTTCTATGATTTAATGATTTAAAAGAGAAGGAAGCTTATTTCTTTGTGGGCTCATTTTGTGCATCTTTTTTAATTATTTGGCCCACTTTATATATCTTTTGATTTTTGATACACTTTATATATCTTATAATTATTTGGCTGTCATTGTGTATCTTTTCAATTTTGGGATCATTTTGTACCTCTTGTCATTTTTACGAGCTTGCTTCCTTTCAAAACCTTTAAAGACTCCTAGTTATAAGATTATCTTCCAGATATAAGAGAGGAAAAACTCACTCTCTAATATAAGGAAAAGTAAATCACAAAGAAGAATCATATCCATATGATAAATCTAACAACTTGATTAAGAAAACTTGAAAATGAATCATTGACTTGGAACATTATTAATATGAGATAGAATACTGTAGGAAAATAAAATAGATCTCTATTTCAAAGTCCAACTTTTAATTTGAAATAAATTTTTTTTTCAAAAAAGAAAATACACCACAAAAGGAATTAGAGGAAGAGTGACAATCATTAAATTTTCTTCTTTTAACTATTTTTAGAGGAGTAAAACACTGCTTACTAATTTCTAAAACCAAATGCATGGTAAAAATTTTATTTGAGAATTTAATATCAGAAGTGAGTGTTGATTAAATTCCTTTAAAAACACTAAAGGAAAAATGGCAGAAAATTAAAAACATAAAACAAAAACACATACAAAGAAATAAACATACAAATAAAACAAAACACTAAAGAAAAACCAACAAAAAATTAAAAACATAAAACATAGACACATACGAAGAAACAAACATATAAATAAAATAAAACAAACAAAAAGAATAGAAATAGAAAGCATCAATTTCAAGCATGAATATCTATTACATCTAATATGGTTCTTAAAATGCTGAAAGTTTTAAAGGCTAATGGTTTACTAAAGAAATCAGCAAGTTGGTTTTCAGTGGCTACATGGTGTAGCTCTATGTCTCATTTGGTAACATGATCCCTAATGAAGTGGTGCCTTATGTAATTGTGTTTGGTCCTGGGGTATTGGATTAGATTTTTTGAAATGCAGATGGCACTAGTGTTATCACATAGGATTAATATTGTGCCTACAGGCAATTATAAATCCAAAATTTATTATGTTAACCAAGGACTTGGGCCACATAACTTTCTAAGGCTATATATTCAGCTTCAAGAGTGGACAGTGCAACTGAGTTCTATTTTCCACTCGACCAGGAGACTAAGGATTGTCCTAGGAATTGACATGTTTTAGAAGTAGTTTTTCTTTCAACTCTACATCCTGCAAAATCTAAATCATAATATCCTATAGTTTTAAAGGAGGTGCTATGCCTAGGATACCGTATTTCTATGTCTTGGGTTCCTAAGAGATATCTATGGATTCTCTTAATAACAATCAAGTGGGACTCCTTTGAATTAACTTAAAATCTAGTACAAAGATAAACACTAAACATAATATCAAGCCTGCTAGCAGTCAAGTAAAGAAGTGATCTAATTATTCCTCTATATATTTTTTATCAATAGATTTTCCATTTGAATCCTTATCTAACTGAACAGTGGAACTCATTGGAGTGTTGTTTGGCTTTGCTTTATCCATTTCATATATCTTAAATACATCATTAATATATTTTGATTGACTAAGAAAAGTTCAATCATCCTTCTGCCTTATGCTAAATCTAATAAAATAGGTCAGTTCTCCCATCATACTCATTTTAAACTCATTACACATTTTTTTTAAAATTCATCACACAAATTTTTATCAGACAATCAAAATAGAATATCATCAACATAAATTTAAATAATTAATAGTTAATATCCTACCTTTTTTAGAAATAGGGTGGTGTCTATGCTCCCCTTAACAAAGGTTCTTTCTAGTAGGAATGTGCTTAGCCTTTCATACCATATCCTGGGTGCTTATTTTAGTCCATATAATACCTTTTTTAATTTGAACACATGATTAGGAAATTCTGAGTTTTTAAAGCCTTGGGGTTGTTCAACATACACATCTTCTTTTATTACCTCATTCAGAAAGACACTTTTGATATCCATTTGGTATAGTTTGAATCCCTTAAAGCAGACAAAGGATAGTAACACCCTAATGGATTCTAATCTAGCTACAGAGGAAATAGCTCTTCAAAGTCAATTCCTTCGATTTGGTTATACCCCTTAGCAACTAATCTTACCTTATTTCTCCCCACTATAACATAATAATTCATTTAATTTTTGAAAACCCATTTAGTTCCAACCACACTATGGTCCTTAGGTCTTTTAACTTGCACCCAAATATCATTTCTTATAAATTGATTTAACCCTTCTTGTATGGCAAGGATCCAAAATTCATTAGATAGGGCTTGATTTATATTTGTGGGTTCAGTCATTGAGATGAAGGCAGAGTGGTTTACTTCTTTTCTAAGTCCATGCCTAGTTCTAACACCTTTAGATGGGTCTTCTAAGATCAGTTCTTTAGGATGACTTGAAGAATATCTCCATTCTTTAGGCAGTGTGTTTTTAGGTTCTACCATTATCTCCAGATTTACAGATTCTATTCCTTGGGTGACTTCTACCACTTCTTTTTCTTCCACCCTAGACATTCCAAAATTATCAGATTTTCTTCAAAAATAATATGAGTGGTTTGCTCTACTACTAGTGTCATTTTATTGAAGACTCTATAAGACTTTCCAACATTTGATTAACCTAGCAACTCCTTCATCAGATTCTGGGTCAAAATTTCCTAGTTGAGACTTCCATTATTCAGAATAAACACTTTACATCTAAAGACATAAAAATGGGAGAGGTTGGGTGTCCTACCCTTAAGGATTTTACAGGGTATCCTATTCAGCTTGGATCTAAGATTAACCCTATTCAGAATATAATAAGATATATTCACTACTTCTGCTCAAAAGTATTTAGGAAGTAAGTATTCAGCTAATATGACTCTAGCGACTTCTACCAGGGTCTGGTTCTTTCTTTCAGCTACCCTGTTATGCTGAGGGGTCCTAGGAGCTGAAAAATTGTGATCTATCCCTTGCTCCTTACAGTAAGATTCAAAATTTTCATTTTCAAATTCTCCAACATAGTCACTATGAATGGTTAAGATTTTACAACCTAGTTTCCTCTGAATCCAAGTGAAAAAAGATCTAAACTCCTCAAATGATTCAATTTTATGAGATAGGACTCTAACCCATGTAAATCTCAAATAATCATCAACAATCACATACCCATAGACCTTCCCTCCTAGGCTTATAGTGCTGATAGGTCCAAAGAGATCCATGTGAAGGACTTCTAAGGGTTTGCTAGTGGTAATATCCTTGACTGCATAGAAGGAGGATTTGACTTATTTCCCTAACTGATGGGTATCATACATGTTATCCTTAGTGAACTCTAGTTTGGGAATACCTCTTTCTATGTCTTTTTGGGTGATTTTTCTAAGGGTTTTCATGATTTCATGACACTCTTCTATGCCATAACCAACACTGATCTGTAATTCTTTTTAATTTAAGAGCAGTATCAAATTTAAGGTTATTAAGATCAAGCATGTAGACATTGTTCATTCTCCTTCCCTGTAAAATAATTTTGTTATTTAAGCTTATTATGCAGCTGGTTAATAGAATTTTATGCTGAAGCCTTTATCACAGAGCTGGCTAATGCTAAGCAGATTATGTTTCAATCCATCTACAAGTAAATCATTTTCAATGATGAAATCTTTTGAATTTCCAATTATACCTGAGCCCACCACTCTCTTGGTAGTGTTATCTCCAAGTGTCACCTTGCCTCCTGCCTTGGCCTCCAGCGAAATGAATTGATTTGCATCTCCAGTCATGTGCCTTGAGCTTCCATTGTCTAGGTACCACATACTCTCACAAGTCCTTTTGGGAGAGCACCCCTACAAAATAATTAAATGTTAGATTTAGAAACCCAAAGAAGTTTGGGTTTCTCCTTATGGAATGTGGGATGAAATGCTTGAATGCTATGCTAAGAATTTTACAATTTTGGTCTCCACACCAAATGTGTTCTTTAGTGGATAGTGCAAGTGTGGGAGATATGTCCTAGCATGTCACAAGAAAAATATCTAACACAGGAAAAGAGTTAACTAATCTATGTGGATGATAGTGCCTCATCCTAGGTTTGAAAGCATGCTGTGTTTATGGTTTATAAAATTTTGTAAGTGAAGGTGGTGTTTTATTTTCTTTAAAAGTAATTAACTTTTCTTGCAGAAATTTAATTACATTTTCAAGAATTAAATTATTCATTTTTAATGCATGCTCCCTACTATCGAATTGTGATGCAAGAGTTTTTAATTCCTTAAATGCTTTTTCTAATTCAATATGCGATGATTTCATTGACTCATATTCAATAATTAAATAAAAATGCTTCTTGCTTAAAATATTAAATTCATTTAATAAAGTCATATGATTGCTCTTTAGAGTGCAGTGATCTTTCCTTGTGCATTCATTCCCTTTTTGCAGAATTAAAAAATTAGATTTGGGGCTTGCATGTAACTTTTTAAGCTTCCTATATGAAGAATGAATTTTTTCAGAAACTTTAAATAATTATTTATAGGTGAGCTCACATACCTTTTGATCAGAATGATAAAGATGATCATCTGCCATTAAGCAAAGGCTGGTTACCTCCTCCTCTACTTCAATTTCAGATGAATTTGAGGCAGAGTCTACCCAAAAAGCCTTTTGAGACCTTTGCTTACCTTATTTGAATTTAGGCTTTTCTTCACCCTTCTCCTTGCTTGGGTGAGATTTAAGAGTTAAGCGATCATTCTTCAGGTGCCCTGGCTTACTGCATTCAAAATATATAACATCAGAAGAAACTTTAGAATTCTTACCAGTCTTACCTTTGTTCCATTTCTAATGATGCTTTTGCTTTCTCTTTAGAAAGTTTTTGAACTACCTAGTCATCAAAGCAATGTCATCATCATCTTGTCCTGAAGAGTCACTTTTAGAATTATTAACTTGTAAGGCTATAGTTTTCTCTTTCTTCTTTTCACCTGCATCAAGCTGCCTTTGACTCACTCCTTGCTAGTAGGCAATGAGTGACCCAAGTAAGTTATTAGTGGAATAAATATTCAGATCTTTAGATTCAGTAATAGAAGTGGTTTTTGCATCATAGGAAGAAGGTAAACATCACAAAATCTTGTTAACTTTTTCATAGTTTATAAGCAGCTCTCTTTCTAAGGCATGCAGGGAATTAACAATCTGAGTAAACCCAGTATACACTTTAGAAATAGATTAACTAGGTTTCATGCAAAAAAGTTTATAATTGTGAAGCAGAATGTTTAGCCTAGATTATTTCACTTCATTTGTTTCTTCATAAGTAATGCAGAATATGTCCCAAATCTCTTTACCATTTGAACAAGTAAAAATATGTATATAATCTTCAGATTTTAAATTGCAGAAAAAAAAAGTTCAAATATTTGGCATTCAGTTGGGCTAAATCTCTATCATCTGTAGTCCATTCAGCAAAAGGTATTTTAATTTTAACTCCTTTCACAAATCTAAAAGGTGCAGAATATCCTTCCTGAACTATCATCCACATGTGATAATCAATTGATTGTAAAAAGGTAGACATGTAAATTTTCCAAAAATAAAAAAAAAATATTATCAAATAACGGTGATCGTATAATTGAATATCCTTTTACAGTATTATGATTACCAAAGTTAGCCATGTATTTTTTTCAAAAGAATTCTAAAACTTAATTTATGAATCCCTCTCTGATACCACTTGAAAGTTTGTGAGGGTTTTTAAACCCTAAAGAACTAGTCTCGAGGATAACCAAGAGGGGGGGGGGGGGGGTGTGAATTGACTATTTTAAAAATTATTTAACAAAATGAGAAATTAAAACCCCTTGATGCGGAAGAAGATTAGTTTCATAATAAATAAAATTTTAGAGATTTTCAACTTAGAACAATTTACAAATAAATACTAAAATTAAATGCAGAATAGTAAATAGAAAGAACACACTAGATTTATAGTGGTTCGGTCAACTTGACCTACATCTACTCCCCGAAAACCTCCTTTTCATGTATTACACTAAAAGCGGTGTCTCTCCTTTTGCACCAATAGCAAGGTGGAGAAGCCCTTAGAAAATATTTCCATCGACTTAATGAGGCAGAGTACCTTGAATCCTTTTACTCCCTCATGTAGTAGGCAGAGAACTTGGAAGTCCTTTTACTCCATCCTAGAGTAGGTAGAGAACCTTGGAATCCTTTTACTCCCTCCTGGAGTAGGTAGAGAACCTTGTAATCCTTTTACTCCCTCATGAAGTAGGTAGAGAACCTTGCTCTGATGCTGATGAAGATCTCCCTAGAGCCACCAAGGAACCAGACAAGCAGCTTAATGAAGATAGTGGAAACCATGCTTGGAGTAACCTTTATGAATCCCTCACAATACCCCTCACAAGGATTTCTCTCTCTCATCCTTCTCTAATCTCTCTCTCAGATCAATACAGTAGTAAAAGATTATCTCATTGAGAATAAGAGAGCTTAAATAGAGAGCCTTAAAAAAACCCTAATTTTTAATATGGCGACACTGATCGTCCAGCATGATCATACGATCGTCCTGTACGAATATTTCAAAAATACCAATTCAGCTAGTACAAATTGCATAGCCCTGTACAATTAGTTCAAGAGAAATAGACTGATCATCTCGGACGATTATAATATCATCCTTGATGATTAGTATAAAAATATTAAACTTTATCTAGTACGATCCTTGGTGATTCCTTATCTCCCATGCACTTCTTTGTTGTCTGGTATAAAAGAGGTCAATCATCCTTGATGACTAGTTAAAAAACTGTGGTATTCATCTGGGATGATATGTGGTGATCCCTTATTATCCCATGCCTGTTCTCTATACGATCGGATTGAATCAAATTTTATCATTATTGTTCTCCTAATTACAAGGTTAATTTAGGCATGATTGTCAAATATTGTCCAGGACAATAAGGATCGTCCTGTACGATATATAAAAATTTTGAAAAATAAAATATTGCCTAAATTATGATTGGCGACTATTTTTCTCAATCTGAACTGATCGTCCTGTATGATCTATATCGTACAGTAAGATTAGTTTAATCTCTTAATTAATAAAAATACCCTAATTTGGATTTTTTTATTTTTAACTAATCATCCAGAATGATATAAATTGTCCTGTATGATTAAGCCAAAAACAAAAAAATTTCTAACTCACCAACCCTCTCTCTTGAGTGTGTGTGTATAAGGTTACTTAGCTTGGGGTCCACTAGATATATTACTTGACTCAAAAAAGGTAAAATGTACATTAAAATAGAAATTACAGACAGACTCAACCCTGGTCTACCCAATGTTGAGCTAATTTTCCTTACAAGTGAACTTGTGGACTTGAATGCTTAGTAAGCAAGGTAAATAAAATAGATATGCAACAATAGTGGTAGAAAAGAAACTATAATGTTTGTTATCATCAAAATCATAGTACTTCAGCCCATATTTGCAAAACTTTAGAATTGCAGCTACCTTCACTCAGAGTCAACATAAATTATAAAATAATCTCAGATCAGAATGCTAAACTCTGGTTAAAAGAGCTCAAAGGTTTGGAAGAGAAGTATCTATAAGCTCAACAGATCCTCAAGCTGTTTAAAGCTAAAATTATCTAAGCTCACAACAAATTGGTTTGCCTGAGAACTTTCCAAGTTGGTGACTTGGTGCTAATTCTATAAAGACTTATCTAAGCTCATCAAACGATAGGTGGTAAATTTGAACCAACATAGGAAGGAACATTTAGGGTGGAGAAAGTCTACTAAGAAGGGATCTTATCAACTAATGGATTATAAAAGAGATCATCCTATGTTTCCTATCAATTGGCTATATCTTAAGAAGTATTACAATAGCTTATGTACCTATAGGAATTTTGCAATAAAATAAATCTGCATGTTTAAATTATCAATGCTGTTAAAGTTATAGAAGTGAACTGGATTTACATGGAAAAATTGGGTACAAAAAATTCTCCTTTTAAACTTTCTCATTTTGGAATCGATCTCCCATTCAAGTATTCAGCTTTGTTTAGAAATTGATCTTCTAGTCAGAGTCTAAATTTCTCTGTCTGATAATCGAACTATGATTTAGGTTTTAAATTCACTCATTCGAGAATCGATCTCTTATTCAAGTATTTAGTTTTATCTGGAAATCGATCTTCCAGTTAAAGTCTAAAATTCCCCTTTTGATTATTAATAATTTGGTCATGTTCTAAATTCAATTTTTTTGGGATCAATCTCATGTTTGAGCATTCATCTTTGCTAGGGAATTGATCACCCATTAAAAGTCTAAATTCACCTTTTCAATAATTAATATATTGGTTAGGTTTTAAATTTACTCATTTGGGAATCGATCTCCCACCTTATTGTTCAACTTTATATGAGAAATTATCTCTTGGTCAAGGTTTAAACTCCCTTTTTTGAGGATCAATAACTTGGTCAGGTTTTAAAACCACTGATCTTAGAATCATTATCCCGTTTGAGTATTTAACTTTATTTAGAAATCGATCTTCCCATCAATATCTAAATTTACCTTTCCTATAATAGATCTATTGGTCAGGCTTTAAATCCACTCATCCAGGAATCAATCTCCCATTTGAGTATTCAACTATGTATGGAAATTGATCTTCCAGTCAAAGTCTAAATTTACCTTTCAATAATCAATCTATCAGTCAAGTTTTGAATTCACTTGTAAGGGAATCAATCTCCCATTTAGATATTCAGCTTTGTCTGAAAATAAATCTTCTAGTAAAAATTTAAATCTCCCTGTCTGATAATCAATCCATTAGTTAGGTTTTAAATTCACTTGTCTAGGAATTAATCTCTGATTCGTGTACTCATCTTTGTTTGTGAATCGATCTCCCATTCGAGTATTCATCTTTGTTTAGGAATCAATCTCCCATTCAAAGTCTAAATTTACCTTTCTCATAATTGATATAATGGTTAGGTTCTAAATCCACTCATATTGGAATCGATCTCCCGTTAGAGTATTCATCTTTATCTAGGAATCGATCTCCCATTCAAGGTTTAAATTCACTCTCTAAGGATTAATAACTCAATTAGGTTTTAAATTTACTCATTAAAGAATTATTCTCCTGTTTGAGTATCCTCTCTGAGAATCTATCTCCTAGCTAGGTTCGGTATTTCTTATTAAAAATTGATATTTTAATCAAGTTTCTAGCTTCTAAATCCTGTTGATCACCTTGGTCAATGCCAATAAGTGTGATTTATCCTTTGAATTCATCACACCTATTGGGGGTCCATTTGTTGACTTTATTTTGGTATGAGGTTATAATCTTGAATTACCCCAAACCCCTGATTATCCATATAATGGTTAACAATCATCCAGCTGTCAAAAAACATGTCTTCAACTAGACTTCAATCAATTCAATTAATATACAATAACTAAAATGCAATCGGTTGAAGCACAATCAATTAATTTGCAAACACCTAGCTTATATCCAGGTGATTCCTAATCACCCTTGACATTCAATTACACATAATTCAAGCTTGAATCATATACTTAATTACCTGTAATCATTAAGACTTTAATCTGTAGCTGCATTAATTGGTCAATCAACCAATCACAAATCATCAAGTCTATAATCAATCAAGCCTACCATTAATCATATAGCCTGCAGCTAGTCATCCAATTTATAGCCTATATACATCCAATCAGGTTTCCATCAATCAGCTTGCACTTTCCAACATTCAATCAACCTACATTCATCAATTAAGACTTCAAGTAATCATTCAATTTCTAAATCTCTAGTTAACTTTAAATACATTGCAATCAAGTGTCTCAGTGCACTACCTTGCACATTGCATTGATTCCTTTACTCTAGACTTGGTCCAGATCATTTCACTAGGAACCCTATACATCATAATATGTATCACTAGGCCCGTGAGCCAATGCCAGATCATTTGGCCCAATTGGGTTTGCTCAAGCTAGCTCAATTGATAACCAAACCCATCTACCTCCAATCAAGCTTCAAATGAACACTTAACTTCTCTAATATTCCCTGAACATCTCTCCTAGTTATTTAAGCTTGATTGATTACTCTGTCCCAATCATTAGTTAACTTGGTCAGCCAGTCCTATGATTGCTCAAACTTGACCCTTATGGATCAATTAAATGTAGTCAGTCAAATTAAATCCTTCAATCCTTTAATCTTATTCCAATGTATGCTTTAAACATTCCTACACCAACCATGAGTCCCATTTGTAATGCTATAAATACACTCACCACTCACTCAAACACCAATGTCAAGGCTTTAAATACTTGGCCACTCACCAAAATAGCCAACTAGTAGCCTCACATTCTCCCATGCCACCTTAGTGGTTAACATGATTAGTTCACTAGTCAACTCAGTCAATAAAGGGCTAAAGAATGGGCAAATGGTCAAACTTCCTCAAACCACTTAGCTCTTCCCACTCCAAACCATTCCAGCTGTTAATAACCCTTCTAGAATTTCCCTAATTACCTCCTAATAAAATTTTAAGCATTAGCTTAGCACTAAGTAAGCCAATTTGTCCTATGTGCACATGAGGACAAAATAAGATTTGCTCAAGCCTCTAAACACCTGAAAGCCAAGTGTCAAGCATCTTAAAATGCATCCAAATGAATCACAACCATCGAAGACATCCCAAGGGTTTCAATTTGATAAAAGGGGCTAATTTCAGAAATTCCAAGCTATCTAACTACACTCATCCTCTAGGCCTTAAAAACTTTTTTTGCTCTAGCTCTCTGAAGGTTCCTACAAAACATCCAAGCAAAACCCTGTCGTTTGCAAGCTGTCGGTGACAAGATTCTGGCCACCCTCGCTTGAAGTTCGTTCAACCCAAATATATTTCAATCCAGAGCTTTTCACGCAACAGTCCCTTCTAAGGAATTATTCTACACCTTTCAACAAATGAACAAGTCTAAGCCTGACCTCTGAGACCCATTAGATCGAGGTAAAACTCCAACCCTACCTTATAATAGTTAGGATTAATTATCTTTCTATAAAGAATTTTCAAACCATAAAAATGCCTCCCCATTTTTCATTAATCTTCAATCAAACTTAGTTTAAAATTTCACATGATTTAGTTTAGTGTTCGTAAAGAATGAAGCAATCTTCATCTTAGGATTTTAAATCGGGTTATGCATGAACTTTGCAGGATATGAACCATTGATTTTCAAATCAATAGTCTAGATGTTGTTGTTTTGATTTATGATCCAAACTGCACGAGAGAACTACCATTTAGATCACCATATGATGGCATTCGTGCCATTGATTTCATTCCATGTGAATTTGAAATGTGGCTATGTGGCGCTGATAGGGATTAGTGAATCACATACACGGCCGCTGTGGTTTCATAAATGCTAATGATTATGCGACAGCACAATCATTGGCCATAAATGCTGAGCCTCCACCGCGGGTTTGATTCTACAAATCACGTGTTGATGTGAGGCCTGCCGCCGGCACCGCTAGTAATTAATAAAAATTAATTTTAAATATTTAAACTTAAAAAAATTCATTTTTAGTTGATTTTCATAATTTGTGTATCTATAGATTAATAATAAAATTGTCTTTTATTTAAAAAAATTTAAATAAAAATGCCGTATATTTATTAAGTAATATCCACTATACTATTTTCAATATTTAATTAATTATCGAATAATTTATGTCTAAATGGTTTAAAATTAGGTGGGATTAATTTTAAGCATGTTTTTAATCTATTATGAAATTTTCAACCTTATTCGAGTGCAATCAAAATTATGGTTGAATTTATAATGCTATAGGTCATGATTTGACCTTTAACTTTGAAAATTCATCATAATTACATTTTAAGTTCATTGCATGCATTTAAACCCCTTTTGTGAAATAATTAAATAGGGCTTAATCATTTAGAAGTGAATTTAATGAGATATGTTGAGTATTTAGTTAGTGATTGTATCATATTTGTTTCCAAAAACTCCTTCAATTGCTCACTATGTACTTAACTATTCATGTTTATCATTTGCTAGTTTAAATGATTGCACCATATTGAAATAACTTGGGCATTGTAGAACTATATGGATATATAATTCTTAATTGATTGAATTCCCAATTTGTTATGTTACATTGTAGCCTTTATATTTTGAAATTCATCAATTTTCATTTATCTTAGTCTTAAGTCACCATGATTATTATGATTTGATTAATCCTATGTATATGTAAGGGATAGAAATATTGATTTCAAACAAATTCAACTCTAGTGACACTATGGACAATAATTAAGGATGGGTTTAGATAACCACACATATCATTATTCAGATGAAATATTAAACATAGCGAACTTAGTGACATTATATCCTATGATTAAGTCTATTTTGATTTGACACTAATTTACCTTTAAATAATGATTAATCAATTACATCATTAGGGGTTGAAACCTTCAATAATTCATAATAAATCAAATAAAATTAATAAAAAAATTAAATCAACTTCAATCAATTCCAGCCAACATGTACCCTCATTGAAAATTAAAATTAAAATTAAAATTTTAGTAAATTTTAATTAATAACTAATTAACCCTTATTTAAATATTAAATAAATAAATTCAATAAAAATAAGAATAAAATTAAAAAAATATATGAAAAATTTAAATAAAAATAAAAATTAAAATAAAATATTTTTAATTTCAATTTAAATAAAATTTTCAATTAAAATTTAATTTTAATTTTTTATAAGAAATAAAATTCAAAAATACATAAAAAATTAAATAAAATTTTGAGATTGAGATTTTAAATTTAAATAAATTTTAATAATTATTCATAAATAATTAATTAAAATTAGTTAAAATTAACTAAAATTTAAAAATATTTCTATAAAAATCAAAGAAATTGAACAAAAATATAAAACATGAAAAACAAAGTTAATTTGATAATTTGTTTGATTAAAATATATTTTTAATCAAATAAATTTGATGATTAACCATGATTAAATATTAAGCTTTCATGCTTAACACTTGATTCCATTAAGAAGGTGTTTTAATATTACATTTTAAATCCTTAATGTACCTTAAATCACCCTTCCCTCTATGTAATGCTTGGTTCTATTTGGAGGGCACCGACATGTGTGATTAAGGAATTTAATAAACCTTAAATAACTAGTTGAGGGTTCTATGCACCATACTAGCCTCCACTGACTGAAGGCATAGGTGTATAAATTTTCATTACCCTTGATCAAACACTTATAAATTATTAACCATAAGCATCATGCTTGACTCCACTTGGAGGGCATGTGTATTGGACTGAAGGGCCCCTTCTCTATCCTTAATTATTTCATTTAATAAAATAATAAGGCTTTTTGTGGTTAGCTATCTTATATGGTGGATGATTGCATTTCATTTATAAGCCTCGGGATTTGTGTGTTGGTAGCCCTCGTACTTTGGGGTTATTAATCTATAAATTCTTTATAATTAAATAAATATCTTAAACCTTTAAAATTTAATTAATAAAATTTAAACCTAAAATAGTTAAACTTTAACTAAATAACCCCCTTTTTGGCCTCTAATAAATAAACATTTAAATTTCATGCAACTTAAACACTAAACTCTTATAGGACATAACAAAGCCACACATCCTCTTTCACACACTTAGATGATTTGCTAGAATAACTAACTATAGCCTAGGTTAGGCCAGCAGAGTGAACTAATTATCGAATGCTTTGCTTGGATGGTACCCTTTGTTTGTTTATTTATATTTTTGCACTATGAAATATCATATATTTTATTTTTGTTAGTGCACTTAGACATTTTTAAGGGAAACATTAGAAGCATTAAGATAGTACACAATTGCTGCACTTTATTCATATACTAATGCCTTTTCTTTGAGTTCATTATATTCCTGCAAGTGTCAGTAGAATGTACTTAAGAAATATGATGTATATGTGTTAGAGTATAAAAAAGTATATTTGTATATAGATCATGTTGTATAGTATCCAGAGTTGTAAAAGAATTACAAATTCCTGCTTATATATGTAAGTGGGGCTCCAAAAGATAATATCCCTTTCTTTGGTGGATGATCTCTTTTAAAACTCCATGGAAGACCTGCTAAGCAGATATATCTAATTATATATCTACAGTAGGCTTAGAGCCCAAGTTTATTACGATGGAGCCTGTCCACCTTTCTTTTATGCAGAGTTTGAGTCTTGTAAAATGTTTAAATTATTGAATAAATGAAATTTCTTTTATATTACACTCTCTTTCATTTATTGCATGCATGCATTGCATCTTATGGGTGGTAGATTGCATTAGTGAATAAAATTTTCCTAGGTTTTCCTCAGTATATGTGTTTTGGACTTTATAGGGACATATATACTAATTCTATGATGATACAATAATGGAGACTTTATACAAGAATACTTTTACCATGACATATATACATAGATGCATTTTATTTTCTGGAACGTACACTAGCCTAACACACAAGCCAACAATAAGGTATGAAGGGCCTAAGAGACGGGGCTACCATAGTTCTCCTATAGTTAGGGCCGTTATATTGCCAGAATTTCTTTGAAATTTTGATGGTTAAAAAATTTAGTTAGGTTAATTAAATAAGATAAAATGCAGAGTTCTTAGAGAGTCTTCTCGATATTGTCACTTGAACATAAAGTGAGGATTCATCTTGAGTCACTAATTTGGAATCTGATTTACTACTTTGAACTCTTAGTATCGAGCTACCTTAATCCTGTATTATATTTATGATGATTGCTCGTGGATTGGTTGTTAGTTAGCTATTCATTCTAAGCAGGCACAAGCCCAATTGTATCTGCACAACTCATATTCCTAATAAATAATAAATTTATGAGTATGTTAAATATAAGTGTATTTTCTATAAAATTTAATAATATTTTGGAATAGATGATTGGTATTTTCAAAACATCTAAGGCAACTTGCTTAAATATATGATTATACTATAAGTTTAGAATATAATCTACACTTTAATCAAAAATTTTCTCTTTGGAGATGCAATCAACTGTAGGGGATTACCTCTATAAGAACCCACTATGCTAGGATAAATAAACTCTATCTTAGTTGCAAAGAGAGGGGAAAAATCTTTGGACGTCGATCATGTAAAACATGTGTCATTTTCATATTTAAAATGATAGGTGAATGTGATTTTTTTTTCTTCAAGATAATTGTCACATTTCTTACACCGTGTTTTAGTTGAAAAAATAAATCATTTCTTTTCTCAAATCAATAATGCAGTATTAGTTTATCTTTTTGGATAACTAACACCAATTATACAGACTTGTCTAATGAAATTTTAAATCAAATCAAGTGGTAACAATCAACATTTAATTTGACCACAATTGGTGCTTTGGGGATAACTGTTAACGAACAAAATTTGCAAAGATGAAAATTATATGCCATTCAAAATTTTACTAAAATAACATCTTAGAAAAAAATGCAAGACTTGGTAAAACCTTCCTTACCTAGGTAGAGATGAAAGAAATGAAGAGGCATAATAATACCTTGAACCTATAAAATGAAACTTCACGATTAGCTAATGACCTTAAGGTAAGAGAATATATGTAGCAGATAAAACAAATAGCCCCAATTAAGAGTAGAAAATTCCCAGTCAATTCACTTTTGGTCTTATGAGTGGCATCAAAAATGAGTTAGAGCTTTAACATCTATAAACTTTTGAAGATGCTTTTATTATACTTTTCTTCTTGAAATAAATCTTCAACTATTTTTAAACCTTTAGGCCAAATATCAACATACCTAACTTTCCCATTTTAAATCCAAAGGTTTAGAATTAGAGCCAGCCCTTTATCTTTCAGTGTCCCACCTAAGAAGATAAATAATGAACCCACAATATTGAAAGAATTTCCTCACCCCATATCTCTTCACTTAATCCAAGTGGGGGAGGTTAAACATGACCCCTTTTTGTAACATACATATATGTTTTGGTTTCTCCCATATTATCTAAATTTATTTTCTATACCTTGATGATTTGCTAGATAGAATTTTACCTATGAGGGACATGCAACATACTACAAACTTCTATTTAGATTTTTAGTAACCATGTTTACCTGATTATAAAATGAATCATATAGAACATGCTAAACTTAGAAGGAAGTAGATGAATTTTTAAGAATTCATTCCTCCAAAAGAGCCTTTGTACTATGTAATACTATTTTTACTAACATTAATGAAGATGGTATCTAGAGAATGTACATAGAGAGTAAAGAAAAATCTAAGACCAAGATTAAATATTAATTTCCAATTCCCACAAGGATGGTGTACTTGATCTTATTTCTAACTATAATTATTTCTCCAAAATTTACTTTAAAAAGGGATATTATCGAATTATGATTAGCCCTAGGGATAAATTAAAAGGATTTCAAAACCCTAGATGACCTTTATGAAAGGCTTATTACTCCTTTTGGGTTATATAATGCCATTAGCACATTCATAAAGTTAATAAACATAATCTTGAAACCATTAATTGGAAAATTTCTAGCAGTGTGCTTTCATTACATTTTCAACTATAGTAATGATGAAAAAACACACCTAAAACACTTGAGGCAAGTTTTTACATAGTTAAGAGAAACCAAGCTTTATATTAATTTAAGGAAATGCTTCTTTAGTCAAGTTGAGGTTATCTTTCTTGATTTATCATGTATGTTAGGGGACTAAAAGTAGATCCTATAAATTAAACAATCTTGATTAGATGACCCCTAAGAGTTCCATAGATGGTAGAATCTTTCATATTTTAAATACCTTTTATAAAAGGTTTGTTAAAAAATTTAGCATGATTGTAGGTCACATAGCTGGTCTCTTATAGAAGATAAGTTTTAATGGACTACAACTACTTAGAAACCCATGTAGTAAATAAAAGTTCTTAGAGCCTTATTTACTATTCACAACTCCAAGACTTAAGTAAAATGTATGAAGTGACTCATAATGTTTTAGGTTTTGGAATTGGAGTAATATGTAGTCAAGAGAATCACTTGGTATCTTTCTTTAGTTGGATGTTGAATGATTTAAGATAGAGAAATTCTCAATATGACAAAGAATTATATGCTATCATTCAATCTCATAAATATTGTAGGAATTACTTGTTACATAAGGAGTATATCCTCAACATTAAGAAACTTGCACCTAAATTCATAGATACTAAGATGAAGTCAAACTATAGGCATGATTAATGGGTTAAGCACTATAAGGATTTAACCTTTATAAATAAATACAAACATAGAGAATATAATACACTCTATAGTTTCTTTGGTAGTCATGTCATTAAAATTTTAAATTCTCATATTTGAAAGGATAAATGATGATTACCAAGTTTTTCTAGATTTCCATCTTATTTAATTAAAACATATTAGAAAATAAAAAAAAATCCTTTGATAGCTCTTACATGATTGCAGGAGATCTATATATTGGGCAAGACTATGCTTCCCAAGGATTTATATAAGAACATTTCTTAAAATGTAATTACAGTATTAGGGAGTATGAAGATATTTTGTCAAGTTCAAACATATACACTTTCTAGAAATTGGTATTTTTAGCCTTCTTTGAAAAGGGATAGTTAAAGGCTATATATCTGGGCAAGCAAAAAAGTACAAAGAAAAATTCAAGAAAATATCTTTCCTTGTATATCCCTTTTTGGCTTTGGTTATATATTTCTATGAACTTTGTACTTGACCTTCCTAGAGCCTCTAGGAGACATGATATCATATTTATTATTATTGATAATTATTTGAAATATCCCACCTTCTAACTTGCTCAAAATCTAATGAAGCATCACATATAAGAAGACTACTCTTCATGGGGATCGTTAGAATTTATGGACTTCCTTCTATCATTATTTCTAATGATATGTTAGTTTTTGTATTAGATTTTTAGAAGACATTATTGAATTTAATGGGAACTAATTTAAAATTTTCATTAGTATTTCCCTCTCAAACTGAATGTCACACTAAGATTGTAAATTGGATATTAAGAAATCTTCCAAAGAGTTTGGTAGGCAAAAGCTTAGCTAATTGTAATTTACTCCTCTCTACACTAGAGTTTGCATGTAAAAGTACTATTTCATATGCAATATAGCTTCTGAAATAGTCCATGGTTATAATCCAAATAAATCAATTAATATTTCTAGCACACCATCACATTCACTTTCAAACTCAACATTCACTTCTATACAAGATTTTCAAAGCCTTTATAATAGTGTCAAGTAATAAGAAAAAGTGGCTAATGTAAAATATGTTAATGAGAGAATTTAAATAAAAATCTTAAAGAATATAATATTGGATATCAATTATTAATTAGGAACTAACTTGATAGATATCCCTCTGCAAAATTTAGAAAATTACAAACTATGGCATGTGGGCCATTTTGTGAGTATTTAGAAACTTGAAACAAATGCCTATATTCTTGAATTACTAAAAGTCGTATTTTTTCTATTTTTAATGTAGAGGATTTGATATCATATAAAGGAGTTGGAAAACCTCCAAATGTGTAAATGATTCTTTAATAGGATGACAAAATCATCACCTATAGGAGTGTACCCAATATTATTTATTTAAGGAAAACCAAATCATTACAAATGAAGGGTTAACAAATTAAGAAGGAGAGCACATGTTTCTTATGAGTTGGAAGGAAAAACCACTAGCAAAGGACATATGGTTATCAAATTTGACTTGAAATAGCTAGTGCAAGATCTCATGGAACAATATGTTGAATTCAATACTTTAGTGAAGAGTTTTTTTTAGGTCTAAAGGAATTGACGTGGCACAATTTATCATATCAAAAAAAGATAGACAATTCACCAGAGCCTAGAGTAAGAAGAAATTTAAAAAAATTCAAGAACTAAACACTAGGAGAAAATTTATAAAACAAAAAAAAAACTTTATTTTTTATATTTTTATATGTTAAATGCTGAAATAGACTATGTCATTGTAACAACTTTTTTAGTTGTTGTAGTAATTATAAAGGGAAAGTGAAAAATTCAATTTTTTTTTAAAATTTGAATTTTAAAAATTTATAATTTTATATAAGTTTAATTTTTTTATTTTGAAATATTGTATGGAATCATTAATTTCTTTAGAACACATATTTAATTGAATGAATAAATTTAATCTAAATATGAGCTATGGCTTGGTTAGCTAGCCAAGGCAACATAGAGGGATAGTTATAGGTAGTTACACACTCTCTCCTATATTATAATGGTTGGCTCCCCACTCTCTCCCTTTTACCACCTTTGTGTGTAAGGCAAACGTAAGGTTTAACTATTTATGTAACATGAAAGAATATGAAGAAATGGTTAATAAAGTGTTTTGCAAAATTTGAGTTCCATTCAAGAATAGGAGGCTTCTGTGTTTGGCCCTCACATGTAGAGGTTTGGTGAAGTATCTAACCTTGCTACATTAGTGAGAAGTAAGTCTACCTTAATCTTATTTTAATAAATATTCTTTTGATATAAAACAAAATTTATGTCCTCACCATACCATATCCATTTCACAACGTTCTCCCTATAAAACCTATCCTAAAGTTGTTGGCCAAAACTAGTCTGAATCCAACCTAGTTGGATTCTAGCTCACATTTGACCCTATTGACCTCTTTTTTGTATGAGGTCATTAGGACCTATCCAGACATACAACTTTCAATCATCCAGTTATCAACCCTCTAGTTCTCCATCATTTAGCCAACATACATATATCCAACCAACCTTCAATCAATGAATATATACCCAACAATCAATCATCTATATTAATCAATCAACCTTATAAGAAATCAATATGCCTAAACCTCTAGTAATCATACATTAACCCTTCAAACAATCAACCTATCAATCATCACCATTCAATGGTTTTCATTCAATCAATCAGAACCCTTAATCATCAATCTATACGCTCAATCAATTAATCTTGCCTGCACTTCCAGCAATCATCTATAAACATACTTCAATCACAGTCAATTAATCATAGCCCCTACAATCATCATCTCCATCATTCAATTAGCATGTATATATCCAATTAAACTCCAATCATAGTCAATCTACATATAATAATTCAATCAAGTAATCATCCAGTCATCAGTCGATCAATTAATAAACTTGCATCCATGCCTTATTTAATTAATTTACAACCCTGCAACTTCTAGTAAATATTCTAGAACTTAATCAGTCAATCACTCAATCATCCAATCAATCTAGCCAGTCAACCTATATCAACTTATAATCACCTGAGCATCGGTAGCCTTGCACTACATTCAGGTAACCTAGTGCACTACCTAGCTCAGTGTATTGACCCATCTGATCTATAGTTAAGGTCCAAACCACCTAAGTAGGAGTTCATCATGGTATATCAATCAACATTGAATCTTCTAATCTTTTATTAATTCACCAGAACTTGTTGGACTAGCTCAAGTGGATCTCTCTAGCTTTTCAAAAAGACCAAGATCATCAAAATTCACCCACAAGTTAGAAAGTTATCCTCATTTCAAGTTTTATGATCAAACCTTGATTTATCCCAAATTTAAATGCATGGAGCCATGAACACTATAGATTGCAAGATTATTGTATCTTGATCCTACACTTCAAATTTCATCAAATTTGGATGGTTGGATCAAAAGTTATGTACATTTGAAGTGCTCGTTCAAATTGAACTAACATTTCTAGCATGATCTGGACATCCAATCATGCAGGTTTTACAATTAGATGGAGTAGATCAAGTCAAACCTCACGCTGCAGTTGGTGGGTTTCAAACCCATTCCGTTCGACTAAACTATGCGCAGACGTGGTGCAATCAGGGCAACTCATCTTATCTCACGCAGATCGGATGATCCGATGCATTTGTTGACATGGCAAGTGGCTCAATTAGAGTGTACCACATGTGCGGTAAGAGGAAAGCCACCACCATAATCATATAATTAAAAATGAATTTAAAATTCTTGTTAAATGACCAAAACTTCAAAAATTCATAGAAAATTCATTTTAAGTCCAAATTGGGTGTGCTTGGGTTTGTTGGAAAGATCATGAGTTCTACTTTATTTTAAATATAAATTCAAATAATTTTAACCATTGCATTTAGAGAAAAATAGGGATGACAATGTTCTATTCTTTTTTAATTTTTCAAAATTTAATGGTAAAATTGACCTCAAATTTGGATGGCATATATTTGGCGGTATCCTTGACCTACCCTAATTTTCATTGGTCCTGATTTGACCAGGATTTTGAAAGTTCAATAGGGATGTTAAGCCCTGATGAACGAGTCACGAGACTAACTAAGAGGGAGGGTGAATTGGTTTTTTTAAAAATTTGTGAGCAACAGGAAAGATCTTTTCGATAATTTGCAGCGAAAAAAAAGAAAACACAAAAGTGAAAAGATCAACCACAGATTTCACCCAAGCAGATAATAATAGAAAAATAAAGTGCAGAAAATAATCAGAAAGAGCACACCCAATTTTATAGTGGTTTGGTCAACTTGACCTACGTCTACTCCCTAGAGCCTCCCCTCCAGGTATTGCACTAACACAAAAGTGACTCTCCTTCTGCTCCCATAGCTAGACGGAGAAGCCTGTACAAAACTCCTTTCCACTAACCCGGTGAGGCAGAGAACTTGAAGTCCTTTTGCTTCCTCCTGAAGCTGGCAAAGAACCCAAACTCCTTTCGCTTCCTCCTGAAGCAGGCAAAGAACCTGAACTCCTTTTGCTTCCTCCTGAAGCTGGAAAAACACCCGGATCTTCATGCGAATGATCCTCTCATAAAAAACACCAATAAGATGAGAGATGATGAACGGAGAAGATGTCTCTGATCTTGCTTGGAGAAACCTTTGTGAATCCCTCACAAACTCCCCCTCACAAGATCCTCTCTCTCTCTCCCAAGCTCTCTCTCTCTCTCTCTCTCAAGGTTTCTCTTGAAAGAAAAGTGGCAAAAGATTTTTTTATTAGAAGAAAAAGATATTTTATAGGAGGGCTCAAAATTTTCCCTAAATCTCAACTGGTCGGCCAATATTATCCAGGACGATCACTAGATCGTCCTGTACCATCAGTTCAAAATCACATGTATCAGCCTGGATAATCTAGTTCTTCTGGACGATTAGAAGAAAATTTGTTTTGATCGTCCCGTACGATTTTGCGATCATCCGAGACGATTAGTGTAATTAAAAAATTTAGTCCAGGAGACAGCTCTAGACGTCCAAGGGAACCTGTCCTGGACGATCTCAAAATGACTTGATCGTCTGGGATGATATTTATATTATCCTGTACGATTAGTTCAAAAAGTGCCAAAATAGTCCGATTCATAGCTTTGGACGTACAGGTCATAACATGTTGGATGATTTCAAAATAACTTAATCGTCTGGGATGATATGGGTATCGTCCCATACGATTAGTTCAAAATTGGGAGTATCATCCTGCACACAGCTCTGAACATACAGGTGATAGGCACTGGACGATCAGGATTTTTAACAAATCATCACGTACGATCCTACAATCATCAAGGACGATATGATCGAATCAATCAGACCTTAATTACTTTCCTTAATCTCTAGACTAATTTAGGCTTGATTGAACTGGATCGTCTAGGACGATACATGTATCATCCTGGACAATCAGACCAAATCTCTAAAAATAAAAACTTGCCTAACTTGATCTAGCAGCTGAGAATTTCTAATTTTAGCCTATCATTCTATACGATATTAGGATCATCCAAGATGGTCAGCTTAATCAAACTGACTTAACTTGATCGTCTTAATTAGGATTTCTATTTTCACTGGATCATCTAGGATGATGTGAATATTGTCCGAGATGATCTGAACAAAAATTGAATAGAAAATCTAATTCACTCAAGCTCTCCCTCTAAGTGTATGTGTGTGTAAGGTTACTTAGCTAGGGGATCAGTTACATAGTATTTGACTCAATAAAGATGAAAATAGTACATTGGACCTATATTTCAAAACAGACTGACTTAATCTTGGACTGGTTTGAACTTGCAATTGATCCTGCGTACCTGAAAGATTAAACAGGCAACTAGAAACAGAAATATTTGCTATCATCAAAATTGCACACCTTAAAACCAGATTCGCCAATCTCCCCCTTTTTGATGATGGCAAATACTGATGCAGTAGTTTCAAATAAAACATACAGGAGTACTCAACGCACACATGAAAGAAAAATATCATTTCAAAATTCACTAAACACAAAAATACAATAAGGAAAATAACTACAAAATAAGAAACAACTAGAACAATACAAGTAACTACTAGTCACTCAAAACACTAACTCCCCCTTTTGATATCACAAAAAGGAGGAAGAACAGACAACACAATATGAACAGAAAAACATCACAATAACACAAAAGAAAAGAAAAGAAAAATAGAGTTGCTAAAGCATAGCAAAATAGAGCAAGGACTAAAAATAACATTTTTTTTAAATCGATCCGCTCTAGTAAATCAGAATGTTCCCTTGATTTTGAATCCAAAAACCAATAAGAAGACGATCGGCAGCATTGAAATCCAAAAAAAGTTAGAAAATTGACTTTTATAACTCCCACCTTGGACACCTTATAGGTTCAAATTCCTTTCAAACAAAAATTCAATTCAGAAGAAAAGAAATTAGATTCAAAAATAGATCCTTTCAAGCCTCGTTCCAGAAAAATATCTGATATAATAGTATTACAAAGTAAGGAATCAGAAATCATGATTTTTTGTCTCAAGCTTTTGAAAATATTAAGTGGTGCATGAATTTTTATAAGACATTTAAAGATCTGAAAGGGAAGAAAGCCTATTTCTTTGTGGGCTCATTTTGTGTTGCTTTTTCAATTTGTTTAGTGCTTTGCGTATCTTTTGATTTTTTTATACACTCGATAGGGTTGTTAAGCCTTTATGAACTAGTCCTGAGGCTAACCAAGAGGGGGGGTGAATTAGATATTTAAAAACTTCTTTAAACTAAAAGAAAAATCTTTTTATATCTTGCAACAGAAATAAATTAAATCTATAATAAAAAGATCAATCAGAGATTTCACCCAAGCAGTTAATCGCAGTAAAATAAAATGCGAAAAATAATCAGAAAGAGCACACCAGATTTATAGTGGTTTGGTCCAACCTGACCTACATCCACTCCCCGGAGGTACCCTCCAGGTATTGTACTGCACCTTTAGTGACTCTCCATTAGCCTCCACAGCTAGGCGGAGATGCCCTTACAAAATCACTTCCACCTTCCCCGGTGCGGTGGAGTAGTCGGGTCCTTTGACACCAAAGAGATCTTCTTCTTCCCAAAACTTCCCTCGAGATGACCCTTGAATCCGATGGTACTTAGGTGCAAGCTTGCCGGAGCAACCGTGTGAACCCCCTCACACTCCCTCGAAAATCCCCCTTCCAAGGCTCTTCTCCCTCTGAAACCCCACCCTTTCCTCTCTCCCTTTCAAGCTCTCTCTTCAAGTTTTCTCTAGAAGAAATGAAGCCTCAATGGCTGCCAAAGACTCCTATCAAGTGCCTTAAGAAAGCTTAAATAAAGAGCTCCAAAAACCCTTCCAAATCAATTCTGGTGGGAAATATCATCCAGGACGATCGCAAGATCATCCAGGGCGATGTGCTCCAAAAGATGGCTTCAAAAACCCCTAAAAACTTAATTCTGCCGCTCAAAATCATCCAGGACTATCGCAGGATCGTCCAGGATGATGTGCAGAATTTGACCTGATAGTCCCGTACGATCACCTGGATGATCACCTGTATGATATGTTCAAATTTGCACAGATCGTCCAAGATGATTAGAATATCAAATTAAGAAGATTTGATTGACTAATTACAGGAATAATTTAGGCAACATTGTTATAGATCGTCCAGTACGATATGGATCATCCTGGATGATTAGACCACAAATAGAAACTTACAATCTTGCCTAAAATATTATGGCGGCTAGGGTTTTGAGACCGTAATGGATCATCCAGGACAATATAAATATCGTCCAGTACGATTTGTTCAAAAGTTAAACTTCTGGTTTTGACTAGATCTTACTCCCTCTGAGTATGTGTGTACAAGATCACAAATAAGCATACACCCTTACATGACTTGACTCAAGAAATAAAAAAAGTACATAATTGCAAAATATAGATATTATCAAATCAAAGCCTATTCTACCCATTCTTGAGTCTTGAATCTATCTTGGATTGATGCATACTGTTCCTGAGATGTTAGTACACACAAACAAATATATATTCCAAATACTATGAGATGTGAACCATAATATTTGGTATCATCAAAATAAAAACTCATGAGCTCGAGTTGCAACAGATTTTTATGAATTGAATTTTTAAATGCTTGGATTCTTTTGGACCCAAAAATTTAAAATGGTCATAATTCTTTACATACTTTGCATAGGACACATGATTGATGTGATGTGTTTACATGTATGTCCAAGGGTTAGTGATATTGATTTTCAATTTTATCAAATAATAATGTCACCTAAGGATAATAATTGATGTTTTATCTTAGCAAACTTAGGCAATTCTAGAGATACATACACACATCTTATTTGGATGAAACATTTAACATAGAAAATTTAGTGTTATATACCCTATGACTTAAATCTACTGTGATTTGTCATTAATTGATCTCATAATAATGATTAATTAAATTAACCATTAATTAAGGTTTAAACTTCAATAAATTCTAATAAATCAAAAAGAATTCACAAAAATATAAGTCAACCTTCAATTAACTTCAAATCAAACATATAATCATTGAAAACTAAAATTTGACTAAATTTTAATTAATAATTAATTTACCCCTAATACAAGATTACTTAAATAAATTCATTAAAAATAATAATAAAATTAAAAAATTCATTAAAAATAATTAAAATTAAATAAAATTTAGAGATTGAAATTTCATTTTTAATTAAAGTTTTTTAATAAATTTTAATTATAATTCATTAATAATTAATTAAATTTATTCAAAAATTCAATGATTATTTTAAAGTTCTAAATAATTCAATAAAATTTAGAAAAATTTGAATTAAATTTTAATTCATTTAATGAAAATTAATTTGATAATTTTATTGATTAAAATTTATTTTGATCAATTAAATTTAATGGAATTACTTAATTTAGGCCTTTATGCCTATTGCTTGATTCCTTTTGGAGGGTATTTTAGAATTTATTTTTATGGTCATTAATACACTTTAAAAAACCAAAAGAACCTTCATGTGTTGTGCATGACTCCTTTCATGAAGGTACTAATGCATTGGATTAAAGGATCTTCAAATAATAATAATACACCGACTTTATACACTATGGTTGCTTCCATCTGGAGGACATGTGTATTTAATTTACAAGGTCCCTTCTCTATCTCTAATTAATCTTCAAAGGTTTCCATCTGATCATTTGTCCTGCATAAAGGATGGGTATTTCATTTAAAAGTCTTAGGATTTATAAAGTAAAAACCCTTACACTTTGTGGTTATTAATCTATAAATTCTTTAAAATTAAATAAATAACTTCAAAACTTAAAACTCGAATATTAAAATTCAAATATATATCATTTAAAGTTCAATTAAATCCCTTTTTAACCTTTAATGAATAAATATTAAAAATATATGCAATTTAAACATTAAACTCCTATAGGACATATCAAAGCCATACAACCTCCTCCACACACTTAGATGACTTACTAGGATAACCAACTTTAGCCAAGGCTAGGCTGGTGGTTTGGTTTGGATTGATTATGGGTGCCATTGCCTAGAGAGTACCCATGTGTATCTGCTTATTTTTTACAAATCTGGATGTCATATTTGATTTTCTATTGGTGCACAAGAGCATAGTGAATGATTTCAGGACCGTACAATTAACTTTTATTTACTTTTCTGTATATATAACTGCTCATAAAGCACCTTCATACCTGCATTTTATTTCTTTTATTTATATTTTTGAAACATAGAATGTTTTTAGGTGATGACATATATGAAGAAAGAAATGTAAATTTAAATTCCATAAAATTATGTATATATATATATATATGGTGCTCCAAAAGCAATGTCCTCTTCCTGAGAGGACATTCTTTTTGGAATTCCACAAAAGACCTGGAATTTGAAGACCATAAGCAGTTTTATTTGATTCTATATGTATAGGGTAGGATTATAATCTAGGTTTGTTGTTGGTGGGGCCTGACCACCATTACTTCCTATAAACCCTAGGTTGTAGTTTACAATTTATAAATAAATAAAATGAGCTCTTTTATACAATGTTGTTGATGCATAATTTGCATCAATCGAGTAGTTTCAATTATTTGTAAGCATGTTGCAAAGTATTTGGTCTATAATTTCTTAATAATAGCTCCTCGAGTCTAAGGATAGAGCTTACAAAATTCTGTATACATACAACGATTATTGTGTTTAGGATTGTTAGCTAGCAGCTCACTCAAGGTAAGGGATAAGTCTAGATTGTATACACCCCTCTATTTACATATCCATTCTTATCATATTCAAATCAAAAATTCCAAACTCAATTCAAAAATTTATAATCTAAATCCTATGCGTTGAAATCTAGATAGCCTAAACATTTTTTAAATTTATATGAATTTTAGAATTATTTAGTCTTCTCTGTAATTGAGAGTATTATCTTAGGAGATATAATAAACTATAG
This sequence comes from Dendrobium chrysotoxum, assembly GCA_019925795.1. Lineage (NCBI taxonomy): Eukaryota > Viridiplantae > Streptophyta > Magnoliopsida > Asparagales > Orchidaceae > Dendrobium > Dendrobium chrysotoxum. The sequence goes on from CM034297.1 coordinate 42,859,259, forward strand.
GGGCTTACCTCTATAGAGAGTCTTATTCCAAAATAAAATAAGTCCTGTCTTAGTTTCTTTCTAAGTTAGAGGAAAAATCTGTGAATGCAAACTACCTTTATTTATATCCCAAATTTAATTTCATAATCAAGAGATAGTTGGATATTTTTCTTTTCCTTTATGGAGAATTGAATATCTTCTATATTTGATTATGGAAATAAGTTTTGAAATTTTTTTATCTAATTAGGATGATATGAATTTCATACTTCGTGATGGATTGTATATTACCTATGCTATATCTGATTAAAAAAATAAATTATAGTTTCTTTTCTTTAAATTGATAGTAGAACTTTAGTCTATCTTTAGGCACGGTATAATGTTAAGCTATACAATTTTGAATAAAAAAAAACTAACTAATATATTTAAAAATGAAACCATAAGTCATCATTTCATTCAGTTAATTTTGTCCACAAATTTTTCTGGCGACTCCGTGGGGAATATACTTCTTTCTCTATCTTAAGTGAATATTAAAAATTTCTAAATATACATGTGAATTTAATTAAATATTTGGGCTATTAGATTTCATGCAGATGTGTAATTACTTAAATCTTAATTATGTATAAGCATGTTAATATAGCTTTGTGTGTTCATATTTTGTATAGTTCTGTATATCCCTATATTTGTGTCAGCCTAGTCTAGCCTTATATATGTGTGCATGCTTATATATTCATTTGCAAGTTTATTTAAGTCAATAGTGTAAATCATGCTTACACAAGTCAGTATGTCCCATTGTTAATTGGTTTTGTCACAAAAACCAAGAAGACTAGGCCAATCAAAATGCTAATTTGGTCCTAAGTCTGGTAGGGGTTTTGCCTATTTATAGTCTTTCAACTATTGCATGTTTTACAGTATTTAAAATTTTCATTCATTTTCTTATATGTATATTCTAAATCTGAGTCTAATCTTGCACTTTCATATATTCGTTTTCAAGTTTATTTACTTTAGTAGTGTAAATCATGCTTATATTAGTGAGTATGCCCCATGGTTACTTGTTTCATGCTAAAAACCAAGTGGACTAGGCCAACCGAAATACCGATTTGGTCCAAGGTCTAGTAGGGGTTCTGCACATTTATAGTCTTGTAACTATTGCATTTTGTACAATATTTACATTTTTCATATTCATTGTTGTATATGTATATTCTAAGTCTGAGTCTAATCTTGCATTTTCATATATTCATTTGCATGTTTATTTAATTCAGTAGTGTAAATCATGCTTATGCGATTGAGCATGTCCCTTGGTTACTTGGTTTTATCCTAAAAACCAAGCAAGCAGATTAGGCTAACCGCAAAACTAATTTGGTCCTAGGTCTGGTAGAAGTTTGATCCATTTGTAGTCTTGCGTTTGGTGCATATTATAGAATTTTGCATTTTTGTATGCTTATAGTTATATATATAAATTTCAAAATCCAGGTCCAACTTTGCGTTTACATCTTTCCATTTGTATATTTTTTTACTTCAATAATGTAAATCATGCTTACACGAGTGAGCATGTCCCATGGTTACTTGATTTTATCCTAAAAACCAAGCGATAGAAATTCTATGCAAGTGAGCATGCCCCATGGTTACTTTATTTCATCCTAGGTCTAGTAGAAGTGTTGTCCATTTGTAATCTTGTATTTTTGCATGTTTGGTTGTCTTGCATTTTCTTTGCATATGCATAGTCTTGCATGGGTATATTAACTTCAGACTTTAGATTATAAATTCCAAAAATTTTCATTTTCCCTACATAATTTCTTTTCAGTGATAGTCTTTCTCTAAATCTAAATCAAAATAAAAAATCATGTCTCTTTCTAGCATATACTTTTGAGAGTTTTTGACAAGAGTCCTTGCTCAATACTCTTTTAAATCTAATTTCAAAATAGCTTCAATTCATAATCAATCATTCTTCCAAATCTACACTTCTTAATTGTGCTTTCTTTAGTTTGGGTCCTTAGCTTGGTTCCTTCACCTTCCAATCATCAGATTGAGTCCCAGCAGATTCAGTTTAGTGTGATCTTCTGATCCAACATTGAGATTGAGTTCAGTAAGTTCAGTAATTAATTTGGATTTCTTGTTAAATCACAAAAAATGTCTAAAAAATTGATCTTCAACATCAACGTCACTCTTTCCCAATCTGTTCAGGGCTCCGAAATCAGATTTGGAACTGGATTCGAGAACATTCATTTCATATACACTGCACCACAAGCTAAATTGGTTACACCTACTACTGAATCTGTCAAGTCAACTCCCCTCCAGGTCAACATCTTGGGTGGGTTTGTAGGTCCCCCCGTAGCTACTAAACCTTCGGTCTTCTCATGCCTGACTTTCCCCCACTCAGCTGCCATGACTAAGGGAAAGTCTCTGATCAATTTTGAAACCCTTATATTCAGTAATTTTGAGATGGGGTCATCTTATGGAATACATGAGATGACTAAGTCTCAATTCCACAACATGAACCATCATATGAGGCAAACAGTAGTGAATGTTGAACAAGAAAATGAAGGTGCCCTGATTGTCACTGCAACTTATGTAGCAGGGAAACCAGATTTTAAAGTACTTGAGGCGTATGTTAATTCTCCTAAGCTAACAGGTAGCAAATTTCATCCACTGTCCATTGCTACTAGAGAAAAGAGAATGCTGCATATTACAAATTCTCCTCCTACTCTATTCTACAAAGATCCTATCCTTCCATCTATGTCTAAAAGGAAGAGAAAGTTCAAGTCTTTGTTGAATGGGTTAATTCAGGATTGTTCCAATGGTTACGTGCAGTCAATGACTGAATTTCTAAGAAGTGTCAAAGACGTGATCTCCACTGAAGTTTATTCACACTCAAGTGGAAGGAAAGGAATATCTCCTCCCACCAAGAAAAGAGTTCGGTTTTAAGAATCAGGTTTAAGTCGACTAGCTACTATTATAGATCATCAAAGGGAGCCAACTAAGCTCTCATTACGTGATTAGCTTGTGGCATCAGTTCAACACCATAATCAACAAACTCCCATTACATCTCTAGGGTATGGAGCATTAGATCATCAAGGGTATAATCCAATATCTCCTCCATCTTTGCATCAATCTAGAAATCTTCCAACGAGAGCTTCTAGTCATTTTATAGGTCAGCTTCTGTTAAGGGTTGATCAGCATAATTCATGAGGTAGCAAATCATCTTTTGGTTTTGATAAGAGGAGACTAAAACTCACAAATCAGTCAACCTCATTATCTGACAGAGAGACAGTTTAGTGGCCTAAGATGGTTCCCACTCCAACTATGTTAATGAATCAGTGGAATAACATAGTGGATGAAAGATCAAGGGGATGTTTGTGATAAAACTATCTCCTTCGAGAGAATATACCCTGGTATATCAGCATAATGTGGAAGGCCGGTCAATGGAAGATATTGTGGATCATCTAAAAGAAAGTATCCAAAAAATCAATAAATAAGAAGATGTAGAAGATGAAGATATGAATGAAGAGAAGTGTAGTAGTGTCAACATGATCGGCACTCAATCATCTCTCCAAAGAGAAAAAGAAAAAGGTAAAGGTCAAGCAGGAGGTGTAAATAATAGTGATGATAAAGATGATACAGTTGATTCAACTCATCATCTATTAGAGCAACTAAGTTAGAAGGATGAGCAAATACTGAGAATGGAGAAGAAGTTAGAGCAGAAGATGGCCATGATTTCTATCATGTAATACAACGCTCCACCTATTCTGGATACTCAAGTTAGATCCTCTCCTGATGAATCAGTGTAGTTTAACACTAAGAATAAGGCAATCAGGATATAAGAATTGGAGAAGCTAGTGAATAAGACTTTGAACGAAGAACCTCCATCAGAGCAGTTAGAGAATATTAAGTAGATGGCAGAATAGCAAGTTAAGGAGGCATTAGCTAAGGATCAGGGTACCTCATCTGTTCTGATGGGTAGGCCATATATGGAAGAATACAACTTGGTCCCTTATCCTAAAGGGTTCGTGTGACCTCCCCCAAAGAATTTTAATAGTACAAGCAATCCTAAGCAGCACTTACAGACTTTAGAGCTAGTTGTTGCAATGCTGGTGGCAGTGATGTACTGTTGTTCAAACATTTTATGAGCAATTTATATGGGATTACATTTGACTGGTATGCTAAACTACCCATTGGGTTGGTGTATACCTTTAGTAATCTAGAAGCCATGTTTGTCAAGAGATTCACCGGTGCAAAACATCACATCACCATAGGTGATCTTGTAGTAGAGAAATAGAAATTGGGTGAACGTTTAGTAGACTATATCTTGAGATGGAGCAATCATGGCATAAGGTGTGAGCCACAGCTACTAGAATAACATTTTATAGAGATCCTTCTAAAAAATATTCACGGTCCTATTCCTATTTTGTTCAAAGGTTTTATAATAAAAACCTTCAAGAAGCTGTTAAGTAAGGCCTCTAATCTCCAAGAGGAAGCTTCTCAGTTACCCTTCTTATAGGATTAAACTTCTTTAGAAATAAAGAAGTTAAAACTTCAAAAAAATATTAGAGAAGAAATTAGGGATTGTGTCTTAGTTGATATGGGGAAACAACTGATACAGATTCAGATAGAGAATCTAAATCAACCTCCCTTGTATTAATAGTACAATAGGTCTCACGGTGATCAGTAGCCCAGATCTAGACCTTTTCTTACTCTATAGTAGTAAAAAGAAAATTTTGATTAATTTAGGAATAAAGTATATCCATTTAAATGAGAGGCTAACAAGAAAATGTTCAAGAGCCTTATAAAGAAGCCAGGATTTAAGCTTCATGATCCCAGAAGGCCATAAGATGTTGGTAAAATGGGGAAACCTAATTATTTTTCATATTATCAGATGTCAGATCATGATTTGGAAGACTGCATAACTTTCAAAGAGTGGCTTGATAGGAACTATAAAGATGGGACAATTGTGATACCAAAAGAATACTTGTAGATTCGAGTCAAGGATCCTCTAAGTGTATATTTGGTGAGCCTTCTGCACCACCTTCTCCAGTTTTAAATCCCAATGATAGATGGGATATAACTTTATCCAATTCTTCTAAAAGAACTCTAAACAAATTATACCATTCATCTTTCCATGAACCTCCAAGAGTATAGAATCCCATTCAAGTTGATCTAGCAGCTCATGGGGAGAAATAGAAAAATTCCAACCAATGAGCTTAAGGAAGTGTGAGTTAATTAAGCTCCTGTAGCTCTGAAGGAAGAAGAGAAGAATAAAATAGAGTTAGGTTTTGATAAATTAGTCATTTCTACAAAGGGAGAACATATGCCACTCAAACCTTTAACCCCGCATGACTTCTATTTAGTCCCTCCTTGGACTTAAAAAGTAATTAAATTAGATTTTACGTATATAATGTTCTTTTTGGCTAATGAATATTAAGATCAAAATCTAAATAATAACAAAAATAATTCTCAATGAATACCTATAAATTATATAGATAAATAATTCAAATTTTATTATGATGGTGATTCCCCTATACTCGATGTGTAGGGTGATCCTATCAATATAGATTTGTCATTATCTGACTCAAAATAATCAGATGGTAATAACAATCAACAACCAAAGCCCAGTGAAGATCCTTCCTCTTATTGAGGTAAAGTCTTACCTCCACTAGTTGCAGCTACTAATAAAGGGAATAAGGTTGTAGATAATCCAGAAGCTTCTAATCAACCATAACAAGTTCAACAACCAGATGCAGAGAATTTAGAAATTCCCAAAGTTGATTATAATGTGTTAGTACACCTTAGAAAACTACCTATGAAATTGAGTATTTACGGTGCTCTGGTTCTTTCCAAAGAAATGAGGGAGAATTTAATCAATGCTTTACTCGATCCAGAGATTTGTATGTCTCAGTTAGCATCAACAAAGTATGAAGAGGAAGAATTATACTTCAAGGAAGTTCTCGGAGTGACATTTTTAGATAAGTATTTACTGTTGGGAACTGTAGATCATAACCTGCTATTATACATTTCTTTAAATATAGAAAATTTAAAGTATCCTAGGTACTTATTGATCCAGGTGCATCGGTCAACATCATAACTCTTAGAACTCTTGCATACTTAAGGGTGGGACATTCACAAACTCAGCTCTGATAAGATGATGTTGCGAGGATTCAACAAGGAGGGTGAGAGGGATTTGGGTTCAATAACCCTCTTTTTAGAGATAGAAAGCCTAAAACATGAGGCCAAATTTTATATAATAGATTCCAAGGCCTTTTTAATGCTCTCCTAGGTAGATCTTAGCTCCATGAATATAGAATGGTGCCTTCTACCTTACACAAGTGTATTAAATTCTCTCAAAAGTGAATTGAGCAGTACATTAAAGGTGATTTGCAACCATTTTTTATTCATAAAGTTGGTATATACAAAAATGCTTCATACTATATGTATAGGAAGCAGACTGTTTTCTCTTAAAATTTCAAACTGGCTGAGGTAGAAGTAAAATAAAGAAAAGAGAAAGAGAAAGAAGGAAAAAAAGGAAAAGAATAGCTTCTCGATCTCGAACAAAAGGTTCATTGGTCACATGCTCCTCCCTCACAAAGAGGCGATATAATGGCACAGTGATCTAGAGGGAGAGGTTGAGGATGTCAAAATCAAGTTATACATGAAAATTAAAATCAAAATATACAAATAAAGTAGCCTACAAAACTATTGGTTTGGATTCCAGTTCGGAGGATGAATTATATATGCTCAAGAAGACCCATAAGCTATAGAATATAGGAAATTTATAAATCAGCTAAAGTTTCAGATTTCTATAGAAATTGATAGTGACAAGGATAGAGTCCCAGTCACTAGGGAAGATAATTCAAATCTATCTACCATGGAGAGGTTAAAAAGGTATATGAAAAATATTACCTTAACCCTACTATCCTAGAATGATGTAAAGAGGATAGAGGTGAAACACTCTCTTCCTCTAAAGCCCAAAATTAAAGCCAATAACTTTGTACCTTCCACTAGTAAATGTCCCGAAACTAATGTAACCCTCGACAATCCATTCATGGAAGAAAAAATAGAACTAACTTTTGATTAGTATTTCAACCCTATAAATACATTCACTAAGCAAGGTTTAACACCTTCAAATTGGACTAGACATGAAGCCCAACAATTTGATTACTTATGAAATACAAAATACCACAAATATACATCAAGATCATGTATTGGCTTCGTTACTCTATGTTTGTTTGAAGATGATGAATATTGCTTAGTAATATTAAATAATCTAGAGTTTGATAGTCTCTTTTGGACAAATGTTAAACTTTTAACAAACTTTATTTAGAAAAATCAGATGATATGGATGAGTCTCAAGTTTAGGATGCACCTCTAGAACTTGAAGAGGAGATTAAATCTACGATTGATGATCTAAAAGAAATAAACCTGGACATTGAGGAAGATCCTCATCTGATCTTCATCAGGTCTATGTTAAATGAGGATGAGGCAAACAACATGATTCAACTACTACCAAAATTCAGAGACTGCTTCACTTGGAGTTATAAAGAAATGCCTGGATTATCCCAAAATATAATAGTTCACATGCTAGCAATTCAATCAGAAATATTTTCAATAAAATAAGCACCTTGATGGATGTGACTCAACATCGAGAAATATGTTATCATTAAAGTTGAGAAACTAATAGATGTTGGTTTTATTAGGGAGGAGAAATATCCAACCTGGTTAGCTAGCATCATTCTAGTTAAGAAGAAGAATAGTGAGATACGTGTCTGTATAAACTTTTGAGATCTAAACAAGGCCTATCCTAAAGATGGGTTTTCGCTTCCTATACTGGAGCTCATGGCAGATATCACTTCCTCGCATGTGATATTCTCCTTTATGGACGGCTCATCTGGATATAATCAAATCAAGATAGATTCTAAAGCCCAGAAATATACAACATTCAGAATGCAGATATGGATCTATTGTTGTAAAGTAATGTTGTTTGAATTAAAGAATGGTGGAGCTACTTACCAATGAGCAATGATGAGGATTTTTTACAAACACATCCACCATCAAGTGGAGTGTTATGTCGATGATCTAGTCATAAAAATCTTGAAAGAGATGATCATTTATGTGACTTTAGAATTATTTTTGAAAGACTATTTCAATATAAATTAAAAATGAATACACTGAAATGCCCTTTCAGCATCACTTAAGAGAAATTTTTGGGTTTTGTGGTTCGATGATGTGGAATCAAAATTGATCCAAATAAAATTAAAGTGATAATAGAGATGCCTCAACCTAAAACCCTTACTGAGCTGAGATCTTTCCAAGATATTTTAGCATACCTTAGAAGATTCATATCAAATCTTTCAAGAAGATGTCAATTATTTACAATGTTGTGCAAGAAAGATGCTCCATTCAGGTTAGATCAGAATCGCGAGAAGGTAATTGATAGTATAAATTAGTATTTCACAAATACTCCAGTGCTTGCAACTCCTATATCATGAATAATATTAATGCTATATAGACAACCTTAATTGAATATCTTGTCTCTTTATTAGCTCAAGTTAATGAAGAAGGAAAAGAGAATGCACTTTACTATTTAAGTAGTTGTTTACTTCCTACTGAAGTAAATTATCCTCTAATTGAGAAGCTTAATTAGCCTTAATATTTGCCACTCAGACTATAAGACATTACATGCTTTCTCGAAAGGTAAACTTGATATCTTGGTTAACCCACTACAGTATTTGATGATTCAATCGACATTATCAGGAAGATTAACCCATTGGTTGATGATTCTATCATAGTTTAACATTACATTCACTCCTTTATGAGCAGTAAAAGGATAAGCTGTCATGGATTTCCTAGCAGCTCACCCAGCAAAGGATGATTGCTCGATAAATGATGAACTACCAGATGAATAAATCATGAAACTTGAGTCGAATAAGAAGTCTATCTGGGAATTTTATTTTGATGATGTTGCTTCCATCCTGAATGGAACATCAGATAACATTTTCCTACGACAAACCAGAATTGGTATATTATTCAATACACCTAATAAAGGTGTAGCATTTTACTCATACCATATGTCAGACCCCTATATGAATAATGAAGCTAAGTATGAAGCATTGATAACTGCTTTAGAATTGATAATTTTAAATGGGATCGAAGAGATCAAAATCAGGTAGCTAGAATTTACAAAGTATTAAAATAGACTTTAATTCCTTATCATCAATATATAATGCATTTGCTAGAGAAAATCCCAAATGTGAAGTTATATAGAATTCACTATGGAAAGAATTCTATAGCAGATGTTATAACTAAATTAGCAAAAGCCTTAGCATGTTCTGAGAAAGATTTAATTTTGATAGATGTTTAAGGTCAACAAGTCCTTTCTCCTGTAGACTTGGAATGTACAAACGAAAAATCCCAACTCGAGGTGAAAATTTTTTTAGTAGTAGATGATAAAGTGATTGATTATAGAAAACCCTTCATCAAATACCTGCGGGAAAGCAAGCTCCCTCATGATAAATCAGTGGTAGAACAAATTAAGACATGATCATTTTCCTATGCTTTGATTAACAACAACTTAAATAGATGATCCTTTGATCAGATGTGGTAGTAGTGTATGAGTAAATCAGAGGCATAAAGATCATAGAAGAAGTACAAGATAGATTGTGTGATGCACGCCAATCCAGGCTAATGATGAAGATGAAAATCAAACGGTTGGGATATTACTAGCTGTCAATGATAGATGGTTATATGAATGTTGCACGTCATTGCCATCAGTTCCAGGTGCATTGTGTAGTTATGTATCAAACTCCAAATATCAGATCTCTAGAATTTCAATCTAGCTAGAACAAAACCCTATAGCCTTTTAAAAATTTCAAGAGGATCTCTCTAGAATTTCAACAAGCCTTTGATCATCAAAATCCACCCATAGGCTAGAGAGGTATCCTCATTTTTAGTTCTATGATAAAACCTTGATTTCTCCCAAATCCCAATGCATGGAGCATTTAAACTTCATGGATTGCAAGATTACGGTATCTAGATCCTCTGTTTCAAATTTTATCAAATTTGGATAATTAGATCGAAAGTTATGAGAATTTGACATCCTAAATCAATTTGCACTAGGATTTTTGGTGCGATCTTTACCATCCGGTCGCTCGTGTATTGAGATCATATAGCATAGATCAAGTCAGACCACACGCTATACCAGGTGGGTTTAAAACCACACCATTTAGCTAAATAATGAGCAGACGTGATGCAATCAGGGCAGTCCATCAGATCTCATGCCAATTAGATGGCCTGATGAATTTGCTGACATGGAAAGTGGCTCAACCAGAGCTTTCCATATACCCTATATGAGAAAAGTTGCCGCTTCTGTCATTCTAATAATCACCCGGTGGTTAAAATAATTAAAAATGAATTTAAATTTCATTTTAAATGCTCAAAACCTTAAAATTCCATAAAAAATCATTTTAAGTCCAAATTTAATGTTCTTGAGCTTGTTGGAAAGATCTTGAGCTCTACTTTATTTTAAAAATAATTTCAAACAATTTTAAACATTGGATTTAAAGAAAAAAATAGAGATAATGTGTTTCCATTCTTCTTGAATTTCTCTAAATTCAATGGTCAAATTGACCTCAAATTTGGATGGCATATATTAGGGGGTATCCTTGACCTGCCCTAATTTTCTTGTATCCTAATTTGACTAGGATTTTAATGAATTGAATTTTCAAATGCATGAGTTCATTTTAGACCCATAAATTTAAAAAATTCATAATTCTTTACATACTTAACATTAGGAAACATGAATGTTGTTATGTGATTACATGTATGCCCAAGGATTAGTGACAATCATTTTTAATCCTATCAAATAATAGTGTCACCTAAGGACAATAATTAAGGTTGTGTCTTAGCAAACTTAGGCAATTTTTGCGATACATACATATGTCCTCTTTGGATGAAACATTAAACAAAAAAAATTTAGTGTTATATACCCTATGACTTAAATCTAACTTGATTTGCCATTAATTAATCTTATAACATCGATTAATTAAATCAACCCTTCATGAATGTTTAAAATTTAATAAATTCTAATAAATCAAATAAAATCCACAAAAATAAAAAATAACTTTCAATCAACATCAAATCAAACATACAACCATTGAAAATTAAAATTCATACCTTAAATTTAATTAAATTTAAATTAATAATTAATTTTCCCTTAATTAAAGATTAATTAGATAAATTTATTAAAAACAAAAAATTAAATTAAAAAATTTATTAAAAAAATATTTAAAATTAAATAAAATTTAGAGATCAATAATTTAAATTTAAATAAAAATTTTGAATTAATTTTAATTATAATTCAGTAATATTTATTAAAATTATTTTAAAATTCAATAATTAATTAAAAAATCTCAATAATTGAATAAAAATAGGAAAAATTTAATTAAATTTTAATTCATTTAAAAAAAACTAATTTGATAATTTGATTGATTAAAATTTATTTTGATCAATTAAATTTGATAATTAATTTGGAATAAATGAATTTAGGCCTTTTTGTGTAATGCTTGATTGCTTTTGGAGGGCATTTTGGCATTTTTTTAAAGGTCTTTAATACACTATAAATAACCAAAGCACCCTCATGTGTTGTGCAAACTCCTTTCAAGAAGGCACCAATACATTGGATTGGGTGATCATCAAATAATAATAATACACTGACCTTATACACTATGCTTGCTTCCATCTAGAGGACATATGTATTTAATTTACAAGGTTCCTTCTTAATCTCTAGTAATCATCAATGGTTTTCGTCTAATCATCTATCCTGCATAGTGGATGGGCATTTCACTTGAAAGCCTTAGGATTTATAAATTAATAACTCGTGCACATTTGGGGTTATTAATCTATAAATTCCTTAAAATAAAATAAATAACTTCACATCTAAAACTTGAATAATAAAATATAAATATTTATCATTTAAATTTCAATTAAATCGCCTTTTGACATTTAATTAATAAACATTAAAAATACATACGATCTAAAGATTAAACTCCTATAGGACATGTCAAGGCCACATAGCCTCTTTCACACACTTAGATGGTTTGCCAGGACAATCAAAGCCTAGGCTAGTCCAGTGGTTTGATTTGTTTTGATTGAGGGTGCCTCTTCCTAGAGGGTACCCATATGTGTCTGCTTATTTTCTACAAATCTGGATGTCATATTTACTTTTTTATTTGTTCACCAGAGAGCAGAGTGATTGAATTCAGGCCCGTGTAATTTACTTTCACTTTTATTTATATATATATAATTGCTTACAACACGCCTTAATACCTGCATTACATTTTCTATTATTTATATTTCTATAAAGTAGAATGTTCTTAGGTGATATTGTATATGAAAAAGAGATGTAAATTTAAATTCTTTAGATTATGTATATAGATATAATTATAAAGTGTCATAAGTTATAAAAGAGTTAAAGACAACTGCTTATATATATATATATATATATATATATAGGGCTCCAAAAAGCAATGTCCTCTTTCTGAGAGAATATTCATTTTGGAATTCTATAGAGAACTTTGAACAGAAAGGCCATAAGCAGTTGTATTTGATTCTATATATATATGGTGAAAGTGCGAACAGGTTGTTAGACCTATTGATTATGTCCCTAGGCTAACCAAGCGGGGGATGAATTGGTACTTTTAAAAATCTCTTGGCATTTTGGAAGATTTTTTTATTAAAAGCTTTATGCAAATTATACTGTACGATCCAGTTCGTAATGTACGAACAGTTATAAATTTTGTACTTTTTTAACCACAAAAAAATAAAGTGTAATACAGAAAATAACAATGTGGTAAATAAAAAAATAGGATCAGAGAACACAAGATTTATAATGGTTCGATCAAACACGAACTACCTCCACTCCCTAGAAACTCCTTCTCTAGGTATTGCACTAATTCAAAGTGACTCTCCTTTAGCCCCCACAGTAAGGCAGATAAGCCCTTACAAAACTCTCTTCCACCAAACCCTGGTGCGGTAGAGAACCGTCATCCTTTTTCACCCTCCTATTGAAGGAAGAGAACCCACTCATCCTATCACACCATCCAGGTGTCAGCAGAGAACCAAGCGTCCTTTTTCACCCTCCTGGTGACGGTAAAGAACCAGACCTTCTTCAAAGATCTTCTCTCAAGAGTCTTCAAATAGATGGGGAAGAGACTTGAAGTACAAAATAATGCGATCGCCACCTTTGGATAACCTTGTGAATCCCCTCACAATTTTCTCTTCAAAGATTTCACCACACTCACTCCCAAACACTCTCCCTAATCACTCTCCCTTCCACTCTCAAGAAAAATTTTGTAGAAGATTAATGGCAAAGTCAATTTTAAGGACCCTTATATTCAAAGGACAAGAAAAACCATCCAAAAATTGAAAATTTCAATTTTTATGTAGACCGATCATAACGGACGACCGAAAATCATCCCATATGAATAGTTTAAAAATGAAACAGTTCATCCCGTATGATATCCTGTATGAACCATATAAGCCCCATTTTGTACTCTGGAAAATGATATACGAAACTATTTCATACTGTACGAACAGTTCAAAAATGAATAGTTCATCCAATACGATACCTCGTATGAACCATGGAACCCCTATTTCGTACTCTGGAAAATGATATACTAAACCATTTTGTATTATACAAACAGTTCAAAAATGAACATATCGTCCTATATGATACCTCATATAAACCATGGAACCCCCATTTCGTACTCTAGAAAATGATGTACGAATCCATTTTGTACTGTACGAACTGTCCAAAATTGAACAGTTCATCCCGTACGATGCCTTGGATAAACCATGAAAGCCCCATTTCATACTCTAGAAAATGATGCCTGAAAATAATTCATACTATACGAGTTGTACTTAGATAAAAATTTTAATCAGGTAGGTTCGTATTAGAGGAGAACTAACACAAATTATCCCGTACGATCACAGTTCGTACAGTACGAATAGTTTTAAAAAAAATTAAGTTTTATCTCACTCCCCCATTATGTGTGTGCACAGTTATCCAACTTACAATCACACTCTCTCAAACTCAAGAAAAGTAAAAAATTACAGACTTCACTTACAATAAACTCTAACAAATTAACTTGAAGTCTTTAGTAGTCTGGAGTGTGAATTTCTTGAAAGACATGTTAGTACACACAAAACAAAAATTCGAATATTTGTTAGGAGAAACAATAAACAAACAATAAGCTTTTGTAATCATCAAAATAACTCATATCAAAAACTCACTTGAATAAATAGATTTGCACAATTCTCAACAATCTCCAAATTTTCACAATTCTCAACATATGGTAGGGTTAGAATCTAGGTTTATTGTTGGTGGGGCCTGTCCATCATTAGAATCTTGGATTGTAATTTACAAATTTATAAATAAATAAAATAAGCTCATTTATACATTATTGTTCATGCATCATTTGTATCATACATATTATTATTTATTTTTGTAAGCTTATTATAGAGTTTTTGTTCTAAAATTTCTTCATAATAGCTCCTTGACTCTTTGGATAGAGCTTACCAAATCCTGTATACGTACAACAATTGTTGTGATTAGGACTATTAGCTGGCAGCTCACTCTAAACAAGTGATAGGTCCATATTGTATACACCCTTCTAGTTGCATATGTTTCCTTATTATACTAAAATCTAAAATTCCAAACTCAACTCCAAAACTTATAATCTGAAGTATGTGCGTTGAAATTTGGATAGCACAAACATTTTCTTAAATTTATATGAATTTTAGAATTATTTAGTCATCACTTTACTCGAGAGTATTCTCTTAGGATATATAATTAACTATAGGGAATTGCCCCTATCGGGAGTCTAGATCCTACAATAAAGTAAACCCTATCTTAGTTTCATTCTAAGGTAGGGGAAAAATTTGTGAATATAGAGCGCTTTGATTTATATCCCAAATTTAATTTCATAATCAATAGATAGATGGATATTTTTATTTGCCTTTATGGAAAATTAAATATCTTTTATATTTGATTATTGAAATAAATTTTGTAATTTTTTTCTCTAATTAGGATGATAGGAGAATATGCTTTTTATCCTTCATGATGGATTGTATATTCCCTATGTTGTATCTCATAAAAAAATAAATTATAGTTTCTTTCTTTTAAATCAATAGTAGAACTATAGTCTATCCATTGGAGCAGTAAAATGTTAAGCTATATAGATTTGAATAAAAGAAACTAACTAATATATTTAAAAATGAAACCAGTAGTCATCATTACATTCAGTTAATTTTGTCCACAGACCCTTCAAAATTCTTTAGAATTTAATGAAAATCTTTAGAATATTTTGTAGACACTCCTCTTCCTTCTCCAAGTATTTTCTAGCATTACAATGCCCACCTATTGAAGTTCTAAAAGCCTAAAACCTACTTGTTATAATTAAAGTAAAATTTTAGCACCAAAGCATTTCACCTTCTCATTGTATGAAACTTGAACCTAACTCTATTCCAATATTTCCAATCACCAAGACATCTTCTTAAATACATTTTGGAATCTTTCCAAAGGAAAAATAACACATTGTCAAGGGCTAAACTATTGTTGGTCGAAGCACTCTCCTACTGCCTCATTTAGATTTCCTCACAAAAAAATGATTCCTTGCAAAAACATTAGCTCTCTAATCTCCTTGCTTAGGCATAATTTTCATATTTGTTAAAAATTTGTCAAGGATATCACCCAATTGTAACAATGAATAAATATTAATCTTGAATAGGCTCTCTCTTTCTCTTGAGATAGATTTCACATAAATTGTCTAAGTCAATATTGAGGCGTCTCTTCCTTCCTCTTCAACTATTATTATTCTCTCTCTTTATTATAAAAATGAAGACGTCAATACTAAGAATGTTGCTTAATCCTTAGTGCTTAATAACATCAAAAACATATGAAGGGATTTAACCTTTAGGTTAATCTCTCATTCTCAATTGGTGACTAATGGTTTGTGTTTTCTTGTTACTTCTAATGAGTTTTCTCCTAATCTCTTGAATAAGCTTAAAGATAACTACCATCACTTGAGATCACTCTACAAATGTTGATTTCTCCCTTGAAGTTTTTTTTGCTACTTCTATCTTCTTTTATATCTTGAAGACATCATAGGTTGCCTTTCTTTTAAGGTTACTAATGTGTAATAACACATAAATTTTAAAAGACATATTTTGACCTATAATAGACAAAACTTATTTTAGAAGTCATTATAAGTCCAAAATATAAATCATCTTCACCATAACATAGATATTGCTATGCTCTAATTGTAATACTTTTATCCTAATTTTTGGCATTGCTACCATTCCTTAGGAAATTGATATGCGTCTATATAAGTGGGATTTTTAGGACCATATGTATCCATTTTACAAATCCATTTTAACAGAGTATTTTAGATATACTTAGCTAATTTATAAATATTTTTTCATAAATTTTGGATCCCAAGATTTTAATATATAAAAGAATTTTATGTTAAAAGTTAAATAATTAATATAATTATTAATGTGTCCTTAAGATATTTATAAAATAAATATAATAATAAATTCATCATCCACTTAATTTTTCCCATTTATTTTCTTGAAACAAAGAGCACTAAAAGGAAAATAATAGGAAAAGAGAGGAGCATGAAAATAAAAGCTAAGGTTTAGAGGTCGTAGAGCCTTTTTTTACTTGTCAATCCATCTGGGAAATTTGCTCAGATCGAGGTAGGTCACACTATGCCTATCTCAATTTTCAAAATTTGAAGTATTTTTTTATTTTTTGATTAAATTTCTATTTTTACCACCAAAAATGGGGATAACTTTACACTGGTAAAACATTCACAGCTTAATCTTTTATATCTTATCGAGATCAAGATTTTGAATATTTTAATTATTTTCTAAAAATTTTGTACCAAAAGTTTTAGAATTTATAGATTTTTTAATCCCATAAAAGATAATCTAGATTCTAAAAAATAATGTTGTAGTATAATTAAAATCTCAAAATAGTGTTTAGCACAATGTGTCATAATTTAGTTATTTTCTAAAAATGTGTATTTTTGCTTAATGTTAATTTCTATTGCCTATCATTATGGCATTTTGGAATATTCTAAAATATGTTTCTATATACATCATTTATAACTATTTATTGAAATATGTGATTAATTAATTAGTTGAAATAGGTGATTTTGTGGAAATCTAAAAAGGGTGGAAAAACTTTAATTTAGATGATATATGCATAATCTACTTCAAAGTTAATAAACTTTGCTCATTTCTCAGAGTTATTGAGCTATATTTATTATTCAAAGTTGTTGAACTCTATATGTAGTCAAAGTTGTTGCAAATCCAGACCAAAGTATAATGATTTTAATGATAATAAATATTACTATTTCTTAACTTTTACTATTCTTAGATATCTATTTTGTTTGCTTTGCTCACTAAACTTTCAGGTCCATTGGTTTCTTGGAACATCAATCATCTTAAGATCAGGTAGACTAGGATTGAGTCAGTCTGTAATTTCTATTCCAATGCATCTTTTACCTTTTCTTGAGTCAAATGTAATGTGATGGATCTTAAAGTTAAGTAACCTTACACACACACACACATAGGGGGAGAAATTTTGTGAGTTAGAGAGTTTTCAATTTTTTGATCATATCATACAGACGATTCTCAATCATCCTAGATGATCAGTTAGAAATAGTAACCCTAAATAGGGCATTCCTGATTATTAAGTTTGCTTAACTAATAATCTTGGATGATTTATATCATAAAGGAT
Source organism: Dendrobium chrysotoxum (assembly GCA_019925795.1). Lineage (NCBI taxonomy): Eukaryota > Viridiplantae > Streptophyta > Magnoliopsida > Asparagales > Orchidaceae > Dendrobium > Dendrobium chrysotoxum. The sequence continues at coordinate 42,877,029 of CM034297.1, forward strand.
GATCAGTATAGATTGAAACAAAAAGCCACCAATCACAATTTAGGTAAGATTTCATAATTCAAAATTTATTCTAATCATATAGGATGATTTATATCATCCTGGATAATTCATGACAATCATGCCTAAAATAAACCATTGATAAGGTGATTAATTATGTTTAAATTGATCGATCAGAGACAATCATCCTGGACGATCTTAGCACGGTATGGTATGATAATTAATTACCACCTATCATATAGGATGAAAACTTTAACGTTTCAACTAATCATCCTGGATGATGCCTCTACATTGTACTGGATGAACTATGTGTTGCATGGGATGATAATTAATCACCATCCATCATACTGGATGATCAATAGCCACTCTTGAACTAATCATCCATAACGATTAAAAGATTGTATGAGATGATTTGTTCGAATACTTGAACTGATCATACAGGGCAATGCTGATCATACTGGCTAAAAGGACTATTTTGTTCTAATTGTACAGAACAATTTTTGATTCATCCATGATGATCTTTGCCACCAAATTAAAGTTAGGGCTATTTTTGTAGCCTCCTATTTAATTTCTCTAAGTTGCTGCTAAGAAAAGTTTTTTGCTATTGTTCTAACCAAAGAGAGCTTAAAGAAGGAGGAGAGTTTGGGGGAGAGAGAGAATCTTATGAGGGAGAGTTTGTGAGGGGATTTGCAAAAGTTACTACAAGCAAAGATTTGATTGCCTTCTTCCTTCTTCACCCTTGGTGGCTCTAGGGAGATAATCATCAGCATCAGATCCATGTTCTCTGCCTACTCCAGGAGGGAGCAAAAGGATTGTCAGGTTCTCTGCCTACTCCAGGAGGGAGTAAAAGGATTCTGTGTTCTCTGCCTTCACCAGGAGGGTGAAAAAGGATTTAAGGTTCTCTACCTAACTAGGTCGGTGGAAAGATTTTGTAAGGGCTTCTTCGCCTTAATGTGGGGGAAAAAGGAGAGATACTAACTGATTAGTGAAATACCTGGAACGGGAGGTTCTGGGGAATGGACATAGGTCTGATTTGACTAAATTATTATAAAATTTAGTGTACTCTTTCTTATTACTTTTTCCATATTTTATTTTTGCACTTTTCTGTGATATGTTCTAGGGTTGAAATATCTAATTTTGGTATTTGCTTTCGCCTAAGTTATTTTAGTTTTTTTAAATATTTAAAAAGAAAGAAATGATTTTTCTTTTGTGTTGAGAATTTTTAAAATACCTATTCACCCCCCCCCTCTTCCCTTTTGGTTAGCCTCGGGTTAGTTCTATAGGTATTAACCACCCTCATGAACTTTTAAAATTTATTGAACTCTATCTGTTTGGAGGCATAAGGGTCAGAGTTATTGAGCTTTGTCCATTGAAATTGAAATTTAAAGTGCTTGTGCATTTTGCCTAAATTCTCAATAACTGAATTTAAATCTCTACTTAGTTTTAATCTTAATACTTTAAGAATATTTAATGAATGAAATGATTTGAAAATTTAGATTGTTTGAAATATCACCTACTAACCTATTTTAGCTGAGTTTAATTTTACATTCTATTTTTAAGGTCTAGGATAGGGAAGAATCTGGTTGAGTAGTAGTTTAAGGAATATGATCAGACTCTATAAGTATTTTCTCTTTAAATTTTTATGTTGTTATGGATAGTTTTATTACTATATTCTATAGTTTTTTTTATAGTCATGCCCTATGTTTGTATATGCCATTTTAATGATAATGGAATAGCAAATCTTCTGGATGAGTTTATTTTAAGTCCTTAGGATATTTTAGTAACTCTATAGTTTATTATTTATTTTGAGATCCATATTAAAAGAAAAAATAAAAAAAAAATCTAAAATTAGATCTTGGGAAAAGATTGTTATAGGTTAATACAATAAGACTTATCCCATTAATGGGCCTTGTTAGGTTGGGTTTTGATAAGCTTTTATGATATTAGAGCTATGTTAATAATACAAACTCTTATCTATTGAGATATTACTTACTTTGGTCTAAGGGCCTCACGATTTTGTCCTGTTAGTGTAACATCTCAAGAGGTTACCCATCCTAGGATTTGTCTGGAACAAACATGATTAACTGTAGACTTTCTTAATGAAATTCTAACCATTGTACCAAAAGGCACCTCAATGTTTAAGAGTTTAGCTTCTTTTTACTTAAGGGGTTTCTCAATCTCTCACACTTAAGTAACTAACATCCTCGTCAGTACCTTTATCCTGAAATCATCCACCATACAAAAAGAATTCTAGTGGTGGCCCCTATAAGTTCAAGGGGTTATTCCTTCCATATAGCACTTTATCCCATACAAGGTTCAAGAGGTGGCTCTCAAGGCATATTACTTTTGTCTTGTATGGCACTTAGTTCCTATCTTTTGGCTGGTGTATTACTCTGATATCATTAATAACTTCTCAATCTCTTAAATATTGTGATTTTGTCTGCCTTAACCTAAGTCCCTCATGATTCTGTCCTGTTGGTATAACTTTCCCAGAGTTCACTCATCCCAAAATTTCTTTGGATTTGGAATGCTTCACTATGGAGTTTCTTAATAAAATTATATCCATTACATCAAAAGTTCCTTGATGTTTAAAATTTTAGATTCTTTTTTACTTAAGGAGTTTCACAGATGCAGTTTAGAAATGGATCATAAGATAGAGCTATAAGAATTGATCTATAGGTTAAGTAAGATGGTTTTAGGGTCTTTCTAGGAAATCATTTTATTTATTTTTAATGAGCATGTGTATCTAATTTTGTGTTCTATATGATTATGGAACTTCCAGACCTAGATATAATCAATGGATAAAGTTCTAGTCAGGCATACTGTGTATATAATACTATTTCAATAGTCAGTTCTAATATAGTTTAATAGTTTACTAGTTTGATAGCCAAAATGATGGGTGAGAAATAAAATAGAGTTCATATAGCTAAATCTGATGATGTAGGTAAATATTTGTAGATGTTTTTAAAATTGAAGCCTATGAGGTTTGAGCGTGCTGTTGAGTCTAGAGAAATTGAGAACTGGTTGAAGAAACTAGAGAAAACTTTTGAAGGTATGTTGTGTCCTCTTGAGGGGAAAGTATTGTTGGCTGATTTTCTATTAGATGGTGGGGTAGAGAATTGGTGGATAGTCAAATAGGAGAAGAAGTTTCAAGGGTGGGCAAACTCTTTGATTTGTTGGGATACATTTTTTGAGTTATTTTGAGTTTGGTTCAAACCACCTTATATACTATAGTAAATATAGGAGACCTTTCTGAGGAAAGGGAGTAGGATAATTATGCAATATGAGGAAGAATTTATTGCTTCAACTAGATATATTTTACGTCTAGTTAGCATTTCTAAAGAGAAGTGTTACAAGTTTATTAGGGGACTCTGAGATAGTTTGAGATAGCCCCTAGTTTCATTCCATATTTTTGATTTCTTTGAGATTATGGAAAGAGATTATCTTATAGAGAATGATATGATAGTTTCTCAATAATGATGGACTACTAATAGGAAGAGGTTCAATGGAGATATATCTGGTAGTGGTTTCCTTGGAAAGAAGAGTATATTTGGATAAGGATAGTCCATGAGAGGGGGCAGTCTATAGCAATTTATAGTAGTGGTAGTGTGGCCAGTTTTAGTTCTACTAGAGGATCACCTGTGTGTCACAATTATGGTAGATGACATTATTATCTATATTATAGGATGATTGGATAGTGCTTCAGGTATGGGCATATTAGACATAAGGTGGCTGAGTGTCCATATGCAAGATTGGACCGACAATTTAAGCCCAAATCTTTGAGTTTTATTCGAGAGTAAGGGAGATCGAGGGCATTTTCACTTCATACATTTACTAAAAGTTCTTCTAGTAGAGGCAATGGCTATAGTTCTATGACACATAGGTCATCTGGTTGTGGTCAGAGAAAGCCTATTGGTTATGTTTCTCTAGCTCTAGTTCGTATAAGTGTGTATAATTTGACTTAACAGGAGGCCCAAGATGATCCAGATATTATGATAGTTATAATTTATATTTTTAAGCACCTATGTCATATTTTATTTGATTATAGAAAAAATTATTTATTTATTCCCTAGTGTTTCTTCAATTTATTACACCTGCCTTAAGTTTTATTACCTTTCTCTGTATATATTAACTTGCCAACTAAAGATGCTATGGTAGTTAATAGAGTTTATTTTATGTGATATTGAGATTTTTGATAAGAATTAGATGCCCAATTTGATTTTATTTTCCATTTTTAGTATGATATTATTTTGGGCAACAATTAGCTAAGTCAGTATAAAGCACAGATTGATTATTTAATGATGAAAGTCACTTTTATTTTGGGTAGTGTGCGTTAATTATTTTAGGGGGTTAGAGGTGTTTTATCTTATTTGATTACTACTTGGAAAGCAAATAGATTGTGGAAGAAGGTTTGTACAATATTTCTAGTATCAATCAAAGAAAGTATAGTGGATTATAGTTCTATTTTTTATATTCTAGTTGTGCAAGAACAATTGAATTTATTTTTTGAGGAGTTAGTCGATTTGCCTCCTAATAGAGATATTTAGTTTTGTAGTAATATATTTCTAGTAAGGCCTATATTTCTAAAGGTTCATATAGGATGGTAACTAAGAAACTTCATGAATTTAAAGTAAAGCTTCAAGAGTTAGTTGATAAGAGATTTGCCTATCCTTGTGTGTCTCCATGGAGAGCACCTACTCTATTTATAAAGAAAAAAGATGGCATAATGGGTATGTGCATTGAATATAAAGAATTGAACAAAGTCACCATCAAAAATAAGTATCCTCTATCATGAATTGATGATTTATTTAATGAGCTTGCTAGATCATTTGTGTTTTCGAAGATTAATGTTTGATCTAGACATTATCAGGTGAAGGTGGGAGAACTAGATGTGATGAATATTGCTTTCAGTACAAGATTAAGATAGAATGAGTTCTTAGTCATGCCATTTAGGGTGACCAATGTATGTGCAACTTTCGTGGATTTAAAGAACAGCATGTTTAGAATGTATTTCGATTAGTTTGTAATTGTGTTCATAGATGAAATTTTAAATTGTTCTACTTGTAAGGAAGATCATGTCAGACATCTGAGGATTATTTTAGTGACTTTGAGGCAGCATCAATTATATGCATAATTTTTCAAATGTGAGTTTTGGTTGAAGAGTATTTCTTTTCTGGGGCACATGGTGAGTTGTGTAAGTATTTCTGTAGATCCTTAGAAGGTTCAAGATATTAGTAAGTGGGCTATGTCGACTATTATATTTGAGGTATATAGTTTCTTAGGTATGGTATGATATTACAAGAAGTTCATGAAAGTATTTTATCACATTTTTGCACCTTGGATGAGATTGACTCAGAACTTAGTAGCTTTTATTTTGATACTTAAGTGTGAGTCTATCTTTTAGAGATTGAAGGATTATTTTACTTTTACTCTAGTTATGACTCTTCCAACTAGTACAAAAGGATATCAGGTGTTTAGTGATGCTTCACTGTAAGGTTTGGGAAGTGTATTAATGCATCATAGAAAAGTGATAGCCTATGCTTCTAGATAATTGAAGGCACATGAGAGGAATTACCAGGAACATAATCTTGAACTTATTATTATGGTCTTTACTCTAATGATCTAAAGACACATATGTATGATGTCACGTGTGAGACTTTCATTGATCATCAGAGTTTAAAGTATATATTTACTCATAAGGATTAGAGTATGAGGCAAAGGAGATGGCTTCAGTAGATTATTGACTATGATCTGATAATTCAGTATCAGCTTGGCAAGGTTAAGGTGATGGTAGATGCTCTGAGTAATAAATCTTCTAGATTATCCTATATACATCTTACTTGTGATGAGTATTTGATATGAAATATGAAAAATCTTTAGTTAGAGGTGATTAGTCCTACTGATCTTTATTTTGGTATATTAGTTAAGATGAGTATTCAACCTTCTTTACAAGAAAAGATTCTTGAAGCATATAAGTCAAATATAGAATATCTGGATTAGATTGATCAGATCAGATCTAATAAGAAGTCTGAACTATGAGTGGTCTAATGTTATTATCCTCTGTAAAAATATATTATGGATTCTTATATCTAGAGTTCTAAGGTGGGAGATTTTGCATGAGGCTCATTATTTAAGCTATACTATCCACCTAAGAAGCAACAAAATGTATAGTGATTTAAAATTTATGTTATGGTGGTCTAGATTGAAGAGAGATGTGATAGACTTTATTGCAAAATGTGAAGCCCGTCAGTTGGTGAAGGAAAAGCATCTACGACCTGGAAGTTTTCTACAAATCTTACTCATTCCTTAGTGAAATAGAAAGAAGTGTTTATTGATTTTGTAATGGATTTTCCCAGGTTGAGATATAGATATGATGTAGTTTGGGTTATAATTAATCATTTTACAAAGTCAACTCATTTCATTATGATCTAACAGTCTAATTCTGTAGAGAATTTTGCATAAGTATATGTGAGTGGGATTATTAGATTATATAGGATACCAAAGGTTATAGTTTCTAACAGAGATTATAGGTTTAACTCCACACTATGAAGCGGTATTTTGTAAGGTTTGGATATGAAACTACATTTCAGTACAACATTTCAACATCAGATTGATGGATTATCTAAGAGGACTACACAAATACTAGAATATCTTTTGAGATTATGTATTTTATAGTTTTGTGGCAGTTGGGAAAACCAAATTCCACATATTGAATTAGTTTATAAGAATAACCATCAATCTAGCATAGGTGTTACTCTATATCTATATGGTAGAAAATGTCAGACTCCTCTATGTTGGATAGAGGTGGGTTAAAGCTATTTCATTGGGCCAACTTTAGTAGAAGATGCTACTAAAAAGATCCATCTAATCAGAGACAAATTAAAAGCTACACAAGATAGGAAGTGATTGTATTTTGATATTAAGCATCGAGCTATAGAGTTTTAAGTAGGAGATTTAGTATATGTGAAAATTAGGAGGTTGAGTCAAAGTTATGTTAGACCACTTGAAGTTATAAAAAGATTTGAAAATTTTGCTTACAGGTTATAATTACCAGATCATATGTCTGAGATTCACAACGTATTCGACATGTCAATTTTGAGGAAATGAGTATATGATTTTAGAATTAGAATATCTGCCAAAGATATTGAGGTGCATCCGAATCTTAGTTATAGAGAAGAACCCGATAGGATCGTATCTAATGATTATTAAGATTTTAATGAATAAATAGATTCCAAAGGTTAACATCTATTGGAATAATAGAATTGAAAGAGAATATACTTGAAAGAAGTTTCAGATGATGCATCCAAGTTTATTCTAACATTTTTTTAGTTTGGGAATATCGATGATGATATTTCTTTTAATTAGGTGGGTAGATTATAATAACACTTAAATTTTGAAAGATATGTTTTGACCTGCAAAAATAAAAAATATTTTATGATCATTATAAGTACAAATTACAAACCTTCTTTATCATAAAAAAAATTATTGTGCTCTAATTATAATACTTTTCTGCTAATTTTTTGGCATTGTTGTTATTCCTTAAGAAATTGACACATGTTAGTATAAGTGCGATTTTTTAGACCGTTAGGTGTCCTTTTTGCAAACCGATTTCACCATAGCATATAATAGATGCTTAGCCAATTTATAAATAATTTGCTATAATTTTTGAATTCTAGATTTGAATATATCAAAGAATTTTATGCAAAAAGTTGAAATAATTGACATAATTACCTATACGTCCTTAAGTCATTCTATAAATATAATAATAATAATAATAATAATAATAATAATAAAATCTCCATCCACTTAATTTTATTTACCATTTGATTTCTTGAAACAGAGAACATTAAAAGGAAAATAAGAGGAAAAAGTGAGGGCAGTAAAAGAAAAGAAAAACTAGGGTTTGGAGATCGTAGAGCCATTTTTGCTAGTTGATCATGTGGAAAATTTGCTCGAAATATGGTAGGTCACAATATGTCAATCTCATTTTCCAAAAATACACAATTTTTTATAAAATTTCAATTTCGAGAACCAAAAAATGCGGAAAACTTTACAATGAAAAATATTCACCACATAAGTTTTTATATATTATAGAGATTAAAAATTTGAACATTTTGAATATTTTTTGGAGAATTTGTGTTGGGGGTTTTAAAATTTATGTGTTTTATCGAATAAAAAATAATCCAAACTCTAAAAATAATGTTATAATATAATTAAAGTCTTAAAAGATTGTTTTGAACAATATCTAATAATTTAGCTATTTTTTGAAATTGTGCATTTTTGCAAAGTAATTTTTCTATTACATACCGTTATGGCATTTTGATAATATATGAAATGTGTTTCTATATACATCATTTATTGCAATACATTAAAATATGTGTTTAAATAGTTGAAATTATTAATTCTGTAAAAATCAAAAATTGGTGGAAGAAGTTTTATTCAGATGATATATTCACATTCTGCTTCAAAGTTATTAAACTATGTATATTACATAGATTTGTTGAACTTTGTAAACTATTTAGAGTTATTAAACTCTGTCTGTTACTCAGAGTTATTGAACTATGTCTATTTGGAGGGATAAGGCTCATAGTTATTGAACTCTGTTTGTTAGGAGGAAATTATGAAATGCTTGTGTATTTTTCCTTAATTTTCATTAACTACATTTAATTCTTTACTCTATTTCACTATTAATACTCAATGAATGTTTAATAAATGAAATTATATGAAAAATTATAGCAGTTGAAATTTGGATTACAAAAGTATTTTACCTCATTGTGATTTTGCATTCTATTTTTAGGGTCTAGGAAAGGTAAATGATCTGATTGAGTAGTAGTTTCATGAATCTAATATGAGTTTATAGGTATTTCTTTTTTAAATTTTTACACAGTAATGGATAATTTTATTACTCTGTTCGGTAGCATATTTTTTGGGATAAAACCCACAAAATTTTGTATGCATTAATATTGGGAAAAATTACATGTCCTTAGTAGGGATCTAAAGCTCACTACCGCTCAAGCGTGTGTTGAGTTGAAAAAGGGATTTGCTTTGCTTTAGAAAGAAACAAAGCAAATTAGATTAAATTTCATTGGATAAGTTTAACTTTTGAAATTTTAATTTTAAAATCAAACACTTTATTATGAATGATATATCATCTCAGGAGGCGAAGATATCATTCCCTAAAAGGTTCAGATAACATAACTATAAGTTCATCCTAATTATCGTAGTCAAATTCAGAGAACAACTATATATGACTATGGAGGGTCAAAATGATGTTCAATTGAGTATTTGATTATAATAACTAGATAAAGGATCATTAGTATCATAATTAAAGTTATGATAATAAAATGATATATCTTCCTGAGGAAAGAAGATATCGCTTACTATCAACCCTTTGAATATGATAATAATGATCGTCATTGATTTTGATTTTCCCAAAAAGGAATAATTAAAATTTTGAAAAAATAATCTGAGTTCTTTAAATCACCTATGTGCACAAGCCCTCATAGTTAATTACATCATAGAAAACTTGAGTTTCCTATGAAAACTTTCGATTAAAATAATGATAGAAATTTTATTTAGAAATTCTCAAGGATTGATATCAAAGGAGTAATGTTTGAATTTTAAATGGTATTGGATCAAATTTTGAACACTTATTCTAGAGATCAAAGGATGAAAGGTAGGATGTGTTTTAGGATTCTAAAACGCTTCAAGAAACACCCCAGCCTATCCTATGTATTGTGATTTAAATTTTGATTCAAGGAGAAATTTTAGTTTGAGTTGTCAATTTATTAGAAAGTTAGGATTATATTCTTGGAGGTTCGAGACTTATGATTTTTAATCTCCCCTAGATTTAAGTCTAATTTGGACACTAAATAATAGTAGCCCAAACTTAGCTATTGTTGTGCAAATCTGGACTTACCCCAGCCCAGATTGGGGAGCCAGCTAACTACCTAAGCACTTGAAAATCTATGTATCCATTTTTTTTGAATGAGTGATAGGCTGTTGATTAAGTTTTGAAGAGTTAGGGTTAACACTTAGAGCAGATCCAAATTGGCCCCTCGACTATGTAAGGAGATTGATGATTACAAATAAAATATAATTAAAGGCTTTGAACATTTTAAATTTGTTTCTTATGTAATACATGCTAATTGACTCTTGAATGCGTGAAATGAATATGAAGCAGTTTAAAAAAACTTAAAATAATTTTTCCCTAGAGATTGCACAACATCCACTTGACAGAATTACACCCTAATAGGCCACGTTGTCTACCAAAACCTACATGCGGGGAGGTACCTAACAAAGAAGAGAATAACTAATATGTAAGCATGAGAACTCTTAGTGACCCCGAGCTTACTTATTAAAATCATTGGAGTTCCTATGTGAGCTTAAAAATTTTAATTAATTTTGAGTAGTAATAATTTTTAATCGTACCCTTATGAGCCTCCAATTGAGTCCAGGCTAAAGCAAAAGCAATATGCAATTAAAAAAAGATTGGAAAATATGTAATTTTTACTGCACAATCAATGAAAATAAATAATCAATAAATTAAATCAATTTAATGTCCATATGGCAAGTGCCACTTAATATTATAATCCAGGGTCTATAGAAATTAAAAGTGGCTAAGTACCACTGACAACAACTCTGATTCTACTCCTAAGACATACATAAGTGACATTTAGTGGGATATCTATCTATCTTCACTTCTTCATCCTTTTGCAAGCCCCTTGGATTTATCAGGTTTGGATATCTAAATGTAAAGAAACTCCCCCCTAAAGATATATTTCCTTTCTCTTTGGATACTAAACTCATCCTAACTTTGACCTCAAAATTGAAGGGAACTCTCCCTTAAGGGATGTTCCCTCCTCTTTGAATTCCAAGTTGAATGCGATATCGCATCTCAAAGATGACTTTCACAACACTTAACTTGAATTAAATTACATTAAAACTCAAAAATTAAACAATCTAGAACACCTACAGAGTTATCCTAAGTAGTTATAATCAATATTAACATCTCAAGTAGTTAAATATTTTAAATTTCTTAAATTTCAATCACAGCCACCCTTGGCCATGCACTTTTAATTTTAAGGGGTCTTAGCATGCTTAGGACCTACAAAACATTTATTAATTTAAAGCTTATTTTTGCCCCCCTTTGATTTAGCCCTACATGAGCATGGCCATCTGTAGAAGCTTATGTGAGCATCCAGATCATTCCTAACCTAGGGGTAATCTAACACCCATCAAATCAATTCACAGATTCCATTAAATTTAAATAAATGATCACATCAATCAATTCTAGGACCCGATTGATGAGCACCATATAGTCTGGTATTAACTTTATTTATAATCTTCAGGGCCTCTCATTTGTCTAGACAATATAGCCACATCTAATCAAATGATCGGTGGTACAATATACTATTTACTAGTGCATATAATAGGTCACATTTCATGCTTTGATTGGCAAGGGACCTATCATACAGGAGCTTGCCTTCTTGAGTCAAATCAGTTAATGGTTATCTCCAATGGCATTCTTCATCAGTCGCTAAAGCTACAGATAGGTCCTGGAAAGATTTCTTATTGATGTGCTCTAAACCTATAGAAAATAAGACCTGATGACCCGAAATTTCTATAGGAATAGAGTCTTCTTCTAGATAAGAGAATTCCTTCGCAAGCTTTGCTAGGGTATCCACCACATAATTGCTTCTACGGGGAATCCTATATATAGTTACAACATGAATTTGCGCAACTAGGTGAATTGTATACTAGTGGAATTTGATGAGTTTAGGATTCAAAACCTTATAGGTTCCGTCAATGTGGTTGATCACTAGTTAAGAATCACCAATGATTCTAATTTCTTTAATCTCCATCAATATTGCAAGTTCCAAACTAGTTAACAAAGCTTTAAGAGTATCGCCCCACTTTCATATGTCCAGGTGAAGCAATCTTTAAACTCAGTAAGAAGTTGAATTAAATTCGTAGATTCATCCTCACTTAATAAAGAACTTATGAAAGTGGGGCAAGCATCATTCTCTGTTCCAACCTTAATTTCCTTAAGTTCATCAATTTTTTATTTAATCTCTTCTTCAAATTCAAGGGGTGCATCCTGAACTTGAAGTTCATCTGAGTCATCTGAAGTTTCTAAATAAAGTATGTGGAGAGGATCGATGACTTTTGTAGGGATATTATCAAATTTAGGATGATTAGTTATCATAAAATAATATTCATCATCTTCAAAAGAACTAACGGTACCAAAGCGATACCACTTGTCAATTTTTTGAATGCCAGATGATCTCGTGGTATCTAGATTGAACCTTAGTCCATCAACTCGGTGTGAGACCTTTAGAGATAAGATTTCTAACACCCACAAAAAAGTAGCTAAATAATAATTCTATTAATTTATTGAAATTTGCCTCCTCAATGATTACATCATCTTTCTTTTCTTAGGAGAAGGAGCCTAGGAAGAACTTCTGAACTTTCCTTACTTCAACATCAAAGTTAGGAGCATCCTTATGTTGTAAATTTGGATTCAAGGACTATAATTTTGATGATTGAAAACTTTTTGTTTCAAGTTGAGTATCTAACCTTTCAGGTTCACATGATCAATTGTAATTCAAGCCAGCTCAAGATCGAGTAAGTCTGTCTGTGTTTCAGGTTCAATGTACTTTTTTGATTTTTCTTGAGTCAAGTGTAATATAATGGATCTCCAAGCTAAGTAACCTTACACACATACAGGGGGAGAGCTAAAAATTTTTACTCAAAATTATTTTTTTTTTTACAAAATTATATTGTATGATCTTCAATCGTACTATACGATCTGCCATTTAAACCCAGGGTTAATGGCTAATTTCGGATGATTAAGTTTATAAACTAATCATACTATACGATCCATATCAAACTATATGGTTTGTTTCAAAATGAAAACCCTAGCCGACAGGACTATTCTGGTAAGTTTAAAATTTTGATTTTTTAAACTAATCGTAATGTACAATTACGATCGTACTGTACGAATGTTGTAAATCATGCCAGAATTATCCCCCATAATCAGGCAATTAAATTATGGTTTCCTAATTACACTTAATCATATTATACGATGTAAATCGTACTGGACGATGAATAGAGATAATTTTGGGTCGTTCCATATATCGTACCAGACGAAACCATAATTTTTTTTACTGATCATCCCGGACTATGTTTATATCATACAGAATAATGTGTGAAAATGAACTAATCATATTATATGAAGGGTATAGTATGGGATGATGAACAGAGATGATGCCATTCATCCCATAGATCATCTTGTATGAACAGTTAAAAATAAAAGGATCGTCCAGTGCGATCTATAGATCATACAGTATAATATTCAAAAAATTTGTAAACTATTCGTCTACATTCGTACTGGATGGAACTTTTTTTAATTGATCATACTGTATGATATTGGATCATACTGTACGAACAGAATCATCAAATTGAATTTCAGGGCAATTTTTGAGCTCTCCTACTTAAGATCTCTTTGTTCAACTGTTGAGATCTTTTGCCATCTTCCTCACCTGAGAGAACCTTGAGAGAGAGAGAGAGAGAGAGAGGATCTTGTGAGGGGGAGTTTATGAGGGATTCACAAAGGCTGCTCCAAGAAAGGATCTGAGTCATCTTCTCCGATCGTCGTCTCTTATCTTGTTGGTGTCTCTATGGAAAGATCATCGGTAAGAAGATTCAAGTTCTCTGCCTACTTCAGGAGGATGCAAAAGGAGTCGAGATTCTCTTCTGACTTCAGGAGGAAGCAAAAGGAGTCTGTATTCTCTGCCTCATCAGGTTGGTGGAATGGAGTTTTGTGTAGGCTTCTCTGCCTTGCTGTGGGAGCAGAAGGAGAGTCACTTAGTGTTAGTGCAATACCCGAAGTGGAGGCTCCGGGGAGTGGACGTAGGTCAAGTTGATCGAACCACTATAAAATCTGGTGTATTCTTTCTAATTATCTTCTATATTTATTTTTTTGTTGATGATCGTGTGATTATGATTATTATTTTATTATTATTGAACATCTACACAACATTGCGAAACTGTAATTATTTTAAAATATTCAAAAAAAATTTTCTAAATCATTTTTGCTCACAAATTTTTAAAATAACCAATTCACCCCCCTCTCGGTTAGCCTCGGGACTAGTTCATAAGGGCTTAACATCCCTATCAAACTTTTAAGTGGTATCAGAGCAGGATTCAAAAATTAAGTTTAAAAACTTTTGAAGATTGATCCATGGCTAACCTTGGTAATCGTAATACTGCTAAAGGTTATTTAATTATATGACCACCAGTGTTTGATAACATACCTTTTGTTTTTTAGAAAACTCACATGTCTACTTTTCTTCAATCTAAAGATTATCGCATGTGGATGCTTGTTAAAGATGGTTATAAAGCACCATTTAGACTTGTCAATGGCAATAAAACTAAACTTTATTTTATCGAATGGAATTTTGATGATATGGATCTAGCATAACTAAATGCTAAATTTTTGAACTGTCTTTTCTGTGCTTTAAAATTTGAAGATTACATGTGTGTCTCTACTTGCACTACTGATAAAGAAATCTGGGATAGATTGTACATTACCTATGAAGGTACATGTGAAGTTAAACAGTCTAGGTTAAACATACTGCTTCATGACTACGTACTCTTTCACATAAAACTTAATGATTCCATATCTGAAATGTACACTAGGTTCACTCAAATTGTTACCTCCCTGCATGCCTTAGGAATAGAGCTTACCAATTATGAGAAAGTTAACAAGATTTTGAGATGTTTGCCTTCTTTATATGATGCCAAGATAACTACGATCACTGAATCTAAAGATTTAAATGCTTATTCTATTGATAACTTGGATCACTCATTGCTTACGAGCAAGGGGTGAACCAAAGATAACTTGATTCAGGTGAGAAAAAGAAAGAGAAAACAGTGGTGCTGAAGGCCAATGATACTGACATTGATTCTTTTGGGCCTGATAGCGACGATATTGCCCTAATCACTAGACAATTAAAAAGCTTTCTAATTAAGAAACACAAGAACTTTCGAAAGTGGAACAAAGGTAAGAGTAACAGAAATTTTAAAGGTTCTTCTGATAATGTCTGTTTTGAATGCAGGAAGCCTTGACACATAAAGGCTGATTGTCCAACACTTAAGGCTCACCCAAGCAAGGAGAAGGGTGAGAAGAAACCCAAGTTCAGAAAGGATAAGAAGAAGATTCAAAAAGCTTTCTATGTGGATTCTACATTTGACTCCTTAGAGACTGAAGCTGAAGTGGAGACTATAAACTTGCGTTTGATGGAGGATGATCATCCTAGTCAATCTGACCAAGAAGAGGTATGTGAGCTAACCTATAATCAATTACTTGAAGTTTTTGAAAAAATGCATTCATCATATAGGAAACTTAAGAAAATGCATGCTAGCCTGAAATCTGAATTCTTAAATTTGGAAAAATGACATGAAATTTAGATTAAGGATCATTCTACTCTTTATAGCAATCATATGTCACTACTTGATGAATTTGATGAGTTAAATAAAAACATTCTGATTTTATTATTGAGCATGATTCATTAAAAGCATCACATGTTGAATTAAAAACTGCATTTAAAGAATTAAAAACTCATGTATCTGATTTTGATAGTAGTGAGCATCATTTAAAATTTGAAATTACAAGTCTCAAGAAAGAAAATGAATTTTTAAGTGTAAAAATTAGTGCTTTAGGGAAAAATGAAACACATCCTACTTTTGCATAATTTTATGCAGCTCCACTATTTGAAGAATCTCTTTCAAAATCATCAAAGCATATTTCATTCAAGCCTAGGAAGAGGCACTATCATCCATGTAGATTAGTTAACCCTTTTCCTGACATTAGATGTTTTTCTTGTGGCATGCTAGGATATATCTCTCACACTTGTACTATTCACCATAGTTCACATTAGGTGTGGAGGCCCAAACTGTATGATTCACAGCATTACATTCTTCTTTTCATAAGAAGGAACCCAAACTTGTTTGGGTTCCTAAAACTGGTGTTTGATAATTTTGTAGTTGTGCTCTCACACAAAATCTCGTGAGAGCATGTGGTACCTAGACAGCGGATGCTCAAGACATATGACTGGAGATGCAAATCAATTCATTTCACTAGAGGCCAGGGCTGGAGGCAAGGTCACTCTTGGAGATAACACCACCAGGAATGTGGTAGGTGCAGGTATAATCGAAAACTGCAAGAACCTTTTGATTGAAAATGTTTTGCTTGTAGATGCACTGAAACACAGCCTGCTCAGCATCAGTCAACTTTGTGACAAAGGGTTCAGCATCAAATTTCTGGCAAGCACTTGCATTATAAGCTTAAATAATAATATTATTTTACAGGGCAAGATGATCAACAATATTTACATGCTTAATTTAAATAATATTAAATGTGCTGCTTTATTTTGCTTAAAAATTACTGCTAATGAGTCTTAGTTATGGTACAGGAGATTATGTCATGCAAGTATGAAAACCCTTAGAAGAGTCACCTAAAATGACTTAGTTAGAGGTGTCCCTAAGCTTAAGCTCACTAAGGGCCACCTATGTGATGCCTGTTAGTTATGGAAGCAAGTCCAATCTACTTTCCACTCCATTAAAAACATCAGCACCTCTAGACCTTTAGAAGTCCTTCACATGGATCTCTTTGGACCTATTAGCACTGCCATCTTAGGGGGAAAAGTCTATGGATTTGTGATTATTGATGGTTACTCGAGGTTCACTTGGATTAGGTTTCTATCACATAAATCTGAGTCCTTTAATGAATTTAAATCTTTCTCCACTTGGATTCAGAAGAAGTTAGGTTGTGAGATCTTGACTATTCATAGTGATCATAGTAGAGAGTTTGAAAATGTGAGATTTAGAATATTTTGTGAGGAGCAAGGGATTAGCCATACCTTTTCAGCTCCTAAGACCCCTCAGTAGAATAGGGTAGCTGAAAGAAAGAATAAGACCTTGGTGGAAGAAACTAGAGCCATTCTTTCTGAGTATTCACTTCCAAAATACTTTTGGACAGAAGCGGTGAACATAGCCTATTATGTATTTAATAGGGTGAATGTTAGATCCAAACTGAATAAGACACCCTTTGAGATCATTAAGGGTAGAACTCCAAACCTATCCCACTTCCATGTCTTTGGCTAAAAGGTTTTCATTCTGAATAATGAAAAATCATCCTTAGGAAAATTTGACCCCAAATCTGATGAAGGAGTATTCTTAGGCTATTCTAGTGTGGGTAAATCGTTTAGGGTGTTTAACAAGAGGACTTTAGTGGTGGAGGAGACTACTCATGTGGTATTTGATGAATCTGATCCCAAGGAGACTGGAGTTGAGGAAGAGGAAGATGTAGGAGAGATTATCCAATGAGTTGAGAAGGTAAATCTAGAGGAAAGGGTAGAACCTCAAAACACTTTGCCTAGAGATTGGAGATATTCTTCGAGTCATCCTAAAGAACTAGTATTAGGAGACCCTTCTGAAGGTGTTAGAACTAGGCATGGACTTAGGAAGAAAGTAAACCATTCTGCCTTTATCTCAATGACTGAACCCACCAACATTAATCAAGCCCATTCTGATAAATTTTGGATCTTAGCTATGTAAGAGGAATTAAATCAGTTTGTAAGGAATGATGTTTGGGAGTTAGTAGAAAGACTTAAAAATATAAGTGTAGTGGGAACCAAATTGGTCTTTAAGAATAAGATGAATGATTCTGGTGTGGTGGTTAGGAATAAACCAAGATTGGTGGCTAAAGGGTACAATCAAAAAGAAGGGATTGATTTTGAGGATACCTTTGCCCATGTAGCTAGATTGGAAGCCATTAGGGTGCTACTAACCTTTACCTACTATAAGGGATTTAAGCTTTTCTAAATGGATGTCAAGAGTGCCTTTTTGAATGGGGTAATAAAAGAGAATGTCTTTGTAGAGCAGCCCCCATGTTTTGAGAGTTCCCAATATCGAAATTATATCTATAAATTAAAAATGGCCTTATATGGATTAAAATAGGCACCTAGAGCTTGGTATGAGAGGCTTAGCACATTCCTATTAGAAAGAGAGTTTATTAAGGGGAGCATAGACACCACCCTTTTTCTGAAGAAAATAGGAAATGATTTACTCATTGTCCAGATCTATATTGATGATATACTTTTTGGGTCTTCTGATAAAAATTTATGTGATGATTTTTCTAAAATAATGAGTATAGAGTTTGAGATGAGTATGATGGAAGAATTATCCTACTTTTTGGGTTTAGCATAAGGCAAATGGATGATGAAACCTTTTTAAATCAATCAAAATATATTAAGGACATCCTGAAGAAATATGAAATAGATAAAGCTAAGCCAATTAATACTCCCATGAGTTCCACTGTTCAGTTAAATAAGAATTCAAATGGAAAATCTGTTGATCAGAAGAAGTATAGAGGAATTATAGGATCACTACTTTACCTGATTTCTAGCCCACCTGATATCATGTTTAGTGTTTGTTTTGTGCTAGGTTTTAAGCTGATCCTAAAGAGTCCCACCTAACTACTGTTAAGAGAATTCTTAGATATCTCTTAGGGACCCCAAAGCTAGGAATCTAGTATCCTAGGCACAACACTTCTTTTGAGATTATTGGATATTTTGATTCTGATTTGACAGGATGTAGGGTGGATAGAAAGAGCACTTCTAGAACTTACCAATTCATAGGACAGTCTTTAGTCTCCTGGTCTAGTAGAAAATAGAACTCAGTTGTACTTTCCACTAGTGAAGCTGAGTACATTGCCTTAGGAAGTTATGTGGCCCAAGTCCTTTGGTCGAAGCAACAAGTTTTGGATTTAAGATTACCTGTTGGCACAATTTTAGTTCTATGTGATAACATTAGTGTCATCTGCATCTCTAAGAATCCTATCCAACATTCAAGATCCAAACACATTGACATAAAGCATCACTTCATTAGGGATCAAAATTAAGAGATTATATGATAGGGTAAGAATATTCCCATCAAAGAGCATGATAACTGGGAGATTATTTAATAGGGAAGGAATATGCCCATCACGAAGGAAAAGAAATGGGAGATCATATGCTGGGGTGGAAATATGCCCATCATGGAAGATCAAAATTGGGAGATCTTATGATTGTGTTGGAATATGCCATCATAGAGGATCATAATTGAGACATTGAGCTAACCATGTAGCAACTGAAAATTAACTAGCTGACATCTTTACAAAACCATTGGCTTTTGACTCATTCAATATTTTGAGGACCAGATTAGGTATGATTGACATAAATACATGAATCTGATGATTGCTGATTTCTGCATTTTTTTATTTTGATTTTTCATTTAGTTTATGTTTGATTTGATTATCTGTTTTCTGTTTATTTTTATTCTCTGTTGATTTCCTTATGTTATTTTTATTTTTTGGATTTGAGTATTTAGTTTGATGTGATTTCTTACCTATTCTTGATTTACTACTTTTCTTATAAATCAGATCACTTCTCACCACTACTGATAAACTGGATTTCTGACAGAGAGTTTTGCCTTATTTTTGTTTGGAAGCTTGTAAGCAGTGATTGACTCCTCTAAATTTATTAAAGGGTAGAAACATTGATGATTGTTTCTCTTCCTCTAACTCCTTTAATGGTGTATTATTTTTTTTGGATAATTTTTTTTTTCAAAATTAAAAAGTTTATTTTTGAAATAGAGATCTATTTTATCTTCCCAAAGTAATCTACCTCATATGAATAGTATTTTCGAAGTTTTAGATCATTATTATATTCTTCTTAATCAAGTGATTGCATTTATCATATGAGAATGATTTTGTTTTGTGGATTACTCTTCCTGATTATTGAGAGTGAGCCTTTCTTCTCTTTCATCTGGAAGGTAATCTCACAACTGAGATACTTTAGGGATTATAAAAGGAAGCAAGCTTGTAAAAGAAATAAAAAGAGGCGCAAAATGAGCTCAAAACTAAAAAGATGCGCAATGTCGCCAAAAATGGAAGGATACACAAAGTGTACCAAAAATTAAAAGATGAATAAAGTGCACCAAAAAATTGAAAAAGAGGCATAAAATGAGCCCCCAAGGAAACAAGCTTTCTTCCCTTTCAGATCTTTAAATGTCTTAGAAAAATCCATGCGCCACTTAATATTTTCAAAATCTTGAGAAGAAAAATCATGATTTCTGATTCCTTACATTGTAATACTATTCTATAAGATATTTTTCTGGAACGAGACTTAAAAATATCTCTTTTCAAATCTAATTTCTTTTATTCTGAATTAGAATTTTGTTTGAAAGGAATTTGAACCTGTAAGGTATCCGAGGTAGAAGTTACGAAAGTTGATTTTCAAATAATTTCTGGATTTCAGTGTGGTCGATTCTCTTCTTATTGGCTTTTGAATTAAAAATTAAGGAAAATTCTATTTCACTAGAGCTGATCGATTAAAAAAAAATTATTGTTCTTACTGTTATTTTTTTAATTTTTATTTTTTTCAATTTGATTTGATTTTGAATTTTCTTTTTTTTGTGTTTTTGGGATCCCTGATCATTCCTCTCCATTCTTCATTTTTGTTTCTTTTTCATTGTTGGTCACATCATCCTGGGTGATTCCCCTATTTACTAGTTTATTTTCCTTTGCTGATATTTTGTGGTGTTTTTATACTATTTTTCTTCTTTTGTGTTTATGTTGTATTTTTCCATTTTGAGATGTCGAAAGGGGGAGTAGTTTATGTTATATTATGGGCCATTGTAATTATTCAGTTCAGTATTTTGAATTATTAATGTTCAATTGTTCAGTGTTTTGAATCATAAATATTCACCTTATTTTACTGAATTTAGAATTACTAATAAATATTTATCATCATAAAAAAGGGGGAGATTATTATAAATTTGGATTCAAGGACTATGATTTTGATGATAGAAAAATTTGTTGTTTCTGGTTGAGTGTCTAACCTTTCAAGTTCACAGGATTAATTACAATTCAAGCCAGCTCAAGATCGAGTTAGTCAGTCTGTGTTTCAGGTTCAATGTACTTTTTCATTTTTCTTGAGTCAAGTATAATGTAATAGATCTCTAAAATAAGTAAAATTACACACACACACAGGGGGAGAGCTAAAAAATTTTACTCAAAATTAAATTTTTTTTACAAAATCATACAATACGATCTTCAATCATATTGTACGATCTGTCATTTAAACCCAGGGTTAATAGCTAATTTTGGAAGATTAAGTTTATAAATTAATCATACTATACGAACCATATCATATTGTACGATTTATTTTAACATGAAAACCCTAGCCACCAGGACTATTTTGGTAAGTTTAGAATTCTGATTTTTTGAACTAATCATACTATATGATTACGATCATACTGTACGAATATTTTAAACTTTGCCAAAATTATCCCTCGTAATTAGGTAATTAAATAATGGTTTTTTAATTACACTTGATCATACTGTATGATGTAAATCATACTGGACGATCAATAGAGATGATTTTGGGTCATCCCATATATCGTACCAGATGAAACCATAATTTTTTGTATTGATCATCCCGAATGATGTTTACATCATACAGGACGATGTCTAAAAATGAACTAATCATACTGTACAAAGGGTACAGTGCAGGATGATGAATAGAGATGGTGTCATTCGTCCCATGGATTATCCTGTATGAACAGTTAAAAATAAAAGGATCGTCCGTTACGATCTATGGATCGTATGGTACGATATTCATAAAATTTGTGACTGTTCATCTGCATTCATACTGGATGAAACTGTTTTTAAATTGATCATACTTTACGATATTGGATCGTACTGTATGAACAGAATCATCTAATTAAATTTTAGGGCAATTTTTGAGCCCTCCTTCTTAAGATCTCTTTTGTTCAACTGTTGAGATCTTTTGCCACCTTCCCTACCTAAGAGAACCTTGAGAGAGAGAGAGAGAGAGCTTAGGAGAGAGAGAGAGGATCTTGTGAGGGGGAGTTTATGAGAGATTCACAAAGGTTGCTCTAAGCAAGGATCTGAGTCATCTTCTCGGGTTGTCATCTCTTGTCTTGTTAGTTTCTCTATGGAAGGATCGTCGGTAAGAAGATCCAGCTTCTCTGCCTACTTCAGGAGAAAGCGAAAGGAGTCCAGGTTCTCTACCTGCTTCAGGAGGAAGTGAAAGGAGTCCGGGTTCTCTGCCTCACCAGGTTGGTGGAAAGTAGTTTTGTACAGGCTTCTCTGCCTTACTGTGGGAGCAAAAGAAGAGTTACTTAGTGTTAGTGCAATACCCGGAGGGGAGGCTCCGGGGAGTGGACGTAGGTCAAGTTGACCGAACCACTATAAAATTTGGTGTTTTCTTTCTGATTATCCTTCACATTTATTTTTCTATATATGATCGTGTGATTGTGATTATTATTCTGTTATTGTTGAACATTTGCACATCATCACAAAACTATAATTATTTTAAAACATTCAAAAAGATTTTTCTAAATCATTTTTGGTCTTGAATTTTTAAAATAACCAATTCACCCCCCACTTGGTTAGCCTCGGGACTAGTTCATATGGGCTTAACATCCCTATCGAACTTTCACCTTAATCACTAACCTTGTAACCCTATCGACAAATAGTAGGGTTAAGGTTAAGGCTTCAACTCTCATATTATGCTTTCATACATAGTCACCCTCAGGCTCGTCAAATAGAACTTTTGAATTGTCACCCTCTAGGTCACTGTCTTATTCTAAAGTGAGATAAAATTTCAGAGGAGGATTTATTTTTTGATAGTCAAAAAGAAATTCTAGCACCCCCTACTCTTGAATCTTCATCAGAACTTAATTCTAACTCAATACACATAGGGGGTGTTCTCTTTTCAAAATGAAGCATGACCTCTACCTCGTGCTCTTTGGGATGTTCTTCCTCCTCTTTGAGGTAAACTGTTTAGAATCCCAAAGATCACACCCTCGACGTCATCTTCACTGTCTGATTTTTATCTTTTTTTTTACGTTTTCTTTTTTTCACTTTGATTTTTTTTTTTGAACTTTGTTCATCTACTTTCTCCTCTTAAATAGGGATCTCGCCCTTAGAACAGGCAATGCACCTTTTGGGTGCGTAATTTGTAGCATCCTCTTTGATCTTGATCTTGTGAATCGAGAGTGGTTATTAATCACCCTTAATTTCTTACTCAATGACATCTCATTGATCCTTGATGTATTAGTGAAGGGTAGATGGAACTATCTTATACTCATGGGTCAAGGGCCTACCTAGAAGTGTGTTAAAGGATGTTGTTGAATAAATTATATGAAATTTCACTTCTATTTTCAACTCTCCTATCTCTATAAGGAGGGTGATTGAACCTAAAGCCTTCTAGCCCTTTTTGTCAAATTCGTGTTTCACCAACTTATCTGTGGTGAGCTTACAGGTATCAACTCTAAGGTAAGTGAGAGTCTTTATTTTCATCGCATTGACCAATGTACCCATATTAATAAGAACTATGGATAACTTTAAAATTTCCCACATTAAAAATAATATAAAGTGGGTGATTATGATCGACAGTTCCTAGGAGTAGATCCTTATTAGAAAAGATTAACCCTGGAATTTCTTTGAAGTACAAAGCTTCATCTTGCGAAGTGGAAGCTAACTGAGCCAAACAAATTTCTAGGTTGAGAAGTATTTTAATTAAAGATTCCCTCATCTTCTTTGAGAGAATAAGGGTTTCATAGATGCTCAACTTAGCTGGCAACATTCTAAGATGAGCTAAGACATTATTGTCAACCTTGGGAACATTAAAACAAGGACCCAGTGGATTGGAAGGAGGATTTGATTGTTGAGAGGGGACTAGAATCAGATCTCTAGAAATAACTAGTTTACCTTTCCCTTGAGGGGGAATCCTAGGGGGTAAGACTTTACCACCACAAAGTTGTTCCTCCACGATCTCCTTGAGAGGACAAACTGTGGCAGGGTCTATGCTCTCCATAGGCAATTGAATGTCATTTTATAAAGGGGAGTCAAAATATGAAAAATCTATTAGGATGAGACTCCTTGAATGTTAATTTTAGAGGTGTCACCTTTTGGTAAGATCTCAGATTCATTTCCCCATAAAGGGTCAAATCTGGAGAGCTAAGTTTTTAAACATCTTGATTGATCTCCACTGAATTTTGAAAAATTATTCTATCATTAGGTGGCTTACCTAGAATGGTTGCTGCTTCTAAACTAGATGAGGTGGATGACCACTCAGTTGAGCACTGATTATTTCTTCCTTTTATCCATTACAGAGACTGTAGTTGTCCTTTTCTCAAAAGACTTTAGTGGTTTATGGGCCTTCTTCTCATTGGGAAATCCTTCAAGAATGGCATCCAAGAAGCCTCTTCATGTATGTTATTCAACTTAATGAGAAGTTTCTCAAAAGTTTTTATTATGAACCCCTTTAGCAGAAAAGTAGTAGGCCCCTGGTTATTTTTTAGAAGAATCTCTGCTACATCTTGCTCTTATAGGTGGGGTTCACACTTTATCGAGAGATTTTTTCATCTCAAGATGTATTCAACCAAAGACACTCCTAATTTTTGCTTTTTAATAACCAGATTGCCCATGATTATACGCTGCTAAGCTCTGGAGAATCTGTTTAACAATAGACTCTCCAACTCAGTAAAGGTTCTCATCAAACTGTTGGGCAGATCAATATACCATTGAGAAGTAATCCCGGATAGACTACTAAAAAACTGATAAAACATTAGAGCATCTGGCTCAAAAATGGCCTAGATGTTGTTTTGGGTTTTTAAGACAACTAAAGACTTTAAAAGAAGGTAGCACAAGGCCCATCGGACAAGGGACTAAATCATATTGTTCAGGGTAGGTCCTACTCTTTAGAATAGATACGATCCCTTAGGAATGTCTAAGGCCTCCCTTACCTAGGATTTCGATCATCTGTCTGATGTCTTTATCTACTGTTGTAGGAGAAACCACTGGTGTTAATTCTAGAATCCTGGGGTTGGGATCTAACTTTTTGCTCTGTTCACCCACTGTAGGTACTATAGACTGTGGCTGTTTGAGTTGAGACTACTTTTCCTTAATAAGTTGGCTCTACATTTCTTTTACCCTTAACATTATCTCTTCAACTTTCCTTTCAAGACTTCTGATATATTCATATTTTTCTCTCAACCTAACTAACGCATTTGATACAGAGTTGACTACTGCTAAATATTTCTCTTTACCAGATTGGTGCTTACCAGGTTCAGCCTCTCTGGCTAATGCCCTAGTATCAACCATATAAATATTATTGATTGTATCTTGATCCTCATCCATTAGAAGATTGTTTAAATATGGATCAAAGGGTTATATATCCTTCTTCTTTAGGATATCCTGGAACTCCTGGACTACTTCATCGACTAATCTACCATCAATTAACTCAGAGTCAATTGGTAAGTATCTGTTATAATCCATCATTTCTTCAAACTCCAAAGCCTGTAGCTTGGAAAGGATATCCTGGATATTAATATCTTGGATATTAATATCTTCTTCAGTGAGTGACTCTGCGACTAATCGATCGAACATCTTTTGATCTTTGTCAAGAATAATCCCCTCCACCTTGATTATCTGAGGGTCACTAATCGTAAGGGTGGCATCCTTAATAGGGTGAGGGGCACCTACCTTGATTAGTGATGGAGGAGCTTGAGGAGTTGACACTCCTACGTTAAGTATGGTGGAGTCCTCATATCCCTTAACAGAGAGCTGAGGGACATTAACTAGTGGCTGGAGACTTTAACATTTAATGATCTTCTTAAAAAAAAACTATGTTTTTGGAGAGATGGGCCTCTTTCCCTTAATATTTGTTGCTTTTTTTCTTTATCAGCCTCCTTAGACTTGACTATCACTATTGCCAACCTTGGAAATCTTGAAGGTAGGATCGGTGGCCTACCTCTAAGAGGGCGGCCTCTGCCAGATCTAGTCAAAATTATCTCCTCCAACTTTGCAGATGGGAAGCGAGGTACCCAGTGATATCCATCCACTAACACGGATGTAACAAGTTATTTAAAAAACTTTTTATTTTTCCTCACTGGAGGAGAAGTCAGGTTCCAAGCTTCAGACTTTTCTTCTTTCGATACTTCCTTCTCAAACTTATTCGAGATCACCCCCATCAGGTGTCTTATATATTATTCCTTCATCTCACCTACCTAGGTAGCGTGTGTGTGAATGATTTTTCTCAACATTCTCATCCTCTGGAGTTGCTTATCCTTTGGAGTCTTTCTTACACTATAATCAACTGGGCATGGTGTAGAGCTAGCTATCCTAGAAACTCCCTCCACCCATATAACAACAGCGAGGAGGTAGAAATGACTCTCTTTGAGGTGGGGAGACGATGTAGGAATAGACAGTTCTTCAGTAGCCTTTGGCTCTACCTGACTTAAGGCCTTCAGCTCGGCCATCTTTTTGGACTTAGTGATCTTTTTCCTTATCCTCCCCAGATAGTTATTTCTTTTATTCTTGTTTATAAAGGTGGTCCCAAAACATCCCCTACCTCAAACATAGACATAACCTTGATTTCTATAGCATATTTTGTTTTCTTATCCTCTCTGGAGGATATAGTCGGTACAGGGGCGACAATTGCCTCCACTTTAGAAATGGGGGAATCAGACCCCCAACCTACAATGATCTTAACCTAGGGGATGTCCTTATCGCCTTTAGTAGTGTGGTCAACCACAACTCCTCCATTCACATACAACTTAAGGGTCTTAAATTGCATTCCAAACTGGATTGAATTGTTACAAATTAGTTCTTCTGCATACATATCATGGTCAAGGGAGAAAATTTACTTTTCGGCCATTGTGGCAAAATTTGATTGTCTTGAATTTAAGAGAGAAAGTTGAATTAGATCTTTTGAGATTGAGTTTGAAAAGAATCTTATAATTTATCACATAAACTAAATTATAGAAGCTTTAATCTAGTATATAATAATAAAGGATAAGGGACGATTACGATTTGAAGAAAATTGAATTTTTATTACATATGTTAGGCTACAAGGAAATGTTGTGGCATAACATATGGCAATGACAATTGGAGTTGATTTGGGTTATTTTGAAAAGAATTTTGAATTTTAAAAATATGATGGATTTTTTTTTGTTTTGAAAATCAGTATGTTGAGTTTATTCTTAGCATGAGAGCTTACCAAATTGATAAAAAAATCCAGAGAATTTAGCTTGACTCTTTCATCGCACCAATTAACTTAGAGGCAAAATGTCAAAGCCTAGATTTGGCTAGATAAATTTGAATTTTGGAATTGAAATTAACAGATCATCATAAAATTCTGAAACTAGACTTATGGAGTTTCACTATAACATGCAGATTTATAGAATTGATATGAATGTCCAAAAGGTTTGGCTTGACACTTTCACTCCACTAGGGGCGAAATATCAAAGCTTGAATTTGATAGAGGTTTCCTCACTCACCTCTCTTTTTTTACTAATCTTTTTGATGTTGGCCACACTAACCCAATAAAGAAATGGGTAGAGGGACCAACAGAAAGAAGGTAGTCAAAACTACTGATGTAATAAAATTTTTACCTTTATTAAAGATGGAGAGAGAGATTAATCCCCAGCGGAGTCGCCATTTTTTTTTTTGTTGAGTTGAAAAAGGGGAACCCTTTGGTTTAAAAAAAGACAAAGAAAATTGGATTAAATTTCTTTGGAAAAGTTTAATTTCTTGAATTTTAGTTTTAAAATTGAACACTTCATTATGAATGATATATCGCCTTAGGAGGCAAAGGTATCATTCCCTAATGCATTCAGATAACAAAATTATAAGTTCATCTTGGTTATCGTAATAAAATTCAAGGAAGAACCACATATGACCCCGGAGGAACAAAATGATGTTCGATCAAGTATTTGATTATGATAATCTTGATAAAGGATCATTATTCTTATTATCAAAGTTGTGATAATAACACAATATATCTTCAAGAGGAAAGAAGATATCGTTTACTATAAACCCTTTGAATATGATGAAAATGATCGTCATTGATTTTGATTTTTCCAAAGAATAATTAATTAAAATTTTAAAAAATCATTCTGAATTCTTTAAATCTCCTACGAGCACAAACCCTCATAGTAATTACATCATAGGAAACTTGAGTTTCCTACAAAAACTCTAAATTAAAATAATTGTAGAAATTTTATTAAGAAATGCTCAAGGATTGTTATCAAAGATGTGATGTTTGAATTTCAAATGGGATTGGATAAGATTTTGGATACTTATTATGGAGATCAAATGATAAAAGGTAGGAGGTATTTTAGGATTCTAAAACACTTCAGAAAGTGCCCCAGCCTATCCTATGTGTTAGGCTTTAAATTTTGATTTAAGGAGAAATTTTTGTTTGAGTTGTCAATTTATTAGAAAGTTTGGATTATATTCTCAGATTTTGGGGACTAATGATTTTTAATCTACCCCAAATTCTAGGCGTAATTTGGGAACTAAATAATAGCAGCCAACTAGCTAATGTAGTGTAAATTTAGGCTAGATTAGGGAGCCAACTAACCACAAAGGTACTTTAAAATTCATGTATCTAGTCTTTTTATGAAAGAGTGATATGTTGTTGATTAGGTTTTAAAGAGTTGGAGCTGATGTTTAGAACAGATCCTAATTGACTCCTTGACTTATGTAGGGTGATTGATGCTTAAAAATAAAATGTAATTAAAGTTTTTGACTCTTTTAAATTTATTTCTAATACAATGCATGCTAATTAACTCTTGAATACATAAAATAAATATGAAGCAGTTTTAAAAATGATTAAAAATAATTTTTTTTAGAGATTGCACAACATCCCCTAAATAGAACTGCAACTTAATAGGCCAGGTGGTCTGCCAGAACCTGCAGGCGGGGAGGTGCCTAATAAGAAAGAGAAGAATTAACATGTATGCATGAGAACTCTCGGTGAGCCAGAGCATACATCTTAAGATCATTAGACTTTCTATGTGAGCCTAAAAATTTTAATTAATTTTGAGTAAAAATAGTTTTTAATTTACCTTCTTGAGCCTCTAATCAAATTCAGGCTAAAGAAAAAGTGGCATGCTATTCAAAAAAGCTAGGAAAACATGCAATTTCTACTGCACAATCAATGCAAATAAATTAATAAATAAATTAAGTCGATGTAATGTCCATGTGGCAAGTGCCACTTAATATTACAACCTATAGTCTACAAAATTTAAAAGTGGCCGGATACCACTAACAATAACCCAGATTCTACTCTTAAGACTGAAGCAAGTGAATTCACTTCTTTGCCCTTCTGCGAGCTCCTTGGATTCATCAGTCCAAATATACAAATGAAAAGAAACTTCTCCCTAAATGGGTGTTTCTTTTCTCTTTGGATGCTAAAGTAATCCTAACTTGGACCTCCAAATGGAAGGGAACTCATTCCTAAGGAATATTCCCTCCTCTTTGGATTCCATGTTGGATGTGATATTCCATCTCAAAGATGACTTTCACAACACTTAACTTGAATTAAATTACATTAAAACTCAAAAATTAAAAGACTCTAGAACACTTGCGTGGTTATCCTAAGGAGTTATAATCAATATTAACATCTCAAACTGTTAAATATATCAAATTGCTTAAATTTCAATCATAGCGATGCTTGGCCATGCTCTTTTAATTTTAAGGGGGCTTAGCATGTTTGATTTTACCCTGCATGTGTATGGCCACCTGTAGAAGATTACGTGAGCATCCATATTGTTGTTAATCTAGGGGTAATCTAACACCCATCAAAATAATTCATAGATTACATTAACATTTAAATAAAAGATTACATCAATCAATTCTGACAACCACTATGTAGTTAAAACAATGAAAAACATGACGCACAACAATAATAAATTAAACACTGGCCTAGCCTAAAATAAGAGTTGATTATCATAACAAACCATTTAAAGTGCGTGGAATAAGCTATGTGGGTTGGTTATGTCCTATATTAGTTAATTTGTTAAAGTTGTATAGTATTTTAATTAGTTGAAAGGCTTAAGAGATTTAGTTTGAATTTAAGTATTAATGTCATAATATCAATTTTAAGATGTATTTTAAATATAAATTGATTACTACCTTTATTTACACTAGCACCGTGAAGTTTATTTCACCTTTCTTAGGGCTAAGCTAATAGTCTCTCCAATAGTAACCGATATAAATTAATTTATTTAATTGGTTGAAGCTTAAGGGTTTGATGAATTTTAATTAAGTTAGTTAATTACTAATTTTAATATTTGAATTGATATTTTTTAGAATTTTAAGTCTATTATTGAATTTTAGGATTTTCTAGAATTATTTAATATATTAAATTAAGGGGTCAAAATTTTACTTTTAATTTAAGTTGAAATCGAAGATTTTTATATTTTTCTTAAATATTAGGCCCAAAAATGAGTAATTAGACACTAAGTTTGTTAGAATTGAATTTTTCTATATTTAGTTACAAAATTTTAAAGTTTGACTAAAATTTGAACTACGTTTAACCAAAAAGTTATCTTTTTGACTTTGACGTATTTCAGGTAGTTTGATATTTTTGATAAATACTAGACCTTTAATGGAGTATGTTGCTTTTGAATTAACTTAATTTAGAATTTTTTAGAATTAATTATGAATTTTTAAAGCTTGACTTTTTAATTAAATTTTTAATTGATTAATTGAAAGGGGCTTTTAATGGTTTTGATCCAAATTGATTCCAAACTTCTTTAAATCACTCGCAAAGGTTATGAATGACCAAAGAAAGTGCTCTCAGTGTTTGAGAATTTTTTAGAATTTTAATTATTTCAATTGATTATTTATTAATTTTTATTAAAAATTAAATTAAGCTTAAAATTAAAGTCAAATCAAGGGCTTTTAATTCTGGTCAATTTGTTATATTATTTATATTTTTATAATTAAATTTTAATTTTTTGTAATTTTTAAAGTTTCAAGGTTAATTAATGAATTAATTAAATAATTTACTTAATAATCTTTAAAATAAGTGAAGATTTGCCCTAAGGTAGAGAATGTCACTAGGTTTAGGTGTTTTAAGTTTCATCCCTATTGGATATATATTTAATTTTCTAGATTTTTTCTAAATTCCTAAGACAAGTCCTTAATTATTGTCCTCAGATATCACTGAGTTATGTAGGTCTGCAAATCAATGTTACTAACCCTTAACACAAGTAAAGTATAACCACATAAAATTAAGCAAAGAACCTATATCTAGATACATGTGCATTCCTAAGAATCAAAATCAAAGAACAACTTGGATACTTAGAAACTTAATAAGTGAGCAATTATGACAAAATTACTCACTTATCACTCCCCAACAAATCCATTCAAGCAAGCTAATCTCTATTTGAAATTTCAAAAAAATATCTTAAATGCATGCAAATGGGTTTGAAAATACAATTAAAATTAATTTTTAAAAAATTTAAATATTAAAGTATAATTTGAAATTATATAAATTCAAAATACTAATTAAATTAAAATTTAAATAAACCTTACAAGATTACTGGAAGTTAAAGATATTTTAAAATAATTTTTCTCAAAATTTTAAAATTAATTGGATTTACAATTAATAAAATATTATTTAAATTATAAATAATTAGTATTTAAAATTATTTTAAATATATAAAATAGTCTTAAATAATTTTTATTTTAAATTAAAGTACTCAAAATTATGAAGAAAATGATATATAACACTTACTTTTTGGATAAAAATAATAATTTTCTACAATTGTTTAAAGTTTTATTAATTAAATGCACATAAATTAAATAAAATCATTTAAAATTTAACACAGTGATGTTGGTGACAGCGGGGGACACGCAGCGGGATCTGATTGGCGGATTCAAAACTATGGAAATCATTAGCCAGCAGTGGGATGAATGGCCAATGATTGCGCCATGACAATCATTGGCCATTAATGCAAAATGGCGGTGGTGGCAGATGGGGTTTCACTTATCCGCATTAGTAGCCACCGCTTGCCATTGGATGATCCACGATTTTAAATCATTGACCCAGATGTGGTCAGATTAAGATTTGATCCAATAGAGAGCTACATGCGGTCAGACTTTAACGTGGAACGACCATATCTGAACCGTTGATTATAAGATCAACAGTCTAGATTTTGCACACTAGGGAAATGACGTAAACTAAAACCCTAAAGGGAAAAATGCCTTGTTTTCAAAATCGATTCAATCAATTCACACAAAATTTAAACAGAGGTTTAAGAGGTGAATAGAAATAGTGGGGAAGTGATTTGGTGGTTTAAAAAGTGCTTAATGAAAAGTTATTTAATCTAGAGTGTCCTAAACTAGGGTTTTAGTT
The DNA here is from genome assembly GCA_019925795.1 of Dendrobium chrysotoxum. NCBI lineage: Eukaryota > Viridiplantae > Streptophyta > Magnoliopsida > Asparagales > Orchidaceae > Dendrobium > Dendrobium chrysotoxum. The sequence continues at coordinate 42,909,314 of CM034297.1, forward strand.
TCTACCTAATCCAACCATTGGATATTGTGATTTTTTGGATTCTCTGAGCTTATATACTATCCTCGCATATCTTCCTTGACAAAATCAGGATCTAAAAATGTTTGAATTGACGGTTGTATAAGTTGGACGAACTCAAGGTCAAGGTGGCCGGAGGCTCGTTGCTGGCGGCTTTGATCGACTAGATTAGGGTTGGGAAATGTAGAGAGGATATTTTAGATCTTAAATGAATAAAAACTAAGTTCTAGGAGGCTAAGTATGGTGAGAGACTGTTAGGTCAAGAATGAGACTCATTTTGAGTCCTTTGGTCAATTCAAAAGACCCACGCTATTGTTGATGGCTGGGATAACTTTGGTTGCTTCCTAAGATGCATGCCACATTTTCCAAAGTAGTTATGAGGCAGGGCAAGGACAAGTACAAGGATAATTAGGTATAAATGTCATTTTGTCTCCACATGCACATGGGAAAGATTAAGGGCTATTTAAGGCTACATCAGGGATTAGGATTGACTTAAGAACCTTCTAAAGGGTGATTAAATGGCTAGAGACATTTAGAGTGGCGGGAAAATTAAGTGCTTAGGCAATTTAATAGCTTTGAAATATTTAAGTGACTTGTTGACTATTTGACCAGTCAATAAGTCAACTTGACTGGTGAGGTGGACATGGGGAATTATGAATGCTGATTTAGCAAAGAATAAAGGATTTGAAAGCATGAGATTGAATGTTGGATAAGTGAAAGGGGTGCAAATATGAGTTTGACAAAATTATAATGAGTTGACTTGGTCAAACTCACTATTACTTGTCTCATAATAAATTAAAGAATATTCAAAGCATTAAAAATAATGGGTTTGAGGTTTCTTAAAGTAATAGGAGTAAAGTTTGAGTGAAAGGGCATATGGAATGTAGGGTTTGACCATGGGATAAGGTTGTACCAAGTCAAACTAGTCAATTGTTGACTCATGATGGGCTTGCATGGCATTTGAACCAAACACTGGAGTAGGATTGAGGGTTTGAAGATATTGATTTGGTTAAATGAAATGATTTGACCCAAATAGGTCAAATTTGGCCAAACATGGGATCAATTGACCAAGTCAATATGGATTGGGTCAGGGTGACCAGTCAAGCCTGAATCCCTAAAAAAGTGATCAAGGGGTTTTGATGAAGTTTAAATGCATTTGAAGCTTGATTCGCTATAAATAAGGCTTAGTGGTTGACTTGGTCAATCATGGTTGACTTGGTCAACTATGGTTGACTTGGTAAACCAAGTCAAACAAGGTGTTGGATTTGGGCTCAACAAATTTGATTTGATCAAAGGAGACCAATGAATGTGGCCTCTTGGATTGGAAGTGTCATTTCAGTCAAAGTGATCATTTGGATCCTTAAGGGGCCATTTGGTCAAATAGGGTTGACTTGGTCAACCGGGTTAGACCATAGCCTAAGTTTTGGTCCAATAGGCTCAAAATGACATTTTGGACCCAATGGAGGTGGTTTCTTAGAATGGTAAGGTCATTTGGATTGAAATGACTATTTAAGCTCTTAAAGGGTAATTTGGTCAAAATATGTTAACTTGGTCAACCACGCATGACTAAGGTCTGTATTTGAGTCCAATGAACTCTTAATAGTGTTTAGGATGCATTAGAGAAGGTTTCTGGGTTTGATTTGAATGGGTCATATTAAAGTTTGAATGAAACTTTAATTTTGCCCTTAAGGGGTATTTTGGTTATTTGGGCCCATGGTCAACTGTGGATCAACCTGGGTCCAATAAAATCTAGTTTAATGCTCAACATGCAATAACAAAGGCTATGGAAATGTTTAAAGGTCTTGGGGAAGGTTCCAATGTCAAATTCCATAAGGTGGATGATCAAATGGCATAGGATATAAATATTTGAGGGTTTTGCAATCTTTAGAATTCAATTCAATTTATAGAGGTAGAGATCTCAGATTGGGCTCAAATTTGGAGGGTTGACCTTAAAAGCATGCCTAATTAATATAAATATAATAGATCATGAATTTGAGGTCATTTTATTAGGTTTTAAAGTGATTGAAAATCACTCAAAAAGGGTTTCAGGACATAGGTCTTTAACCTAGGATTTTGGTCTAGAATTCACGATTTGAGCTAGATTTTGAATTTAATTGATTGAATTTGAATTATTCACGTTAATCATAATCAAATGGAGGATTTAAATTTATTAGACAAGTTTGAAACTTGATTAAAGATTTATTGGAATTTGGATTGATGGTTGATTGAGGTTTTATTGAACATTGATTGAAGTCTGGATTAATTTAAATTCTGATTAATTGAAGTATGGGTTGAAGTATGGATTGAAGTCTAGATTAATTGAAGTCTTGTTTGAAGTTTGGATTGAAGTCTAGATTAAAATATAGATTAAGGTCTAGATTGAATTCTGAATGAAGGTCCAGGTTGAGGTTTGGATTGAAGTTTAGATGATTGACAACTAGATTGTTGTCAACCATCAGATCAACAGATAGGAGTCTGGATGAATCCTAGTGACCTCATAAAAAATGAGGTCAATAGAGTGCTACAAGCAAAAAATAAAATAAGACCTATAAGCCAAAGATCCCTCCTAAATACATTCATAAAGAATGTAAAGAAAAACCTAAAATAAAAAGAACTAGGGAGGCCACGGGCCATTACCCAAAAGGGGAGATGATGAAATGATAGTGCTTGAAGCTTGGTAGATCCCTACAAAAAGATAGGCCCAAAAATATAGAAAAAGCGTGGATAATCATTAGGTAATGGGTCTTAATTATCACCTACAAAAAATAAGACCACATATAAATCCAATAAAACATAACAGAAAAAGTAAATACAAAAGGATCATGTAAACCATGGGATGAAAGATCGATTCCTAGGTATCCTAAGAATAAATGAAACATCTCATGCTCGTGTTACATAACTGTAAAAGATGACTATGGTTACAAGTAAAATAAGAATTATCTAGAGACCAAACCCACCAAACACCCAACTCTAACTGACACCAGCACAGTACAACCCAAAGGGTAGCAGAACTCTAGCTAATAAAAATCATAGGAAAACCAATCTGATGCAAGCCAACAAAAACCAAAAAACCCCAAAATAAATCACTCATCAAAACACCACAGCCAACTAAGCCACACTAGAACCCAACTGAAACAAAACAGATAAAAAAATAATAACCTACCAGGTAAAAAATAGCCAACAAAGGAGAAAATCCCAACCACAAACGAAGCCCCAAAAGCCAACCAAGATACGGGAAATCAAACAACCCATCAACGAAGAGGAAAAGACCACCTCCTAGCAAACCCAAAAGGGACTGAACCAAATGCCAATACAGATAACAACAACAACAACATGATTTTGTCACATTACATGGGGTCGGCTGCATGAATCCTTTTTCTCCATTGTGTCATGTTAAAATTCAATTTCTCATTTAAATCTAATAAATAAAGATCATTTCTAATATTTTTTAACCAAGTCTTTTTAGGTCTACCTCTACCTTTCTTTTTAGGTCCACCTCTACCAAATGCCAATACATATAAAAAAAATATTAAGCATTTCTAATGTAAAGAAGTTCAGACTTATCCAGATTAATCAAACCTCTCACCGGGCGAGGTAAATTCAAAACATTAAAATCCTGAAAGACAACAAGTTGGCATCAAAATTTAGCCAACCAATCAGCATTGGAGTTAGCTTCATGATAAATATGAGAAACATAGTAATTCAAATTACTAAGAGATTGTTTAATATGTCTAATAAGATAAAAAATATTATGGATGCCAACAACAACACATTAAGAATGTGGCATAAGAGCATGGAATCCACCTCCACCCAGACATTCGTAATACCCAATCTATGGTACATCTTAGTCCATAAGATAATTCCATAAACTCAGTAGAATTAACATAACAGAAATTTAAAGGACAAGCAAAAGCAGAAATTATATTTCTTAGATGATTACATATAATTCCACCAGTGTCAACATAGCAGGAATTAACAGAACTGTCAGTATTCATTTTGCAAAAAGGAAGGGAAGGATTGATCCACCTCATAATCATTTCAATCTTCTCAGTACCCCGGCTACTAGTGGAAATACCCAAATATAAAGCAATGGCATTATAATTATAAAAGTTTTTATGCATTATGAGATTCACAGAGTATAACTGCAAAATTTTGTCTTTCACTTTAGCAATTATATGCCTAAACTCCATTTTAATATCTCTATGATTAGACTCATTCCTAGCCATCCCAAGGAACCACATAATAAGAATAGGCATTAAATTATAAATATGGCCTTTGGACGGGTTAAGCTAACACTGTAAAATAGTCACTGCATCACTATTGCAGTTTAAATCAACCTTGATAGCCAAATCAAAAAAATAACTCCAAACTCTATTGGCAATATCACCATTACCGAACACATGATTCCTAGTCTCAATATTAGAACAACACTAACAATTTGAAGGCAAATTAAAACCTTTCTTCATCAACATCTCAGAGCTCTCCAAATAAGAATTCAATAAGATAAAGGAATATTCTTGTGCAAAATAGCAGATAAAATAGGATATTTATCATAAATAACACTAAATGTATTTCGAACATCATTCAGAGCAAACTTATCAAAAGAAGACAACTTGAACAAAATCTGATCCTTACAATGCATTTGTAAAGGAATCCTCATGATAACATCAACTAGAAGTAGGAGGAATAACATCTAATAATTCATTAACATTCCAATTATCATTTTCCATAAAACTTTTAACCTTAATATTATCAAGAGTATGAGTATTTAGAAAACTATCAATAGAATAAGGCTCAATCCAATTATCCTGCCAAAAAATTACCTCACCTTGACCCACTCCCCATTGAATATATTGCTCGACCTCCCACTTAATGTGGCAAAACGTTTTCCACACCATAGAATTGGAGACCTTATAACTGCGTAAAAGAGGGTGATGATTATTGCATTATTTTTGTCACATAAACTTTTCCCACGAGCTCTTGTTAGATCTAAAAGAAAATCACAACTTATGAGAAAAAGCATGCACCATATTCACAATATTTTTGCACCCCAAGCCCCCTTCATTAAAAACAACACAATTTTTTTCCATGAGAACCAAAATATGCAAGAGCTATTATCCTTAGAACCCTAGAAAAACTTGTTAAAATTCTCTGCATTTTCAGACAAATGGTCATAGCAAGTTGAATAGTGTGAAAGAAATAAATTGCAAGCAAATTTAAAACAGTTTTAATCAATACAAGCCTACCACCTAAAGAAAGAAAATTAAAAGCTCATGCAGTATGTTTCCTTTAAATAGTAGTAAAAATATCTTCAAACAAATGAGACCTCATTCTACCTTTGAAAAAAGGGGTCCACAAATACTTGTTTGGCAAGGACTTGGAGTTAAGACTACATATCTGTTGAATAGCATTAGTCCTACAATGGTTAGGAAACCTATTATGAAGATCCTCCAAACCCTTTGGATAGATACTTAACAACAATAATAAAAAGAGCAGCATAAATGGGATCACCTTGTCTCAGGTCTTGAGGGGACTTAAAAAAACCATGATTCCTCTTATTAATGAAAATGAAAAAATAACAAATTTCAATGCTATTCTTAATAAGAAAAAAGAAGGAAGAACTAAAACCAATTAAAGCCAAAATATTATAAAGAAACTTCCAATTAAGATTTTCATATGCTTTGGTGATATCAAGTTTAAAAATAATATTCCCCCCCCAGCATTAATATCATGAGCGATCTCTTGGTCCAAAAAACATTATAAAAAATACTACAACTTTGCACAAATCTAGTTTTACCATGGGAAATAATTCTATGAAGGATGGTAACCAATCTCCCCATAATGATTTTAGAATTTAACTTATTATGAAAATAGCAAAGGCTATCAGCCTAAAATCATTCCAATGATTAGTAGCCTCCTTTTTAGGAATTAAAACAATATTAGAAGAAGGCAAAAATTTGGATAAGGATTCACAACAAAAAAATCTTTCATAGCCTCCATCACATCCAACATAACAATATTCCAAGCTTTCTGAAAAACTTTAGTGGTACATATCTTTAATAGCATTCCAAATCTCAATCTCAGAGGGACATTAAGTAAGTAACTGATTATCATCCTCACTAATAATGTGAGGAGTAGTAGATGGATTAGAAATAGGAATAATAGCATTGTTATTAAAAATATTCTTAAAATAATTAACCTTAGAATTATAAATCAAATCTTAAGAATCATAAGAACTACCATTAGAATTAGAAATTTTATGAATATAATTCATAACTCTTTTCTTATTAGCAATAGCTTGAAAAAACTTTGTGTTCATATCACCCATGAAAATAAATTTGGAGGGTGCTCTCTACCTCTAAAAAGTTTCCTCTTTCTCCTATAATTGAAATGAGCTGAGCAAGTAGCATACGCAATAGAAGCATTACACTTAAGATTAAAGAAAATAATTTGAGAGTGAACAACTTGTGGGTAATCATAAATAACATTAATAGTAACTGAACTATTCCACATAATCTAAATTTTATTAGAGCTGTTACCAAATTTCAGAAAAAAATCAAGCTTGAAAATAAAAGGCTCAATTAAAACCAACAAATGAATATTATGCACTCTCCACAAATTCCTAACACTATCACTAGAATGCACCTTCCCCTACCCCCACCCCCCAAAAAACAAAATAATAAAAAAATTCCACTCATATTCCATATAAGAATCTTAACCTTTAATATCTTTTAAAAAAGTTTGAGCTCTAGCAGAACGAGGTGTAGATATTAAGGGAGATTTGAAATTTTTACCTTTCCTTTTACCAACCTTAGTAAGTCCATCATCATCATTTAATTTAGAGTCACTGTCCTCATGAGAAGAAGAGGATGACTCAACATTAACATTGACACTATTCTAGTTCGTAGCAGTATGCACCATATTAGATTTAGGAAGAAATTTCCCTTGTTCACAATCGTCATTTCTCAAAGCCCTAGACTCCAATAAGCCATTATTATTTTCCACTTCTTCGTTAAAAATAAGAAGTGAAAGTTTTGGTAACTAAGGATTTTGATTATCAAATTCTTTAGCATTGAATTAACCGAAATAAAGAGATCAGGATCACTCACATGTTCACTAATATTTTCCACAATCTCATTATTTGGCACATATATGAGATATATAACTTTCTCGGCCACCACAACGTTTGAATTATGAGGCTACACAAAATCGATAGAATCATCTTCCCCCTTCTGATCATTAATGGATGTCGGCACCATTAGATCCAAGTGGATCAAAGCATTATCATTCATAGCAAGCACTTGTTCTCTAGGGGTAGAGCCAACATCCACAACAGATGAAGATAAGGGTTTTTTAAAACCGGATGCAAAATGAAACAACAACTTACAGCATAACCATAAACCTTACAATGTGTAAAATATTCTTGCAATTTTTCAAACTCAACCTTTTGCATATAACCAAAAGATTTAGACCATACCAAAATTTCTTTAGCATGTTTTTTTTTTGTTGTATCTATCTCAATTAAAACCATAGCCACAGAAGGCTGGGTCCTAAAAGCTGTGGCTTGATTGTTCTGAAGAGGCCTGCCGAAAATAAAACCATGTGCATGTGAAACCCGGTATTAAAGAAGTGCAAATGAAGATTAGGAAAGGAAATCAATATTGGCACGATCGAAGATTCTTCCCTAATATAAAAAAATGGCGTCCATTGAAGAAGATTCATTTGAAAAATGTTAATGTAATAAGTTCTTCTAGCAAACACCCTACTATAGTCTAAATTATTAGATATTTGAATAGTTACATGATGATGAGGATCCAACAAACTAAAGGAGTAAAAAACCAAAAAGTTTCAGATTACCAAAAAATGACAAACATAATCCAGATTTGGTCTACGCATTGATAATTTTTCAACCAAAGTAAATTGAAAGGGATATGCAAGCTTAAGAACCTCATCGTAAGACAAAAGCACCGCCGACACACCATTGAAGATTGAAGGAGTTAAAGGGAAAAGAGTTTCACCTGCGGATGTGCTGCTGACACAACATCTTTGAAGGATTGAGAAGGTGATTTTTTACCTTCTTCGTCCAATCTAAAAAATCTATGCTACTTATCGGGAATTTGCTCTATGGCGGTACCCCAAGGGTTAGACGACCAAGGTGCCGCCATGACTGTGATGTCCGTAAAGGGCCTGAGAGCTCTAAAAAATGCGAAACCAGTTTTCCAAAGAAATGCAAGTGGACACTAGCAAAATTGAGAGGACGGTCGCGAGGAAAAGAAGAACCCTAGAATCGCCAGAGACGGCGTGGCTAGGGCATGGGGTGAGATGAAATTTATTACAGTGTGGTAGCTTTTGTTTATAGCCATGTTATGTGATTCTATATGCCATTTTGATGATGAAGGAAAAATAAATCTACTGTATAAATTTATTTTTAGTCTTTTGAATGTTTAAGTAGCTAGCTGTAGTCGGTTGTTTGTTTTACGACATATATTTGAAGAAAATATGAAAATTTTCTAAAACTACATCTTGGCAAAAGCCTGTCACAGCTCAATACGATAAGACCTATCCTATTAGTAGGTCTTGTTAGGATGAATTGTGACATAAATTTTAAGAAAGGCTACATTCTATTCACTACCAAGCTGCTTTGTGTACACTTTGGCATAAGCCCTCTCAGCTTGATATGGATTAGCTTACCACTCTTACTATTTTTACTAGATCTGATAATGATGCTCTATTGGAGGGATTTGCTTTATACTCACTCATAATTGGCAAGCGGCATGGGGGAGCCAAAAAGAAAGTTCAAATAACTCATTCTATTCGAAACTTATTTCATTCTATGATGCATCCGATTGGGAAACGAGCATGGCTTACTATTTTCTTCTTGGCCCTCTTTTGTAATTATCATTTAAGTGATGATAATTTTATTGCTTTACAAAAAAATAATAGTGCCAAGTATTTTGAAATTTGCTAGAAATTTTTTCTACAATCTTGTTCCAAAGCAACAATTTGTAATTTTGAAAACCAGTGTCTTCAAGCTAACTTGTATATATCAGACATATTTAAATTTTTATATCAAGTTCTGATTATAATTGATTAAATTGGTGATCAAATTGATCCTTATGAATCATAATTTTTGAACCACATAGCCCTTTTATTTTTCTATTTAATAAGCGATCCATTACTATATTGATTTTAAAGATGATATATAAATATATATAATCAAAAAATTTGAAAACAAAAAACAATCTTTTTAATTGTCGGCTGATAAGTCACACTAAAAATTGGTTTAAGTATTCTGAGTCAATTTGTAATAAAAATATAAAAGTAATCATATTGTTTGAATTTATAATATTTTTCATACAAGATAAACTTTTTTTTTCTTACTTGACAAAAAAATATTTCATATCATCCATCTTTTAAACTAGAAAGTACTTTTCTTCATTAGATGAAAGTGAATCTTTCATTTTTTTGTTCCCATTTTACATGCTGTTCATGTCACAATGATCGAAAATACTTTGGAATAAATTTAGCAAATTTGTTTTTAAGAAAACTCTGATCAATTATATTCATGCCAATATTAATTTGATTTCAAGAGTACCAATTGTCATTATATTTTAGATATACAAAGTCAAAAAATATATATATTCTTTATCGGGAGAGTAAATAGTCCGAAATCATACTAAAATTTTTCATAGAAACGCTTTGCTATTATTTATTTTTAATAAAATATACAATAACATTAACATTATGATTAATCTAATGATATATTTGCTTATTATAACAAATTATTTAAATTTATCTAACGATCTCCATACAAAATTATCTGTTTATCTGCTTTGTCTTCTTCTCTCTAAATTGGCCAAATCACAAGTAACATTTGAATAATGAAAATTTAAATGATTGACGTATGACAAAGACTTACATCTCATAGTAACAAAAACCTCAAAGTAACCAAGTGTCTATCAGTAGAGATTTGTCCTTTAAGCTTACATATAAGCCTCCTGTATGAGGATAAAGATCTCAATTAATCAGCCTAAAGACGTGCAATAACTAGTAACATGTGTCAGTCATTTAGCACAACAGCATCCTCGAATTTCTCTCCTTCCTACATAACCAGCCCAATATTTAGTACTCCACACTTAATTATTAATGTGATTTAGCTACCTACCCCAATAGAAGTCCACTTGTCCTCTCGAATTACATTACTCCACACCAAACCTTATCAGCATTTCCGTGAAAATTTGGTATCCTCATTATTATTATTATTATTATTATTTGAGAAAGCTATATGTGAAAAGATTTAAGTAAGGATCGCCTAACACATCTTTCATTAGATTTTAAGGTTTTATTTGAGACAACTTTCTTATTGTTTCTTAAAGCGGCTTTTTAGTACAACAATTAAAATTTTTGTACTAAAAAGCTGCTTTAGCAATAAGAAAGCCGTATCAAATGAAGTCTAAATCTTGAGACTTACATTAATTGCATATTCATTGATATTTTAGTTATACTTCTGATTTTTATGACATCATTTTGCCTCTCTATGTTTTACATAAATACTTCCAAAATTAATTGTCTTGTCCAAAACTTATTATAAATTTTATTTTATAGTGTTTTGTATTGAAATATAATATCGTGGGCACAGATAATTTTAAATTTTAAAACAAATGACTTAAAATTTCAATATCTTATCTACATAACTAATAATTACAAATATCATTTTTTTTCATATAAATTTTGGATTGTTAGTGAAGTAATCTAACTTGTGATTTACACTTTGTAAATACTTTGTGTTGTGATTTTGAGGCTCTTTTGCTAGGATATGGGTTATAAGGTATTTACACAATTTTATTAATCTAGGCTTGTGTCAGGCCATTGAAATGTAATTTATTTATAAAAGTAACACTTATAATACCCAAAAATGAATTATTAAATTTATATATTTGCATCTAATACATGAAAATCACTAAAAATTGATCAAATTATTGAGGATAAATGGTGATAGCCTTGTTGTGCTTTCTAAGATTTGATTTATATTATCATGAATAGTACACTTGAGTGTTATTTTTGCAAATATAACAAATTTAAAAATTGCACAGGGAATTTCTTTAAAACTATATAATTTGATATTTACAATATGAGTTTTCTTTTACACTGCAACAATGGTAAATCAGAATTTACATCAAGCTGATAAAACAAAAACTAGAATACTATCATAAGTGAACAAAATTTATATTTGGCTCTATGTTCTTTTTATCTTTCAGGATAAAATATTCTTTCAAACTACATACTTAACTGCTAATATGTATTATACTAAAATAAACAGATTAGTTGGGCAAAATTTATCACTTTATATATATATATATATATATATATGTATATAACAATAAATTAGAGTATCAGAAAAGGGGTAGGGCCACACCCAACACATGTAGAAATGTGCTCTCCAATTTTCCTTCCCTTTCACTTAATTCATTGAGCAACAGACCCAGAAAGTTGCATTAATTCCACCAACAAACAAACAAAAGAGCCAACAAACAGTACCAGTATAAATTTAAAGCTACCCTGCGTCTCTTTTCCAATTAGTAGGAAAACATAGCTATACATTAATTTCCTCAAAGCAGTTCATTAATTAATATCAGCTCTGCAACATATTGCAGCTGCAAGGTAATGTTATACTTGGAAAGCCCAAACTGTAGCACAGGCACATGTTTTGACTGCGATTATCTCCGGCTGTAATTGGCTTTTGTGAAGTTGAAGGTAGGCTTATGGTGAGGTCAAGATTAAGGTCTGGTAACTCATGCCTGGTCTTGTATGAGCCTTTTTCTGCTATAGATGCTTCATTGTTGGTTGCTGGCATCGATTTTGTCTTCGTTGGAGCGGTGGCAGCTGGATAAACCGCAGGGCCGGGTGTTGATTGTGTACCGATACCACGGTTGATCAGCTTCCGCTTGATATGAGTGTTCCAATAATTCTTGATCTCGTTGTCTGTTCTGCCAGGAAGTTGTCCAGCAATTAAAGACCACCTAAAAACAAAAGGATTACGATTAAGCACCGAGTAATTAATTGAATTCAAAAGATGATACTAATGGATTCTCGATAATTATATTATATGCATAGCATGGAAAATTTTTAGGGTAGGTCCTCATTTTCTCGTCTATGAACAGTATTCTTCTTATATGTGAGTGAAGCATTGCTGTTTGGACAATCCCAACATCATAAATTCACAATATGCAGTATAAAAATGTGTTGAAAATATAGTGGGCGAAGTTAGCATATTTCTTTACTGTATTAAGAATGCCACAAAAGTGACATGTGAGTTTAGTCACATTAAAATTTGTGCATATATAGGAACTATTTTCTAAACGTTGACTTAAGAACATTAACTTTTTTTCGCATTAAGATTTTTGTATCAGCAGTAAAGAGATTTTGCCAGTAAGTCATTAATCAAAGAACAACTTTTTACATCAGGTAAAAGCTTATCCCTGCAAGCATACAAATTTCACTAAAATAAGAACTCTTTACGTGCTATTTTTATGAGGCATTCTCCATTAGAAAAGTTAGATTGTATAAAAAACTTCGTAAGGAGCTTCTGTCCAATCTTGAGCCATCTTATTAGGTCAGGCTCCAATAAACCAAACTTTAACATATTTCTACGTAAAAAACATTCTTGCCCACCGATCAATCATTAACAAAGTCAACAAAAGTAAATTTGTTTCGAGTAGCTAGTTTCTAACTTGTTGCCTAAAAGGGAGTGAAGTTTGATGATGAGTTCGTCTTCCTCCTCGGTGAAGTTGCCACGTTTGAGATCAGGCCGAAGATAGTTGATCCACCGAAGGCGACAGCTCTTGCCACATCTGAGTAAACCTGCAACAGCAATAATAAAAACAAAAACTCTATTCAAAATATAAACATGATTGTATATGTTAATAAGAAGATATATGTATATAAAGAAGGATGACCTTGTATATTAAAGAAGGTTTTGAAGGATTAGGGTTAAATGACCTGCTGCCTTAGGAAGAGAACGCCAACATCCTTCCCCGTGAGTTCTGATGTAGGTGATGAGCCGCTCATCTTCTTCCTTAGTCCAAGCTCCTTTGTTTGTGTGTGCCTTTTCACAACAGGGAGACCTGCCCATGGTGTGTGGAGAAAGAAGAGAGAGAGAGAGAGAGAGAGAGAGAGAGATAGAAATATACAAACTTTTTTTTTTCTTCCTAGCTAGCTTCAAGATAGGCTACTGAGGTGGTTTGTTATGGTAGAAGAGAAGAAGAAAAGATTGAGAGAGTTATAATTTCCTGAAGAGATAGTGGAGAGGAGATGGATAAGGGGCGGGTTTTAGAGGTAGATTGCTTTGTGGCTTTCACTTTCTTCTTGAGCATGCTTTGCTTTCCACTTCTCCTTTTAGGGGGAGTTTGGTGGAGGAGGGGAAGGTGGATGTAAGAGTACACTGAGAGGAGTAGAGATTGTGGTGGGGCCCATTGACCCCATATTTATTGGAAAGGAGTAAGCGAAATAATGATAATAAAAATTTATCAATAATAAATTGTTAAAAAATTGAATATTATAAAAACTATGTTAAAATTTATGCGAAATCACCATTTTTTTAAGGCCGATTAAGGCTTCATTTGAGACAGTTTTTTTATTATTTTATTTGGGACAATTTTTTTATTGCTTCTTAAAATAATATATTAGTGCAAAAATTTTAATTTTTTGTTAAAATTTCATTTTAAAAAGCAATAAAAAAACCGTCCTAAATGAATCATAAATTTTTTTTTCTTAAATTATAATATATGTTTACATACTCTCTTAGATTTGATTGATTCACTTATAGAAGTGAGATAAATAATTTTTTGATTTCCTTTTTTTTCTTACGAGTGTAGCAATACTCCCATATAATTTTATAATTATTAGAAGGGCAGCACGTTAACGTTGCAGTAATATGTAGAAATGTCACAAAAAAGGTCTTAGAAAATTTTTTTTTTCAGAGTGAGGAGCATAGTTTTCTCATTTTTTTAAATAATAAAATTTTAAATCAATCTTGAATGAGCATAAAATGCACAAAATCATGTAGTTAGAAGGGTGTGGCAATGCTAAAACACATTGATGACAATGTGTTTTCGCATCCTTATTTTGATTTTAAAATGAGTGGAGGAATTTGTTATGAATCTTATATACCTCAAAGGGTTCATGCTCAGCTCGCTCGAGTCAACCATACTAGCTAAAAGATAATAATCTCACAGGGTCAATCAGATCGGACCAAATTAACTAGTGGTTACATATAAGCTCATCTTATGTCTGAAAAGCTCTAATGAATATCTCATATAATTGATGAGATAAAATTAGCTTATCAAGTTTCTATTTTGACAAGATTTCATAAAGCTATATTCTGTCATTTGTGTATAAATTTTTTTAATTTTAACACTTTCATGTAGCCTTGCCTCTACTTTCACTTATAAATAGAGTATCAGTTGACAAAAGTCTAAGGAAACATTACAATTTATTTGTTTTGACATCTCTACTTTTAAGAAATAATATCAGAGCTTCTCTAATATTCTCTCTCTCTCTCTCTCTCTCTCTCTCTCTCTCTCTCTCTCTCTCTCTCTCTCTCTCTCTCTCTCGTTTTAATTCTCTATTTTTCGTAGCCAATCTTACAAATAAGACCTATATATTATCTATGAATAAATTTGAATTTAACAAATCTAATACAATATTTTAACTGTTAATATGTTTGAATCCTTAGCGTGTGGCCTCACACCATTCTTCTCCCAGTAAAGTTTGCAAGCCCCTTCCACCTGGCATCTTATGCCTTCCATTAGCTTGTCATAATTTACAAGTATAAACACGTAGTTTTTCCTCTAATATAGGAATGAATATATGCTGTTAACATTTTTAATAATTATTGCTAAATTTTAGTAACAGAAAATTGATTGCATAAGAATTATTTTATTTTGTACTTAATGATTGGCTTAAATTGGTGTTTTATAATATATATTCAATTAAAATCTTATTTTACTCTGTAGAAATTTTTTTTTTGAGAAATGCAAATAGCAACTTTATTGAAACATCACTAACAACAAGCAGATTCCTCCTTTAACAAAGCTAAAAAGGAAGGAGGAATCTTA
Organism: Dendrobium chrysotoxum; assembly: GCA_019925795.1. Lineage (NCBI taxonomy): Eukaryota > Viridiplantae > Streptophyta > Magnoliopsida > Asparagales > Orchidaceae > Dendrobium > Dendrobium chrysotoxum. The sequence continues at coordinate 42,924,445 of CM034297.1, forward strand.
TTACTAGAGACATCTTCCCAAAAGAAAGAAGTCAAAGCGAAGTTAGCACATAAATCGGCTAACTTATTACAATCTCTTTTAGCACAAAAAAAAATAAATTGCTTAAAATTTGAAAGAAAGTCTAAATCCGTAGGCTTTAGAAACTCTTTAGACATAAATGGCTTCTTCATGGCATCTTGAAAAATTTTGATCACATTAGAGTATCACCTTCAATTATTTAGCCATTAGTATCAAGCATCCAATCTTGAATATAATTCCTCAAAGCAAGTATGGCTAAACACTCTGTTTGTGCGCTGTCCCACTGAATGCATCCAAGACCAAAAGCTGCCAAAAACTGTCCTTTGCTGTCTCTGAAAACTCCCCCTAATTCCTGCTTTGTTATTAGTTTGCACCGCCGCATCTATGTTCACCTTAATCCACCCAGGAGGAGGAGGAGGATGCCAAGAAGATTTAGACAGCTTGTACAGCTGATTAGCATCCCAGTGATCCCGGATTAGACATGTATCAAACGAAGCAACGACCTTTATAATTGAGTTTGTAGCAATAGTAGATAACGTGTCTTCCGACCCATCATGAACGAGCTTGTTTCTGCTTCTCCAGCAATGAAAACCCACAGAACAAAACAAGTTCCCCACAAAAGGATTCACATTAGCAATCTTCCTTAACATGAAAAAACATTCCTCCATCGATTCAAAAACTGGAATTTGAAAGTTCCAGTCAGCAAGCATCTTGACTACTTCTTTAACTTTGAAGCAATGAACAACCATATGCTCCACATTTTCCACCTTCCCACAACCTCTCGGGCATCCACCCCACTCCACCAATCTTCTAAAGAGCAGAAACTCAAGAGTTGGAATGACATTCTTACACAATCACCACCAGAAGACATCCACCTGTGGTCTCATCTTTAACATTTTTCTCCACCGCCAAGTCTCATCTTCTCCTTCCCCCTCAAATTTCTGTTCATACGCCAATGCTGCTACAGACTTCCCAGAAAACTTCTTTGAAAGCTCCAATTGATCTTCCCCAATCTCTGTTTGTATAGGAATTTCAACAATTAAATCTATGAGAGGTTGACCAAAGCATAGTTTAAGCTTATCCAATTCTCAATTCCCATTATTGATAAAGGCTGATAGACGTAGGAATTCAGGACTTAAAACCGCAGCATATGTTGGCCATTTGTTAATGCTGTAATTCAGGATCCAAACATCATTGAAAATGTCTATTTTAACTCCATTACATATCCTCCATCTCGAGATAGGCTTCAGAAATTCTGCACCATGCCAAAGGATCCTCCTAGACACGGAGGAGCTCTTTTTATTAACCTCACACCAAAGATCATTTCCATACTTAGATCTCATTCATCTACTAAGACGGGAGCTAGGATTATTGTAAAACTGAAGAGCAAATTTAACTCTTAAAGGACCCAGTTTGTCCACCAACATCTGTAAACCACAACCACCCAAGTTCTTAGGTTTACACAAAATGTCCCAAGCAACATAATTTAAACCAAAGCTACCATCCTTCTTATTCCACAAATAGTCTCTACACATTTTCTCCAATTGCTTCAAAATTCCCTTAGGAATTAGAGACAGCATTGATAAAAAAGTTGGAAGAGAAATAATTGAAGCATTGATTAAGGTGATTCGACCAGCCATTGAAATGAATTTGGAACCCCAAAGTTTCATTCTATCCGCCGTTTTGACAATGAGATTAGAAAAATCTGATTTAACCAATCTTCTCAATGCGATCTTAACTCCCAAATAATCCATCTCATCCACCCTTTTCTTTTTTAGAATCAAAGCAAGAGACCTGGCCTTCTTCTTCTTCACCGACTTACCAAACATCATTGACGATTTCTGCAAATTTACTTTCTGACCAGTCCACTTACAATACCTCTTTAAGATCTTATCAATTTTCTTTATTTTTTAGTATTAGCTTCTGAGAAGATTAGAATATCATCTGCATACATCAAATGAGAAATCATAGGAGCATAAGGAGAAATCTTCATGCCAACTTCTTTACCACTAAGCAAATTCTTGAGATAGAAATTGGGAACACATAATGAAGAGATAGGGTGACAAAGGACATCCTTGTCTAAACCCACATTTACCCTCAATCCATCTAGAATTTGTACCATTAATAATAATAGAAAACTTCGGATCAATCACACATTCTAGAATCAAATAATAAAACTTCTTGGGGAACCTAAACCACTCAAGCACCTAAATTAAAGTAGACCAACTCATACTATCGTATGCTTGTTCCATGTCTACTTTGATAGCCACCAGACCCTTCTTAGCTTTAGAATATCTAAATTTATTAAACACTTCTTGAGCAATCAAAATTTGGTCAGCCATTGATCTACCTTTTACAAAGGCAAACTGAACTTCAGATATTATTTTTGGAAAAAGAAAGCACATCCTATTGAGAAGCATCCGTGCAACTATTTTGTAAATAACTTTACATAAACTTATAGGACGATAGTTAGCAGGCAATCTAGGATTGCTCATTTTTGGAATGACCACAACATTAGTTTCTTTCCAAGCAAGACATAAAGAACCTTTTTCAAAAAAATCTCTGACAGCAGCCCACACATCTTTATGGATAATAAACCAATAAGTTTTGATAAAAGAATGCGTTATACCGTCAATACCTGGAGACTTGTTTGTTCCCAGCTTAAAAACTACAACCTCCAACTCCTCAACCGAGAAATCCTTGTTCAGCAATCTGATATCATCATCCTCAAGAACTTTGGACGGGGCGGGCCATCCATTCAAGCAGCCTCCTCTCGATCTCCATTTGTTTTCAAAGAAGTTCATAAAAACCTCTTCAATCTTTTGCTGGTCTTCATGTATCAAACCCGCATCATCTTTAATACAATTAATTCTGTTTCCATTCCTTCTTGCCGTCCCATAAATGTGATAAAATTTAGAATTTGAATCCCCTTCCTTTAACCATTGGACTTTAGCCCTTTGCTTCCACCACAAATTGAGAAGCCCAAGAGTAGCATTGAGTTCCGCCACCTTTGATCTTAAATAGCAAATTTTAAGATCGGAAAGGCCCCCTGATTCGTCCTCTTCAATCTGCAATTCTAGAATCTCCTTTTTTAAACTTTCTTTAAGGTTCACCAAGGACTTGTGCTTAGCCATACTGCAAAAGAATAATGATCTTAAAGTTCTTCTAAATTTTGTGTTTAATATCTCAGCATTGCTCCCACTCACCTTTTTGAACCACACTTCCCTTACAATAGAATGAGAAGCTGGGTAAGATGCCCAAACATCTTCAAACATCAAATTCCTCTTCTTTAAGGGAGTAGAAGAACACATCTTGAGCAAAATTGGGCAGTGGTCCGAAGCCACTCTAGCCAAGTGTCTTACAACCGGCACTTGAAGATAATCCAAAGCCACACAGTTAAGCAAACATCGATCAAGCCTTTCTAATATCCGACCACCTCCATTTTTATTGTTACACCAACTGAATTTAGGCCCCACAATACCAATGTCATGAAAGTCAAAATCCCTCATAAAGGAAATCATGTCTAGTGAAGCTTGAGAAAAACCAAATTTTCTCCCACCTCTCTTCTCACTTTGCAATAAGATACAATTGAAGTCACCCCCAATCAGCATTGGTAATTTTTTACTAGAAAAGATTTCCAATTTACTCCACGAAAGCTTCCTTTCACATATATTCCAACTCCCATATACAGTGGAAATCAACCAGGTTGAAGAATTATGGATTTTCAATTCCCCCACCACCACTTGCCCATCAGCTTCAATCATACTAAAAGATGCTAAATCAGCCCTCCAACATACTAAAATCCCTCCTGAAAGTCCAGCAGCAGGAAACATAAAACAGTCCCACACATCACCTATAAGCTTCTTACAATCCAACATCTCAAAAGTTAAAATTTTGGTTTCAACAAGCCTAACAAAAATGGCTTCATTATCCTTCACAATTTCTTTCAAATACATGGAGGCTTCAATCTTCTTAGCCCCCCTACAATTCCAAAAAATAACCGAACTCATCTTTTCTTTGAAGTGGGATTAGACCCACCACAAAAATCTTTACCCAACTCCCCCTTCCTAGTTTTACCTTTTACTAACACATTATCCAAGGACTTAAGTTCTTTTTGCAACTTAAGTTTAGTCCCACCCGAGACTATACCATTCAAGCATTCCTTTTGACCACCCATTTCATTACCTTCCTTCTCCACCTCTAATATTGAATTAGCAACATTAGGAGTAGCTGCCACCTCCTTAACCATTCCCATCATTTCTTCGTGCTTAAGAGTATTAAACAAATTTTTATCCGCAAGGAAATCAGATAGACTGTCATTTAAGATCTCACCATCTTCTAAGGCACAGACCAGGACCGAGCTGTTCTGCTCCACAAAGGATTCCACCTTGCTAACACCATCACATTTACCTCCATCCCCATCACCCTCCATCATCTCACAGGAATTATTTTCCACATCTTTGATATTTACATTCACCATATCCCCTCCAACAACACTCGACTTATTAGTTAAATCTGAGGCTTGAACAGGCAATTGATCTTCACTCAAATTCCCTACCAGAACATTATTTTCTCCACCCCCATCAAAGGCTTCAATATTTCCCTATATCTTTTAGACGGAACCAAATTATTTTTTCCCAATCCAGCCTCCTGAGAAGGCTTCCTTGGTTTAGCAACTCTATTCCTTCTGAATTTCACATGAATCCATGGCCCATAGTCTGCTTCAGCGCCTTGATCCACTATATTCTGATCACAGACATCTTTAGCTAACTTCTCAACAATTTTATCTGAAAAATCTGCCTTAATACAAGGATAATTTCTTTCCAAATGTCCTAATTTACCACATTTGAAGCACAAATTAGGCAGCTTTTCATAAATAAATCTTTGGAAGAACTTACCCGCACACCCTTCCACCCATACCCCAACAGGAAGCTTGTCATCCAAATTAATGCGAACACATACTCTGGCAAATTCTCTTCAACTCCACTGAAACATATTTCCATCAATCAATAATGGTTTACCAACCTTTGAGGCAATCCTACAAATGTTGATTTTATCCCAACATTGTAAAGGAAAATTTGGCATCCTAATCCAAACAGGAGCTGAAAGACCTTTCAACGATAAGGGGGAGAAAGAGGGTGACCATTTATCCATACCTACTATATTGTTTCTTACATACCATGGTCCATTTGCATAAACAGCTTCTAACGCTTCTAGTTCATCAAATGAAGACATCACCCAACCTAAACCAAGCATAGTTAGGTGGAATTTGCCAACTGAACTCCATTACCTCCTAAGCTCCATACTAATCAACTGGAAAGAAGTATTTTCACCAAATACTTTTATAACCAAGGCCTTACTAAGAAGATTGGTATTTTCTAATTCCATACTCGTGTGTAGCTTGATCACCTCATTGTCTTCTACAAATTCCTTTCCATTGTCCAGGTCAGCAACATTGATATTAGCTTTTCTCATCTAAACATTTTCAACCGCATTAGTAGAAATTTTTCTAGGAGAGACGAGCCTATCATTTTCCTCAACACGGTTAGCAATTTCCACCACACGAATCAAAGTTAAATCTTCCAACGAATCCTTCCCCTTAAGGGGAGATAAACCATGAGATAAAACATCTTTATAACTAAGAGCAGCCAAACACTTAACTTGTTTATTGTATGAATCCTCCTTTAAAATATCCTTAGACATATCCTCAAGCATTTGATTAGCGAAGTCATCAGAAATAGCCGCAATTATCTCAGAGGTAGCCATCGACGTCTTCGACGAAGAATGAAGGCATTTGTTAACAGGATTTAGAGAATTTGCATTTATCTTACTGTCAAGGATAGGGATTGCATTTGAATTCCCAAACCTGTTCACAAAAATTTTCATTCCAGACGACGATGCATCAGGATCAAACGAATTTCTCGGAGAAAACTCAACGTGCCTAATCAATCGAGGAGTCTTGCAGTCAATAAAAACTTCTTTACCTTTACCAACCACTGAATTCTCATTCTTCACATTACCATCAAAATTATCAGAGATAATCAGTTCACCCTTCAAACGTCGCCTCCTAATAACCTTTGCATCACGAACGCTATATGTTGAAACACAATCTCCCACAGGATTATTTACTGCCTTGATGTTACCCATTGGTGACCTCTTCACCTCCAATGGTAGGGAAGGCCGGCGATCAGCCACTGCCATGTCCCCAATGACTGCCGGGACCCAGGCTGAAAACCCGGGAACAGAGAAATTTTTGAAAAACTAGTTTCTCTTGCTAAAAAATGAAGCTTCTCTCTCTTACTAAAACGGAGCTTCTCTCTCTTACCAAGTTATCAAAAGAAACCCCACCTCCAATCACTTTACTCTATAGAATATTGCAAGTTGGATAAGCTTGAAGGATCACTACAGAAAAATCATTCATTACCGGCAAAGTTCCGGCGGATAATTTTCCTATGATTTTTCGGTAGTTTTCCGACGAAATATGATGAAACAGCCTTTCCAAAACTTTTAAATAACTTTTAATTTTAATACTTTATTTTAATTCAGTTTTAATTATTAATTTTCATTTGAAATAAATTAAATATTTTAATTCTCATTTTAAACTTGATTATTAATTTTACTTATTTTTATAGTTTAAAACTTTATTTTAATAAATATTAATTTATTATTTATTATTTCTTTTAATATTTTATTTAATTTTTTTAATTTTAAATTTCATTTACTTATAGTTTAAATATAAAAGGGTAAGTTTTCTAACACAATTTCCTTCTCAGCAAAATGGCTGGGTCTTTGAATTTTTCAAGAGAAGTTCGAATCCCACGGTAGCCATTTCGCAGGCATTTGGGCAGCGTGGGCTGGCAGATCTTGGGCAAAGCAGGTGGCAGCTGGGCAGAACGGACGGGTACTGCAGGAAGGCTGCCGGGCAGGCAGGCAGCAGGGCAAGGCAGGGCAGCACTCGGGCTACCGCGAGGAGGGCAGTGGGTGGCTTTTTTTTAATTTTTTGGAGGCCTAATACCGCCGGATAGCCACCAGAAAAGGCTGCAAGAAAAATATTTCTTATGTGGGTTTGACCGACTAAAAATTTTTCATCGGATAGGCGCTGGTAAATTCACAATCTACTAGAAAATGATGAATTGCCGCCAAAAAATGCTGTCGGTAATAGATGATTTTCCTGCAGTGGATGATGACATTGATTTTATTTTTGATCTTTTTTTTATGTAGAGTTATATGATATGGATGATATTAAGCCCATAGATGCTCATGGAAGAAATTGCACACTATAAATTTTTAAGTGAATGAGAAACTACTCAAAACACACTTATGCTTGCTAGGGGTTCGCTTTAGACACCCCCTTTTCGCTCCTCTTGCATGGATCTCCTCTCTGGAGCGCTCGCAGGCCATCACCTCTTAGAAATCATCATTTTATGCCTCAAGGAAGTTTTTTTAAACTTTTGCTCTATTTTTTCCCTCGGTTTCGTCGGCCTTTGACTGGATAGTTTTCTTTGATTTTTAGTGGAATGTTTTCTCGTTTGTGATTTATGCTTCTATGGCTTTTTTTTTTGTTCTTCGTCGATAGAAATCAGAGCCTACTTTCGAATCCTGCCTTTCATGGATCTAAAAACTCTCAATCCTTTAAAGATGCTTTGTCGGGCTTGTTGCATTTTAGATTTCAAATCTATGTTTATATATCATATGAGTTTTTGATGATACTAAAATATTATTATGTTGAATATTATTTTTCTCCTAATATATATTGGATATATTTAGTATATGTTGTTTTTGCATACTAACATTTCAAGGAAATCATACTCCAGGCTGCTGACAAAGACTTCAAGACAGATTAGATTAGGGTTTATTGTAATTGAGTCTGAAAGAGTGTGATTGTAATTGGGTAACCATGCACACACACTAGGGGAGTGAGACAAAACTTGAATTTTTATAACTAATCATACTGTATGATTCCTGGATCGTATCAAACGATTTGTAGTAAGTGCCCCTCAAGAATGGAGTTGATAAAATCTTGACTTGAAAATTTTCTAAGTAATGTTCATACTGTACGAAATATATTCATCTTGGACACCAATAAAAGTACAAAATTTGTTTTTTCCAGTTCGTCCCGTATGAATACAACAAAAAATTTGAACTGATCGTACTGTATGAAGTAGGTTCGTACAGACGCCGTTCAGAGGATGAAATGAGGTTCATACACAATCGTACAGATGAAAGGGTACATTTTTGAACTAATCATGCTGTATGAAATGGGTTCATACAGACGCTAATCAGAGTATGAAATGGGATTCTCACACATTTGTACAGATGAAAAACTCAATTTTAAACTTATCTGAGGATGAAATGAGGTTCATACAACATCGTACAGGACTTTTTAAACTATTCATATGTACAAAGTATGATCGTACTGTACGATCTAAGTTCATCAAACTTGAAATTTTTAGTTTTTGGATAATTTTTCTTGTCCTGTATATATAATGGTCCTAAAAACTGACTGCCTACACTCTTGCTTCAAAAATTCTCTTGAGTGTGCCAGGGAGTATGTTTGGGTGAGTATTTTGAGAGTGGAGAGTGAGAGATATTATAAGGGGAATTTGTGAGGGGATTCACAAAGGTGCCCAATAGTGAGGATCTCTTGCTAGTTCTTCATAGTTTTTTTCTTACTTCCTTGAAGGCTTTTTAGAGAAGATTTTCATAAGGAGATCCGATACTCTACCAACACCTGGAGGGTGTGAAAGGATGCTTGGTACTCTGTCGACACTTAAAGGGTGTGAATGGATGATTGGTACTCTGCCATCACTAGGAGGGTGAGAAAGGATGGTGGGTTCTCTGCCTTCACCAGGAGTGTGAAAAAGGATGACAATTCTATACCAAATCGGATTGGTGGAAGAGAGGTTGTTATAAGGGCTTCTCCTCCTTGTTGTGGGAGATAAAGATGAGACACTAATTTTTAGTGCAATACTTGGAGAACGATTCTCCAGGGAGTGGACTTAGGTCTTGTTGGACCAAACCACTATAAAATCTGGTATTTTCTAATCTTTACCTTTTTATTGCATTTTTATTTTCCACCTTTTCTTTTATTTTTCTATGGTAGAAAAATTATTTTAAAAAAATTTAGTATTGTATTTAAAATTAATTAATCGATTTTCAAAATAACCATAAAGTTTTTAAAACTTATCAATTTTGAAAACCGATTAAGTTTTAAAAACTGGTTTATTAGTTTAAATCAAAGAACAAATAAGATAAGAAAAGTTGAAGAACCTACTGAGAATTGACTTACGTTTAAGGACCTGCTGAGAATTTATAAGTGGTATCAGAGCAAGCTTTCAAAAATTAAGGTTTAGACAATTTTTTAAAATTATCATGGTTACTTTTGGAAATTGTAACACACTTGAAGGATATTCGATCACAAGACCCCCATTGTTTGATAACATCTCTTTTAATTTTTGGAAAATATGAATGTCTACTTTTCTTTAATTGCATGACTATCACATGTAGATTTAGTATAGGAAGGCTACACTAGACCAATTAGACTTGTAGATGGTGTTATAACTGAAACCCTATTCAATGACTAAATAGTAGAAGAAAGAGACTTAGCTCAGTTAAACACTAAATATTTAAACAGTTTTTTGTGCACTTAAATCTGAGGACTATATGCATGTTTCAACCTATAAATTTAGAAAATAAATATGGGATAGACTTTGTATCTCAAATGAAGGAACAAATGAGGAGAAACAATATAGATTAAATATTTTATTATAGGATTATAAACTCTTTCATATGAAATCGAATGAGTCCATTAGTGACATGTATACACATTTTACACAGATAGTCACCTCATTGCATGCTTTAGGTACGAAACTAACAAATGTAGAAAAAGTAAATAAAATTCTTTATTATTTACCTACTGCTTATGATGCAAAGATAATTACTATAACTGAATCAAATGACTTAAATATTTATTCTATTGATAATCTTCTTGGATCATTAATTGCCTATGAACAAGGACTGACTCAAAGACAGATTGATGTAGGAGACAAGCAGAAGGAGAAAAATATTACTTTAAAAGTAGATGACTCAAAGAGTGATCAGTCACAATCTGAGGATGAAGAAGATATTGCCCTCATGATGAGGCAATTTAAAAGTTTTCCAAGAAGGAAGCAAAGGAGATGTCAGCAGTTGAATAAGGGTAAATTCCACAAAAATGCTAAGGCTTCTAATGATATAATTTGTTATGAAAGTAGAAAGCCAGGATACATTAAATCTGATTGCCCAAATCTCAAAGGTAATCCTAGCAAAGAGAAGGTTTAGGAGAAAATAAATGTGAAGAATGGCAAGAAAAGATTACAGAAAGCATTTTGGGTAGATTCAGCTTCAGATTCCTTAGAAATAGAAGTAGAGAAGGAAGTCACGAACATGTGTTTAATGGCCGATAAGCTTGATCAGTCATATTAAGAAGAGGTATGTGACTTAACCTATGATGAGTTATTTGATGTTTCTGAAAAAGTTCATATTGTATATAGGAAATTAAGAAAATTGCATGCCTAGATAAATATTAAATTTTTAGATATATAAAAAGAGCATGTAATCCTTTGGAAAGATCACGTATTAATTAATAGCAACCACATGACTTTATTGGATGAGTTTGATAATTTGAATAAAAAGCATGAACTTTTGAAATCATCATACACTGAACTTGAGAATGATTGTAAAGTTTTTTTGGAAGAAGCAGAATATAGAGAGATTGATTTATAAATGGAAATTTTAATATTGGAAAATAGAAACTTATATCTAGAATTGAAAATAAAAGTTATCATGGAGGATAGACCTACACCTACACTTGAATAATTCTATGAGTCTAAGCAAAAGGATATGAGTTCAAGATTAGGAAAAGATCTTATAAACTACATAGACTGGTAAACCCTTTTCCTGGAGTGAAATGCTTTTCATGTAGAATGATTGGGCATATGTTTGACATATATATTATTCATCATAGAACACATCTAGTTTGGAGACAAAAGGTACATAAATTATAGCATATCACACATGCATCTGATTTATCATTGCCAAGAGGTGAACCTAAACTTATTTGGGTTCCCAAGTCTAATGTTTGATCTTTTTATAAAGACACTCTCATACAAGATCTCATGAGAGAATTTGCTACCAAGATAGTGGATATTTGAAGCATATGATTGGAGATACAACTCAATTCATACTACTGGAAGCTAGGAATGGAGGCAAGGTTACACTAGGAGACAATACCACCATGAAAGTGGTAGGTACATGTATGATTGGAAACTTGAATAGTTTTTTCATTAAAAATGTCTTATTGGTAAATGGCTTAAAGCATTACCTGTTGAGTATTAGTCAGCTATGTGACAAGAGATATAGTGTAAACTTTTTTCCCTCTAGCTGTATAATAAGTTAAAATGGAATTGATGTTTTGCATGAAATTAGGGTAAACAATGTCTACATGCTTAATTTGAATGTTATTAAATCTTCTAATACTTTTTATCTCAAAATAATAACTGATGAATCATGGTTATGCTATAGGAGGCTTTGTTATGCAAGCATGAAAAATTTAAGGAAAATTACCCAAAAAGAATTGGTTGGAGGAATAGGTGAAGTCCTCCTTTCATTCCATTAAGGATCTTAGAATTAGCAAACCATTAGAAATCATTCATATGGACCTTTTTAAACTGGTTAGCACTGTAAGTCTAGGAGGTAAAGTTTTTGGATTTGTGATAGTTGATGACTTTTCTAGATTAACTTGGGTTAAATTCTTATCACATAAGAGTTAATTATTTGATGAATTTAAACTTTTTATACTTGGATTCAGAGAAAATTAGTGTATAAAATTATTTCAATTCAAAATGATCATGGAGGAGAATTTGAAAATAAAAAATTTAAAGATTTTTATAAAGAGAAAAGAATTGATCATAATTTTTTAGCACTTAGGACCCCTCAGTAGAATAGGATAGTCGAAAGGAAGAACAGAACATTGATAGAAGCCATTAGAGCCATTTTAATAGAATACTCACTTCTAAAATATATTTGGACTGAAGCGATTAGCACAGCTTATTATGTTATGAATAGGGTGAACATTAGATCCAAGTTGAATAAGACACCTTATGATCTTCTTAAGGGGAGAACACCTAATCTTTCAAATTTGCATATTTTTGGATGCAAGGTGTTCATTCATAATAATGGTCAAACTCTAGAAAAATTTGATCCAAAATCTGATGAAGGAATTTTTCTTGGATATTCTAGTGTTGGAAAATCGTATAGGGTGTTTAACAAGAGAGCTTTAGTAGTTGAGGAAACCACACATGTAGTTTTCTATCAATATGGCATTTCAGAAGAACCAAGGTTGGAAGAAGATCATATTAAAAATATTAAAAATATCTCCTGAGAAATTAAAAAGATAAAGTTGGAAGAAAAGGTTGAGATGGATAATCCTTTGCCTAGAGAATGAAATTTTTTAAGAGTCACCCTAAGGAATTGATTTTAGGTGAACCTTGTGAGAGTATGAGGACTAGGCATAGAATTAGTTAAGAGTGAATCATTCTGCTTTTATATCGATAATTGAACCTACTAATATAAATCAAACTCTTTTAGATAAATTTTGGATTTTGGCCATGCAAGAAGAATTAAATCAATTTGTAAGAAATGATGTTTTGGAGTTGATTGAAAGGCCTAAGGATCAAAGTATTGTAGGAACTAAGTAGGTGTTAAAAAATAAAATGAATAATTTGGGAGTTGTGATTAGAAACAAGGCTAGATTGGTGGCCAATGAGTATAATCAAATAGAAGAGATTGATTTTGAAGAAACTTTTACCCCTGTAGCCAAACTTGAAGAAATTAGGATTTTGCTAGCCTTTACCTATTTTAAAAATTTTAAATTATATCAAATTGATGTTAAAAGTACCTTTCTGAATTAGGTGATACAAGAGGATGCTTATGTTGAGCAACCTCGAGGTTTTGAAAATTTTAAATTCCCTAATCATATTTTTAAATTGAAAAAGGCATTGTATGGACTGAAATAGGCACCTAGGGCTTGGTATGAGAGGTTAAGCACTTTTTTATTAGAGAGATCATTTGTTAAAGAAAGTGTGGACACCACTCTTTTTTGTGAAAAAGATAGGAGATGGCATACTCATTGTTCAAATATATATTAATGATATCTTATTTTGATTGACTGATAAAATACTTTGTGATGAATTTTTAAAAATAATTAGTAGTGAATTTGAAATGAGTTTGATGGGAGACTTGAGTTACTTTCTTGATTTTAGCATAAAGCAAAGTGAGGAAGGAATATTTCTCAGTCAATCGATGTATGTTAAGGATATCCTCAAAAAGTATGAAATAGATATTGTTAAACCAGTAACTAAACTAATAATTTTCTCAGTATAGTTAGATAAGGACCTTAAGGAAGAATCTATTGATCAAAAGAAATTTAGAAGAAGAATTGGATCATTACTTTATTTGACAGCTATCAGATAAGATATAATATTCAGTATTTGTCTGTGTGTTAGATTTCAATCTGATCCAAAGGAATCATATTTGATAGCTATTAAAAGAATATTGAGATATCTTTTGGAACTCAAAACTTAGGGATTTGGTATCCTAAGCATAGCTCTTCTTTTGAGATAATTAGATATTCTGATTCAGATTTTATAAAATATAGGGTAGATCATAAAAGCACTTCTGGGATATGTCAATTTATTAAAAATTCTCTAGTTTCTTGGTCCAGTAGGAAATATAATTCAGTAGCCCTTTTTATTACTGAAGTAGAATATATTGCCTTAGGTAGTTGTGTGGCACAAGTTCTTTGGTTAAAATAACAGTTGATTGACTTAGGATTTTTTATTGGCATAATTTTGATTTTTTGTGATAATACTAGTGTCATTTATATTTCAAAAAATCCTATTCAACATTCTAGAACCAAACATATAGATATAAGGCATCACTTCATTAGAGATCATATAGTCAAAGGAGAAATTAAATTATATTATGTTACTACTGAAAATCAACTTGTAGACATTTTTACAAAACCACTAGCTTTTGACACTTTTAGCATTTTGAGAATAAGGTCAGGTGTGATAGATCTTAATACTTAAATTAAAATTCTGCAAACATGATTTATTGTGTGATCATGTATTTATTTATTCTCATATTTATTATTTTAGTTTATATGGTTTTATTTTTGTTTTATTTATTTTTGTTTGTTTCCTATTTTTTATTTTATCATAGGTATTTTTTTTAATAATTTTGCATGTCATTGGTGTCAAAATGATTGGCTTTAAAGCTTTTTCAATTTTTCATGTTTTGTTTTAAGTGTTCTTTTCGTACTGTAGGAAATTTTTACATACCATACGAATTATGTAGCATGTGCATGATAGTTTTCTGAGTTAAGGTGACGAAACTTAGTTTTTCACAGGATTTTGTACTATATGATAATGTCATCATATTGTATGATATGTGCAGTTTATCTATATGATTGGGGATGATTTTTCAGTCATGTCAGTTATGTTGTCAGATCCTACGTATAAATCATTTTTTGTCTGTACGATCCTTATTGTCGATTTTGGATAAGGATGAACCCAACTGTCAGAAAAATGATCTTTAATATTTTGCATCCCGTATGAATAGGTGTTCGTCTATACGATCTCTTGGTGAAAAAGCACATACGAAAGGATACCTTAGGAAGGGCAGTTTACGAAAAGTCGTTACATTTTTTGCCATTTCTGTTCGTATGTATGAAATAAATTTTTTCACGTATGAAATTAAAATTGTACATATGATCCATATTTCGTACTATATGATAGGTCATTTTTCTTTAAATAGAAGGATATTTGGATAAGTTATTCATCACTTTCTCATTTATTTCCAAATCCTCTTGAGACCTAGTTCGAGATATAGCAAGTAGCAGTAAGCGACCCCGTTCCAAGGCCTCTTTCTCTAGGACCGGTAGGGATGAAAAATTTTTATCTAAGGAAAATGAGGATGCCTTCTATAGGTATACTACTGCAAAAATCACCCCTTCTTGTCTCCTCATTCAAAGTGATATTCATTTCTCTGTCATGTCCTTATTTGCCTCTACTCTATTTTCATTTATCTTAACTCTTATTTATGCCTATAATAAAGAAACTTCTCAAATTTTTCTGGCCAATATGAAAGTCAATCAAGACCACAAAAAGATCACTTCTCAAGTCAACAAGGAAAGAATTAAAATTACCAAGGGGGACTTAAGGTACTTTTCTCTATCTAAGAACCCAAGGAATTAGGGCGCATACATTATCTTCTAGGGCAGACTATGATTGATCACTCTAAATCAAAATGCCTGGATTATCCAGTATGTTTTGCAAACTTCAATTATTCTAAAAGCTGGTGATCATATAAACATGACTCCTCTTCCATCCATAGACATTTATCTGATCATAACTAACCAACCTTTAGATGAAGCTCAATTGATCATGGATTACCTCTATAACCTTTTTGACATTGGACTTCCAAATAATAAATGAAAGAAAAATGTGGCTTTAGGATATTTAGTGGCCTATATCCTAAAAAAGAAGTACAACCTTATACATCATGATGGTCTTACTGAACTCCCTATCTACTTTAATGATGCCTCTTTTTGTGTACTTTTTGGGAGGGGGAGTTCTGAGGAAGATGACTCTGAGTAAGAAGGAGCCCCTGCCCCTACACTTACACCTGGACCTGATTAAAATTTCTACCAGGAGATGGTTCAGCGCTTCGACAGACTGGAAACTCACTTTAATCAATGCTTTGATCAAATTGAGAATCACTTGACCCAGCAGGATGTAAGGTATCAGGAAGACATGGGTTGAATTCATGGGTAGTTAGACTCGATAAATATAAATGTAGCCATAATCAATAGCTACTTTACTGCATTCAACCCTCAGCCTCTTCCAAATCAAGGCCCTTCAGACTATTAGTTGTACTTCTATCCTTCTGCTGTTGTTGAAGATGTTTTATGGATTTTTTATTTTGATGTTTTAGTTTTTATTTCTGGGATGTGCTTGTACTTAAGATGTTTGAGAGCAGTTGTTCTTTTGTTATCCTATAATTTCAATAATTTCATATCTTAGTTCTACATAATATTGGTTATCTCTAGTTTATGTTGATGATGTTTGTATATTTTTAGTTGTTCAATGAAAAGTTGGAATGATATTTTATTTTAGTTTGAATTGTATCTTCCTGAATTATCTATGCTTATGGATTCAAATCTTTTGTGTCAGATTTTCAGAAGGGATTTTAAATTTCATTTACTCTCCAAATTAATTTTCTTACAAAATTTAATCTCTCAAAATTTTTAAATCACATTATGACTGATTGAAGATTAGTAGATCAATTTCATGTTTTTATAGACAAAAATTATTGCGATAATTATTTGCAAAATAGATGTCTTATTTTTATTTCATTTTCTTTTTAATATGTTTATTTTGTTTAATTATTGGATTATGTATTTTAGATTTATTGATATTTGGAAAGATAGAAATTATAAAAAGAGGTATAAAATTAGCCCAAACTAAAAAGATGCACAAAGTGTGCCACAAACTATTAAAAAGATGGGCAATATTCGCCAAAGTCAAAAGAGGCACAAAATTATCCCAAACTAAAAAGATGCACAAAGTGTGCCATAAACTATTGAAAAGATGCGCAATATTTCCAATTGATACTAATCTTTCCTTTATCATCTATCTCTCTTACATATCCAAATAATCGACAATAATTTTCACTATTGAATTAGAAAAATATTAATACTTAATTCATCTTTTTTGTAATAATTAATATTTTTTATATATGTCTAAAATAAAATAGTGAACGTAGTTGACTTTTCTTTGTCATGTTGTTCTTTGATTTAAAATTTAAATTTTCTTTTTAGCATTTGGAAATTAATATTGAGTGTTGTAATAACTTTAAAATTTCCTTCTTCATCAACTCAATTGATTTATTCATAGCCACTCATTCATTCAAGAAGTACTTCCCTTTTTGTTGTTGTTAAAAGGGGGAGTGGTGGTATTATTTGGTGTCATGTTTTATTTTTTTTGTATTTTTGAGTTTTATTTTTTTCATTTTTAGTTTTAGATGAGTTTTGTTTTTTTTTCTTTTAGTTTTTAATTTTGTTTTTTTTTATTTCTTTTTGTTTGTTTTTGTACTTCATTGAAATCCCTTATTTTAAATTGGTCATTTATTTAGGGGGAGCTTAGGAGAAAAATTGCCTTTAAATATTAACTCAAACAAAAAGTATTTTGCTATCATCAAAAGGGGGAGATTATTGCATTTTAGATTTTAAATCTATGTTTGTATATAATATGAGTTTTTGATGATGCCAAAATATTATTGTGTTGATTATTATTTTTCTCCTAACTCATATTGGATATATTTGGTCTGTGTTGTTTGTGTGTACTAAAATTTTAGGAAAATCATACTCCAGACTTACGAAGACTTCAAAATAGATTAGATTAGGGTTTATTGAAATTAAAGTCTGTATTTCTTATTTTTTCTTAAGTCCGGGAGAGTGTGATTGTAATTACGTAACCATGTATACACACACTAGGGGAGAGAGACAAAACTAGAATTTTTATAACTAATCATACTGTACGATTCCTAGATCGTATGGGACAATTTATAGTAAGTGTCCCTCTAGAATGGAGTTGATAAAATCTTGACTTAAAAATTTTTTAAGTATTGTTCATACTATACAAAATATATTTATCCTGGATGCCAATCACAATATAAAATCAAGTTCATCCAGTTCTTCCCATACGAATACAATAAAAAGTTTGAACATATCGTACTGTACGAAGTAGGTTGGTACAAATCCCGATCAGAGTATGAAATGAGGTTCATACACGATTATACAGATGAAAGGGTGCATTTTTCAACTAATCATACTGTACGAAAAGGGTTCTTACAAATGCCGATCAGAGTATGAAATGGGGTTTGTATATGTTCATACAGATGAAAGTCTCATTTTTTGAACTAATCGTATTGTACGATAAGGGTTCATACAGACGCTTATTTGAGTATGAAATGAGATTCGTACAACATCGTATGAGACTTTTTGAACTGTTCATATATAGGAAGTACGATTGTACTGTACGATCCAAGTCCGTCAAACTTGAAATTTTTAGTTTTTTAATGATTTTTCTTGTCCTTTATATATAAGGGTCCTGGAAACTAACTCCCTACACTCTTACTTCGAAAATTCTCTTGAGTGTGCCAAGGAGTGTGTTTGGGAGAGTTTTTTGAGAGTGGAGAGTGAGAGATCTTGTAAGAGGTATTTGTGAGGGTATTTACGATGGTGCCCAATAATGAGGAACTCTTGCTAGTTCTTCATACTTCTTCCTTACTTCCTTGAAGGCTTTAGAGAGAAGATTTTTAGAAGGAGATTCAGTTCTCTGCCGACACCTAGAGGATGTGAAAAGATGCTTGGTACTCTGCCGACACTTGGAGGGTGTGAAAGGATGATTGGTACTCTATCATCACTAGGAGGGTGAGAAAGGATGGTGGGTTCTCTACCTTCACTAGGAGGGTGAGAAAGGACTACAGTTCTCTACCGCACCATATTGGTGGAAGAGAGTTTGTTGTAAGGTCTTATCGACCTTACTGTGGGGACTAAAGGAGAGATAATAATATTTAGTGCAATACCTGGAGAAGGAGTCTCTAGGGAGTGGATGTAGGTCTTGTTGGACCGAACCACTATAAAGTCTGATGTTTTCTGTTATGTACCTTTTTACCGCATTTTTATTTTTTGCAATTTCTTTTATTTTTTGTGGTTAAAAAATTAATTTTAGAAAATTTAGTATTATATTTAAAATTATTTAATTATTTTTCAAAATAACCAAGAAGTTTTGAAATCTTACCAATTCACCCCCCCCCCCCCCCCTCTTGGTTAGACTTGGGACAATTGACTTAGGTTTTACAACCTACTGAAAATTTACAGGGCTTATCTCCTTCACTATCTTTTTTGGATCTTAAGGCCACCACCCATTGTGGGATGAAGGCTCTCTGGACATCTAAGAAGGAAGTAGAAGCTCTGGCCACCCCTTTTGAATTTGCACTGGTCGTAAAGTTTATGACCTGTCGATATAAGCTGGACATTATTCAAAATTATTTCTTTAAACTCAAACTGTTTAGGGATTTTTCTGTCACTCATTTAGACCCTTAACATATCCTGATTAAATTAGCTAATGATCTTGACTATAGCCATATGTTTGGCAGAATGTTTTACTATATTTATAACTGCTACATGAAACTTATCAAATGGACACTCATGTTTAATATCTCTGTGGAATCTCCTATTATTTCTATTTGGGTTTCTTTTCTTGATTTGAGGCCTCTCCTTTTCTATCCTAGTATACTTCATGATCTTATTTGATTATTTGGTAGACCATTACAAACTAACAATGCAACTGCTAATGGCACCATGCCTTCTATTTCAAGGGTTTTTGTTGAACTCAATATCTCTAAGCAGTATCCTAATAGTGTATGGCTTGATTTGGACAAATTTAGATATGTGCAAAAAGTTTCTGTGGAGAAATTTTCTCATTTTTGTGATCATTGCAAAACTCTTGGACATGGAAAGTTTGAATGTTATTTTTTAAATCCTCAACTTAGGAAACCCCAGGCTGTTTCACAAAATGCTCCGATGAATACTTCTAATACTATAAAACCTAGTACTTATAATATAGCTTTAGAGACTGGTAATGAACTTTTCCTAGTTCAAAATAATAAACTCAATAAAAAAACCCCAAACAGCTTACCTTCCTCTAATGAGAATTCTAATAACAAATTGGGGGCTGATGCTAATGTATTTTGTGTTAATGGTAATCTTTCTGTTGCTCTTGTAACCCAAGTTAACAAATTAATCGATCATAAGAATGAGCTTGCTCATTCTTTTACGGGAATGGATGTTTCTAATCTGGCTCCTATCATTTCTATTTCTAACTCTCCTATTATTGATGTTGCTAATAATAATAAGGATGTAACAGTTCAAAATTGGATGTTCAAAATGTTGAGGATCTTAACACCCTTTATATAAAATGAGCCAATCAATCGACTTCTTATTGGAAAAATGGTGAAATAAAATTGACTAATGAGGTATGCAACTATAACAAGGGTGACTTATATGTTGTTCACATTTCAAAGGATGATTTCACTGTGGTTTCTAAGTAGAAAGAATGAAAAATAAAAAAAAAACTATAAATGCAATTCTATGTAAACCTAGAGTGACTAGATCCAATGCATTCTCTAAACTTAACCATAATGATTAGCTCCAATACCTAGAATATTAATGGTGTGGGGAAAAAGGAAACTAAACTTCATATTCATAATATTTGTAGGATTAACAACTTTTTCATCTTGTTGTATTGGAACGTATGGTGGAAGCATCTAAAATATCATTTGTCCAAAGCAATTAGGATTTGATTGTTGCTATGCTAATACTAATGGCAAAATCTAACTTTTTTTGGAAAATTGCATAAGTTTTTCAATTGTGGATAACTTCAATCAAGTGTTGCAGTGTAATTTATCGATATATAATTTCTCAATCAGGGGATCTTTTATTTATGCTAGCTGCTCTAAAATTGGTAAGCTTAAATTATGGGAATTTTGTTTTGATTTTGCTAACATGATTTTAAACTGTGGTTTAACTGATATAGGTTTTATTGGCTCTTCTTTTACCTAGTCTAACAATTATATTTGGGAAAGGTTAGATAGAAACCTTTTTAATAATGCATGGCTTTCTCTTTTTCCAATTACTTCTATGAAGCATCTTAGTAGAACTTCCTCTGATAATGTACCTTATTAACTAAAATTTAATTTTCTAATGGCAGTGGTATTCTTCCCTTCCATTTTCAAAATGCGTGCATTCAAGCTCCTAATTTTTTCAATTAGTCAAGGAGAACTGGTTAGCCCCTTTACCTTTTTTTATGGCAGTAATGGTATGGTTTTTTTTAAAGGCCCAAACAAGTTCATAGATGGTGGAATAAGCACATTTTTGGGAACATTTTCACTAATATATTAAATGCGAAAGAGGAAGTCATTTACATTGAGAAGAACTATTCCATTAACCACACTAAGGATAATTGGGACCTAGTTTGTAATGCTAAATCTAAGCATATGTAGTTAAAGCAATACGAGGAAACTTTTTGGAGGAAAAAATTTGCTTCCATGCATGCTTTAAAGGTGAGAAAAACACTAAATATTTTCATGTTATTGTCAATAGAAAGAAAAATGGATCTTTTATGAACAAAATTAAATTGGACAATGGTGTGAGTATCAGAATGTTATTGGTGACTTAGCTATTTCACACTTCATAACTTGGTAATCAGAAGATGGTTCAAACTATCTCACATCCTCGTTTCGTTTCTTCTCTTATTTCCAATGTGGATAATATAAATCTTTCTAGATTTCCTGATGAGAATGAAATTTTCACATCCTCGTTGGATATGAATGATGATTCTATTGTTGTTCAAGATGCGTCTATTACTTTATTTTTTAAAAAAATGTTGGCATATCATCAAAGAGGATCTTTGTAAAGCTATTTTTGCATTTTTAAATGATGGCATATCATCAAAGAGGATCTTTGTAAAGCTATTTTTGCATTTTTTTAACATTTATATGCCCAAGTTCTTTTTCTAGCTCTTTAATTATCCTTATTCCTAAAACTAATAATCATGAATATTGGAATGATTTTAGGCCTATTAGTCTGTGTACTATTTTTTATAAACTTAATTTTAAAATTTTGGCTCTAGGTTAGCCCTTATCATTCTTTAAATTATTTCTATGAATCAAACTAGTTTCATTAAAAGAAGAAGTATAATTGATAACATTTTTCTTGCCTAAGAATTGATTCATGATATTCAAAAAAAGGTCTCATGTCATAAGACTATTCTAAAATTGGATATCTCCAAAATATATGGCAATATCAATTGGAACTTTATTTATGATATATTTCAGTTTTTTGGTTTTGATGATAAAGTCATTAAACTTATTAAGAATATTATTGAAAGTGTTTGGTTTTCTATCATCCTAAACAGCAAATCTAAGGGCTTCTTTAAAGCTACTCAGGGTGTTAGATAGGGGGATACTCTATCTCCTACTATCTACATAATTGCCACTGAGTACCTATCTAGTGGCTTACTTCACTATTTTTATTTTATAGAAGTATTTCCTAAAGAAGCACTGGTAGTTATCACGTTCGCCATCTTTTTTTTGCAAATAAAATGTTTTCCAGTATATCTAACAAAGTTTCTACTTGAGAATTTAAACTTCTTTCCATTGGGGATGGGCTCGTGCTTATATAGAGTGTTATGTGTTCCATGCCCATTTACTTGTTTTGAATGATTAGTCTCATTGTGGAAGTTTGTGATAGATTGGATAAAATGATAAATAAATTTTTTTGGAGTTCTTGCGCTACTCTCAAGAAGATTCATTGGTTTAAATAGACTTCTACACTTGTCCTGTTAAGGAAGGGGGCTTAGGTTGCAAACCTATTTCTAATCTGGTCAAAAGTTTTTCTTTCAAGCTCTGGCTGAACTTCAAAACTAATTAATCATTATGGACTAAATTCATGAATATGGAATATTGTCACAATATTCAGCCTACTCTTTATTATTTCAAAAAAGGTCAATCGATGATTTGGAAGAGATTATATAATATTAAATGGCAATGGGAATAGTCTATCCATTATGGTTTTAGGAATTACTCATCTCTTTTATGGTAGAATGATTGGATTAGGTGTGGGTCTCTTGACTTTTACTTTAACACCCATTCTTCCTCCTCCCTTAAGGTGGTTGATTTCATTAAGGATGGTAAATGGTGTGTCAATCTCTTATTGCATCATATACCCCACTACATTATTGATTATATTTATGATATCCCTATTGATATTTCTTCTAATGATAAACCCTTTTTTAAACTTTCTGAGAATGGTGCCTTAAGTATTAAAAAGGTGTGGAACAATATTATATTCAAGGAGTCTTTTGATATATTTGATAAATTTAGAATTCTTCTACTCCTACTTATATTTCTATTTTGACTTGGAGAATTTTAAATGGTTATATTACTCTTGACAGTACGTTACAAGCTAAAGGTGTCCTGTTGGTTTCAAAATGTCAATGTTGTTGGCATATTGAATCCCTTAAACATGTTTTCTTAAATGGATCTATTGCATATAATGTGCGATTTGATTTAGAGGAAGTGTTAGGGATTAAAGTACTCCATAATTTTAATAACTTTTTCACTTTTTTGGCTGGCTTGTTCCATAATAAAACTTAAGGTCCTATTTTTACCATTATTCTCATGCTTTCCTTTTGGTTTCTATGGATGGAGGGGAACAATTATAAGCATAACAATACTAAAATGTGTGATGAAAGGATCAGCACTTGTCTGAAATCAAAAGTTCAACAACTCTTTAATGCTAACATCCTTAAACCAAAGCACTTTAGAGGTAACATTTAATGGTCTTCCATTTTTTAATATTAACATACATATTGATGGGAGAATATATTCTCCAAAAATTATGAAATGATTAACCCCCATACCAAAGAATTAAATTTAATATTAACGGCTTTATTAATAAAGATGGTACCGGCTGTAGTAGCCTCATTAAGAATATTCATGGTGATCTCCTTCATGCCTTTTCTTCTAATATTCCCAATGGTAACTCTCTTTTTTTGCTAAATTATGGGCACTTTATAATGGGCCCAGGCTTTTTATTATCCTTAATAATAGTAATGTCTAGATTGAATTAGATTCTAAACTGTGGGTTTCATTAGTTATTTCTAAAAAGTGTCTTAATGCTAATTTTTCTACCTCTTTATCAAGACTTTAGCCTTGCTTAATAAATTAATTGTAGAATTACTCAGATTTGGAGAGAAGGCAACGCATGTGCTGATTAGTTGCCTAAGGAAGGCTCTAAATTTTTTAGTATAATCTAGTTTCACAAAAATTCTTATTTTGGTATCCTTGAAGGTATGATCAGAATATATACGATGTGTATTCCTAACAATTGAAAGAATATGTTATTTTCTAGCTTATCCTTTTATTTGCTAGTTCTTCACCCTTTTCTCTTTGAAGGGTTTTAGTATTTACTAGATCTTTACTCGTCTTTATGAGCTCTTCATGCTCTTTTGTACTTTATGTCTTATTATATAGACATTCTGTCCTAGAATATTGGTCGTTATGTGGTATTTGATCATGTGGATTTTCATTCTTATATTATAATCATGGTATGTTGTAAACATTTCACCTGTTCTATGGTGTTGATAGATCTCTATTTTTTTTATTTTTTCTATCTCATATTTGGTGTTGTTATGCCACTGATTATCTATCATTTCGATGATTTTCTTCATCGTGCTCATCTTTTGGGTGGAATTTTGTTGTTTTATATTCCTATTTGCCTGGTGCTTCCCTGCACATTGGTGCAGTCTGTGGTAGCTTTAGTTTTCTAAGATTCAAGTTTCTTTACCTTTTTTTTGTCAAAATAGGATTCATGTTGTTTGGATCAATGTAGAATGGGATTCATGTTGTTTCTTGTTGTATGGTTTACATGGAGAATTGAATTCATGCTTATTTTTCTTTGATTTGGCTTTAGTTTTTTTTTGTGATTTAATGCAATGGTAAATTTTATTTTGTGTTGGTCTATATTTTTTTCCATATTGATTGGCCATAGGCTATTCTACTATGTTGTATGCCCTGGGATATCAACTTTTCTACCACCTGCTATGTTGTGCACTTATGTATTCTTTGATATGGGTGACTATTTTTATTTTTATATTTAGTTTACTTTGTAGGTGTGCTTGCTAGTGCTCTAGGACATAGTCTTTGCTGTTGCCTATTGTTGTTCCAATAGGCTTCATGTTTATCTCAACTTTGGGTTGCTTTGATTTTTTGGGTTTTTTCTCCTTACCTACCTTGCATTTCTTTATCTTTTTTCAATCATTTTTTTGTAATTAGATAGGGATCTTTGACTCATAGTTTTTTTTTAATTTTTTTATTATTTCTCTATAAGCAGTAGTGAGTTATTGATCCCTTTAAGGACTTGTAATCCTTTTCAAATTAACATGTAAGCCCAATATTGGGTTTATAAAAAATAAAAATAAAAAACGTGAATGACACAAGTGAAAAGTAAACTTAGAATTTTGCATGTGTTATGTCATGTCACTTATTTCATGTAACAAACCTAGCATATCATTTTCTAATTCATGTGGGCTACCAAGCGCACCTTAATTATTTATGTGATAGTTAAAGAATAGCGTGCAAAAAGATTTTTATGTTGGTGCTCATCTTAGGGGCTCTTAACCATTTTAATGGAAATAAGAAGATTTTAGGTTAATAAGTTATGAATTAAGCAATTAACTTAATGTAAATTAGATAATTTAAAGTCAATAAATTTAGTATTATTTTATATTAGTATGATGAAAGCTATTTCCTTTAAGCGATAACCTTAAGTGAAGGAGGGGAAGTGCTTTTTTCTAGGGTATTAGGGGTGTGTTATCTTCTCTAATATCTTTGATGCAAGTTAAGAAGTTGTGGAAGAAAGAGAATTCAATGTTTCTTGCTTATGTGGTAAGTAAAAATAAAATTTTTGGAGCAGTTAGAGATGTCCCCATGGTGAGGGAATTTTCAAGCATATTTCCTCAAGTATTACTAAACCTACCACTTAAAATAGAGGTAGAGTTTAGTATTGAAATTATGCCGGGTACTTCTCCTATTACAAAAACTTTGTATAGAATGACACCAAAGGAATTATAAGTACTAAATGTTCAATTGTAGGAGTTGATTGATAAAGGTTTTATTAGTCATAGTACATCCTTGTAGAGACCACCTATGTTGTTTGTAAATTAGAAGGATGGTTCTCTGAGGATATGCATCGATCCCAGAGAGATAAATATGGTCACTACTAAAAATAAGTATCTTTTGCTATTATATTCTCTAAGATTGATTTGAGGTCTGGTTATCATCAGTTGAGAGTTAAGAAGGAAGATGCAGTGACGTTAAAATTCAACACTAGATATGGTTTGTATGAGCTATGGTTTTACCATTTAGAGTGGCAAATGCTCTAATAGTATTTATGGATTTAATGAAGAGAGTGTACATGAAATATTTGGATAAATTTATTATAGTGTTCATAGATGACATATTGGTATATTCAATTACTAAAGAGGATCATATGGTACATTTGTGATTGGGCTTAGAGACCTTAAAAAAGCATTATTGATATACAAATTTTTTAAGTTTGATTTTGGTTCACATCTATTAATTTTTTGGGGTATTTAGTTAATAAAGAAGGTATATTTGTGGATAATTAGAAAGTGATAGTTATAGTTGATAGGCCAAGACTCTTATAAGAAACAAAAGTTCATAGTATTCTTTTTATGGTTGGGTGCTATAGGAAGTTTCTTAATGGGGATTCCCAGATTCTATTTTTCCTTCGGTAAGGTTAGCTCAGAGGGTAGTGCAAGTTGAATGGAGGACATAATGCAAGGTATGTTTCCAAACGTTGAAGGAGTGTTTGGTAATAACCCAAAATTTAACTATTCCTTTAGGAGTTAATGGTTTTAAAGTATATGATGAAGATTCATTGAAGGGATTGCAGTGAGTTTTGCAGTAGCATAGGAAAGTAGTAGCATTTTCCTCTAGATAATTGAATCCTCATGAGAAGAAAAACCCCACTCATGATTTAGAGTTAGTGTAATAGTATTTGCATTGAAAATTTGGTGGAATTATTTGTATGGAGTGAGATGTGAGATATACATAGATCAGCAGAGTTTGAGTATATCTTCACTAAAAAAATTGAATTTGAAAGAAAAAAGATAGTTGGAGTTGATCAAAGATTATGATTTGAGTATTATTTATTAGTCTGAGAAAGAAAATGTGATAGTAGATGCCTTGAGTAGGATGACAATAAGAATAATAGCTAGTATGCTAATTACTTAGAAGGCTTTAACTCAAGAGATGGAGAAGTTATAAATGTTAAGTTCTTTGGATGGAAGATTGGAGTCATATCTTAGGTGACAGTTCAGTATTCTTTGTATGCCAAGATTAAAAATGCTCAGATGGTTGATAGTAATAATGGGAAATTAATAGATAGTTTTAAAGTTAACAAGAGAGTTGAGTTACATTTGGATAATAAAGGAGTATTAACTTTTAACAAGACATTGTGGATTCTCTCTAGTAGTAAAATGTGAAGAGAATTATTTCTTGAAGCTCATTATTCAAGATTTAGGAAAAAAAAAAGATGTTTTGGTGGCTTTGATTGAAGTAAAAAGTAGCATAATTTGTAATGAAGTATGAAAGTTGTATGATAGAGAAAGTAGAGCACTAGAGACTTAGTAGTTTATTGCAATCTTTACTAATTCCAGAGTGAAAGTGGGAGGAAATTGCTAGAGATTTCATTATGGGAATTCTAAGATCAAGGCAAGGTCATAATGTAGTTTAGGTAGTAGCGGATAGATTAGCCAAGTTGATAAAGTTTCTCCCCATTAGAAAGATAGATTCAATGGAAAAGTTTGCTTAATTGTATGTTAAGGGATTATCAAACTACATGGTGCACCTAAAGTAATTATTTTAGATAGAGATTTTAGATTCACTTCTAAACTTTGGAGGATTATTTAAGAAAGTTTGGGGACAAAGTTATGTTTTAGTATGACATTCCATCCTCATACAGATGGGTAGTAAAAAAGAATTATCCAGATGTTAGATGATTTTGAGACTTATGTGTACTTCATTTTGAGAGAAATTGATTGATAACTTGAAATAAGAAAGATTGGCCTCTTATAATTAGGTGAATGCTCATGGGTTCTAGTTATGGGGAGTTTTTATCTAACAATTTCTAGATAATTGTCCAATTCAGTTGGGCATGTCTCTAGAATATTAAGGGAGTACCTTGGAGCAAATAGATAAAGTTAGGTTATGATGAATTTGATTAAATTGGAATTTCATGTGTTTGGGTTTACTTTAGGTTATGCCAATTGGTTGACCTAGGTCAGGCCATGGGTAAGACAAGTTAGGATGGTTAGCATAGGGTTCTAGGAGTCATGATAAAGATATAGATCCATGGGCCAAAATGGTTTAAGCTCATTCCATAAAGAAAAGGTTAATGGTTCAATTGGAAAAATTAGGTAACCTTGGTCAACAATGGCCCACAAAGGATTAAATCAGGTTTAGGTGAGTCCCATAAAGAATAGTAATCTTTAGGATGCAAACTTGGAGGCTTGATTAGGCACTAAGCAAGAAATTTCATTTTGAAGGTTAGGGGTATTATTGGTAGGTTAGACTTGACCACGGTCAAATGGGTTAATAAATAGTTAGGTTAGGACTTAGAGAGGTGAAGAGTTAGTTTAAATGGTTTATGTACTAATGGGGGTTGTGGGTAAATGCAAATTTGAATTATAACAATGAATGCTTAAGGCTTTATCTCCCTAAACAATGCTTATATTTTCTTTGATATAAATTACTAAACCCCACTTAATACACGCAAGTATACATGTCAAATCAATAATAAAGTTATAGAGTAGAGTGCCAAAACCCATGAGGAAGTATGCTTTTTAATAATCAACTACTACTATTTACTCTAATTACAATAATTATCCTACTTAATAAAAATAGATGTTGTAGAGATTCAATAACTTAAATAAAATTACATAAAGTTAACGAATACACTATATGGATATAATATTATAGATTGATGAATATAAATAACATATTTTTTCCAATAAATCTCTTTTAATTATGATGCAATTCAGAGCTTATGTATCCCAAGATCTTTGTCGAGCTTGCAGGGACAAAGGATGTCCACTGACTTTCTACGGTTATATCATTTCCTTAAGAATTTAATACATTTCATACCCTATACCTAGGTATGGCGCATACTAATTCAATATTCCTAGTTTTTCCAGCTTCCCTCCATCGTGGCTCCACATTACACCTAATTTTAACTACACTTATGACCACTATGTACATTAAATTAAGATTTGGTAATATTGAAAATATTATTTTAATAATTTAAAGAGTAAGAGAACTCATTAGTACTACATATGATATATATATCATCAATTAAAAACTAGAGAATTTAGTTATATATGGAGTAGAATTAATGCAAACTCATTTTCATTAATAGCATGATATGAAAAAATATAAAAGTAATAGATACCACAAGAATGGTTCAATGGAACTCCTTTATACTTCTTCTCTTTACTTATAGATTTGCTTCTATATGCATAAGAAAACACTCTAATGATGTTATTAAATACTTCTCTAAATTCCCTTAGTTGTCTCCCTAAGAGAAATTCAGAAAAGCATTCTGAATTATACTAAAATTATCTAAGTTATTGAACTCCTAAACAAACACAATACAGTGACTAATTATAGGATAAAAAAAATTAGGTGATTGGTGCTGTGGTGCTTGAAAGATCGTCGCCACTCTGCCCAATAATAAAACTAATGTCGCTACACTATTGCTTTGGCTCTGCTATGGTGCATACTGATGTGGATATGTTACTTAGTGAATTATCACGTATTTTCTCTTATAGTTCATGTCCTTGGAAAGTTACAACTGCTATGCCACGATGTTGTTAACTTTCGAACACTACAGTGTCGAAAGAGCAATTTAGGTGCCAAGGCGTTATATAGTGTGACGCTACAGTGTTGAACAACAAAACATGGCATTATAAAACTAAACTTTTGATGCCTTGGCGCTGTCTGACCGAGAAATTGGAGCTACAATATTGATATTCTAGTGCTCTGGTAGTGTCCTTCATGGCACTATAGCATTATTTATTTTGATGTTGCAGTGCTATATGAAACTTAGAATTTTATATCTTTTCTATATTTTTTCTGCACAATACAATTAAAATAACACATTTTCTCTAAACATATAATACATAAAATAACACATTATTTACACTTATCAAATTCTCCCCAGCTTAAACTCTTACTTTTTTTCAAGTTAATAAATATTTTGTAATTCTAATTAAATGATTAACCAAAGTAAAAACTAATAATTTAAAATTACTAAAATATAAGATAATACATCGCGGTGTAAAAGTAGTAAAAATGAACATGATTATAATTCTAATTTAAAAAAAGACTACTAATTACCCAATTCAGTCATGCTTATTATTTCTTAATTTGAATTTTCAGGTTATAAATTTAATTATTAATGTTTTTCAATTTTAAAGTGAATATTATAGTTAAATGATTAGATATATTTGTAGTTAAAATTGAAACTTTATTAATTCATCATCATTTATATTGATTTTCTTATTTTATCATTTATGAATAAGTATATGATTGTAAATAGATTCTAAGCTTTTAACTTATACCAATTTTTTAATACTCATCTTTTTTATTTTTCTTCAATTTTTTTCTTTTTCCTTTTAGAACTTTTTTCACAGTTCTTTTTTTTTTTTCTTTTTAATTTATTAAGTACATAGTTAATAATTTTGAATATTAGTTTTTACTTCAAAACCTTTTTACAATCTTAATGAGTTTTATGTAAGGATTTAATAAGATTACCAATTCCAAATTTGGATTGCTTATGATTTCTAATTTTAATCTAATCATATTAAATATTTAATTCTAATTATTCATCTTTATTTCAAAAATTAATAAATAAAAGTTTAACTTATAATTTTAAATTAAATCAACAACATAAATTATCTATGTCAGATAACTATTAGTTTTTTTCCACTCATTAAAGTACAAATAGTGTTCATTTAAACTATAATCTTGGGTTTTATTATAATCTTAATTTTATATAATTTTAATTATCATTTTAGTAAGTTTAGTTAAATAATTAGAACACAAAAATAATTATATTAAACATGAGGGAAATTTCAATGAAATGTAAATTTAGGAAACACAAACAACTGTTAACACTAAACATGCTTTTATATAAATGATAAAAGGTGCATAAAACATATGTTAATAAAACATAACAACACATAACATAATATAATATATATTACAAGAGAAATAGTGTACTAAGAACCATGCATAACATACTAGCTGATCAAGCCAAAACAACAAGTCATGTTCCAACTACATGTACCAATTACTCATATAAGTGCATTTCTTTTAAAATATTTAAAGTACAATTAAGATACAAACACACATCTCTATTTCTACAAATTTGACATTTCCTTATTTGTCTAATTGTATGGTTTCAATCTATGATTGTTGACCTTGAAAATGTAAAAAATTTTCTTGTCTTTAATGCTGAGGGCAGCATTAAGATGTACTCTAATAATAGAAAATGGGACTACCCATCCATATTTTATTTTTCCATAGCAAAGCTTCTTCTTGTAATCAAATAGTCAAACATCTTGACCAGGATGAAATTCATACTCTAAAACTTCACATTTATGCATTTTCTTCATTTCTACCTTGCATCTTCTTGTATTCTCATGAACTTCATCATTGAACATATGAACTTTATTGATGATAGTAGATCTTTGCATGTGGAGAAGAGAAAATAAACCTTTATTTTCTAAACTTTCATTACTTTTAATCCTAGAAGAGGAATATCTTTACATAATTTTACCCATTACTTAAAGTGAATTTTTAGGAAGAAGATGATAAAACTATACCCCATAATTAAAAAGTATTCAAAATTAAACTTCCAAGCTATTTTTGTAATTTTCAAGTGAAAGGAAGTTTATAAAATCTCAATTTTAAACTTAAAAAGCCCAGCTCAGCGCTACGATGCCAATAGGTGCGTTGCGGCATTTCCTCATCTCTCGAGTTTTATTTAAGCAATATTTAAAAAAACTAACAATTCTTATTTATCACACCTAAGCTATAAACTGGGTTTCCTCTCTTGAAGCTCTAAGTTTGTAGTCTTTAGCTAGACTTTGCCTAGATTTTTTAATTTGGTTGTGGAGTATTATTTCCATTCTCCAAATGGCTTCCATTCTTTTTCTTTTTCTATCAAATTTATTTCAGTATTACTGGTAAAAATCCAAAAGGGATACTACTAGTTGAAATTGCAAGCTGACTTAATTGGGTTTCCAAATTTTTAATAGAAGTGGCTTAACTTTATAATTGAGTTCCTAACTACATAAATACATCCTCTAATGCTATTTTCTTATTTTCAAAAATACTTTTCTTTGGTTTAATCATGGAGGATTTCTAAGTCTAGGATTAACAGTAGGTTGTTGAGAAGTGCTCCAACTTACTCGTTAATTTTTCTTCCCATTATTCCATTGATTACTACCACCCATATTATTTGGCCAATTAAAATTAGGATGATTCCTCCAACCTGTATTATATATATTTAAATAGGATTGTTCTTCTTTTAATTATATTAATACTTTTAATCCCTTATATATTATTATATTCAAATAAATTTTGATCCCTTGAGGTCTTAGTTCCTATTCCAAAATTTATTCCTATTATATTGAACTTCTTAGAAATCATTGTAACTTATGCAGCCAAAATTGATAAAGCATCTGATTCATAAATTCTAGCTACTTTTTTAGGATGTACCCTATCATCATGCCACTAGAAATTATTAGTATCAATTTCTTCTATTAATTCATAAGCTTCCTCAAATGGATTAGATATTAGTGATCCTCCAGTGGTAGCATCAATTATAGTTCTAAGAGGTCTAGAATGATTTTACTATATTTGATGCTGCAATTGGAGGATCATTTATCTATTATAAAATATTTAAATAATCAATCAATCAGATAATGTATGATGCGAACATTTCTAAGTAATTTCTTAAATCTTTTGCAACTCTCATAAATGGATTCTTCTTCAACCTGAGTAAAAGAAGTTATGTCATTTCTATGCTTGGCAATTTTTGAAGGTGAAAAATATATAGCAAGAAACTTATGAGCCAATTCATTTCAAATGGTTATAGAGCTTCAGGATAAAGATTTTAACAATATTTTAGTTTTATCTCTTAGACAAAAGGGAAATAATCTAAGTCTAAAAGCATCATCACTGACACTATTATACTTAAATATTGTATAAATTTTTAAGAAACTGACTAAATATAAATTTGGATCTTCTACAGGAGTTCCCCTAAACTGGGTGTTTTGAACCATTTGAATGATGGTTGGTTTTAATTCAAAGTTATTAGCTTGTATTGTAGGTATATTTATGCTCCGATGAATTATATCTACTAAAAGATTTGCATAATTCTTAAGAGGTCTAAAATGATTTTGCTCCAACTCAAGTTCAGCCATTTAGTTTTTTTTTTTTTTTTTTAGATTTTTAGAAAGGGTTCTCTCAATTTCAGGATGAAATGACAATAGCTCCTTTCTAAGGTTATAAATCATGCAAAAAAATAGAATATATAATTTATGATCAAATCAACTAATTAATAATAATAATAATAATAATAATAATAATAAATAAGTTTGTCTAACTATGCAATTAATTCAACAATATAGTTGAAATTTTATAAAATATAAAATACTTCCTTGGCAATGATGCCAAAAACTTGATGGGGGCTGTGGGTAAATGCAAATTTGAATTATAATATGAATGCTTAAGGCTCTATCTCCCTTAAACAATGCTTAAATTTTCTTTGATATAAATTAGTAATCCCCACTTAATATATGGAGGTATATGTGCCAAATCAAGTAACAAAGTGATAGAATAGAATGCCAAACCCACGAGGAAGTATACTTTTTAACAATCAACTACTATTGTTTACTCTAATTATAATAAGTATCCTACTCACTAAAAATGGATGTTTTGGAATTCAATCACTTAAAAAAATTAGATAATGATAATGAATACACTATATGGATATAATGTTTTAGATCGATGAATATGAATAAAATATTTTTCCTAATGATTATCTTTTAATTAAGATGCTATTCAGAGCATATGCATCCTTAAATCTCTGTCCAGCTTGTAGTAATAAATGATTTCCATCGACTTCCTACAGTTATATCATCTTGTTAAGACTTTAATACATTTCATATCTTATGCCTATGTATAATGCATACTAATTCAATATTCCTAGTTATGCCTGCTTACCTCTGTTGAGGCTCCACATTACACCTAATTTTAACTACGCATATGGCCACTATGTAAAATAAATTAAGATATGATAATATTGAAAATATCATTTTAATTATTTAAAGAATAAGAGAAATTATTTGTCCTACATATGATATTTATTTTATCAATCCAAAAAAAGTGAATTTAGCCAGACATGGAGTAGAATTGAAGCAAACTCATTTTCAATAATGGCATGATATAAAAAATACAAGAGATAGATATCACTAAAATGGTTAAATGGATATCCTCTACACTCCTTTTCTTCAGTTACATATTTGCTTTCATAAACATAAGCCAAACACTCTAATGATGGTATTAAGTACTTCTCTAAATTCCCTTAGTTGTCACCCTAAAAGAAATTCAAAGAAGTGCTCTAAATTGTAATGAAATTATCTAAGTGACTTAACTCCCATACAAACATAACACAGTGACTATTTATAGAAAAACACAAATTAGAAAACAAGTACTACAACACTTGAAGGATCGGCGCCACTACACCTAATAATTAAACTAACACCACTACTTTGGCTTCACTATGGCGCTTGCTAACATGAATTAGTTACTTAATGAATTATTATGTCATTTTGATGGCTGCTCATGTCCTTGGGAAGTTACAACTACCATGTCATGGCACTACTAACTTTCGAATGCTGTGGTGCCAGAAGAGCAATTTTGGTGCCGAGGCGTTATAGAGTGTAACCCCACGATGCTGAATAACTGAGAACATGGTGCTACAAAGCTGAACTTTTGACACCACGGTGTAATCTGATAGAGAAGTTGGGGATGTGATTCCGATATTCTGGTACTCTAGCGGTGACTTTCATGGTGCTACGGCGTTGTTTGTTTCGATATTGCGGTGTTATATGAAACTTAGAATATTATACCTTTTCTATATTTTTCTTGCATGATAAAACTAAAATAATACATTTTTGTTAAAAATATAACACATAAAATAACATATTATTTACACTTATCATTGACCAAGTTTAGGGTCTAAGTCAATTTGGTTAGCTAATAAAAAGTTTTTTTTGAATAAAATGCCAATAACATTAAAATAAAAACTTATTACAACCTAATAACAAAAAACTAAACTATCACATTTCTCCTTTAATAAAGACAAAAAAGAAGGAGGAATATCAACACAACTAATATCATCCCAAATAAAATCACTAAAATTAGCATAGTTAGCACAAAAATCTGCTAACCTATTACAACTCCTATTAGAAAAATTAAATACAACTTGATTGAAATCCTTTAGAAAAGAAAGATCCTCCTCTAGCAAGATATTAGGCTTCGAGTTAGTATAAGAACTTGAACTTTTAAGATATTTGATAATATTGAAATCTAGGTTTAGGGTTTTGAATTCTAAGGTTTAGGGTTTTGGTTATTTTGAAAAAGTGGGTTAAAGTTAACCTAAGGTCAATGGTGAGTCATATTAATCCAATAATAATTTTTGGACCAATTTGGCTTAACCTTAAGGTCATAAGATTGAGTTTTATTCAAGTTATCATCTAGACTGGCAATCTCATAATTATGGATCATTTAAGTTCAACTTAGGCTTCAATCCTAAGACCAGGCTTTAGAATAGAATAGAAGCTACCTAATGTTATTTGTGAATATCTAATAAAAATTAAGTCTTCTATGGCTAGAGAAGATGAGATCCTTGGGAACCTCCTAGCTTCCCTATAGGCTAGTTTCACATTGAGGTAGAAAGATCTTGATTTTAAAGCTAACGTACGGAAAGGAAGTACTAACCTCATCCAAAAATGAGGTCAATAGGAACGCCTTAAGAAACTTTTAGGCACCTTATTAGACAAACCAATATTGAATCTCCTAACTTATGTAGCAAATAATATCCCTTCATCATATCAAAATCTAAAGTCTATAAATAAGGGCTTCCTTGACTAAAATTAGTGTGTATAAATTAATACCCCAGACACTGCAATGAGTCCCAACCCATTCCTTAGCTCTTATACCTCTCTGTGTGTGAAATGAATAACCTCCAATAAAGTTCTACACTACCCAAATTTAGATTTTGATCTATTCTATGTTATCCCTTGAAGTATTTATTAAAGTTATTCATTAAGGTTTATTGAACTCAAGGCAAGCCCCAATTGCAATTGAAACTTATCACATCTAGGCATGCCCTATTTCTTAGCATAGAATTGATAAAGTTAGGGACATTGTGCAGTAAACCTGCAATCCAATAAGATCTGGCTATGGGATTACAAGATAGTATTTTTTTGATCTTCGTAGATCAATTTGATGAAGATTTATCCAAGATCTTCCCATATTAGAGAGAAATAGTTGATGAGTACTATTTCATATGGGAAGTAAGACATTCAATTATATCCATCTATTCTATTTAAATAGAATAGAAAATGATGATTGAGTTATATTACTTTTTGTATACACCCCTATGGTTCTAATTTGATTAATAAGAGTTGTCCAATTTATGAGCAGAGGACTTCGATTAATCTTTTGTGTCATAAGAGAAAGTTTGAGTAGGTAATTACATCATATAGAACTGTCCCAAGGCTAACAAAGAGGGGAGGGGGGGGGGGGGGGGGGGATGAATTAGTTATTTAAAATTTCTTGGATTTTCAAAAACCTTTTTAGATTTTTTTTAAATTAAATTATTAATTCTTAAATATGTTGTTGCTTATAAAATTGATTCTCACAGAGAATTTTTCAACCACTAAAATTTTAAAATAAGAAAATAAAAATGTGACAAAAGTAAAAGCAATAGAAGAACGCCAAATTTTATAGTGGATCGTTCCAACTTGACCTACGTCCACTCCCTAGAGACTCCTTCTCTAGGTATTGCACTAAACAATAGCGACTCTCTTTTTTCCTCCACAGTAAGGCAGAGAAGCCCTTATAAACTCTCTTCCACCAACCCGATGTGGTAGAGAACTGTCATCCATTTTCACCCTCCTGGTGAAGTCAGAGAACCATTATCCTTTTCACCCTCCTAGTGATGGTAGAGAATAGTCATCCTTTTTCATCCTCCTGTTGAAGGCAAAGAACCTAGTCAACCTTTTTCACCCTCCTAGTGAAGTTAGAGAACCTAGACGTCATTTTTCACCTTCCAGGTAAAGGTAGAGAACCTAGACACAATATTGAAGATCTTCTCTCAAGAGCCTCAAGAGGAGATGGGCAGAAACTTGAAGAAGACAAAGAGATCCTCACTTTGGGATGCCTTCTGAATCCCTCACAACTCCCTCTCACTTGATCTCTCACACTTCACTCTCACAATTTCTCCCAACACTCACACTCAATGGTCACTCTCGAGAGAAATTCATAGCAAAGGTCCTGTGTGATAGTTTTTAGGACTCCATATATAGAAAAAAAAAAAAAACCATCCAAAAATTGAAAAATTCAAGTGAACTGACTTATGATCATACTATAAGATTGTGGATCGTCCTGTATAAATAAATCAAAATAGGGCTTTATTTGGTACAATCAGGTACAAACCCACTTTCATACCCTATCAATCATCTGTATGAACTCAAATCGTACTAAACGAACTATTAAAAAATAAATTATGATCATTTGGTATGATCTGGTATGGATTATATTTCATACAGTTCAACAAATCAGAGCTTCGTTTGGTACAACCTTGGACAAACCCAATTTCATACACTGTAAGTCATCTATATAAATTACATCATACTGCATGAACAGTTAAGAAAGGTCAAGCCCATATTTGAGAAACAACATTCGGGAGGAAATCTAAGTCAAATCTTATAATACGATTGGATATCGTACAATACAATTAGCTTTAAAATTTTTAAATTTTAACTCTCTCCCCCTATGTGTGTGTACGGTTACCCAATTACAATCACACTTGCTTAGACTCAAGAAATAAAAAATAGAGATGTACAGACTCTTATTTCATGAAATCCTATTCTAACTTATCTTGAAGTCTTTAACAAGCTGGAATTGTATATGATTTCCCTGAAATATTAGTACAGACAAAAAATACATAGACATATCCAATATATACTAGGAGAAATAATAAAATGAGAAATATAATATTTTGTTACCATAAAAAATCACTATCTTAATTCCTGAGTTGCAACAATCTCTCCCTTTTTAATGATGACAAAAACCATTATTGTTTAAATTATTATTTAAAGTTCTTTTGTCCTAAGCTCCCCCTCAATGAATGATAAATTAAAATCAGAGGGAAAATAAAAGTCATCCTTCTCTTTTTAATTTAATTAAGAAACAACACCAAAACTAAGAAGACTTCAAATAAAATAAAAAATAAACATAATTCAAACACAAACTTCCTCCCCCTTTTAACATCAACAAAAAGAGAGGAAAAATAATAATAAGAAATATAGAAATCCCTTAAAAATGAAAGATACTATGGAAAAATCTAAAAGTTGATAAGTAAAAGAATGTTAACATTTTGCAAAAATAACATTAATTTCCTGAAGCAAAAACTCATAGTTTAAATCAAAGAACAAATAAGATAAGAAAAGTTGACCAAGTTCAATGTTCTCTCTAGAAAGCAGAAATATCAAATAGAATAATTATCACAAAATTAATTAAATAAAAATCAAATAGTTTCAAATTTAATAGTTGAAATTATCATTTAATGTATGGATTTTTCTAAGAATTAGAGATATATAGGAAATAACTAAATGAAGTGTGGGCTCATTTTATTCCTCTTTATCAACAAGAATATTTGCTTGGCAGACATTGCACATCTTTTTATTTTGAACTTTATTTGGTGAACATTGCGCATCTTTTCATGTTGGGCTCATTTTGTGCCTCTTTTCAAATTTGGCACATTTTGTGCATCTTTTGACATTTTCTTCTTTCCACAACCTAAACCAGCAAATCTTAGCTCATGTGATTATCTTCCAAACGAAAGAAAAAAACTTTCTCATATAAGGGAGATTAACCCACAAAACAAAACCCAATTGATAAAAATAAAATCAACACATTGAAAAAGAAAATAAAAGAAAAACAAGTCACTCTCTTTGCAATAATTATGACTATAACATAAAGATCTATTATAACATAAATATGATCTTCATATCTAA
Source organism: Dendrobium chrysotoxum (assembly GCA_019925795.1). Lineage (NCBI taxonomy): Eukaryota > Viridiplantae > Streptophyta > Magnoliopsida > Asparagales > Orchidaceae > Dendrobium > Dendrobium chrysotoxum. The sequence goes on from CM034297.1 coordinate 42,963,591, forward strand.
ATCTAATTTATAATTTGATTTAAAGTTTAAGCAAAAAAAATTCTAAGGAAATAACATTGTAATGCAAAAACAAAAATTTTCATCCCTTAAATAAACATTTTGAGATTAGCCAAAAGAAAAACACATTTTTTTTTTCAAAGAGACTTACACAAAAAACAAATACAACTGATCCATAACAAAAACATATAAATGTAACAACATAAATAAAAAATAAAAATATCAAAAGATACAATAATAATAAACAATCTAATACTCCAGGGGATCTTGATCTAGAGGAGGTTGTGGAGGATATAATTGAGTAAAGTAGCTGTTAATGGTAGCTACTTGAGTGTTGAGTGTATAATATTATCCTTTAACCCAACCCATATCTTCATTATATCGATAGTCCTGTTGGTCTAAATAAATGCGATCAAATCATTGATCAAAATGAGACTCAAGATGATCAAATCTTTGGACCATATTTGGTAGAAATGATGCTCAGGTCTAGGAACAGGAGCAGGTGCAGGTGTTGGTGCTAGTGTAGATCCACTACACGAAAATCTCCCATCACCGGCGGAATTTCTGGAGGCTCTTTTGATATATTTTTGACGAATTATTTAGAAATTTTCCAACAAATTTTCAAGCAGGTTTTCCGGTGACTTTTCCTATGGATATTTTTCCGGCGGACTTTCCGATGTAATTTTTGACAGAGTCTAAAAATCTCTGAAAATATAATTTATTTATAATTTAATTCATTAATAATTTTATAGTTTATTTTAATTAATTATTAATTTATTAATATATTTTAATTAATTATTAGTTTAATAATATAGTTTAATTAATTGTTACTTAAATAACTTATTTTGATTATCAATTAAAGTAATAAACATAAATTAATTAGTTTTAATTATAAATTTCTGTAAGTTTTAATATAAAAAAAATTTCATCCTTTATAACACTTTTGCAGGAAAGGCATAGAGGTCGGACTGACGCACGGGCGCTGGGGGCATAGGAGAGGTCCTGGTTCCAATCTCAGGGCGGGCAGGCGCTGGGCACGGGTTGTGGAGAGGGCTCACCTGGGTGCCCGCTGGGCTCGGGTTGTGGAAGCGAAGGCACAGGCTAGGCAGCTCACTGGGCTGGTCAAGGGTTGCGGGAGCAAGGGTACCCACTAGGCGCGGGTTGGAAGAGCAGGCTCACCTGGGCAGGATTGTGTGTCGCGGAAGCATCGGGCGGGGGTGAGCGGGCTTGTCCGCAGGCCTGATGCTAGCCTGAAGCAAAATTTTTTAAAAAACTATATTATTTATTCCGACGGTTCTTTTTAGCTGGAGATTTTTTTCGGTAGAAAAAGTTCGCCAGAGGTTTTTTTGCCGAAAAAATTTTTCGACGCTCGATTTACCGTCAAAAAAGTTTTCGTCAAAAATCCGCCAGAAAATTTCAAAATCCGCAGGAAACATCAGAATTTTCCACCAAAAATTCTGCCAGAAATATGCGACTTTCCTGTAGTGGTCCTCATTCTTCATCAAATTCTTCTCCCTCATCCCCTTGATTCTCATGAGATATAATACGAAATGAAGCATCAGTAAAATAACAAGGCAGATTATTTAGAGGATTAGGATGGATAAGATTGTATTTCTTTTCTAGAAAATAGGCAATCGAATATCCTAAATCCACATTCTTCTTCCTTCTAGTGGCAGGGAGTCTAATGTCAGTAAGATTATGAATGTAGTCCAAAATTAACTGGGCTTCATCAAATGGAGTGTTTGACATGATATAGTATGTAACTATACAAAGCATAAGAGTGATATTGATTCAATCACCAGCTTTAGGGATAATAGAGGTTCTTAAGACATGCTGGATGATCCTTGCATTTTAATTCAAAGTCTAGAAAAGAGGTAAGTGTTGAATTAAAGGTGTTCCCCTAAGAGTTTGATTAACAACAGTCCAATCAAAATTACTTCTACAAAGCCATAGAATGGTCCCCAAATCTTCTTTAGTGATTTTAACAAACTGATGGAAGACATAAGAGGAAGTTATGGTGTTATTTTCTCTCATTCTCAAATTGGTGAGAAAATAGTAAAAGGTGTCAGAATTAAAGCGTATATCCAAGTGAGAATGAATGAAAACTGAGTGGTGCTAAAAAAGTGCATAATCGAATAATTTATATCTTCTTGAATAAGAAGACGAGAAGGAATAATCTTAGCTTGAACAAATCGATCATAAGCTTGTTCATTTTTTCCTTGAAAGAAAATTGTCATCTTATTTAGAACGAGATGAACTTCCCTTGGAAGGATGTGATCGTTTACTACTGCTTCCCATTTGAGAAGGCTGAATATAACGATTGAAAGGGAGTGAATGTGGAATGTTCTGTGAAGAAAATTTGAAGAAAGGCTTTCAATTTATAGAAATAGGGCTTGATCGCACAGTATGATATTGAATTCGTACATACGATACTTATGTTTATACGGTATGAACATGAGTTCGTACATATGAAAAAAATGATCAAGAGCAGTTATTGCAATGAAACATCTTTTCATAGAGTTGCCTTTACGATGAGTCATTTTGTATGAAATTTGACCATACCCAATAGTACAAAAGAACATGTGTTTGTACGGGATGATTTTCTAATAATGATCATACTAACCATTTTAATTCATCCACAAGATAATTGACAACATGATCGTACAGACGATGATGTGTTCATCTGGGATGATTTTTGGAAATTGTCGCCCAGAATCATAATAAATTCATTCTTGGGAAGCCCTCCATGTGCGTACAAATGAATAAATGAACTTCATACAGAAGAACATGTGTTCGTATAGTACGATTACATAAAAATTTTTGCTTGTTTAGATCAGAAAAGAAATCATGCACAATCTGGATAATTTATATAGTACGAAAATTGATTCGTACAGTATGATTATAAATAAATTTTAGATCTTGTGCATAATGATCATTATATATATATATATATATATATATATATATATATATATATATATATATATATATATATATATATATATATATATATATATATATATATATATATATATATATATATATATATAATCAAACAAGATCCAAGAAACACAAAGGCAAAAATAATAAAATAAAAATTAAAAAACAAAAATAGAAAAGTACAAACAGAATAGACCAAAAAATAGATACCAAAACACAAACAGAAACACTAAAGAAATACATCATAATTTCATCTTTCAGAATTACAATTCTCAAGTATGAATATCAATCACACCCAATCTGGTTCTTAAGGTACTAAAAATTTCAAAAGCAAGTGATTTTGTGAAATGTCTGCAAGTTGATTTTCAGGAGACACATGATTTAGCTCAATTTCTCCTTTGGTGACATGTTCTCTAATGAAGTGATGTCTTATATCTATATGTTTGATCCTTGAGTGTTGGATTGGATTCCTTGAAATACAAATGGCACTTATATTTCATAGAAGATTGGAATAATACCCATTAAAAAACCTAAATATATAAGTTGTTAATTTAACCAAAGAACCTATGCCACAAAACTTCCTAAGGCTATATATTATGCTTTAGCAATAGAAAGGGCTACTCAATTCTATTTTCTGTTAGACAAGGAAACTAAGGAGTTTCCTATGAATTGACAGGTACCATAAGTACTTTTTTTATCAACCCTACAACTTATAAAATCTGAATAAGAATATTCAATGATTTCAAAAGATGTACTGTGCCTTGGATACCATATCCCCGAGTTTTAAGTTTCTAACAAATATCTTAGAATTCTTTTAATAGTAGTTAGCTGGGATTCTTTTGGATCAGCCTTAAATCTAGCACAAAGATAAACACTAAACATGATATTAGGGTTGCTAGTAGTTAAATAAAGTGATGGTCCAATTATCCCTCTAAATTTTTTTTGATCAATAGATTTACCTTTAGAGTCCTTATCCAACTGAACTGTAAAACCTTTGGGAGTTCTTATTGGTTTAGCTTTAACCATTTCATACTTCTTAAGGATGTCCTTAATGTATTTTGATTGACTAAGAAAGGTGCCATCCTCTTTCTGCATTTTGCTAAAACCAAGAAAGTTACTCAAATCTCCCGTCAAACTCATTTCAAATTCATTACTCATTGTTTTGGAAAAGCTAACACAAAGATTTTTATTTGAGGATCCAAACAAGATGTCATCAACACAAATTTGAATAATGAGAATGTCATCTCTTACTCTTTTAATGAAGAGAGTGGTGTCCACACTCCCTCTAACAAAAGCTCTTTCTAGTAGGAATATGCTTAGCCTTTCATACCATACCTTAGGTGCCTGTTTTAACCCATACAATGCCTTCTTCAATTTAAACACATGATTAAAACATTATGAATATTCAAAACCTAGAGATTACTCAACATAAAAATCTTCTTTTATCACTCCATTAAGAAAGGCACTTTTAACATCCATTTGAAATAATTTAAATTCTTTAAAACATGAAAAGGCTAGTAACACCATTATTGCTTCAAGTCTAGCTACAGGACTAAAAGTTTCCTCAAAATTGATTTCTTCTATTTAATTGTACCACTTGGCCAGCAATCTTGCCTTATTTCTAACCACTACACCTGAATCATTCATTTTATTTTTGAAAGCCTACTTAGTTCCAACAACACTTTGATTCTCAGGTCTTTATACCAACTCCCAAGCATCATTTTTAATGAATTGATTCAACTCTTCTTGTATAGCTAGGATCCAAAATTCATCAAAAATTGCTTGATATATATTAGTGCATTCAATAATTAAAATAAATAATAAGTGATTCACTTCTTTGCTTAGTCCATGCCTAGTTCTAACACCTTCACTCAGGTCTCCTAAAATTAGTTCTTTAGGATGACTTTTAGAGTATTTCCATTCTCTAGGCAAACTATTTTCTATTCCAACCCTTTCTTCAAGATTTCCATTTTCAATTCCTTGGGAAAATTTTCCAACATCTTCTTCCAACCTAGACCCTCTAGAATTATTAGATTCATCAAAAACTTCATGAGTGGTCTCCTCTACTACCAATGTCTTTTTGTTAAAAACTCGATAGGATTTGCCAATACTTGAATATCCTAGAAAAATTCCTTCATCAAATTTAGGATCAAATTTTCTTAAAAGAGTTTTAACATTATTATAAATGAACACTTTACATCCAAAGACATATAAATGTAAGAGCTTAGGTGTTCTACCCTTTAGAAGTTCATAGGGTGTCTTATTCAACATAGATCTAATGCTCACCCTACTCAGAACATAACAGGCTGTATTAACCGCTTCAGCCCAAAAATATTTTGGAAGTGAATATTCAACCAATATGGCTTTAGCGGCTTCTATCCATGTTCTGTTCTTTCTTTTAATAACCCCATTCTGTTGAGATATCCTAGGATCTAAAAAGTTGTAATATATCCCTTGTTCTTTATAGAAAACTTCAAGTTTTTTATTTTCAAATTCTCCTCCATGGTAACTATGAATTACAAGAATTTCACAACCTAGCTTCCTTTGAATCCAAGTAGAAAAATTTCTAAACTCATTAAATTATTCACTCTTATGTGATAACAATCTAATTCAAGTGAATTTAAAATAATCATGAACAATCACATACCCATAAACTTTCCCTCCTAAACTTACAGTGCTAATAGGTCTAAAAAGATCCATGTGAAGGACTTCTAAGGATTTGCAGGTTCTAAGATCTTTAATTAAATGAAAGGAAGACTTAACTTATTTTTCTAATTGACATGCATCACACATGTGATCATTAGTGAATTCTAATTTGGTTATGTCTCTAACCAATTCTTTTTGGGCAATCTTCCTAAGATTTTTCATGCTTGCATGACAAAGTCTTCTAAGCCATAACTAGAATTCATTAGTAACATTTTTTAGACAAAAAACATTAGCAGTTTTAACATAATTTAAATCAAGCATGTAAACATTATTTACCCTTTTTGCCATGCAGCACATCAATTCCATTTTGGCTTATAATGCAGCATGTAGGCAAAAATTTTATATTAAAATCCTTATCACAAAGCTGACTAATACTTAGCAAGTTATGTTTTAAGCCTTTTACCAATAAAAAATTTTCAATCAGTAAATTCTGTGTTACTAATTATACCTGTACCAACCACTCTCCTAGTGGTGTTATCTCCAAGTGTCACTTTTCCTCCAGTCCTGGCTTCCAACGATATAAATTGATTTGTATCTCCAGTCGTATATTTTGAACATCCGATGTCGAGGTACCTAATCCTTGCACGAGGGCTTGTATGAGAGCATTTCTATAAAATTATCAAATATTAGACTTGGGAACCCAAATGAATTTGTGTTTACCTCTTAACAATGATAATCTAGATGCATGTTTAATATTTTGTGATTGATGCATCTTAGGTCTCCACAAATAAATGTGTTATACTATGAATAGTGCAAGTTTGGGAAATATGCCCCAACATTCCACATGAAAATATTTAACACCAGGAAAAAGATTTACTAGTCCATATGAGTTATAATACCATTTCCTAGGTTTTGAACTTTATGCTTTTGGTTAGGATTGTAAAATTGTTCAAGTGTGGGAGATGCTTATTTTTCTCAAAAGCTTTTACTTTATTTGGAGATATGAGTTTGTACTTTCCAAAATTAAATTTTCAATCTTCAAATCATGTTCCCTTTGATCAAATTCATCCAAGAATACATTAAAATCATTTTTAAGCTCACTATAAGCTATTTTTAAAAGTTCATGCTTCTTATTCAAATCATCAAATTCATCTAACAAGGCCATGTGATTTCTCTCTATGTCTGCATGATCTTTCCTAAGATTTTTATGCTCTTTTTGGAAATTCAAATACTCAATACTAAGGTTCGCATGCAATTTTTTGAGTTTCCAATATGCATTATAAATTTTCTCAAAGACTTCAAATAATTCATCATAGGATAGGTCACATACTTCCTCCTGATCTGAATGATCAACTTTATTTTCCATTAAGAACAATTTTGTAACCTCCTCTTCTGCTTCTATTTCTAAAGAGTTTGAAGTTGAGTCAGCCTAGAAAGCTCTTTGTATTCTTTTCTTACCCTTTCTAACATTAGTTTTCTCCTTGCTAGGATTAGCTTTGAGATTTGGGCACTCAATCTTTATATGTCTGGGCTTTTTGCATTCATAACAAATGACTTCATTAGAAACTTTTAGATTCTTATTAAACTTACCTTTGTTTCAATGCTGATGTCATCATTGCTTTCTCTCAAGAAAACTTTTGAATAGCCTAGTCATAAGCATAATATCTTCTTCATCATTTGGCATTAATTGATCACTCTCTAAATCATTAACTTCTAAAGCTATATTTCTCTCTTTTCTTTTATCACCAACATCATTCTATCTTTGATTCACTCCATGCTCGTAAGCAATAAGTGATCCAAGTATATTATCTATAGAATATACATTCAGATCTTTAGATTTAACTATGCCAATTATCTTTGTATTATAAGTAGTAGGTAAATAACATAAAATTTTATTAACTTTCTTCGAATTTGTAAATTCTCTTCCTAAAGCATGCAATGAGGTAACAATCTAAGTAAACCTTATTTATAAATCAGAATTGACTCATTTGGTTTCATGTGAAATACTTCATAGTCATGTAGTAAAATATTTAACCTAGATTATTTTACCTCATTTGTTTCTTCATAAGTTATGCAAAGTCTATCCCAGATTTCTTTTCCAGTTTTACAAGTAGAAACATACAGATAATCCTCAAATTTCAAAGCACAAAAGAAACTATTTAAACATTTTGAATTTAATTGTACTAATTCTCTTGCTTTTAAAGTCCAATCAGTAAATGGTGTTTCAAATCTAATGCCATTAACGATTCTAGAAGCTTCAGTATAGCCTTCGTATATTAACATTCACATACGATAGTCAAGTGATTGCAGAAAAGTAGACATGCGAGTTTTCCAAAAATTAAAAGAAATTTTATTGAATAAAGGTGGTCTAGTGATCAAATATCCTTCAGCAGTATTCCAATTTCCAAAATTAGGCATGATCATTTTCCAAAAAGTAGTAGAAACCTTAATTTTTAAAATTGGCTCTGATACCACTTGAAAGTTCGAGTAGGTTGTTAGACCGTATAGAACTGTCCCAAGGCAAACCAGAGGAGGGGCTGATTAGGATATTTAAAATTTCTTAGATTTTTGAAAACCTTTTAGATTTTTTTAAATCAAATTACTAATTTTGAAATATATAGTTGCTTATAGAAATGATTGTTACAGAGAATTTTTCAACCACAAAAATTTTAAAAGCAGAAAATAAAAATGCAAAAAAAGTAAAAGCAACATAATAACACCAAATTTTATAGTGGTTCAGTCTAACTTGACCTACGTCCACTCACTAGATACTCCTTCTCAAGGTATTGGACTATATAATAATGACTCTCCTTTTTCCCCCATAGTAATGCACATAATCCCTTATAAACTCTCTTCCCCCAATCTGATGCGACAGAGAACTGTCATCCTTTTTCACCATCCTGGTGAAGGCAGAGAATTGTCATCTTTTTTCACCCTCCTGGTGAAGGCAGAGAACCGTCGTCCTTTTTCACCCTCCTGGTGAAGGCGGAGAACCTAGTCCTTTTTCACCCTCCAGGTGAAGGCAGAGAACTTAGTCCTTTTTCACCCTCTTGGTGAAGGCAGAGAATCTAGACATCCTTTTTCACCCTCTTGATGAAGGCAGAGAACCTAGACATAATGTTGAAGATCTTCTCTCAAGAGCCTCTAAAGGAGATGGGTAGAAACTTGAAGAAGATAAAGAGATCCTCACTTTGGGCAACCTAGTGAATCCATCACAACTCCCTCTCACTTGATCTCTCACACTTCACTCTCATAATTAATCTGAACACTCACACTTAATAGTCACTCTAAAGAGAAATTTACAGTAAAGGTCCTATGTGACAGTTTTTAGGACTCCTTATATAGAAAATACATGAAAAATCATCCAAAAATTAAAAATCTTATGTGAACTGACTTATGATCGTACTTTATGATCATGGATCATCCTGTATGAATAGTTTAAAAATAGGGCTTCGTCTGGTACAATCAAGTATAAATCCATTTTCATACCCTGTTAGTCGTCTATATGAATTCAGATCCTACTGTATGAACTGTTAAAAATAAATAAATGGTGTTCATTTGGTATGATCTAGTATGAACTATATTTTATACTCAATCAGTTGTCTGTACGACCTACATCGTATAGTACGAACAGTTCAACAAATCAGGGCTTCATTTGGTACGACCTTGGACGAACCCAATTTCATATACTGTAAGTAGTCTATTTGACTTGCTTTGTACTGTATGAATAATTAAGAAAGTTTATGCCCAGATTTGAGAAACCACATTTGGGAGGAAATATAAGTTAAATCGTACAGTACAATTGGATATCAAACAATATGATTCTTTAAATTTTTAAGTTTTAACTCTCTCCCCTTCAGTGTGTGTACACAGTTATCCAATTACAATCACACATGCTCAGACTCAAGAAATAAAAAATAGAGATGTACAAACTCTTATTTCATGAAATCCTATTCTAACTTATCTTGAAGTCTTCAGTAAGCTGGAATAGTGTATGATTTCCAGAAATATTAGTCCACACAAAAAATACATAGTCATATCCAATATATGCTAGGAGAAACAATAAAATGAGAAACATAATATTTTGTTATCATCACAAATCACAATCATAATTCTTGAGTTGCAATAATAAGAAGTCTTCTAATTATAATAGAAGCCAATAGAGTGGCACCGCATTGAAAGCACCATGCTGACTCAGCTTATTTTAATAAACATCATTTCTTGGATTTAATTAAAATAAAAAGGGCTAATTTTAAATTTTTTTAATAAATTTATTTTAAATCAAAAAATTATGAATAAATCCTCAATGTGTTTAGTGAATGCAATAAAAATTATAAAAATAAAATCATGAAGTTTTCTTTATTAATCTTATCCACTTTTTTAATTAAATAAGGTATAGGGTTAATTTGGTAATAATTCAGGTTAATCACCTTGAACAAGCTGCTTATTCATTATGGCAGTCCTCTAAGATGTCTTTGATGTCTTTGACTTTTCTCATATAGAGATGGAGCTTACATGAGTCTGATATATTTTTTATTTATATTTATTTTTTTAAAAATTATTGATTTTTTTTTGTTTCCTATAAAAAAATTATCTCACTTTTGCTCTAAGTGTGATAAAATTACTTTTGAAAACAAATGGAATAAGTTTAGTCTTGGTGCTCTAAAAGTTATAAGCTCTTCCTTTAATATTTTTATAAATTTGAAAAGCACCAATTCATACACCCCTACTTAAGATATAAAAATATTACCATCCTTCTACTTAACTTGTAATCAAAGAAATATATGAGTTCTCTCATCTAGCTCATCCAAAATTTCTTGCTCATGATTATTGTAAATTCATGACTCAACGACTCTTGTGTGACCCAAAATAGAATATCCTTTACATAAATTTGAGTTACTATTATGCCATCTCTAATTATCTTAAAAAATATTGTGGTATCGACCTTTCTTTTACTAAAACTGAACTAAATTAGTAATGTATTCAATCTCTCATACTAAGGTTTACTGGCTTGTTTCAATCCATATAGTACTTCATTTAATTTAAACAAAAAATTAAAATGTAAATTATGAATAAATCCTAGTAATCAATAAGTCCTAGTTATTATTTTACACAAATATCCTTAATAATTCCTTTCAAAAATACATTTTTCACATTTACCTAATAAAATTTAAATTCACTATAGTAAGAATTTGTTAATAAAATTCAAATGGCTTCTAGTCTAACTATTATTTCATATAATCCATCAAAATTAAGCTAATAATATGTCATTATTTCTAAACATTATTCTAGAATTATCTAATTTTCTTTTGTAAACTCACCTTGTTCTAATCACATGTTAATTATTGGGACCTAAACACTAACTATTATCATTTCTCACAAATTAATTTAACTCTTCTTATATAATACTCACTAAAATTCATCTTTTAATGCTTCACCTGTACATTAATTATGGTTCAATATGAAATAGATATATAAAATAATCAAACTCCTATATAATTACATTTTTAAACATAATTCTCTGATAAGGATCACCTATGATAAACTCCTTAGGATGACTTCAAAAAATTTCACATTCCTTAAGCAATTTAGGTGTAGATGGAACCTCAGTAGTAGTCATAGGCTGATATATGCATAATTGTTTTAATCTATTAATATCATCATCATTCAAATCTACGAAAGATCTTGTTCATCAAATTATATTTATATTGATTCTTCAAAAAATACTTCATATGCCTTGTTATGATTCGAGCAACTTAGAAGTATCAAACTTGGTCAAGTTATCAAATTCATTTTTTAGCGTAAGTATATGCATCCAAACACATAAAGATGCATCACATTTTGTTTTTTTTTTTCTTTACAATATCTCATAAGGCTATCTTCTTAGTTATTCATTTAATATTTACAATAATTATCATATAGCATGTCGTATTCACTTATTTGGCCTAAAAATATTTAGGAAACTAATATTCGTTGAGCATTATTTTGTATATTACTAGTAAAGTTATATTCTTTCATTCAACTATAACATTCTCCTATTATTTCTTAGGTGCAAAAAATGCTATGCCTAATCCTAAATTCACCAGAAAAGCTCTTAAAATTTTCTTTTTCAAATTCACCTCAAAGATCACTTCTAATAGATATAATGGATAAATCGTTCTAGCTTTTTTTGCATACACGAAACGGGTCAGAAAATCTCGAGAGGGACTAAACAAGAGCCAAGGCCCTGGTTGCCAAGTTAGCCAGTATAGCCGTCCAAGGGCCAGCTGAAATTCAGCACTCATCATTGTCCTTCAAAAATCACCTGGCGACCGGAGAAAATTGCCACAAAAGTCAAAAAACCAAAGACATAGAGAGTGTACAGCAACTAGCACAAGAAGCCCCCAGCAAATATCAATGAAATTTCCATCTATGAGTCTTTCAAATAACCGCATTTTTAATTCTGGCATTCACAGTTGTTTTGCTATCCACAATTCCACCGAATAGTCTTTCATTTCTAGCACGCCCGATATAATATGTAGCAGCACAGGCAGTTAACAAGTAGTTGTTTTTCCAAGGAGTAGAAAGGCTTTGCTCCATAATACTATCAAACACCTGATGTAAGTTCGGTGTCATAAGTTGGCAATTTAGCCAAGGCAAAAGAGTTTTGATTATGCTAAAAGTGAAACTGCAGTCAAAGAAAAGGTGGGATAATGTTTCATGTTCACAGTGACAAAAACAGCAGGTGCTAGAGGAAATAATCCCACGAGTGGCAAGTAAATCTGCAGTTTTTAAACCACTTCTGAAAGCCAACCATGCATAAGCAGAAAAACGAAGTGCCGCATTTTTGTGCCAAACAAATTTATGCCAAGAGACAGTTTCCCAATCAGCGTAGAACTGGGTGCGGAAGTTACCAAAATTTGGGTTTTGATTTCCCATCCAGGAATGCATCTCCATATTTCTGTGAATTGTAATCGCTTTAATCATAGTAACAATTTGTGAATCAAAATAGAGAGGTATTGCCCAGCCATTGTCACGGATAATATAGGAAACCTTCCATCCATAAACTGGGGAGTAACAGGCTAGGGAGTTGGTGGTTTGAGGAATCTCAGCAATACTAATACTAGAGCACCAAGGATCCCATAAAACAGACAAATTGCTATTCGGATGAATAGATAAAGATATATAGTTTTTAATACTAATAGCCTTCTTGCACAAGAACTTCCAATATTGAGAGCCATTCACATAGAAAGGATTCCACAGGGAGAAATATTTAGCACGCCACCAGCAGAACAGTAAGTTATCAGTGTTTAAAAACCTCCAAATAACAGAGCATGCAAAACTGTGATAAAGGGAGTCGATGGATGGAATACCCAATCCCCCATTATGTTTTGGAGTACAAGTGTTTTTCCAAGATACACTGTGCAGCTTGCGCATAGTGATGTTGCCAAAGTAAAGAAATCTAGAGCAGAGACGGTTGATAAGTTTACAGCAGCTTTTGGGTATTATAGAACCACGTATCCAGTAGGCCAAGGAATTGGAGATTGTGAATTTTAGGAATTGGATCCTACCAGCAAAAGAGAGAGTTTTAGCTCTCCCGCCTTTAAGGAAAGTAGAGAGCTTTTGCATAAGGGGTTGGAAGTCTTGCACTTTTAGCTTTTTATAGAAAATTTGCAGACCCAAATATTTAATGGGGGAGTAAGATTCCTTAATATTCAGGATATCACAAATAGCAGCAGCATGGGGGGCATCTTTGGATATGAGAATGGAACTTTTTTGGGGGCTAACATGGAGGCCATGAACTGCAGCAAAGTTAGTAAGAATGGCATTGAGGGAGTGAGCATTGCGTACAAAAGCATTACCAAAAACAAACAAATCGTCAGCAAACATGAGGTGGGAGATATCACAGCTGCCAGCATTAATAACCACAAAGGAGTTGTTAGAATTTGTTGAATCAAAACAACAGGATAAACCATCCATGATAATACTGAAGAGGTATGGGGATAGCGGGCAACCTTGCCTAATACCTGAAGTTGAGTTGAAATAACCTTCAAGAGTCCCATTGATGCACACAGAGAAAGGGACATCAGTAGTGCAAGCTTTAATCCAAGTAATGAACATTTTCGGGAAACCTTTGGCTTCAAGTCTCTTAAAAAGAAATTCTCTGGAGGCTGTGTCGAAAGCTTTTGTTATATCAAATTTTGCACAGAAAAACTTATGCTTAGCATTACGGTTGAAGTTGTCGAGTAAGTCCGCAGCTAAGAGAACATTGTCTGTGATAACCCACTTCTTAATAAAACCCCCTTGACTTGGATGAATGATAAGAGGGATCACCTCTTTCATTCTATTGGCGATTATTTTGGCAATGATTTTGTAAATGACGTTACAAAGGGAGATAGGCCTGAAGTCCTTGATATTGTTGGCATGAGGTTGTTTTGGAATTAAGGCTATAGTAGTTGCTTTGACTTGCTTAGGCATGTGGCCAGAGGAGAAGAAGGAGGTGACAGCCTTGCACAGGTGGTGTTTGAGAATATTCTAAGTGGATCTGTTGAATTCAAACTTGAATCCATCTAGGCCAGGGGCCTTCTTACGATTGCTTGAGAAAATGATATGCTTGATTTCTTCCATTGTGACCGGGGCAGTGAGTGTGGGGAGGAGATGGATGGGAATCGTATTTCCAGTAGGGATGGCAATTTGACTCAGGATAGAGGTATGGGGGGCAGGAGTGTTGAACAGCTTGGTGTAGTGGTTCAAGAAAGCATTGGCAATGTCTTTTTGTGTGGTGAAAGTACCTTGATCAGTAGTGATTTCTTTAATGCGGTTATGGTTTTTGGAGATGTTAATTTTAGAGTATAGGAATTTTAGATCGTCTTCACCATGAGTAAGCCAATTAACCTTGGCTCTTTCAGAAATCCAACTGGTAAGAGTGGAGTGTTAGTAGGCTAGTTTGGTGTTTACAGTGTTTAAGGTGGTATTGAGAGAAGTGTCTAAAGGGTTATTTTGGAGTTTGGAGAGGACAGTGTTTTGGTGTTTTTTGAGATTGTCAATATCAATTTGGATGAGATTAGCATTGGACCAAGGCTTATGCTTAGTAGTATTTTTAAGGGTTTTCAGCTTGTAGGCAAAAGAGCTAAGGGGGCTGCTCTGGTTTGGTTGAGAGAAGACCTCAATCAAGCAATTCCAAAAATCAGGAAATTTGGTGCAGTAATTCTTAAACATGAATCTATGGCTTTTCTTTTCATCCTGGGGGTTAATCAAAATTAGAGGGGAGTGATCAGAATAGCTAGGGTCACCCACTCGATAGAAGGAGTTGGGGAAGGAGTCTAGCCATTTGTTATTAACCAAAACACGGTTAAGTTTAATATGAATGGGATTGTGTTGTTGTTGATTGTGCCAAGTAAAGAAGTGCCCAACCGAGGCAAGTTCCTGAACACCAGTATTGAAAACCATGCTATTGAAATGACCAAGTTTGGAATTTGTAAGTGAAGAGGCACCGACTTTTTCCAAAATGTCACGACAGCAATTGAAATCACCAATGATTGCCCAAGGGATGTTGATATTAACTGCAATATCATGAATGATTTTCCACAAAGCTTGTCTCTCCGTAAATGAATTACTAGCATAAACAGCCTTAATAGCACAAATAGTAGAGGAAGCAACATAAACAATACCATGGATAAGCTGTGTAGTCATGTGTTGGGGGGAGAAATTTACAGCAGCTTCATTCCATTTAACCCAAATGCGACCCGGGTTAGAATGCAGAAAATTGTGACAAGATCCTTCCAAAGTAAAAATCCTGTGATTGCCTTGAAACCAGGGGTTAGAGAGGTTAGTGTGGGTAATTTTAGCTTATAGAATAAAGAGGAGGTCTAGGTGGTGGTTTTGGACAAGCTGTTTACAACAAAGAACTTTGCTCGGGTTATTAAACCCACGAATGTTCCAGGCTGCACAATTTGGTATGGTCATTGACATTTAGTGTTGGGGTTAGAGGTCTTCTTTGCTTGCTTACCTCTGGTTTGCTTATGATTTGGGTTGCTTGGAGGTTGGGTTTTGTTTGTATTTGTACTGGAAGTGGATGGTTCCGATATTGGGGGTGGTATGATGGGTATGTGGCTTCGAGGAGCTGTCTGTTGTGGGCTATTGGTGTTTGAGAGGTTGAGGGTCGGTGAGGTGTTTGGGGAGTGGGTTGAAGTATGACTATCTTCATGGTTGTCTTGATTGGATAAAGCAGCAAAGGTGTTTTTTGTGCTTATAAGAGGGGCTTCTGGTGTTGGGACAATGGGGTCCAGGGTGTCTTGGATATCAGTAGAAGGGGAGTTTAGATTAGGTATTAGTGGTCCAACTAGCGGGTTTTCAAGCAGAGGAGGGTTTGAGTTTTGTGGGTTGTGTTTGTGGGGAGGTGTTGGTTTAGGAGTAGTGAGACAAGGATGAGGGGCAAGACGGGGCTTCCTACTGGTGCTTCTTCCCCTGGGTTTGGTGGGGTCTTGTGTTTTAGGGATAGGATCTTTGGGGCATAGTGAAGGGGGGTGCATGATTGATCCACACTGGGAGTAGTGTTCGGGTTTCCAGTCGTAAAGGACACAAAGAGGGGAGGTTTTACCATCCACACTATAGAAAATTTCATCTGGTAGGAGGGCGTTGTTGGTTATTTGGACACAGACTCTTGCGAAAGTTAGCCTAGTCTTAGCCGCAGTAAGGGCGTCAACAGCTATGGGGATACCGACACAGCTAGCTAGTTTAGATATACCTTCCGGCGTCCACACAGAGAGGGGAAGGTTCATGATCTTGATCCACAGGGGAATAGAGGGGAATTCTTCTCGTTTAGGTATGAAATCAGGCATCCATTTCTATAGAATGAACGGCTTGCCGAAGAAAAACCAAGGGCCTCCGGTCCAGGTGAGTTCGTAATCTTCTAGGGCAGAGAATTTTTGTAGAAAAAGTCCGTCATCCATAGTAAGGAGAGAGAAGGAACCTTTGAGTCTCCACATTTTTTTGATTACCGACAGCAGGGCTTCATAGAATGGTCGCTTGCCTATTGAGTATCTGACCAACGAAAGAGACCATTCAGAGGCTCCAACAACGAATTGTTCACTGGTGAACTGAGCTGTGAGGTTTTGGGTTTGGACAAAAGAGAGGGAGTGGGAGAACTCGGTGGAGACATGGGGAGTGGTGACAATGAGATTCTTCCAGTCAAGAAGAGCCGCAGCTGAAGGGGGTGGAACAGCAGTGGTGGAAGAGGATGGGAGAGGAGGTAAATTGGTGTCGGCCATGGGGGAGGAAGCCCGCGACGGGGGAGGTGGGAGAGAAACGAACTAGGGCACCAGCAAAACCCTAGCGGAGCTCAATCTTCAGAATTGGTCCCTGAGTGACTAATCGTTCTAGCTTTGAATCCATTTCAAAAATTAAATTATCTTATAAATTACATCACACTTGCTAGCTAGGTATACTACTTAAGTAAATATAGAATAATCATCAATAATGATATACCTATACTTCTTCCCTCCTATCCTAGTAAAGGTCAATAGTTTGAACAAATCAATATATAATAGCTCTAAATTTCTTGAACTAGATATTTGATTTTTTGGGTTTTAATGAGATAACAATCTATGTACCTATTTGACTTTAAACAAATCATTTTTTCCTTAGAATAACAAAACTTATGTAATCATACAAATAACTCTTATATAAATTTTTTAGATAAAGTTTGCATGCTTGCTGAAAAAAAAAATTCCTTGCCAAAGACATGGATCTTTATAAGAAGCTTTCACAAATTTAAGACAACAGAATAGAAATTCAATTCAAGAAAGTACATGTTATTGCACCTATGAGTAGTAAAATAAACTTCACCTGATTATTTGATCATATATTAGCAAAACAAAAGTGAACATCATACCCATTGGTCCATAATTTAACTATGCTTCAGTACATCAAATAGTTCAACCCTCTTGATGGCGTAGGAGCTATATTCAATGTTGTTGATTCCAATAATCTTCTATTTGGTATTATTTCCAAGTGATATATAACCACTAGCCCTTAGTTCCATTGAAAGTGAACAATATTTAGTCTCTCATCATGTGTCTTGAGTATTCATTATTTAAGTATCATCTACCTTTATTGGTCCTAGAGAGAAGTTACACCAGCATTAAAATTTAGTATATCAACTTGAGAATCCAAATCGTATTGGGTCTGCCAAAGGACTATTGCAAAATAAAAAAAATTCCAAAATTACCCAAATACATTAAACTCTTCTTTTGAGTCTTTCCTAGGTTAGGCATAATATTAACCAATGGGATAAGATTCTAAAGCTTCTAAATCATTTTGTGAACCTAATCAACCCCTTTCCAACCAATGATGATCTTGGGTTGACCATGGTTGACTTGTGTGATGCATATTGGTTATTCCATGGAATTAACCTTTATGCATTCAAATCCATTTTCAAACCCATACATCCCAAATTAAATTTGGCCAATACTATGCAATCAGGTATTACCAAACCCTTAACTAACTTAATAACCTACTAACACTCTCTAGACACTACTTCACAAGCCTAACAACCTATTAAATCCAGCTATCTTTTAATTACCCACTTTTTAAAGGAGCTCCAGTCTATCATTTGAATCCCTAAGTTTTCATAGTGATATAGTGTTCAATCCCTCACCTTCCCGAATGTTCCGAACCCTTTCAACCCCATGTTAGAGAAAACTTTGGAAAACACCAATCAGTGGAAACTCATTTTTTTCATCCAGTCCATTCAAATGCTTGCTCTCTAAAGGTAGATTGTTCCCAAGGCCCAAACAATCTCATAGTAACAAATTTTAGCATCGAATCCCCACTGCTTAGAGGTAAATCTTTAAATAGATTTACTTTATTACAGGGTCTAGTAAATTATGAAGGGAAGTGTCAATATATAATGATCTAACAGTTAGATTAGTTATTCACCTCACACAGATCGTATTAGATTTGTTTGTAGTATTTCTATTCATTAAATGGCAAGAATTGGTGAAGAATACATGGATAGTGGTTGTAGGCTATGGGAGTTTGAAGATGGAATTAGGATCATTTATTCCCTTCTATTCTGTGGTATAGTCCTAATCTTTTCATATCATTCTACATATGACCACCCATAGTTATGAGAGTTTAAATATCAGCCATTATATCTCAAGTCAAATAGCTAGGATTAGTAGTACATAACACTATGGCCCATTATGCCTTAAATGACCAATTAGAGCCCATCGTATGGAAAAGTTTGTCATAGAGTGTGTCTAACTATGTAGTTTCCTTAGTTTTTTTATTTTTAATATATTTTTAAATATAAAACCTTAGATATTTATATTTAAATACCTAGTGGACTAATTTTCTTGTGTAATACCTCTATGGATTTAGGATCAAATTATCCATCTATTGAATGTAATTGTAAGGTGTAGACCTCATTTTAAAGTGTGGTCAATTTTCCCATCAAACATCTAATCTCCATAGAATAATCATTGACTGCACTGCAAACTTTAAATCTAATCCATCACTATGTTGTGGCATAGTTATCAAATCATTGACTTAAAATCCATCCTTTGGTAGTCACCCTTGCATGTCATTTAATCATCTGATCAATCACTTGACAGTCACCAAATGATTGTCAGTGATATGATCATTTCAAATGAAAAATTCCTTAGTCATTGAACTTTATTGATCAATTCAAAACTCAACTCAAAATAAAATTTATGACCCATTAGTTGACAGTCACTAGTGATAGTCATTTGATCACCTATTCAATCACTGACAATTATTAATGATTATCAATGATCTAAGCATTTTGAACTCAAAACTCCTCTAAATCATTGAAAAAACCATATCAAAACTAAATCCACTAATCAAACTCATTAAAATTCAAAAACTTTAAAATTTAGCATTTAAACCAAACCCAAAACCCCTTGGTCCATAATTTAATTTTGGAGATATTTCAATCACCTTGAAATCCAACCAAATAGCCTTGTATTCTTGATAAGTCAATTTCATATTGGTTAGGCATGTCCCTAGGTTCAACCATATCATTTTGGCCGACTTTCAAGATCCCTAACCCCTGGAACTCAAAGCATTTCTCAAGGTTATAAAAATTTCAAATATTTCTAACCTATGCCACTAGGCATAACATATTGTGAAATTTGACATTGAAAGCTTCCCCAAAACTATTGAACATCATCATTAAGATAAGCATGATACATTGAGCCAACATTGAGCCCATGGTGACCCTAGTTGACTATGGTGCTACAAAATCCCTAAAGCCCTAAAACCACTAAAACGTATTTATCTTAAAACTTTAACTCTGCTCAATCAAACCAAGCTATAAAACCTCTTGCAAAACATTTTAAATATGATTTGGAGTACATTGAACAAAACCCCAGGCCATGGCCAATCCTGGTTGACCAAGTCAACTTATGTTAACCAAAATGCCCTTTAACAATTTAAAACTAAATTTTATATATAATGACTCCACCAAACCTTGGGACCACCTTTAACTAACTTAAAACATCATTTATAATGCATTGAACCCAATCCTAACCTCTTGTAAACCCTTGTTGACCCAATCAACCTAAGCTGACTAAGGGGCCCCTAAAGCCCTTAAATATGTATTTTGAATTAAATGACCTACTCATTGCATGGGACCACTTCCCACAAGTTCAAAATCATAGTTAGAATGAGTTGGACCTCTCATTGATCCCTAGTAAAACCTAGTTAACCAAGTAAACCATGGTCGATCAAAACACACCTTAAGCACTTCAAAAATTCAAAAGTGAGAATTTGACTAAACCAATGAACCAAACACTTAGGGGCATTCCATGGGATCACCAAAAGTCTCCAAAAAAAATTTCAGACGTTAGGCCCATTTGGTTTAGCAACATGGGTTGAACCAAGTACACCCAAAAGGGTTTTTATGAACCAAAACCCAACCCTTGTAGAATTAAATTATATAAGTGGATGTACCAGGTGTCCCTTGACCATATGCATATGACCCAGTAAGCCCAACCCATGGTTTGACCTAGGTCAACCATCTAGGTTAAACTAGGCCCTTTAAAACCTAATTTCTTTAGCCCATTGATGAACCAACCCAAATTGGTTCTTGTAACCTCTTGAATTACACTCTAGAATGTTCTTCCCACATGCCATATAAAGCTCCAGCCATTAGGGCTACTAATGTGGCTAGATTCCTTAAAATCATCTCCCTCAAATCATTGGTTCACTCTTAACTGACTAGCCAGCTATCCTAATGAGCTTAAACTCTTTAGAATCTTCCTTTGCCTCCTATCTGACTAGTTCCTAACTGAAATGATTGATGGCTAGTTCTTAAGTGGCAAGATCTTGACCCTCCATTTATATTTATCTCTCCTATAAATACCCCTAAATTCATTAAAGAATGGGTTAATCATTTGAATTCCTTAGCCTCCTAGAAACTCCCTAAGCTCCTCCATAGCCTTCCCCAGCCTTCTCCAGCTCCAGATTTCCCTAATTAAAGAGAGAGAGAGAGAGAGAGAGAGAGAGAGAGAGAGAGAGAGAGAGAGAGAGAGAGAGAGAGAGAGAGAGAGAGGGAGGGAGAAAGAGATCGACAAAGTGATCCAATCCAATCCAATCAACGTCTAATCAAGTGGTTTTAGTGCTTGGAGTCTTCAAGGAAGTTTTAGAGGACGTCTTTATGAGTCTATAAAGCTTAAAGAAGATCCATCTACTAGGTAGAGGTATTTTCTCATTTAAAGGTTTACAATTCAAATTGCAATTACTCTAAGATCTCAATGCATCTAGCCCCAAAACTCCATGCATTGGAAGATTAGGTTACCAAAAGGCTATATTTCAAATTTTAATTTATTTAGCTAAGTATATAAAAGTTATGAGCATTTGAATTTTTAGTTTAATTTGATGTAAGGAAATTGGATCAATCAGAGCTATCTGATTATAAGAGTATCATGATCGGATAGCCCAAATAAAAAAGCAACACGAGCTGTCTACCTTGGAATTCAAATATGAACTACATAGATCTAATTCTTAGCTAAGTGTCCTGATTTGAGCCATCCATTTGATCCACCCGAATAAGATGGTTCAATTCAGATTTAATATGTTTAAGCTGCCACTCAAGGGCTCGACACATGCTGCACCATCACATTATCGTGTCACCGTACCTCATGATTTCTATTGATTAGCAATCATTGACCCACATCTAAAAATTCAAATTAAAGTTTAAAATTAAATAAAGAAATGCTTAGAACATTAAAAGTTCACCATATATCCAGTTCTCACCCAAATTAAGTGTTCTTGGGCTCACTAGAACCCTCTTGAACCCAAATTTATTTTAAAATTGATTTCAAGTGATTTTGACAACTCAATTATGGGTAATTTATGTTTCATTCTAAACTAATTTTCCTTAATTACTCATCAACCGGTGGTCCAATTATGCTTTAATTTGGATAGGGTAAACTAGGATGTGTGTGCTGAATACCATAATTTTCCTAGGCCTTAGTGAGCATTAGATCTTGGTGAATTGAATTTTAAAAGTTCTAGTCATGATTTGTCCTAAAACTTTAAAAAATTATAACTCTTCATCTACATATTATTCTTGATTGATTATTATTTTTTTGTTGAATATTTATGTTTTTGCAAGGGTTAGAATGCCTTTTATTTCACATAAATACATTTAGTAGATTGTGCAAATTAAATCATTAAAGGTGTGTGTGTGTGTGTGTGTGTGTATCTTTAATGATTGGCTGTGACACCTGCGATGGCTTGATGAGCCTAAATTTAGTAGATTTGAAGCACATGTTTAGATGAAGCTATGTTTCAAATTTCACTGCATTTGGAAGTTATTTGGTCTGTCAATTAATGAACCCAAGATTGACACATATAATTAACCTAGGAATTTCAATTTTTCATAATAAATCCAAATTAAAACCAAAAATTATTTTCTAAGTTTCATGCTGCTTAAAATTACAAGATTAATAGAAGAAAATTAAAAGTCCTTTGAAATTTAATCAAAATAAAAAGTAATTTTGAAATTAAAAATAATAATTAATTAAATTAAAAAATTAAAAAATTTAAATTCCAAAATAATTTTAAACACTTGTAATCATCTCTAAGAGTCCTCAGTGGTATTTGAGAAAATTTTCAATAGGTTTGGAGTTAATTTGGTACAATAATAAGAAATACTTTCTAATTAAATAATTAAATAACTCATTAAATGTATTGAACTTATAAAAATAATAAGTAATTCCAAGAAAATCCAAGTCATATAAACTAAAAGGCATTGAACTCTTCACTAGGACTAATATTCATAAAAAATATTATATCTCTAGAAATTATTATAAATTAAAAGGTCAATATTTGGTCAAATTTAATTTATTAAAATGTGCTGAACTCGTAAAAATTATAACTAATTATAAAAAAATCTAAGTGACACAACTCAAATGCATTGAGCTCATCTCTAGGTGTAGTATTTATAAAAATATAAAACTTTCAGAATTTATTGTAAATCAAAAAGTCAATATTTGGTTAAATTAATTCATTAAAATCTGTTAAATTTATAAAAAAAATAATTAATTACACAAAAATCAAATTGATAGAAACTTAAAGGCAATAAACTCATATCTGTATCTAGTATTTATAAAAAATATTAAATTTTTAGAAACCATAGTAAAAAAACTAATTATTGGTCAAACCTAATTCTTTAAATAATTCAATAAATACAAAAAAATTAATAAATCATCAAACATTCAATAAATGTATAACTCAATGAATTAAATCAGATATATTCTAACAAAGAAGTTTTTAGGGTGGTCTACCTCGAGCAACGAAGCTACGTGTCATAAGGATGATTTGGTCCTCGTGCCCATTAAGACAATGCCACAAACATACTGAAGGAATCTAAATGATAAATTATAAACCATATAAATCAGGAATTAATGAATTAAATTTTTAAATAACCAACACTCTATCAATGAAGTTTTTAAGCTAAACTACCTTGGGTTGCGAGGCTACGTAACCTAAGGAAGCTTTGGTCCTCATGCCCACTATGATAACACAATAAATGAATTGATAGAATGTAAATATTAAATTATAAATTTTATAAATTAGCAATTAATGAACTAAATTAATTAAAAATCAATAATAAAATATTTTGAAATTGAAGCTTTCATACCCTTCTGCTTGACTCCTTTTAGGAAGGCAAAGGTGAATTGGACTAGAAGCTTTAAGGATGAAAACACTTAATTAAAATGCAAGGACTCTATGCAACCTATCTACCACATTTTAGAGGATTGTTAGCAATATAAATATGAGCCTTAGACTTGCTAATAAATAATTTCTAGCACTTAGAAGTTATTTAGCACTATATTCTTCAAAATATAACGTTAAATAACTTCAATAATTAAAACCACCCTTAAAAGAAATTTAAAACTTTTAAATATTAAAACTTAAATTTAAACCACCTTTCATTAACCTTATATAAATGAATTCATTTGTAAAAACCTTCAAACTAATAAAATTTAGGACCTATCCAAACTACATCGCCTTTTACCCATACTTAGATGATTTGCTAGGACAACCAACTCTAGCCTAGGCTAGGCTGGTGATTCGGTTTGGTTTTCTTATAGACTACCTTACCTAGAGGGTACTCTTATTTGGTGTGCTTAATTTATGTACTATGAATGACATTTATATTTATGCTGGTGCACTTTTGGAGTAGGCTCTTATGCCACTTTTCTTTTCTATAGACTCTCATACTACATTGCACATATATATATATATATATATATATATATATATATATATATATACACCCCTCAGTCTCTTCACATCCTTTCATGCTCTATTCTTCCAAAGATCTAAATCTAAATAAAAATTTATTATCTAAAGTTTGTGCATTAAAATTTTGATAGCCCAAACCTTTATTTAAATTCATATGAATTTGAAAACATTGCTCTTCACTTTAATTAAGAGTATTCCCTCGGGACATTTAATTAAATGTAGGGGCTTGTCCTTATAGGAAGTCTAGAACCTAGAATTAAAATAAATCCTATCTTAGCTCCTTTCTATGATAGGGGAAGAATTTGTGGACGCAGACCTAGCTTTAAACATTGGTTTAGTTTTATAATCAAATAGATAAGTGAATAATCTTTGGATTAAAAGGGATGAATTAAATATTCCCTTTTCTATTTTATTATGAAAAGAAATTTATTGATTTAGTTTCAGGATTGAAATAATAAGTGAATATTCCTTTTATCCTTAGGGATGAATTGAATATTTCTTATGCAGTTTGATTATGAAAATAAATTTGTTGATTTAGTTTCATGATTAAAATGATAGATGAATGTTCTTTTTATCCTTAGGGATGAATTGAGTATTCCTTATATTGTATTTGAGTATGAAAATAAATTGAAAGTTTCTCATTTTAAGTCGACAGAGAAATATTAGTTTATCCTTCGGGCTGGTAAAATGTTAATATATGTAGATTTTACTAAATAAATATTTTAAAGCAAATAGTATGGAAAACAAATTTATTCACAAAAGGTGAGTTAATTAGTTTGTTCTTTAGAATATATATTATTAATTAGGTCCCTTAATCATCTAGTATGGGGCTCAATTTAGGCATTTGAATTTGTGGATGTGTTTAACATATTAAGATTTTTCTAATATGAAATGAGAATTCCCTATCCTACAAAAATTTCTAAAATGATATGTCATGTTTTGACCTAGAATTTTAAAAATCCATATTTATAAATCCATAGAGAGTTAAAGTATATAATTTTCTTGGATTAAATTTAAATTTGTAATGGATAATGGTGTAATAGCCTGTATTTTGACTCAACCAATTTTTTTTCTGAAGTCATTAAGTCTTAACTGTAAACGATCTTCACCATAGTGTTCATTATTATATTATTTTACTTGCACAAATTTTTTCATAATTTTTGGGCACTAGTAAAAATCTTTAAAAAATTGACACTTATTGGTATAGTGAGTATTTTGGGACTGTCTCTTGTTTGTTTTATAAATTGATTTTATGAATATTTTTTAAATAAAATTATTAATTTTATAAATATTTTTTTATAATTTTTAAATCCCAGAATATTATATATGAATTTTATAATAAATTATTTATTAAATTAATTAATTATATTAAATAATTATATTATGAATATCTTAAGTCATTAACTAATTCCTTAAAAAATCTCTTTCTCTTTTTGAAAATGGCTAACAAAGAAATGCCTTGAGATATTAAGAGAGAAAGTGAGGAGAGAGAAAAAAATCCTGATTTGGAGGTCACGCAGCGATTTTTTGTTAGTCAAGCCTTTTGGGAAAATTGCTCATCTCGCTGTAAAGAATCATTACCCTTTTTTTAATTTCAAAGATTTTATTTTTTTGGTAATTTTTGAATCAAATTTGTATTTCCTTTACCGAAAAATGAGTATAATTTTATATTGGTAAAACTTTGACCATATAACTTTTTATATGTTATAGAGATTGAGATTATCAATATTTTGAGTATTTATTTGAGATTTTTTACCGAGTGATTTTAAAAATAAAATAATTTTTTCGTACTCTTAAATTAATTTTAACTTCTAAAAATAGTGATTTAGTTCAACTAAAGCTTTAGATTGTCATTTTATAGAATATTTGGTAATTTGGTAAATTTTTGAAAATGTGAATTTTTTGCTTAGTAGGATTTTTTTGTCTACCGTTAGGATATTTTGACACTTTTTTTATTAAGCTCAATTATTCTTTATTTTCTGTAATATATTTAAATGAATATAGATGTGTGATTGAGATTACTGTTATAGTATTGTAACAACAATGTGTATGTAAAAGATAAGTAAAGACTGGTTGACCCTTTGGTTGAAGACTTATTAACTTATACAGGATGGTGGGCTGATGGACATTCCTTTAAATACTATGATTTAGTGTTATCCTCTCCTGATTCATGTGATACTTATTTGGATTTATAAGGATATGATTACTATACCGACGGGCAAAGAGTGACGACTCTATTTACTAAGCCAATGATTTATTGATACTGATAGAATATTGAAAAACACTGTAATAGCTAGAACTTCTTACTTGTTTAGTGGGACTACTAAAATGCATGTTCTTGAGGCACTATTCTTATTATTATATAGATTTATTATTACTGCATGGATTTACTGCTATTACATTATTATGTTGCTCCGGCCACTAGATTATTATTGTTACCATTTTAAATATTGATTATATTTAATACTACTGATTCACTGTACTTATAGTAAGCATGTGATATACTAAGCATGTAATATACTAAATTTATTGAGCATGTGATTGAGATATTAAGCTTGTGATTGAGATACTGATTTAACGCTGATATAGAATAACTGGATAACATGTGCACACTTTTATACGATTTTATTAAATTAATATGATTTTGATAGTTTTTATCGATATTTTAATTTGATGCTTTATTCAATTTATATACTAATTATTATTATGGATATAATGATTTCTTTATAGATTTGACACTCATTCTAGTTTAATGCTTTATTGGCTTCTGTATCATAGTGTTTTATTATTTATAAATTCTACTACTATTACGTGTTAATTTTACTATTTCTATACTGATTCAATGATCATATGAATGTAATTACTATGATTTGATTATTGGTATGTATATTAATTATTTACCTTATTTTAAATTCAGTCATAAGTTTTAGTGACCTATTTAGCTTTTTAACTAATTATATGTGGTTAAATGATTTCAAGTCAGGGCAAGGGAGCAGGAGTGTGAGGCTAGTCAGGATTCCTCAGCTTCTATTTCTTTTTGTGTTAGTTATTCTTTTAAACTTAGGTTAGAATAGTTATGATATGATTATGTAGATCCTAAGTAGTGTATTTGATTTTTGGGAATAAATATTGATGTGTATATTGATGTTTTAAATTATAAAATTTGCTTCCACTATTTATTACAGATAGATGATATTAGGTAACTCTGGCTATTGTTTTTTTATTAAAAGATAAATGAATAATTCTTCCAAAATAGATTCTAGGGCATCACAGATGGCCACTAATTTCACCCCAAACCAAAGATTAGAATACCATAGGAAATTCCTTAAACTTTACAGTTTGTCAACTTAGGAAAAAATTAGGAAATTACTTAAGAACCCAACTGTGTGTGAAAACATATGATGTCTTCCTATAATCCTAATAGATCTATTGATTTTATTTCATAAGTGTAAGAGTCCATTTGATCAACTAATTAGTGAAACCTAAAATCAGCTCACTTAATGACTTCGTAAGTTCAAAAATGCATAAATAATAAGAAAAAATAAAAATAAAAAATAAAAACTCAATTGCTTTAATCCTTTAATTTAATCGTAAATTAAAGAAAAACAAAATTTTTGTCTGATCTCAGTTTAAAATCCATGATATTATCACTTGAACCATATCAAGAAATAAACACAATAAATCTAATAAAATAAACCACAAGTTTAAATGTCTCCAAACTATCATATATTTTATTTAGGTTGTTATTGGCCTATATCTAAAATTCCATGAAGGTTTGAGATCATTTGGTACTTCAAATTGCGAACCCTAATTCTCTTTGTACATAAAATACATACAGCTAAGGTAAAGAATAGTATTGAGCATTATTTCTTTTTAGTTATTATTAATGGCAAGTGTCATGGCTATTTTAAATCGGCTCATGGGCTTAGGCAAGGGGATCTTTAATCTTGTACCTTATTTATTATTGCAGTCAAATTTCTTTCTAGAGGCTTAATCATCTTTTTAGGAAACATTCTACTTTGTAGTTCCAGACCATTGGTTGTTTCCTTATGTCCCATTTGAGTTTTGCTAATAATTTTATTACTTTTACTAATAGTTTTATCAAAATACTTTAAATCCTTTTTATTTTTTTTGGTTCGTTTCAAAGAGCTAGCGTTTTAATTTTTAATACTCTCGAAAGTTATTTTATTACTGCTAAGTCTATCTCTAACCAGAGAAATTTTTCTATTTAGAATAATTTTGGTTTTTTGCATAAGAACCTTCCTTTAAAGTATTTAGGAACTCCTCTTTTCAGTGGTAAGAAGAGATCCCACTTATTTGGGGACATTTTTTTTCCTTTCTTTTGGTGGTAGGTTAGTGTTAATTAAGAGCATTCTTTGTTCGATTCCTATTTATTTATTTCATACTTTATGCCGTAGTCTTAGTGTCTATGGTAGATTGGAAAGATTATTTAACAATTTTTTTTTTTTGGGGGGGGGGGGGGGGGGGCAAGGAGGGAAGGTTTGCTGTCCTGTGGGCTCCATGGAATAATTATTCTGGGGTTTTAGATGAGGGGAGGCTTGGTTTTTAAAATTTGGGTGATATGGCTCATTGTTTTTCCTACAAGCTTTGGAATACTTTAAGGTCTAAAAGAGCCTTTGGGCTAATTTTATGATTTTTAAGTATTGTGCTGGGAAGCATCCTCTCAATTTCCATTTTAAAAAAGGGGATTCTTTTAATTGGAAAAGGCTTTATTCTATTAAATGGGATAATGAGCAATTTATTCAATGGGGGATTAGGGTTGGTGAAATTTTCTTTTGGCAAGATAAATGGTTAGGCAATTTCTCAATTGGCAATTTGTTAAACACCTAATCTACTAGTGCTTGCAAATTTTCTCACTTTATTCAACATGGGTTTTGGAATGTGGATTACCTTAGTGATATGGTCCCTGACTTTATTATTAATCCTGTTATCCAAATTGCACTCCAATTGTATAAGAAGGATTGCAAGATGTTCACCAAGTCTAATGATGGTAAGTTTGTTCTTAAAGTGGTTTGGCACTCACTAAGACAAACTCATTATAAATCATTACTTTTCTGGGCTATTTGGCATGCGGCTATTCTTGCATCTTATTCTATTTTAATGTGGAAAATTTTTCATAATTATATTCTTGTGGACACTATTTTAATTGAAAAAGGCTTTAACATCATCATAAAATGTGAATATTATTATCATAATGAAAGCTTGAATTCACTAAAAATTTGCAAGAGGATGTACCTTGGTGTATGCTTTTTGCTGATGATATTCTTCTTGTTGATAAGATTAGAGAGGGAGTTGAAGGTAAACTAGAATTATGGAGGTCAACCTTAGAGTCCAAAGGTTTTTCGCTTGAGTAGATCTAAAACGGAATATATGGAGTGTAATTTTAGTAATAATGGACCTAGTGAGGGGATTGTGACTTTGGGCGATCAAGTCATTAATGAGAGTACACGTTTTAGATATCTTGGATATATTGTTCAGAGTGATGGTGAAATAGATGGGGATATTATCAGCAGAATCCAAGTTGGATGGTTGAAGTGGAGGAATGCATTGGGCTTATTGTGTGATAGAAAAGTACCCCTCAAACATAAGGAAAAATTCTATAAGATGGTGGTGAGACCTGCAATGCTTTATGGTGCCGAATGTTGGCCATTAAAAGAGAAGCATAATTCTAAGTTAAGTGTTGCAGAGATGAGGATGCTCAGGTGGATGAGTGGCTTTACCCTTAGAGATAGGATACGAAATGAGCATATTTGTGAAAAGGTTAGAGAAGCTCCAGTGGAAGATAAGATTAGAAAGAGTCTCCTTAGAGGGTTTGGTCACATAAAATGGCGGCCTCCCGATGACCCGGTTAAGAAAGTAGAGGTCTTAGATTTGACTTATGTTAAGAAAGGTAGAGGTAGATCTAAAAAGACTTGGTTAGAAAATATTAGAAATGATCTTTCTTTTTTAGATTTAAACGAGAATTTGACTTTTAATAGGACACAATGGAGAAAAAGGATTCATGTAGCTGACCCCATGTAGTGGGATAAAGGCTTGATAATGTTGTTGTTGTTATAATGAAAGCATGAATCATATTTTTGCTAATTGTCCTATTGCTCTTAAAATGTGGTTATATTTCGATAATGTTTTTAAAGCTCATTTCTATACTAATTATAGTCGCATCTTTAATATTTTGCAAGCTTGGTTTGTTCATATTATGGGTCACGTTCGTAATGTCTTACCTTTCATTATTTCTTGGGTTTTGTGGAGAAGTAGGAATGAGTAAGCTTGAGGAAATTGCTATAAATGGCTTTGAATATTTTAATTAGAGTCAAAGATAAGGTGAGGTAGTTATTTTTTGCTAATTTTATTTAGGTTAATGGTTTCAAAGGTTTTCATCAAACTTCTGAGGAATTTGGTATCACTCTTTCCTCTTTTTCTCCTACTTTTAAAGAGATAATTATGAGATGGCTTAAACCTATTCAAGGTTGTTGTAAACTCAACAATAATGGCTTTTTTAATAATTCTAATGCTAGTTGTGGGGGTCTCATTTGTTATTTCGTAATATAATTATCGCTTTTGCTAGTCCCTCTGATGCTTTCTCTTTGATTATGGCTGAATTATAGGCTCTTCAGTATGGTTTGCAATTGAGTATTTCTTTAAGAATTACTAATATTTGGATTGAAGTTGATGTTATCCTTGTTATTCATTATATTAAGGGTAATTTAAATTCCAATCCTTCTAATTTCTATCTCATTAGAGAAATTCAGAATTGGCTTTCCCACATATCTTTTTCCATCTCTCATATTTTAAGGGAAGGCAATTCGGCTGATGATTATTTAGCTAATTTGGGTTGTAATTTGATTGGTTTTAAGGAATTTGCTGGGCCATCTCTTCTGACAAAGCTTAAGGGGTTGGCTCGGTTAGATCATTTGGGCCTTCCTTATATTAGATCCAATAATGTTTTGGGGTGGTCTCTCTTGTGCTTCTTTTTAGGTCTTTGATTTTTTTTTCTATTACCTATTTCTATTTTTTACTTGTGGGTCAATTTCATCTTTTGATTGATTGGGTATGTATTTTTTGGTTGCCTCATGAGTTATATGTTTATATTGGGGCTGATTATACCTGTTTTGGCATTTTTGGTCAATGTGCATTGATGTTTTGATTTATTTCGTTCACGAATTTCTCTCTGGCTTGGTTATTTTAGTTTTGTCTATCTTGTTGTTAACCAATTTCATTTGATGTGCTCGCTAGGGTCTGATGGTTGTGAAGGGTGTTTGTCGCCCTGTGTTAATGTTATTCTTCTCCAAGTTTTGAAGTTTATTTACTGTCCTTTTATGGTGCAGTTTCATTATTATGTTTTTAGATCCCAGGGCCTCTTCTGCTGTGATGGTTTAGGTTTATTGGATGTGAGGGGTGTTGGTGGCCCTCTGCAGCACTATTTTTTTTGTTCACTTCCTTAGATCCATTCTAGTTTTTAGCTTTATTTTGGGTAGCTTTCTGTTCATTTTCTTCCTGCAGGCCGTGCAGGTCAATGTCTATTTTCCTGTTGTTGGGGTGCTGCTATTGTGTTTTTACTACTACCCCTGGTCAAGAATTAAATCTGCTTAGGTCTTTTTTTTATAGCTGATTTGCTCTTCTATAGGTTGTGCAAGTATACTTTGATAATTCTCGAGCTTAGGCTCTATGGAATTTTGCTTCCTCCTCTTATATTAAATTCAATTCAACATATTTTCTATTTAATTTCTTTGGTATTCCTTGCATCATTACTTTGGTTGCAGCCTTTTTTTTTTTGCAGGTGGTTCGGTTTGCTATTTTGGGTTACAAGTTAACCTTTTTTGTAGAAAGATTATGCTTAATGCATATAATTGGATCTTTCTTTTTTGGGTGTCGGCTCCTTGTTGCCCTAGAATGTTCCTAGCATATTTTGTAATTTTGCTGAGAGGGGACTTTTGGCTCAGAGGTTTTCTTTTAATTTGTTTTGTAACTCTTCTAAGCATTAGATAGCTGATGGTCCCCCTTAAGGACCATGTAATTTCAATTTTTAATTAACTTATAAGCCCCTCCATGGGTTTTAACCAAAAATAAATAAATATAGATATGGTAAATTAATCGGTTCTCTCTCTAGAGTGGTTTAGTTAGAGAAGCTCTGGAATGGTGAGGGTGGTTGGTGACACTTGGTCACCTCCTCACCCTGGTGGTGTTGGTGGTGGAAAGAAGGGTTCTATGCAAGGTAATTACTACATGGTTCTTGCCATCAAGGGGGAGGATGTTGTTAGTCTGACTTCACTGAATTTCATGCCGATGAACTCTAATAGTTTAAAGGGAACAGCTTTGAGCACACCTCTGTTGCATGCTGGGGAGATATTGCCACAACATTGGAGGCTTTACAACATTATATTAAAGTTGAGGAGGCCAACTACTAGTATGAAAAAAACCTAATGGTTTGTAAAATTTTTCGAAGAATCCCCCTCCTTGTGCGATTCATAATTATGAAACTCTCAAAATGCATGATTTATGAGTTTTAGGAGCCGATAATGATAGAACTGAATTAAGCTCTGTGGTTTTCTTGGTCATTCATCTAGTGACAGACAGGACCCCATTTCCACCTCTTATGATTGAAAGCCTGATTCATCCATTTCCCTTCCCCAATCCTGCAATTGGGAAGCTCATGACATTGGGCATGATAGTTTGGATGATAATAGGGTTGCCTATGAAGCTTTTATAGAGGATACTAAATACATGAATGAAGTTGGATTCATCGAGGAATAGGATCTGTGTGTTTGTTCTTCGAATGAGATAATGGTGTATTCAGAGCGTGACTCCTTGGGTAGTCGTGTCTAGCCTAGCTGCATTCAACTAGATGCCATTTATATTATTCACATACACACATCCATCCAATTTGGGCATGCTGCTAACAAATGTGGATAGTATCTATGGTTTGCATTATGTTAATGGAAGTGTTTTACTTGTGGACAAGCCTTCAAACTGTAGGTGTTTAAATTCCCATGATACATCAACAATTATTAATGTTGCTAAAAGCTCTTACCCAATGGGTGTTTGTTATAACGCCTCTATGGCCCATAAATCTAGTTTTCATCTAAAATAGACATCGCATTCTCCCTCTTAGCTTTTTGGAGGCATGTCTAGTGGTCCATTTGATTGGAGCAAGGTCCAGTTTATTCCCATTGACATAATGAGCAAGGAAACCTTCCTAGCGAAAGATGGTCTTTCCATAGAACCTGAATTGAGTGTAGTGAATGAAAACATTTAAAAATTGGAGAAAACTCTTGTGGAGAATGTTTTAGGAAGGAAAATTCCTTTCCCCTTCCTCCTTAGTGAACTCAAACATAGAAGTTAACAATTTGGGTAGTTTCAAGTGATCACTGCAGCTCCTAAATCAATTATTTTCTTGTTTAAAAGTATTGAATCTAGATATGTGGTTATAATGAGTGGAACATGGCTTATAGCTAGGAATGTCATTGGTATGGATAGGTGGACCCCAATTCTTCTCCTAACTCCTTACATGGCCATCATTCGCTGGTTTGATCCTACTTGCCTTAGCTACCACTTATGTATTGGGGTGCTTCCAACATCACCCACCTTGTAAACATGTTAAGGGAGCCACTTTGGATGGACTCTCATACGAGCACTTGGGGAAAATCTTATTATTGTAGAATCCGTGTGAGGATTGATCTCTCATAGAATTTATTGCCTGGCGTATGGATTAATGGGCATCATGGTAGATTTTTTTGGAAGGTTAAACACAAATGCCTTTCCAATATTTGCTTCGCTTGTGGGTTTATTGGCCATAGTAGTGACATGTGCCCTTCCAAGGAAACAACCTGCAACCCCATCTCCCTTTCTCCATAGCAGCCATCCACTTTTGTGCAAGCCATGTCTTTGGAGAGAAACTTGGGATTCTCTATTCCACCTCTTTGCCTCCCCTCTATTGGGGAATGTAGTAATCCTATGGATAACCAAGGAAGCAGCATTTAGGAAGCCATCAAGAAGCGAGAACATCGTTAAGGTAGAGTGGATGAGCTTGGTGCTTGGAGCATAGTAATAAGAATACATGGAGGTAATCACAAAGCTAAGAAAAAATAGGTTGATACTCCAAAGCTCTTCCATCAACCTATCATGTTCTCTTCTTCTAAGGTGCAGTAGATAGGCGTGACCTCTAATAGGACCTAAATCTCTAGGAGCAACATTCGTGGGTCTCTAATGCTCATTTCACTAAGGAAGCTCTCCCTCTTAGGTCGGTGAGGGTGGTTGGTGACACTTGGTCACCTCCTCACCCTGGTGGTGTTGGTGGTGGAAAGAAGGGTTCTATGCAAGGTAATTACTACATGGTTCTTGCCATCAAGGGGGAGGATGTTGTTAGTCTGACTTCACTGAATTTCATGCTGATGAACTCTAATAGTTTAAAGGGAACAGCTTTGAGCACACCTCTGTTGCATCGTGGGGAGATATCGCCACAACATTGGAGGCTTTACAACATTATATTAAAGTTGAGGAGGCCAACTACTAGTATGAAAAAAACCTAATGGTTTGTAAATTTTTTCGAAGAATCCCCCTCCTTGTGCGATTCATAATTATGAAACTCTCAAAATGCATGATTTATGAGTTTTGGGAGCCGATAATGATAGAACTGAATTAAGCTCTGTGGTTTTCTTGGTCATTCATCTAGTGACGGACAGGACCCCATTTCCACCTCTTATGATTGAAAGCCTGATTCATCCATTTCCCTTCCCCAATCCTGCAATTGGGAAGCTCATGACATTGGGCATGATAGTTTGGATGATAATAGGGTTGCCTATGAAGCTTTTATAGAGGATACTAAATACATGAATGAAGTTGGATTCATCGAGGAATAGGATCTGTGTGTTTGTTCTACGAATGAGATAATGGTGTCTTCAGAGCGTGACTCCTTGGGTAGTCGTGTCTAGCCTAGCTGCATTCAACTAGATGCCATTTATATTATTCACATACACACATCCATCCAATTTGGGCATGCTGCTAACAAATGTGGATAGTATCTATGGTTTACATTATGTTAATGGAAGTGTTTTACTTGTGGACAAGCCTTCAAACTGTAGGTGTTTAAATTCCCATGATACATCAACAATTGTTAATGTTGCTAAAAGCTCTTACCCAATGGGTGTTTGTTGTAACGCCTCTATGGCCCATAAATCTAGTTTTCATCTAAAATAGACCTCGCATTCTCCCTCTTAGCTTTTTGGAGGCATGTCTAGTGGTCCATTTGATTGGAGCAAGGTCCAGTTTATTCCCATTGACATAATGAGCAAGGAAACCTTCCTAACGAAAGATGGTCTTTCCATGGAACCTGAATTGAGTGTAGTGAATGAAAACATTTAAAAATTGGAGAAAACTCTTGTGGAGAATGTTTTAGGAAGGAAAATTCCTTTCCCCTTCCTCCTCAGTGAACTCAAACATAGAAGTTAACAATTTGGGTAGTTTCAAGTGATCACTGCAGCTCCTAAATCAATTATTTTCTTGTTTAAAAGTATTGAATCTAGATATGTGGTTATAATGAGTGGAACATGGCTTATAGCTAGGAATGTCATTGGTATGGATAGGTGGACCTCAATTCTTCTCCTAACTCCTTACATGGCCATCATTCGCTGGTTTGATCCTACTTGCCTTAGCTACCACTTATGTATTGGGGTGCTTCCAACATCACCCACCTTGTAAACATGTTAAGGGAGCCACTTTGGATGGACTCTCATACGAGCACTTGGGGAAAATCTTATTATTGTAGAATCCGTGTGAGGATTGATCTCTCATAGAATTTGTTGCCTGGCGTATGGATTAATGGGCATCATGGTAGATTTTTTTGGAAGGTTAAACACAAATGCCTTTCCAATATTTGCTTCGCTTGTGGGTTTATTGGCCATAGTAGTGACATGTGCCCTTCCAAGGAAACAACCTGCAACCCCATCTCCCTTTCTCCATAGCAGCCATCCACTTTTGTGCAAGCCATGTCTTTGGAGAGAAACTTGGGATTCTCTATTCCACCTCTTTGCCTCCCCTCTATTGGGGAATGTAGTAAACCTATGGATAACCAAGGAAGCACCATTTAGGAAGCCATCAAGAAGCGAGAACATCGTTAAGGTAAAGTGGTTGAGCTTGGTGCTTGGTGCATAGTAATAAGAATACATGGAGGTAATCACAAAGCTAAGAAAAAATAGGTTGATACTCCAAAGCTCTTTCATCAACCTATCATGTTCTCTTCTTCTAAGGTGCAGTAGATAGGCATGACCTCTAATAGGACCTAAATCTCTAGGAGCAACATTCGTGGGTCTCTAATGCTCATTTCACTAAGGAAGCTCTCCCTCTTAGGTCGATTTCCACATCCCCCATGAAGAAAAGAAGACTATTATAAATTTCAGAGGCAATGACTTGGTCATCGTATGCTTAATGCTTTATCTCCTTTCATTTGTTTGTAGTGTGTGCTTTAGGATTGATATGCCTTTGCTAGAGCTTTCAGATACTATTCAACCCTTGTGGCTAATTTTGGTGTCCCCTCCCTCTAGATTGGTTCCTTATCTACCTTATTTGTGTGCACTACAAACTCTTGAAGGCACTCTCCTTCTCACTTGAGGGGTCCTTTTTTTTTTTGCTAGTACCTATCTCTATAGCTATTTATAGGTTTGTACTCTTAATGGCTACTCTTCCCTATTTTTATTTTTATTTTTTTGTATTAGGAAGGCCTATTTGATCCCATACTAGATTGTATCCTTCTTTATATTTTAGTGGTTACTTGATTAAAAAATAAATACAACTAAGGTAAAATTTGCAAATTTATAAATAATTCAATAAAAATCTTTTGAATTGTAATCCTAATAAACTAGTGAACACCTTAAAATTAAATTTCAATCAAAATTAAAAGTTTTAAGTCAAAGTTAATCTAGGATCAAACCTATGTTAATTATAAGAGAAACCCTAATGCAAGTTAACCACCTAAACATATGTTAGATTTCAAATAATTCCAATCTTTCATGAGGTGGTCTTTGAATCAGTAATGATTCATAGACTAATTGTCATAATGTTTGGAAATCATTTGCTAAGTCAAATATGCTTGAGTTATGTTGGTGGATTTTTGTAAATATTTGATGCTTGAATGTGCCTCTAATGTTAACGATTTGTTGATTAAGTGATGATTTATTAAATGCCCTAGGTTAGGAGCATTCTGATTGTTTATCACTAATCCAATCTTAAGCAAGTGGTCAGGCTTATGTAGGGTAATAATAAAGTGGGGAAAAAGTCATTCAAATTTAAACTAATCTCAATTTATGCAATTTCTTATGTTTGATTATACCCACTTTAATAAAAATAAAATAAAAAACATGGTGAGGCTTTATCGATTACTCATAAATGAGCATATATTTATTAACATTGTGTGATGAAACGTGATTGTTGTGACATACAAATTGCTTCTTACTTACAATTGCAGGTAGTACAGAGCCTTTTATTTTTCAAATGTAAATGTAAATTTAAATGTGAAATTCTAAAATTAAATGTTCCTTCATGCAAAATAAGGAACCAAAAGTGTAGGACCTCTTTTATAAGAAGTTTCATTGCTATTGGAAGCCTAATTAGAGGATCAAGTCAAGTCTAGAGAAAATGAATTGAGGACCAAAGAACATTTCATTTTTGTAAATGGTTTCTGTCATGTTAGGAGTAGAACTTAGGGTGTAAATCTAAAGACATTTACCTATTTTCCTATATTTATTTAGATGTGTTCACACTTTCTTGTGATGTAAATATACTACTTTTTTATAGGTTTCTTGTATGCATGTATTTTATCAATATATCTTATCACTTAAGCTCTAACGATCTATCAAATTTATCTTTTAAACCCAAACACTTTACTTTGTTGTAAGCATGCATGCATTTTATTTTTTGTTACATAAACAAAATTCACACATGCTAGTGGAAAGTGGGGGGTGACCTAAAAGAAGGGGTTCAACCTACTTTTTCCTAAGGGTTGTTTTGATGCTAAATTTTTTTCAAGAAGTCAACTTTTCTTTTTAATGTTAAACCTACATTAAAACATTTCAAATGTTTTAAAAATGTTTTCCTGCATTAGTTAGATATATAAACTCCATTCATATAGAGTTAGGCATCTTTTCAAAATAAATAATAGCTTGCACATCTTGCATTTTATAAAGACCAAAAATATGATTTTAAATTGCTGGGTTGTGTTTTGCTGGCAGTTCACTCCATAAAAGTATAATTCCAATAGGGTCTAACTTACTTTCAAATATTATTAAAGGTTAGAATATATGAGTCCCACGTTACAAATTCCTGCATCTTTTTGTTCTAATTTTGAATCACTACCCTATAATTGTTCATGTTAGATACAAGTTCTGAGGTAGACTTTAAATCATATGTTCTCAACCTTTGGGAATATAATTCAAATATTTTGATAAATTGTTAATTAAAAAAAATCATCTCATTCTAAAATCTTAAATCCTAATATAGGACTGACTGAAGCACTTCTGAGCTTCTCAAAATTGTATTATTCCTTACTTCTTATCCTTTGACTCCTAAAAGAACTCCTTAATCTTGAACAAATCCCATTAGAAACTTCTAACTTCTAAACCATGCTTAAGACTTTAAGATCAAGAAATATTTAGCCACTCTTTTAATTAAGAGTATTCATAAGAGTCCTCCCTCTTAAGAAGTAATTAACCATAGATACTTTCCTTTATGGGAAAATTGACCCTAGTAAAACATTGAATCTCATCTTAGTCTCTTAAGGCAGGGGAAAATTTTCTACGATAGAGACTGTTCAACGAAACCCCATTTCTATTTTTGAATACTATAGTAAAATGTCAAGTTAATCTCCTAGGAGATATGTTATTCTCATTGCAGAATTTGATTATATAAATGATAAATTTTTTATGTTTGTTATCATTCTAAAAATCACTATAGAATAGCATGTTTGCCTCCTTTGATAATATGTTATTCTCTTTATTATGTTTGATCATGATACTAACAAATTTTCATAACCATATTTTTGTCTTTAAATTCATTATATAATTTTATGTCTGTCTCTCGAGATGGTATGATAATCTATATGTAGCATTTGACCACTAAAATAGGAGTTTTTTTTTGGAATATGTTTAGTGGTCTTATTTTCATACACCATATTATATACTTTTAACTAAATTTAGTTTGAAGAGCACTTACAATCAATTAATGACCATAAGGTAGCCTTGTATTTCTTCAGTACAAACAATAGCTTCTCCTTCTGCTCCTTATTTAGTTTTTCCAAAAGGATGATAGAAATAGAGGAAAATTCTATCAAGAATGCATATCACAAATGATATGGTATATATTTAAAACCAAGAATTTGTGTCTTCTCAATAGTTGGACAAGGCTTAGAGTAGGTTCACCTCATATCCTTAAAAGGCTTCTTTATAAACATTTGTTTAACCACCAAACTTTTAATATGCTCCCCAACATTAGTTTCCTCATAATCCTTAACCCCCATAATACAAGCTACAAGCATCTCCTTTGAACAATCAAGCTCTGTAGAATCTTTGGCACAAGTATGTTGAATGTCTAATTTGATGCAGTTATCAATTTCCAACAATGACTGCTTCATAATATTGATATTTAGTTCTTAATATTTTAAATCAATATTTGAGGCAATTATTAGCCATAAAAACATTAATATTTATTTCTTAATATTGAAGCCATAGGATGAATTCTCCTTTAGCACATCAATCAGAATCATGCTTATGGCTAAGAATAGCTACACAAAAATAATACGGATCTATTAATGCTTTTCCTCTATATCAAGAACAATGGAATTAATAGAAAGTAGGAACTTATTAACTATAATGTATACATCTTCCATGATCTCTGTTGGGTGCTTAAATAAATGATCAAAAGACTAAAGTGAGATAGTAGTGGGTTTCAACTCACTTATTTCAAGCTCTTTAAAGACGTACAATTGGATAATATTTATAGAACCTCTAGATCGTGTAATGCTTTTTAGATGCTCTTAATCGTACATGGAATAGTAAAAAATCTAAAGTCCCTTTCGTTGTCTAGTGTCTTCTTTTAAAATATTTCACCGCACTGCTCATTAAGTGCCACTATCTCATAAACTTCAAGTTTTCTCTTATTGAAGATAATTCCCATCATCAACTTCACGTCGCTAGGCATCTACTCTGGTTCATCAACCAAAAGAATTTTAATGTATAGTTTCTTGAAAACGTCCTAAAACTTGGAAAACTATTTCTAACTTTTTCTTATGAAGCATTTACGTATATATTCAGTGGAATGTAAGATGGCATATTATTTATGTCTACATTATACTATACAATTAAAATATCATCAATTTGTTGGAAGATTATTACAAACAAAAGGCATCACATAAAAAATTTTTATGGCATTGTAAGAAATTGTAGTTCTATTTAGCTTTCTTTAGATGAGATTAAGACACAATCTAGAAATGTGGAGAGATCAATCCACATAAACTTTGGCTCTTTTTACTAGCTAGCCACAATATTTCACTATTCTAGGCCCATCTACATTCATTTTTCTTGGGTTGTTGATATTCTAAGAGATAGAATCATCAGGATCATGTCTATTCAATAAGTAGTAGCCATTTTTTATCTACATCATAGTGCCTCTAGCGGTAGACAAGACTCCTTGCAATCTTAGGACCCATTTATACCTGTGCTGTATAACATGATATTCTTTTTTGGTTATCACATATGGTATGATGTCAAGCTCAATCTACCCAAACTCATTATGGATATATTTTCTAATGAAGAACAATAAAAAAAACCTCATGTCATAATCGACCTATATAATGTCATAACACCGCTAGAAGATAAGGAAAAAGCAATTATAGAGGACCATCAATTACATGATGACTCATTATATGCCCTAAATATATGCTCTACTAAATTTCACAAAATTTAATAAAACATCATTTAAATATTGTCAATTCCTAAACAAATAGCTTATAATTTAAATAAACAAATAATACACTAACTACAAATCATGACCCATATAAAATTCACTTCGAGTGTTCATATTTATTGTTAAAACATCTTCATGTAATCTAACTAGTCAA
Organism: Dendrobium chrysotoxum; assembly: GCA_019925795.1. Classification (NCBI taxonomy): domain Eukaryota; kingdom Viridiplantae; phylum Streptophyta; class Magnoliopsida; order Asparagales; family Orchidaceae; genus Dendrobium; species Dendrobium chrysotoxum. Next base: position 43,005,055 of record CM034297.1, read on the forward strand.
TCAACATAGTCTTACATTTACGGATATGTAGAACAATGATTGTCTCATTGGCTACCTCATCAAGATCTTGGACTTGCTCTTGCATATAACATTGAAAAAAAAACTTAGGAGTCTAACCAATAAATGTCTTTATATTGAAGTCATAATTCTATTTTAACTACCTATTGATTAGTCTTCTAGGCCTATTTATAACATATATCATTCCAAAAAAAGTATTTTCTGTTAAAGCCTCCATATCATAAGCATTCTAATGCACATCATTCATTAACCATGTCAATTCAGGATATTTTTCCTTAGTCATTTAAATTTTTAGGAAGAGACACTTGGCTATTCTTCCTTAGTCATTTAATGCTTCATTTAGGGTTTCAAATGAAACTATGGTTTTTGTTGCTAAAAATTTAAAACACTTGGTTTACCATTTGCATTCAAATACAAATTAATTGAAAATGATGCATTAAGAAAGTTGTTTTAAATGAAACCTAAATTTACTTTACTTTTAATTTAATATGCATATTGTTTCTTCATTATATGATTCAAAGACATTGGATAATCTTGCATTGGATTTCATCAATTTTTAAACCATTTGACCAAAAAAAATTAGAGAGAAAATAACTAGCTAGAGAGTGTTTTCTTCTATTATGCTGCTGGGCTTCCATCTTGCATGGTAGATAGAAAGCCTTCTAATATGGAAATTTTGTTCTGAAGTAATTTTCCTAACAATGATCCGAGCATAAAACTTGGGAAATTAAGCGCTCTTGAAATTTTGCAAAATTCACCATAAAATAATTGTTTCAATTTAGAAGAGATATATTTATCTTTATTATTTTGATAATTGGATTTACAAACATTACGACAGATCTCTAAAGTATTGAATGGGATCTATTTATTGTGGACTACTAAGATCATCTATCAAGGAATGCATTTGGACTTGAAAGGTCTCAGTACTGATGCCATGCTTAAGGATTCCAACACCTATGGAAATTAAGCTCGTCTCAATCTAGAGTTTTTCATTGGCCTATGAAGATGTTCATTGTCACTCCCCCTGACAACCTCACAAAGACTAAAGTGTTTTGTACTCTAGAGAGTACCAAGAGCTGGCCTCTTCCACTAAGGGAGGTCATCAGTACCAATTAGCAATAGAAACATACTAGGGGCACAACCATAGATTTTACTCATCTTTTTAAGGGGAGGGCCTAAAGTAGGCTCTATAGGCATCATTCCAACAATGGTAATCTAAGTATGTTGTAAATGTTTACCCATGTAAAAGGTGTTTGATTCAACTTAGAAAGTGACTTATAGGACTCAACATAAATATTTTCATCACCATGCTATAAATAAAAGTAATATATACCAAAAATCAGAAAAGATAGTTAAAATAAGTAAGTAACAAAGCGATAAACATGCTACACATCAATTAACCCATAAGGGATTATCAAAACTAAAATGCCAACGGAAGTAAGACTAGAGGAAGTAAATTAGCTAATACATACGATAGTTTTTTTTTTTTGGCAAAAATTTTGGGCTTAGCCCATATAATAAAAGAATGGGTTACAAAAAGGTCAAAAAGGAACCCAAAAACTCAAAGCTCTACCAAAAAAGAGGGAAGAGTAAAAAAAACTACAAAAACTTCAAAAACCCCATGAACATTGTATGCCCAAAGATGGGACCAACCATATCAGTCGTTAATAGTATCCACAAGTAGAATCCCCCGGTTGCCGTTAGTGTATAAAGAGTCTTAAAAATTCCACAGGATGCAAGAGGATGCCAGGCCAGATGCGGAACAAAAGGAGCAAAAGGAGTAGATTGTCTAGGCCGTCCAGGGGGAGTGAAGGGACTCAACAATTGGTTCCAGTCATCATTGCCCAGCCAAAACCAGTCTCCCAACTGACAGTTACATGTGCAAATTGCTATTAAAACAACTGGGAAAAGAAGAGAGTAGTAACTCATGATTTTTCCATTTAAAAACCTTTGCTTGAATAGCCTTAATGATTTTGTCACAAATAGAATAAGGATCATGTTGAATTCCAGCATAACGTCTATCATTCCTTTCTCTCCAAAGGAAATAAATCTAACAACAACAAACCCAATAATAAAAATTCATCTCTAGAGTGCTAGAAGACTACAAACCATCTAAATGTTCGAACAATTGCAACATCGATGGCCTAAATAGAAAAGCATCCAAGTGTGGTAGAAGCCTAAATACATACGATAGTAACTAATCCATAAATTGATCGTTTAAAGTTAAAATTAAAGTCAATAGTTAATAATGAAATATTTGGGTTTGATGTATAAACAAAAACACAAGTATATCTTCAATACAAACAAAAAGACTAATCCCCAATAGAGTCAACAATTTTTCTTTGTTGGGGAAAAGGGGATTATATAAAGGTATTCTTCATGTACCTAAGATTTCATGATGATAGATAATGGAAGAGGCCTTGTATAGTAGGACTAAAAAATCATTTCTCAACAACTATAAAATACTTATGATAATTCATACCAAAGTCAAAGTTAAGGTAAGTCAAGTAAAGAAATCTAGGTTTAGCGGTCTCTAAAAGTGAACACATTAGTTAAATTTAATTACACTTGAGGATACTTTTACGAGACACTCTCAAGAAAGAATATATGTTTTTATTTTGTTTCTCCCTAGTTAATATCAAAGAAAAACTATGATTTAAAGCCTAATATCTAAATAGGGTGGTTTATGTTTTGAGAATAAGGAAGAGGGTGAATAGCTATAACCATGGGAAATGAGTACTCTCCATATGAAAACATATTTGATAATGTCCATTAAATCATGAAACATTAAAAGGAGCATGGAAGGGATCAAAAAAGGCAACGGGTACCTGTATGAATCAAAGAAAAATTAGAATGAACCTAATCACAACTTCACAAACTCGTTATCCTAGCATATCAAGTTTAAGATCACATAGCCATCAAGAAAATTGACCCAATCTAGTTGTGAGACTTTCTATTAGTAATCTAGAGTTGAACAAATCAGGGAGAGTCTAGTAATCTCAAACCATCAAAAGAAAATACAAATTTATAAATATGTAAGATATATGATAAACTTGGACTAATGTAGTGCTTACCATCCTTAGATGTATAAGTAATGCTTATTTTAGAAAGTGAATGAGATAGCCCAATTATTAAAATACAGAGCAACTTCACTAGACCTACAATTTTATAAAGATTAGGTTTACCACTATTGTGGGCTCAAAAAATTAGGCCTCGTCCTCCCAGCTATATTTCTGGGGATTTTTAACGGATTAAATTCTGGGGTAAATTTTGGGAAGGCATATTAGGTTTGTAGATAAGACACTACTCAGAGATTTAGCCCTCATTTTTGCAAGGACTTTATGATCTAAGTTCTGGTTTCCTATAGGCGTAAGCCTCTATAGTTAATTACCCCTCTCGATAACAAGTGAGAACTATTGGTTAAGGCTATTTGTCAGTTAAATATATAGAAATATGTGATATCTGGCATATAGTGTAGCATGGGTTTAGGTGTTATGAGTTTGAAGGGTTGATATTTAAAATTAAATATGTCACCATCTTGCACTTAAAGAAGATGATGGGGGAATAGATGATGGACCAGATCAAGATGCCACAGTTTCATCATCCAAGGCCATAATGGTCCCTGGTCTACTTAGTTATAGTAGGTAGTCGACCCAACCTGACAGAAGGATCCTTGTTGGTAGTCATGGGATGCTTCATCCAAAAATACCTTATAGACCTGGGATGGATATTTATTTATGGGGACAAATTTGAATCATCCTTAACTGATAGAGGGATTTATGCTCTATCGATTATATCTTATTGATTCATATCTCAAACATTTTATGCCATTGGGGAACTTACGGGCTCTGTCCATAACTATGATTTAGTGGTGCCATTTAGCGACAAACCATCTAATTCAGACGGCCCAGGTCATAACCATTTATCCTACTGGTGTCATTTGTTAGCAAAACTATCGGTTAGGCGATACGTGCCACATCCTTACTGACCAGTGACTATTTAAGAATGAATCTTAGTAATATTCTCGACTAGATATTAGTTCTTTGTGAGCTGAAGTGTATTTTCAAATTTGTCCACCTCGACAAACTATTATGGAGGGTGGATGATTTTACTTTAAGCATTTTATGGCTTATTTCAATTTTAAAAATTTTAAATTTTGGAATAATTTTGGAGTTTTGGAATCTTTGGAAATTTGACTATTTGATGGGTGTTTGGGGAAGCATTTTGAATGTTTGGAATTGACCCCTCCGATTGAGATTTGCATTCAATGCTGCCATCATTATGGTATATGGGGTCAATTGTATTTTGTTGACTGAAACTTATCGAATCTGGCAACACGCCAACAAAGGATCAGGTTTCATTAGCTTTATGCCTTTATTAGTGAATTCTCTTGATTATAAGCCTTAAAGGCCTAATATAAACATATTAAAACAAATATCCCAGTCGACGTCGTGACCAAATATTTGTTTAATAGTTCGAGCCGTGTTGACTCCAATTTATCCATGTAGAAGGATTGGGCTCAAACTTGATTTCACTTATTAACCCATACAGCATCCCTAGATGTCACGTGTGTACCAATAACATGCTCGCTTGAAGCCCACATGGGTTTTGTGATTGCACGTGCCCCTTTTGTGTACCTATGTGTTTATATATTATAGTGTACGTGTGGGGACATTTTGAATATTTGATGGGTCTTTTATGATAGTTCATAGGAACTCTTGTTCATCATAGCCCTTTCTGTATTTTCCCGTAGGTGATATATTGAGTGCACAATAGGTCTTCTATAGAGGGTCGTAGGCACTCGTGTACACTATATATTTTTTTTCCCTTGCTTGTGAGTTCTACGTAATCATCAGCATAAGCTTAGGGAACCACTGGTTCATCATGAAACTTGCAAGCCTGAATAATCTTTTCCATGTCAATGTTCAATACCTAGTTGAACTGAGATTCACTCACTCCAACTCTGAGAATAATGATTTGACCTAGCTTTCTCATCCTAGAGCGCGCATAGGAATCATTAAATGACTGATGTCATCATCATATTCTATTGTCAGCTTAAATAGATAATCAATCATTTCAACTTTGAATGACTGTGTACTTATTAATGCCCTGTACTTTAAAGTCAGTGTCCATTGCCTCAAACTAGGAATTCTAGGAAATGAAGGCACCTCAGGCCATCTGGTAAATTCATGCAAGAGATCTATTCCTAAAATAATTATTGTAGTCCTTGAGCTGATTGGAATAACAGTTGTATTTTCTATTTGTGATTGCGAGTTTTGGCCACCAAGCTTTGCATCAATCTTTAACAACATATTTGTCAAATATTGATGATTAACTCTAGCGGGCACAATGCATTATGAGTTGACATTCACTGCGCTTGTCTTCCAGTGCTCGTGGGGATTATCGTATGCGTCTCAAAAATTATTGGTATTGGTTTGTAGGGAGACTTGTTGTATTTATAATTCATTTGTTTCCATCTCTACTTGCCAAAATTTATAAAATTTATGCATACAACATGTTCGTGTGTCATCAATCGAGCTATATTCTTCACCAGTTTCATTATACAATGCTAGTTATTGTCATTTGCAGGGAACTATAGCCTTTGTTTATTGGATCTTGCATCTTTTATTTGTCAACTAACTGATGTTGATTGGAAGAATGTTGTAACATTTGAGGACCTTTATGGGGACTAATAAATAGACTTTGAATGTGTCGCGTACTCATAAGCAAGTTATTTTATTCATTACTTGTTTGCTTCATACACTCATGAATGTCCACATTCATTGCGAGTTCTTGATCTTAACTTGTAAACTCAACTTGCTCATTGTCATTCATTTGAATGCATATCCACGAACTCCTTGCATATGCTTGTAGGTGGATTATTACCTATTGGCGCTTGCACTTTTGCTGTCATAATCATTATGAATGAGTTGTAGTATTGAGGAAGCCTTTGTGTTGTGATTTTCTAGCAAGTCATGTTTGAAGTCTTTTATTCAATGCAAGTCTCAAACTCATTTATTTTTGTTTAATCAGGAACTCATGATGGCTCTTTGACATTTATTGGAGATTTCCATGCCATAGTTTATAAGTAGAGCCCTTGTTGATTTCACTTTGCAAGCAAGTTGTGTTATGCCTTGAGGGCATCACATTATGTCATGAGATTTGATTATGTCAATTAAAATTCCACACTCACTTGTAAAGAAACAATGTTTGTAAATCTGTCTTCCATCACCAACCTTATACATGCTCACCTGTTATTGAGTTAGGGTTCATTATTTTGCAAATCATGATTTCAGTTTTAAATATTAGACTTTAGTTTAAGTTAAAATTTAAATCATTTGTTCAATATTTATTCAAGTCCAGCTCAAATTTGACTTCAAGTTCTAGTCTAAAATGGGTCTTCTGCATTCCTTTAAGTCCCCTGTATGTTTTCATTTAAGTTTAAATCCAATGTTTGCAAATTCAATTAATGTTCAAATTGAGTTAGAGTTCTTTGTATTTGCTCAAATTTAAGACTAATCCAAGTTCCTTGTTGTCAAAATTTTGTCCAAGTTAGGTCCCCCATCCACTGGAAAATCCGGTAGCCTCCCGACGAATCCCCCATTTAGGGAAAATTTAAGAGTTTGGGCCTCCCACCACGCTAGAGAAAAGGGTGTATGGTAGGTGTCGAATGACACTGTGGCCAAAAATCTTTAATCCAACAATGCTAGAGAAAGGCATGTATGGGTCTTCGGGCACCTGTTTGAAATGCACAGTTTTATATTCTTCACTGCCACACTAGAGAAAAGCATGTATAGGGTTTACCCACCTCGCCGTAGGCATCGCACTTGGTCCCTTCCCACCACGCTAGAGAAAAGCATGTATGGGAGGTTTTTTGGTGTGCTGCTAATGCAGAAAATGGGGTTTTGAGTTTGGAGGGTTGTACCTACGCCTGGAGAGTTGGCGATGATGGCGATGATGACAAAAATGAACGAAACATATTTTGATTCTCTTTTTCTACTCTTTTTATCTTTTTTTTTTAATTTTCTCAGGATTCATGCCAACACCTCAGCTGATCCCACTTAATCAAAAAATATGTATATTTAAATGTTAATGAGGTTTCAGACACAATGGCAAAGTCCATTCTGTGATCAAATGTCATATGGGTGGTGTTGAGCACCAAATTCATTGATCTACATGTCATCACCTCAGGATTCAAGCCACTGCCTCAGTTGATCCCAATTAATCAAATAAAAAATATATTTTGCATGATAATGATGTTCTGGATGCAACGACAAAGTCCGTCTACTATCAGACATTATTTGGGTGGCGTAGTGCATCAATTCTAGGTGTTGGCCATCCCTTTGAACTGATCTCGTCTGGTTTAACCATGAGGGGTCTCAAATTAGGAAAATGTAATGTTATGTTCCAACGGCACAATCCATTCTGTAATTGGAGGTCGTTTGGCCCCTCAAGTGATATGTAGCGTCAACGCCGTATTGCTTTTTTTTGCCTATTTTACTCCCTTTACACGTGATTTAATGTACAAAGGTCAACAACTATTTAATGTAATGGACATTAACTTAAGAGTATTAATTAATTCATGTCATTAGGTCAAAAGTTTATCCTAAGAGACATGATACGAATGTCAAGTTATCTATTCTTAAGATGAAGAACTTTGCCTATATACATTTATACAATCCATATTAGGAATGTGAATTAGTTGAAGATTTAATTAAAAAAAAAACAAAGTATGAAAGCCATGTATTTAATCTCAAGAATGTTTACCTTGAATTGTTTGTAAAGTATATTATCAATTTATTAAAGTTCAAAGATATAATTTTTTTCAGCCACATCACATAATTTCTAAATAAACCCTTTAATAGTAAACAAGTCAAAGTGGGAAACCTAAAAACGAACTAGAGAAGAGTAAAATACAAAGAACCAAGTGAAATAAAGATAATACAAGAACTCAGCTGCAATTAGGCCTACAAATACACTCCTAATGAAAATAAATTAAGGTGTTTAGGCCCTTATAATACAAACCAATCCTAAATTTATGCATCAAAGAAATAAGACAATAAGGTATTAGCATCATTTATTTGGCATAAGCCGAATGGAAAGAATGGCCTTCATTATGTGAGTTGGGAGGTGTTGTGCAAGCCAGTTAACTTGGGTGGTCGAGGGCTTCATTCTCCTGTGAATAAGGTGGGTTCTTTAAGGGCCAAATTTGCTTGGAATCTTCTAAGTGGTTCAAGTTCATTACTATACAAAATTTTGGAATCAAAATATGGTTATTGTAAAGGGAATTCTGAAGCTAAGAAGGGCTCATCTCCTTCATGGAAGATCATTTTTAGTGGAGCTAAGGCACTTGCTCACATGGTAAGGTGGAAGATTGCAGATGGTTATTCAATTAAAGCTCTCAATGATGTTTGGATATTAGATAAATGCATTAATAGTTGTCCACCATTTGTATCTAACAATGTGAATGTTGACTTAACTCTTGATAAATTCATTTCTAATGGAAGCTGGAATAAAGAGGAGCTGGGAAATTATTTTGATGTGGATTTGGTTAGAATAATCTCTAACATTCAGATTTTTTCTAATTTACCTAAAGATCATATGCAGATGATGCATCTAAAGACAGGTAGAACAATTTCTGCTATGGCTTCAGGAGCCTCCGATTACCATCTAAGCAAAAATTTTTACTCGGAGTGGATGAAGAAGGTTAATCTCATTCCACATGTAGAAAATTTATAGTGGCATTTATTCAATGGGGCTATTCCCATGTTTGATTTCCTGGTATGTAGAAGATTGAAAGATGAAAGTTCTTGTCTGAGAGGTTGCTTGAAGGTGGAGAATATTGATCATGTGATAGGGGGTTGCTCAAAATTGTTTCAAGTAATTCAAATCTTGAACGAATGGGGTTGTACATTACCTATTTTTGATTCATTTTATGAATGTTGCTTATGGTTAGAGAGATGTGCCTGCTAATAATTCTTTCTTAGCTAAGCTTTATTGCATAGTTGTCTTTCTATCATGGAAGTCTAGATGTGAACTGGTTCATGGTGATAATGAAGATAGCTGTTTGTATATTGCGGCCAACTCCATTAGTTATGCCTTTAGTGTTGGAAGAGGACTGGTTAAATCGGGCTTCTGGGTGCTAATCAGTCGAATACGCTGTTGATGAATGTTTGGCACCCTCATCCACCCGATTGGATTAAGGTAAATGTGGATGCTTCTCTTCTTCAAACTTATAAGGCCTCTATTGGAGTGTTTTTCAGGGATCACAAAGGAAGTTTTTTATTGGCCTTTGGATTCAATGGATTGCGTTGGGATATAATGGAGTTATTAGCAAAGGCAAAATTTTCAAGACTGGATGTTAGATTATGAAGGGATTGTTATTGAAGGTGATAATGCAAATATCATAGAGTTCCTTCAAAGCTTGGTGAAGAAACCGGTTGGTTTGCTGATGGATGACGGAAAGGAATTTGTTGATTTCATTACAAATTTTAAGCCTGTTATTTTTACTTGTATATATAGGGATGGTAATAAGTTAGTCGATCTTTGTGCTAACATTGCTCTTTCTAATAACTTTCTCTGGGATGACATTAGAAAGGACAATATTCCTCCTTCTTTTATTAGCTTGTTAAAGGAGAAATGTGTTCCTTTGGGTAGTTTGTAATAATTTTTTCTTTATTATTAATATTGCTTTTGCATCTTTAAAAAATAAAAAGGTATTAGCATCAGGAATCCCTCTATCCCTAGTCCTTACCCTTTGGATTATCCCAAGTGCTATTAGTCCATCTAGTCCTATTGGTACTCTAGGATCATCTTGAGTGCTCTTTGTCTATCTAGTCCTGGATGTACTCATGGATCTAAAATGTACTTGGTTAAGAGTATGCACTTATACATAATTAATGCACATACGAGGTTTTTCTAATTAAAATTAAGTATATTTTTAAAGTAGAGAGATCATCTAAGAATACACACATATTTTCTTTGAACTAAACCAAATAACTTATATTAATAGAAAAAAATATATTATACATTTAATTTATTAAGTAATCGTTATACCTAATTTGGCTTTTTTTTTTTAAGTAAATCCCCAACCTCTATAAAATGAAACTGTGAATGTTCATACTCCATGCACATGTAAGATAACATCTTCATCCTAGTATACAAATGTAACCCCATCAAAGTTCATTAAATAATAATCCAATTTAATCATGTAATGTTGGAAGCCATGAAATAAGAAGATTATATCAAAAGTGACCTAGCCATACCCTAAAGGGGCACGTATTGTGCCCTATCATAGCTATTGACCTCATTTTTGAAATGAGAATAAGTTGTTAGAATTTTAAAATAAACCATTATCAACTCTTACTAATGGCTAAAAATAGTATGATGTAATTAAGATGCTATAAATTAAAATTCAGAATATATATTTTAATAAATTTATTAATATAATATTTAAGAAAATTTTAAAACTTATAATTAACCAAATACAATTCAAATTGACTTAAAAGTTTTATCAAATCCTTATTAGGTCACTCCAAATTTCAGTGAGAATTTTTATCAACTTTGGAGTTACTTTAGATAAAAGAAAAGGCCTTTAAAGAAAATAAATTCCTTAAAATTATAATTAAATCCAAATAGATTCAAATTTTTATTGGAGGTCTCTGAGTTGTTCCTAACCTCTAGAAATTGTTTCCTAAATTTTCGAGCATATTTAAAAAATAATTTAAATATTTTTTGACAAATTTATTTAAAAATAAATTCAAAATAAATTTAAAATTCTTATTTAATGTTCTTGACATAGTCCTTGATCTCAAAGAAATATTCCATAAAATTTGATGACATTCAGACACTAAATATAATTAATAAGTTCTTTGTTTAGTAAAAATAAGAAATAAAAAATGTTGAAATAACAAAAATCATTGAAATTCAGGAAATAGTAGAAAAATATAAAAAACAATTCTATAAACTCATAAGAACATAAGGAATAATAAACTAAATAAGTTAACATAACATCAAATCTAAATGAAATTTTCATTCCTTATAATTTCTTAATAAAAATGATATTATATAAAAATAATTATTGCTATAGTAAATAAATGCAAATAAATGCTATATATTATTAAAAATTAAATTTAAAAGCACCCTATGATAAATATAAATTTAAATTTAAAATTGAAACTAAAACAAGCCAATTTATAATAGAGTGACAACCGCATGACCTAATATATTAGATATTGAATAGAATATTAACCTTAGGCCTTTTATGTTAGGATGCTTACTAAATTTTTTTAATTTTTATTTATTCCAATTATATATTTTATTTTTATATTTCATTTTATTATAAATTATTTAATCACCAATTGTAAAGTGAAAAAAAAAATAGAAGACACTTTATTATAACATGTTGACAAAACTCTAACTTGAAGCCTTACTTAGGGAATGAACTAACCAAAACTCAAACATGAAGGAATGCTTAGTTTATTCACACATTAACATCCTAATTTATACAAAAAAAAAACCTTTTTCGAAAAACATTATATTTTTCAGTAAACAAAAAAATTGGTGTGTTAAGAAAAACTTGCATGCTTTATTTAGGAAAGCCTTGATCATTTTGAAGTTGGGTTTTTCTAGAATTAAAGATGTTTCCTTGAAATGAAAGAATCAAATAAAGACAACTAAAAATGATATCTAGAAATCCAAATAAACAAAATAGAAAAGACTTTTAAGGATATAAATTATAAATAAAACTTTGAATTCGCTTGATGAAAGTTCGTTAGGGATGTTAAGCCCTTATGAACTAGTCCCGAGGCTAACCAAGAGGGGGGGGGTGAATTAGTTATTTTAAAAATTCATGAGCAAAAATGATTTAGAAAAAATCTTTTTGAATATTTTAAAATAATTATAGTTTTGCGATGATGTGCATATGTTCAACAGTAACAGAATAATAATCACAGTCACACATGTTTGGTCAAAAAGTTATTGCTTTTGAAAAGATTAATTATCTTTGGGTGTTTTAATTTCTTGAATTCAATTCTGAAACTGAACACATCATTATGAATGATAAATCATCTTAGGAGACGAGCATACCATTCCCTAATAGGTTCAATGTACATGATTAAAATTTTATCCTAATTATCGTAGTCAAATTGGAGCAAGAACTACATATAACCCTGAAGGGTCAAATTAATTGTTCATTCAAGTATTTAACTATGATAATATGGATAACTATCATTAATTTCATAATTAAATTTTTAATAATAATTGATATATCTCCTTGAGGGAAGAAGATATCAATCATTATTGATTGTTTGAAAACGATGATAATGATCATTGATTTAAATTTTCCCAAAGATAATTAATTAAGGTTTTGAAAAATTAATTTTGAAAAATTTGTTATTCTGGATTACAAAATCTCCTACGAGCGCAAGCCCTTGTAGTTTATTACATTATAGGAAATTAGAGTTTCCTATGAATACTCTCGATTAAAATAGCGGTATAAAGTTTATTTTGAGATTTCAAAGTTTTGATATCAAGGAAACGAGGTTTGGAATATTAATAGGTATTGGATCAAAATTGAACACTTATTTCTGGACTCTAAGGAGGAAGGGTAGGAGGTTTTTTAAGATTCTGAATTGCTTCAGAAACACCCCAACCTATCCTAAGTGTTGGGCTTAAATTTGATTAAAGAGATATTTTTATTTGAATAATTAATTTTATTAGAATATTGGGATTCAATTCCCAGAGGTTGAGGAGTTATAGCCTAAGACTGCCTCATAACCTAAGTCTAAATTTGGGTACTGAAAATCAGTAGCCTGAACCTAGCTAATGTTATGCAAAACCTAGACTTACCCCAGCCTGGACTAGGGAGCCAGCTAAACCACCTAGGCGCTTCAAAACCATGAGTTCAATCTTTGATGTAGAGTGGTTAAGGCATTTTTTAAGATTAGTTTAAGGAGAGTGGGGCTGACATCTAGAGCAGATTCCTAATTTGCCCCTTGACTAATGTTGGGTGAAATGCTTAAACTAGAAATGTAATTAAAGATTAGACTTAATTTTTAATTTGTATCTAATACGATGCATGCTAGTTGACTCAATTAAATGCTTAAAGTCAAAATGAAGTAGTTTTAAAATCAAGCTTAAAAAAATAGGTTTTATCCAAGAGATTGCATAACATCCCCTTGGACAAAACCGTACCCTAATAGGTTAGGTGGTCTGCCAAAACTTACAGGCGGGGAGGTGCCTAACACGGAAGAGAAAAGTCAATATGAATGCATAAAAAACCCCCAGTGAGTTCAGGCTTACTTCTTAAAGGCGTTAGAGTTTCTATATGAGCCTAAAGTTGTTAATTTTAATTAAAGTAGAAATAGTTCGATCGTACCCTCATGAGTCTCGAAAGGATTCCAGGCTAAATCAAATACGACATGCAAGATCGCCAAAAAAACTAATAAAAGCAGGCAAGTCCTAATCGTAATCAACATCAATCAATCATTAAATTAAATCAATTAAATTAAAATTAAAATTAAAAGTCCATGTGGCAAGTGCCACTTAATTATACAAACCAGGGTCTGCAGAAAGTAAAGTGGCCTGATACCCCTGACAATAGCCCGAATTCTATCCCTAAAACTCAAGTGACTTTGAGAATGGATCTTCTCATTCTTCACTTCTTCATTCTGTTGAAGGCTCCTTGGATTTTTGGTTTTGGATATCCAAATGAAAAGAAACTTCCCCTTGAAAGAGGTATTTTCTTTTCCCTTTGGATATTTGAAGTATCCTAACTTAGTCTTCCAAATGAAGGAGAACTCTCCTCTAAGGGATGTTCTCTCCTCTTTGGAATCTAAGTTGGATACTTATGTATCCCCTCTCAAATGTCACTTTAAATTACAACTCAATATATATAAATTACATTTGAGAAAAATTAAAATCTAAACTCAACACCTGCAGGGTTATCCTAAGTAGTTTATAATTTAAAATCATATCTCAAGCAGTTATATATTAAAATTAAAATGCTCAAACCAGTCACACTTGGCCATGCCCTTTTAATTTAAAAGGGGGACTTAGCATTCTGAAGCACCTGTAGCAATTGAATATTTAATAGCCTCGTAGGCCTAGGTTACCCAGTAGTTCCTAGTATGTTTAAGTGATTTGATTTTGTTTAAGGTTTAAAAATTATTAAATTTTAATTAAGAATGGTTGATTACTGATTTTAAGGTTTAAAATTTATTAAATGTTTTCTGGATTTTAAAATTAAATATTTAATTTTATGGAATTATTTAATTCATTTCATTAAAGGGGTTAAAAAAATGTTTTTTTTGATTAAGCTTGATTTCTAATAATTTAGGATTTTTATAAAATATTAAACCTTAATACGACTAGTTAGACTGTAAGTATGCTAAATTTGGATTTTTTTATATTTAGTTCTGAAGGTTTAAAGTTTTGGTTAAAATTTGAACTAGAGTTGACCCAAATGTTGACTTTTTAATTTTGAATAATTTTTGGAGTTTTGAAATTTTTAATAAATATTAGGGCTTACATGGAGTACAATGCCTTTGAGTTTGCCTAATTTGGAGTTTTCTACAACTAGTTATGATTTTTCAAAGTTTGGTTAATTATTTGATTATTTAAATCATTTAATTAAGGAGGTTTTGATTGTTTTGATTTAAACTCATCCTAAACTGTATGAAATCACTCCCAAAGTTTAGGGATGACCCATGGGAGTGTTTTTTAGGTGTATAGAACTTATTTGGCATTTTTAATATTTTTTAATTATTTTATATAATTAATTATTTATTTTCATTAAAACTTAAATTAAAGTAATCTTACAAGTCTAGTGATGGGAATTTTATTTTTCTTAAATAGAGAATTAAAATTTAATTAGTTTGATATATTATTTGTAATTTTTGGATTAAAGTTTGATTTATTATAAGTTTTTGAAGTTTTTGAGTTAAAAATGGGGCTGAATTTTGAGTAACTTAATTTTCTGACCTAATGACCTCTAAATTAAGTGAAATTTGGACCTATGGTATATAATGTCACTAAGTTTAAAGTTATGAAGTTTCACCCCAATTGGGTGTGTGTACAATTTCCTATAATTTTTCTAAATTTTCTAGACCATTTCCATAATTATTTTTCCTAGGTGTCTCTCTTGTTCAATTGGGATTGAAATTTTGGTCATCTAACCCTGAGACATATGCATGCACACCACAGTAAACAGATAACCTAATTCTACCAATTTGGAGAGTTATGAATTTTCAAAATTTTGGGTCAAAAATGGACCCACTACTTTGAAAATTCATCCCACAAATATCCTTTTAGCATCTGGTCCTAGGAAAAATACAACATATGACTAAGATACTCAAAAATATTTCACCAAAATTTGACCTCAATTTGATCACTGGATTATGAGAACACTGCAAAATTTGGATTTCAAACAAAGCTAAATAACTCATTATATAGTGGTCAAAATACTTTTATTTTAATTTTAATAAATAATAGAGCTCAAGACCTTTCTAGTGAGCCCCAGAACACAAAATTTGGTGAAGAAATAGATTTTCTATGAATTTTAGAAGTTCTGACTGCTTAAATTGATTTTTTAAATCAATTTAATTAAAAATTTGGGCACAACGCGCCTTCTGGACGTGGGTGACATGGTAGCATCTGCGCCGTCCGATCACATAGAAGGGATGATCGGACGGCTCTGGTTCATCTAGAGCTGTTTAGTTCAAAATGAACTAAAACTTCAAACAGTTATATCTTTCAAAATACTCATCCAAATTGGATCAAATTTGAAACATCCATTTATTGTAACCTAATCTTCCAACACCTGAAGTTTGGAGGCTTCAAGTGTTGCAGATTTTCCACAGTTTCAAATTAAAGTTTGAGAGAAAAGTTAAAATAACTTACAATCCAGATGTTAGAATTTGATGTTCTTAGGCTTGTTGGAAAGGTATTTGAATCCTCTACAACTTTTGTCAAGGGTCCAAGAGCTTTTGATGGCTGGTTTGAGATTTTCTACACAATTATCCTTTCTCTCTCCTTCTCTCTCTCTTCTCAATTTTGGATCCTTAGGCTTGCAACAACCATTCTAAAGGCTATAGGAGCTTTATTTATAGATGAAGGGGATACTTTCTCCTTCAAAAGAGCTGGAGAGTGCTGGGATTGAAGGTTTTTGGATGAGAGAGTAAAAATTCAAAGCTCGGAGTTGAATAGGCCATTATCCCTAGCTTCTCATGATTACCTAGCCTTAATGACCAAGAGATGAAAGCTTTGAGTTGCTGCCAAGTGTCCCTTTCATCCAACAAAATGTATGGATAGATTTGGATTAGAAAGAATTAATCTTAAGATGGATTTTGACCAAGTTTGACCTTTCTAATCCCTATTGACTTTGTTGACTAGTTTGACTAGTCAACCATGAATTTGACTAATGAGGTGGCAGTCAAATGTTCATGTTAATTGGTTGGAGTAGTTTTGAAGAGGTTCAAGGCCATGGAAGAAGAATTTGAATGTGAATATATGTGTAAAAGGAAGTTTGACTAAATTTAGTTGAGTTGACTTGGTGATTTAACCAAGCTAACTAGGATTTAATCCAAAATAAAATTTGGAAACATTTGGATCATGATTAGGATATCTTTTGGAATGTATTTGAGGTTTCAAATGATTTGATTTGGGCATAAATGTTGAGTTGGCTCATTTAACCCTTAAAGGGTTATTTGGTCAACCTATGTTGACTTGGTCAACCAGGTTGACCAAGGACTAGGGTTTGGATCCAATGCATTTCTAATGATATTTAGAATGCATTGGAGAAGATTCCTATGTTTGGTTTAAAAAGATTGTATTGAAATTTCAAGAAACCTCAAAATTCCCCTTAAGGGGCATTTTGGTAATTTTGACCCCTGGTCAACTAGGGGTCAAACTGAATTTACCAAAATATAATTTAAAGCTTAACAAGTCATGATTGAAGGTATGGATATGATCAAAGGATTTGGAGAGGGCTCCAAGATTAAAATCCACTAGGTAGCAGGTCTAGTGGCATAGGCCATAAATATTTAAAGGTTTTACAGCCTTTGAATTTCAATCCAATTTCTGAGGTTAGGGACCTCAGAATGTGCTCAAATTTGGAGGATAAAATCTAGAGACATGTATTATAAATGTTCAATTGATAGACTCTGAATTAGAAGTCATTTCCTTGGGATTTAAAATATTTGAAAAATCCTTGGAAAAGGGTTTTAGGACAGAGCCCTTTAGCCTTGGATTTTGGTTTAAATTTCTGGGTTTGATCTAGAATTTGGATTGATCCTAGAGTCTAAGCTGATCTAGGATATGTATTTATCCTAGTAACCTCATACAAAAATGAGGTCAATAACACAATCATCAAAAGAAAAACAAATGCGAAAGATAATGAGAAAGAACACACCAGATTTTATAGTGGTTCGATCAACTTGACCTATGTCCACTCGCCGGAGCCTCCCCTTCGAGTATTGCACTAACACTAAGTGACTCTCCTTCTGCTCCCATAGCAAGGCGGAGAAGCCTGTACAAAACTCCTTTCCCCCAACCCGGTGAGGCAGAGAACCCGAACTCCTTTCGCTTCCTCCTAAAGCAGGCAGAGAACCTGAATCTTCTTACGGACGATCCTACCACAGACACACCAACAAGATAAGATATTATGAATAAAGAAGATGACTCAGATCCTTGCTCGGAGTAACCTTTGTGAACACCTCACAAACTCCCCTCCACAAGATCCTCTCTCTTTCCCTAGCTCACTCTCTCTCTCTCAGGGTTCTCTCAGGTAAGGAAGGTGGCAAAAGATCTTAATAATTGAACAAAAAAGATCTTAAATATGAGGGCTTAAAAATTTCCCTAATTCTCAACCGGTCATCAAATATCGTCCAGGATGATCGAAGACTCATTATGTATGATCAGTGTAAATCTTCACCAATTTGCCTGGATAATCTGGCTTCTCTGGATGATTAGAAGACATGTTTCGTTCAGATCGTCCAGGATGATTAGTTTAACTCAGGAAAATCATCCTAAGGATTTTTTGAGTCATCCAGGAGAAAATGCTGGATGATCTGAAGAAAAAGACTTGATCATCTGGGATGATACGCCAATCATCCCGTACGATTAGTTTAAAAATGACCAAAATCATCTTACACATTGCTCGGATCATCCTACACAAACATGTTGTATGATTGAAAATGACTTGATCATCTGGGATGATTAGTACAAATAGGCTTATATCATCCAGTAGATTTCTCGGATCATTTAGGTAAAGTGCTCTGGACAGTCTACATTTTTCATGCATCATCCATGATGATATTATGATCGTCCAGGATGATATGATCGTATCAATCAAATATTAATTATTTTCCTTAATTACTAGACTAATTTAGGCATGATTGTAAAGGATCGTCCAGGATAATACACGTATCGTCCGAGACGATCAGACCAAAGTTCTAAAAATAATAACTTACTTAACTCAGTCTGGCAGCTGAGAATTTCTAATTTGAGCATATCATCTAGGACGATGGGTCTATCATCCAGGATAATCTGCTTAATCAAACAAACTTAAATATGGTCACCCTAATTAGGATTTCTATTTTCACTAGATCGTCCAGGACGATATGAATATCGTCCAGGATGATTTAAACAAAATTTGAAACAGAAACTCTAACTCAAAAAAAATCTCCCCCTAAGTGTGTGTGTGCAAGGTTATTTAGCTAGGGGATCAATTACATTACATTTGACTCAAGAAAGGGAAAATTACATTTAAACATACGAGGACCCAATCTTAAGTTGGCTTGAATTATATTTGATCTTTTGTACCTGTAATGTTAGTCAATCAAAAATAGAACACAGAAATATTTATTATCATCAAAATTATAATCCTTAAAACCATATCTATAACAATCACCCCCTTTTTTATGATGGCAAATATTTATTCAGTAGTTTCAAATAAAGAAGATAGGAATAATCAACGCACATACGAGAGAAGATTTATCATTGCAAATTTTACTAATCATTGATAAATAGTGACACTAAATATAATAAAAGAAATAACTACAACACAAAAGCAACAAAATAAACTACTAGTAACACAATAAACAACTCTCCCTTTTGACATCACAAAACGAAGGAAGAAAAAGCAAAACAAAATAAATTAGAAACATGACAACACAGAAAGTTAATAGGGAGGCGGATCTTGATCAGATGGTGGAGGAGGTGGTGGCTGAAAATAGCTGTAGATGGTGGCAAACTGGTCTCCAAACCAGGCCACGTCCTGGCCTGTACTGCTGCCGCTACTGGGCAACATAGTCATTGAAGCGTCTCGCATCCTCAATGTACTGCTGCTCCTGGGCAACCATGTAGGAGTCAAAACGGGCCTCCCACTGGTCAAATTGCTACACCAAGTGATCTAAAGGTGATGATATTCATAGAGGAGTAGGTGCAACATGTGCAGCTGGCGCACGAGCAACCTCCCCTTCTTCTCCCTAAATATCTGTTGTGGGCTCCAGATGAAGTCTAGTACTATGGAGAGTATGAAAAGAGCTGTTGGAGAAGAAGATAGGTGGGATTCTGGCTGGATTTGGATATTGTAAATTATGTTTTGTTTCAAGGGCATAGTGGATGAGATGTCCTAAAGCTAAATTAGGGCGTCTCCTGTGGCCTGGATCCCTAATGGTAGTCAGTTGTTTAATGTAGTGAAAAATTAAATCAGTTGCATTAAAGTCACGACGGGCCATAATGTAGTGGATAGTTATGGAGAGCAAAGGAGTGATGTGGATGCGGTCCCCAACTTTAGGAATGATGGAGGAGTGAAGGACATGTTAGATTGTCCTAGCATCCTTGACTAGGGAGGAACAAGCCTGGTCGTGGTATTGGGCATTTATATTTCTAAGGAAGTGGTTGGGGACACTCTAATTAAAGTCAGGGTCAGATGCTAATATATGAAGCTTATCGCCAGAAGTGGACAATTAAAGAATGTTATGAAAGTCCTAGAGGATTAATTCTACAGGTCGTTGATTAACAAAGGAGTGAAGGGCGGAGTAATCAGCAGTAATGCGAAGATTCGTGAAGAAAACTCTAAGAAGTTCAGTGCTGAAAGGAAAAGCCAGTGTAAGAATGAAGGTGAGGGATGCGTGAGT
Source organism: Dendrobium chrysotoxum (assembly GCA_019925795.1). Classification (NCBI taxonomy): domain Eukaryota; kingdom Viridiplantae; phylum Streptophyta; class Magnoliopsida; order Asparagales; family Orchidaceae; genus Dendrobium; species Dendrobium chrysotoxum. The sequence goes on from CM034297.1 coordinate 43,025,214, forward strand.
GAACAGATCAAGTATCAGATAAGTGACGGTCCGTGGGTTCACAATTTTGGAGATAGTGATCCCAGCATCAAGATATCGTTGAAATATAGCTTGATCGGCTACCTTAGGAAAGCAGGGATCGGTATTTCCCCGGGAGGAACTAGCACGTTGTTTCCTGGATCTCTTACCACCAGCCATAAGAAAGAAATGAGTAGGAATAGAAAGAAGTTATGGTAAAAAAATGGATGGAAATCAGTTGTTTAAATAAAAAATGGACCTATCGTCGAGGACGATCGTAGGATTGTCTAGGATGATAGGAGCAATTATGACTTCCAGGACGATTGGTAAAAAAGACAATCGGATCATCCTGGATGATCAGATATTGATGATTAGACACAGGCGATCATCCTGAGGAGTCCAGCCGGATGACCTTTGACGAAAAGTATCATCCTGGATAATTAGGTGGATCGTCCAGGATGATATGCAATAAATGCATCGGATGGGCCAAATTTAAATAATCCAGCTGTAGATACATGGATCATCCATGACGATGAGGTAGATCATCCAAGATGATCACCAATAATTGGTGTATACCAGCCGTTGGATCATGGCGAGAATAATTTCAATGGATCGTCTAGGATGATGTATGGATCATCCAGGATGATGTATGAATCATCCAGAATGATGTGAAGAAAAAAATTACAAAGATGATGGATGGAGAGGAAAGACCAGGGATCCCAAAAACACACAAAGAAAAGAAAAATCAAAATTAAATCAAATAAAAAAAATAAAAATGAGAAAACAACAGTAAAACTAATATTTTTTTTTGAAAGATCAGCTCCAGTGAAACAGAATTTTCCTTGATTTTCAATTCAAAAACCAATAAGAAGAAAATTGACCACACTGAAATCCAAAAAATGGAAAATCAACTTTCATAACTTCATCCACAGACACCTTACAGGTTTAAATTCCTTTCAAACAAAAGTCTAATTCAGAAGAAAATAAATTAGTTTCAAAAAGAGATCCTTTCAAGCCTCGTTCCAGAAAAATATCTGATAGAATAGTATTACAAAGTAAGGAATCAAAAATCATGATTTTTCATCTCAAGCTTTTGAAAATATTAAGGGTGCATGGATTTTTCTAAGATATTTAAAGATCTAAAAGAAAAGAAAATTTGTTTCTTTGTGGGCTCACTTTGTGCCTCTTTTTCAATTTGTTTGGTGCACTTTGCACATCTTTTAATTTTTGATACATTGTGTATCTTTTCAATTTGGTGACATTGTGCATCTTTTCAGCTTTGGGCTTATTTTATCCATTTTTTGCGCTCTTTGCGCATCTTTTATAAGCTTACTTCCTTTCATAATCGTTAAAGGATCTCAGTTGTGAAATTATCTTTCAAACATAAGAGAGGACAAAACTCACTCTCTATAATAAGGAGCAGTAATTCATAGAATAAAAACCATACATCATATGATAAGTGCAATCACCTGATTAAGAAAAATATAATAAAGATTTAAAACTTTAAAAACACTATTCATATGAGGTAGATTACTGTAGGAAGATAAAATAAATCTCTATTTTAAAAACCAACTTTTTAATTTTGAAGAAGATTTTTATCTAAAAAAACAATACACCATTAAAGGATTTAGGGGAAAAGAAACAATCATCAATATTTCTTACCTTTAACAGATTCAGAGGATTTAATCACTACTAACAAGCTTTTAAATAAAAAAATAATGCAAAACTCTCAGTTAGAAATCTAGTTTATCAGCAGTAGTGAACAGTGATCTGATTTATAAGAAAAATGATAAATTAAAAAATAGGTAGGAAATCACATCAAAATAAATACTTAAATCAGGAAAATAATAATAACAAAAAAAAAATCAGTAGAGAATAAAAAAATAAACAGGAAAAAGATAATCAAATTAAACACAAATTAAATGAAAAATCAAAACCAAAAAATTTAAAAATCAGCAATCATCAGATTCATGCATTTATGTCAATCACACCCAATATGGTCCTCAAAATGCTGAATGAGTCAAAGGCTAATGATTTAGTAAAGATGTCATCCAGTTGGTTTTTAGTTGCTACATGGTGTAGCTCAATGTCCCCTTTTGTAACATGGTCTCTAATGAAGTGATGCCTTATGTCAATATGTTTGGTTCTTGAATGTTGAATTAGATTCTAAGAAATGCAGATGGCACTAGTGTTATCACATAAAATTGAAACTGTGCCAAAAGGTAATCCTAAATCCAAAATTTATTACTTCAACTAAAGGACTTGGGCCATATAACTTCCTAAGGCAATGTACTCAGCTTCTGCAATGGAAAGGGCAACAGAGTTCTATTTTCTACTAGACCAAGAGACTAAAGACTGTCCTATGAATTAGCAAGTTTCAGAAGTCCTCTTTCTATCCACCCTACATCCTATAAAATTAGAATCAGAATATATAATAATCTTAAAAGAAGTGCTATGCCTAGGATACCAGATTCTTAGGTTTGGGGTCCCTAAGAGATATCTAAGGATTCTCTTAACTACAGTCAGGTGGGATTCCGTAGGATCAGCCTGAAATCTAGCACAAAGATAAACACTAAACATAATATCAGGTTGGCTAGCAGTCAGGTAAAGTAGTGATCCAATTATTCCTCTAAACTTTTTCTAATCAACAGATTTTCTATTTGAATCCTTATCTAACTGAACAGTTGAACTCATGGGAGTATTGATTGGCTTGGCTTTATCCATTCCATATTTCTTCAAAATATCATTAGTATATTTCAATTGATTCAGAAAGGTTCCATCATCCATCTACCATATACAAATCTCCAAAAAGTAGGAAAATTCTCTCATCATACTCATCTCAAACTCCTTACTCATTATTTTAAAAAAATCATCACATAAATTTATATCAGAAGATCCAAAAAGTATATCATCAACATAGATCTGGATAATGAGTAAATCATCTTCTACTTTCCTTAAAAAAAGGGTAGTATCTATGCTGCCCTTAATAAACTCCCTTTCTAATAGGAATGTGCTAAGACTCTCACACCAAGCTCTGGGTGCCTGTTTTAATCCATATAAGATTTTTTTTAATTTATATACTTGATTTGGATATTAGGAACTCTCAAAATATGGGGGCTGCTCTGTAAAGACATCCTCTTTTATTATCCCATTCAAAAAGGCACTCTTGACATCCATTTGGAAAAGCTTAAATCCTTTATAATAGGCAAAGGCTAGTAGCACCCTAATGCCTTCCAAACTAGCTACAAGGGCAAAGGTCTCTTAAAAATTAATCCCTTCTATTTGATTGTACCCCTTAGCCACCAATCTTGCCTTATTCCTAACCACCGCACCAGAATCATTCATCTTATTCTTAAAGACTCATTTGGTTCCCACTACAATTTGATTCTTAGGTCTTTCTATTAACTCCAAAATATCTTTCCTTAGAATTTGATTCAATTCCTCTTGCATAGCTAATATCCAAAATTTATCAAAAAGGGCTTGATTGATATTGGTGAGTTCAGTCATTGAGATAAAGGTAGAATGGTTTACTTCCTTCCTAAGTCCATGCCTAGTTCTAACACCTTCAGAAGGGTCTCCTAAGATCAATTTTTTAAGATGACTCGAAGAATATCTCCAATCTCTAAGCAAAGTGTTGTGAGGTTCTACCCTTTCCTCCAGATTTACCTTCTCAACTCCTTGGGTAATCTCTCCTACATCTTCCTCTTCCCCAACTCTAGTCTCCTTGGGATCAGATTCATCAAATACCACATGAGTAGTCTCCTCCACCAATCTGATTAATTTCCCATTATTCAGAATGAAAACCTTATAGCCAAAGACATGGAGAGGGAAAAGGTTTGGAGTTTTACCCTTAATGATCTCATAAGGTGTCTTATTCAGATTGGATCTAACATTCACCTTATTTAGCACATAACAGGCAGTGTTCATCGCTTCAACCCAAAAGTATTTTGGAAGTGAATACTCAGCAAGCATAGCTCTAGCGGCTTCGACTAAGGTCATGTTCTTCCTTTCAGCTACCCCATTCTGCTGAGAGGTCATAGGAGCTGAAAAGTTATGGCTAATCCTTGCTCCTCACAGAAGGTTCAAATCTCACATTTTTAAACTCTTCACCATGATCACTATGAATGGTCAAGATCTCATAACCTAACTTCTTCTGAATCCAAGTGGAGAAGGATTTAATTTCATCAAGTAACTCAGACTTATATGACAGAAATCTAATCCAATTGAACATCGAGTAGTCATCAACAATCACAAAACCATAGACTTCCCCCCTATGCTGGCAGTGCTAAATGGTCCAAAGAGATCCATATGAAGGACTTCTAAAGGTCTAGAGGTGCTGATGTCCTTAATAGAGTAGAAAGAGGATTAGACTTGCTTGCCTAATTGACAGGCATCACACAGGTGATCCTTAGTGAACTTAAGCTTGGGGATACCTCTAACTAAGTCCTTGTGGGTGACTCTTCTAAGGGTTTTTATACTGGCATGACATAATCTCATGTGCCATAATAAAGATGCAGCAGCAGCAGTTTTTAAGCAAAATGAAGCAGCACATTCAATATTATTTAAATCAAGCATGGAGACATTATTGATCTTCTTACCCTATAAAATAGTGTTACCATTTAAGCTTATGATGTAAGTATTTGCCACAAACTTGATGCTGAACCATTTGTCACATAGTTGAATGATGTTGTGTAAGTTATATTTTAGTCTATCTATAAGTAAAATATTTCCAATCAAAAGGTTCTTGGAGTTTTTGATTATACCTACACCTACCACTTTTCTTGTGGTGTTGTCTCCAAGAGTGACCTTACCTCCATCCCTGGCCTCTAGCGAAATGAATTGATTTACATCTCCAGTCATATATCTTAAACATCCATTGTCCAGGTACCACATGCTCTCATAAGGGCTTTTATGAGAGCACCCCTACAAAATCATCAAATATCAGATTTAGGAACCCAAACAAGTTTGGGTTCCTTCTTATGAAAAGAAGAATGTAATGCATGTGTGTTGTGGTATGAAGCATGTAATTTGGGCCTCCACACCCAATGTGTACTACGGTGAATAATTCAAGTGTGAGAGATATATCCTAACATGCCACATGGGCAACATCTAACACCAAGAAAAGGATTAACTAATCTATGGGGGTGATAGTGCCTCTTCCTAGGTTTGAATGAAACATAATTTAATGATTTTGAAAGAGATTCTTTAAATGGTCGAGGCGCATAAAATTGTGTAAAAGTAGGAGGTGTTCATTTTTCTCAAAAGCACTAATTTTTACACTTAGAATTTTTTTTTCTTTTTGAGACTTGCAATTTTAAATAATGTTCACTACTACCAAGTCAGATGCATGAGTTTCTAATTCCTTAAATATAGGATCTAATTTAATATATGATGCTTTAAATGAATCATGCTCAATAATCAAATCAGAATATTTTTTATTTAATTCATCAAATTCATCAAGTAAGGACATGTGATTACGATCAAGTGTAGAATGATCTTTAACTAAACTATCATGCTCTTTTTGCAAATTCAAGAATTCCAATTTTAGGCTAGCATGTATTTTCTTAAGTTTCCTATACAATGAATGATTTTTTTTAGAAACTTTAAGTAATTGATCATAGGTTAGCTCATATACCTCTTCTTTATCAGACTGACCAGGATGATCATCCACCATCAAACATAAGTTTGTAGTCTCCTCTTCAGCTTCAATCTCTGAGGAGTCAGATGCAAAATTCACCTAGAAAACTTTTTTGATCTTCGTTTTGTCCTTCCTGAACTTAGGTTTCTCCTCACCCTTCTCCTTGCTTGGGTGAAACCTAAGTGTAGGACAATCAGCCTTTATATGTCCAGACTTCCTGCGTTCAAAATAAATCGTATCAAAAGAACCTTTAAAATTTCTGTTACTCTTATCTTTGTTCCACTTCTAAAAGTTCTTGTATTCATTCCTTAGAAAGCTTTTGAATTTCCTAGTGATTAAGGCAACATCATCGCTATCAGACTTAGAAGAATCAGTGTTAGTATCGTTGGCCTTCAGCGCCATAGTTTTCTCTTTCTTTTTCTCACATGCATCAAGTTGTCTTTGGTTCACTCCTTGCTCGTAAGTAATGAGTCATCCAAGTAAGTTATCAATAGAATAAGCATTCAAATCCTCAGATTCAGTGATCGTAGTTATCTTGGCATCATAGGAAGAAGGAAAATATCTCAAAATCTTATTAACTTTCTCATAATTAGTAAGCTGTCTTCCTAAGGCATACAGGGAGGTGACAATTTGAGTAAACCTGGTGTACATTTCATATATGGACTCACTAAGTTTCATGCGAAAGAGTTTGTAGTCATGAAGTAGTGTGTTTAACCTGGATTGTTTAACTTCAGATGTACCTTCATAAGTGATGCATAATCTATCCCAAATTTCTTTACCAGTCGTGCAAGTAGAGACACGCATGTAATCTTCAGATTTTAAAGCATAGAAAAAATAGTTCAAGTATTTTGTATTCAGTTGTGCTAAATCATGATCATCAAATATCCATTTAGTAAAAGGAAGTTCCATTTTAATGCCATTAACAAGTCTAAACGGTGCTTCATAGCCATCTTTAACAAGCATCCGCATGTGATAATCAATTGATTGTAAAAATGTGGACATGCGAGTTTTCCAAAAATCAAAAGGTATGTTATCAAATAATAGTGGTCGTGTGATTGAATATCCTTCAGCGGTGTTTCTATTTCCAAAGTTAGCCATGGATCAAATTCAAAAGTTTTTCAAAACTAGATTTTATGAATCAATCTCTGATACCACTTGAAAGTTCGTTAGGGATGTTAAGCCCTTATGAACTAGTCCTGAGGCTAACCAAGAGGGGGCTGAATTGGTTATTTTAAAAATTCTTATTTAATGTTCTTGACATAATTTTTGATCTCAAAGAAATATTCCATAAAATTTGATGACATTCGGACACTAAATATAATTAATAAGTTCTTTGTTTAGTAAAAATAAGAAATAAGTATTGTAGAAATAACAAAAATCATTGAAATTCAGAAAATAGTAGAAAAATATAAAAAATAATTCTATAAACTCATAAGAACATAAGGAATAATAAACTAAATAAGTTGACATAACATCAAATCTAAATAAAATTTTCATTCCTTATAATTTCTTAATAAAAATGCTATTATATAAAAATAATTATTGCTATAGTAAATAAATGCAAATAAATGCTATATATTATTAAAAATTAAATTTAAAATCACCCTATGGTAAAAATAAATTAAAATTTAAAATTGAAACTAAAACAAGCTAATTTATAATAGAGTGACAATCGCATGACCGATTTAGAGATCATTTAGAGAGAGAAACTCCAGTTTTTCTGCTAGAGAGAGAAACTAACTAAAATTTCAAATTTTCTTCTTCCCGGTTCTTGATCTTCGCCACCGACGCTTCACCGGTGATGGCGGATGATAGCCACCGTCAACCTGTGGCAGCTTCTACATCTGTTGATCATCAGTCTACGGGAATGAGCGGACATTTTGGAGATGACGCACAGCGACGATGACCCAATCCTCTGTTAGGTTCAAATGTTTCGGCTTTACGGGTTACATCTCGCCCACTGGTTATCAAAGAACCTTCTGATTCTGTTCCCGTAAAGAAAATTGAGTTTGGTGATGGTAAGGGAAAAGGTATTCTGAATGCACCTACATGTTTGACTCCTACGATTTTAAAGTCTTCCATTGAATCTACCCGTTATGATTGCGAAGCGTCTTCGTCAGAAATGAAGATTTATGTTAACAAGTTTGGATGTTCAAATGCAATCCATGGCCCTTGGTCAGGGATAAATGCGAACGTCTCAGACAAGGATAATATTGATCTACATTGTAATGACGATAGTCGTCCTCAGTGTGATAATAAAGATTCAAATGTCTCTATCATTGGTTTGGAGAATGCTGCAGGAAGAAATGTAGATGTATCAGGTAATATGCACGGTGCACAGATAACTGATGAAATTCATAAGAAGGATGCTGCTGAAGGATCAAAAGACAACCTTTTGAATGCATGGAGAAAGATTCAACATATTAAATTAAACTATGATGTGAAATCAACCAAGATGACTAAAGATGGGGTAGCTATTGTCTTAAACTCTGAAATGGAAAAATCTAATTCTATGGTTCTGAAGAATTCGTTGGTAATTAAGGTGCTAGGATTTAATATCCCTTTTTCAGTATGTAGCAGGGAGCTTCGGAGACAATGGTCAAAGTATGGCACGTTCCACCTAACTACTTTGGGCATGAACTGGATTCTCTGTTCTTTTAACAATTCTAAAGCCTTGGAGGAAGTCCTAGATGGTGGTCCATGGTTTATTGGTGATCATATTATCGGTATGGATAAATGGTCACCAACGTTCTCCCCTGAATCTCTAAAAGGCCTTACTGCCCCGGTATGGATTCGAATGCCTTGTTTACCATTGCATTGTTGGGATGATCGAAATATTTCTATAATTGCTTCTATGATTGGAGAACCTTTGTATATAGATGGAAATTCATTTAGATGGGGCAAGAGGGAATATGCCCGAGTTTGTGTTCGAATTGAGTTGGACAAACAGCTGCCTAAAGGTGTTTGGATTGAAGGAGTCCATGGTAGATCATTCCAAAAAGTTGAATATGAGAAAATTTCACCCTTATGTTATCATTGTGGGAAAATTGGCCACTTGAAAAACAAATGTCCTTCCAATTCTCATGTAGAAATAGCGCAAGAATTTGGAGGTCCTTCTCTTGGTGGTAACAATGTCGAGAAGCCTGATTTGGATAAGGATGTTATGTCAGTTTCGAAACATCCCTTGACTATTGAAGAATATGGGCCTTGGATGCAAGTTAAGTTTAAAAATAGACCATATAGAAGTGGAAAGTTCGAGAGGGATTTCAGGAGTGGAAGATCAACATAAATGAATCCCAAGTCTACTGAAGATGTCGTTCAGGAAAATATGCAGATCGATAATGATGGAATGATAAAATTGGATGCAGGAAAGAAGAGTTTGATTGATGATTCTTGCAGTGATAAGGTAAATTCTGTTCATACCCGTGATAAGGCTTTTGTGGTTGCCAACAAATTTGATGTTCTGGACTGTGAGATTGAAGAGGGGGAAATTGAAGTCCCGCCTCAGGTTGATATGAATTCTGCTCATAAGATTTCAGTTGGTGCTCAGGAAATCTGTAATTCTTTGAACTCTGCGGTTGCTCCTGGAAAAAGAATGACTGCTGATTCTCCTTTAGGTAATTCTGTTAAAATCAAATTTTCTAAGGAGTTGAAATCTTTAGGCTCTGTGGAGCCGGAGCATAGGAAGAAAAGGCATGATGGTAAGGGAAATACCAGTGGCGGGGACGGTTCCCCTTTGAAAAATTAAATGTCTTCCTTCGTGTTTTGGAATTGTAGGGGGGCTAGGAAGAAGGAAGCCTCCTTGTTCCTTAGGGAGATTGTAAGAGATTATGATGTTTATTTTATTGGGCTGTGTGAGACTAAGCTTATGAGTATTGATAGGAAGGATGTGGATTGCATTATTGGTAGCGATTGGGATTATTTCTATCATCCTGCTGATGGTACTGCTGGTGGCATTCTTGATGTTTGGAACAGGAAGATGGTGACTTTTGAGGTTTTGGACCATTCTTCTTAGATGGTGGGTGGTATCCTCTCCACTCCTATGGGGCATTGGAATGTTGCTACCGTCTATGGGGAAAAAAGCTACCAAAGAAAGAAGGAAATTGTGGGATGGGCTTACAAAATGCATGATGAATGATGTTCCTTCCATTATGTGGGGGGGGGGGGGGGGGGGGGGGGGGGGATTTTAATTGCATTCTGAGAAAGGAGGAGAAGAAGGGTGGGAAGAGATTCATTTTCTCTAGGGGCCCTAGAGAGATGAGAGATTTTATGACTAACAATGATTTTCATGATGTAGGTTTTGTTGGACCAAGCTATACCTGGTGCAATAATAAAGTTGGTGCTTTTAGAATTTGGGAGAGGCTTGATAGATGCCTGGTGAACTCTGCTACCTTACAGTTGATTCCTTCTGCAAGTACTAGACATCTAGCCAGGGTGGCTTCTGATCATAGTCCTATTGCCTTCAAATTGGAAGCAGGTTTTGGAGTAAGACCGACTTTGGTAATAAGGGAGATGTGCTTCATAGAAAGTTTCAGAGAACTTTAAGGTCTCTTTACTTCTGGAATAAGAACAAATGCAAAGACTTATGCAAGGCTAAGGAAGACTTGAAGGGGGAAATTTTGGAATTACAAATAAAGGAGTCTTCTAATGATGGATTGTCTGAAAAGGATCTCCTGCTTTTGAGGAGCAAGGTGCATGATCTAAAAATTACTTTGAGGAGGCTATCTACTTGGTGGAATCAAAGGGCAAAAGTTAGGTGGCAAGATGAAGGGGACACTAACTTTAACTTTTTCCATAACTATGCTACTGCAAGAAGGAATGGAAATTGGATTAGACAAATCAAAGACAGTAATGACAATATGGTGGAGGATGATGATCGGATTGAAGAAGTTTTCCTTAAGTTCTTTATGAATAAGTGGAAGCCTAGAGATTGTTCAATCTCGGATTGGCCATTGATATCAGAGAGCCAGAAGTTTGCAAATCATGAAGTTAATATGTTGAGTGCCGATTTCACAATGGAGGAATGCAGGGATTCGGTTTTCCAACAAGGCAACAACGAGTCTCCTGGTCCGGATTGGGGTAACTTCCTCCTTTTTTAAATTTTATTGGACTATTGTTAAGGAGACAACTTGGAATGCTATTAATGTGTTTTTTAAAGATGCTGTTATGCATAAGGATTGGAAAGATACTCTGATTGTATTAATCCCAAAAGTGAAAAATCCTACCACCCCATCTAACTATAGGCCTATTTGCCTTTGTCAAACTACTTACAAGATTGTTGCTACTTTGTTGGTTAATAGGCTGAAGAGGTGTATGTACAAAATGATCTCTGAGGAACAGGTGGCTTTTATACCTGGGAGATCTATGTCGGAGCATTGCTTACTTTCTCAGGAGATCTTTAACAAGTTTAGGCTATCAAAAAGAAAGAAAGGTTTGATGGCTGTTAAATTGGATATGGAACAGGCTTATGACAGCATGGGATGGCAAACTCTACAACAAATTCTTAAATGGTATGGCTTCCCTTTTTCGTTCTCCAATCTCATTATGGAATGTGTGGTGGATGCAAGGTTTTCGGTTATCTTGAATGGGAAGAACTCAAGATGGATTAGTGCTCAAAGTGGATTTCGCCAGGGATGTCCACTTTCACCGTATTTGTTTATTATGTGCTCTCAACTTCTTTCTAATTCCTTTCAGCAAAAAGGACACAAATTGGGCATTCAATTATCTCCTAAAGGTCCAAGAATTACACACCTCCTTTATGCAGATGATGTAATTGTTTTCTCTCAAGCTTCGACTACTATGACCCGTTTATTGAAGAACATTGTGGCGGATTTCTGCAGATGGACAGGCCAAAGAGTTAACTTATGTAAATCTCAAGTGATCTTTGGTAAGTTTGTCAGACGTTCCACTATTAAAAAGATTGCTAGAAGGCTTGGCTATAAAGTGGTCAAGGAGGTGTATTATTTGGGAATAAAAATTGCTTTGAGAAGATTGAGGATGAGTGATTATCAAGATTTACTTTCTAAAGTGGTGGAAAAGCTGAATGTGTGGGGAAAGAAGTCGCTTTCTTTGGGTGGAAGAATTACTCTTCTCAACTCGTCTTTGTTAACTATGCCAAACTTCTTAATTACACACTCATTGGTACCTCGAAGACTAATGTCTGAAGTGGAGAAGATGTGTAGAGATTTTGTGTGGCACAACTTAAATGGGAGCAAGGACTGCATTATGTTGCTTGGGAGGAAATGTGTAAATCGAAGTCTGCTGGGGGGCTGGGCTTACATTCTTTTTTGCTTAGGAGCAGACCCCTTCGAGTAAAACTAGCATGGCAATTTGTTCATAACACAGATTCATTATTACACCGCACTTTGAGTATGAAATATGGTGAGAACATCGTCAATGAGGTTTATAAAAAGAATGCTTCTAATGCTTGGAAAATTTTGATTGATGGTGGAAACCACTTGAAGAACTTAGTTAGATGGAAAGTGGGACGAGGAGATAAGATGAATGTATTAAATGACATTTGGTTTCTTGACAAATGTCCTAACAGGTGGCCTACGTTTGCTGACTGTGGGGCGTTGGATGGCATGATGCTTCAACATTTCATTTCTTATGATGGCAGTTGGGATAGGCATGAACTGTAGAAATTTTTTCATAATGAGCTTGTCCGTATGATTATGCAAATTCAATTGGATCCTATTCATCATGATGATCAGGTGGACTCTATGTTCCAGCACTCGGGCAGAACTTTTTCTGCATTTGCATATGACTTGGTTATGCAAGGTAGAAGTAGAGAAGATGATAACGGATTCCTCAATTGGCTGAAGAAGCTTAAACTTAATTTGCGAGTGGAGCGTTTTTGGTGGCGATTAAACAAAAATGCTATCCCTACCAATAAGTTTCTCAGGTATCGTAGGCTTTCCAATGATGAACTGTGTCCAAGGGGTTGCCATATGATTGAAAGCTATGAACATATAGTGGTAAATTGTAAATTTCTTGTGGACATTTTGTTAAAATTCAGAGAATGGGGGTTCGCCATTCATATTTTCCAATCTCTGGATAGCTGTTTGGATGGAATGAGAAGGTTGGCTCTTCGGAATCCCAATGTGGTGAAATTATATTGTGTTGTCGTCTACCTGTCATGGAAGAACCGTAATTTGGTGAAGCATGGTAAGTTAGCTACATCTTCGACTATGGTTGCTGCTAATGCCTTATCGTTAGCATTTGTAAGATCCAGTCCTCTTCTAGATAGCTGGGGTGCTAATCTCCATTTGGAGTTTCAAAGAACTTGGCACCCTCCACCGCTAGAGTGGATTAAGATCAATGTGGATGCTGCAGTTTTGGAGACGAATCTGGCAGGGATTGGGGGAGTTTTTCGTGATGATAAGCGTAGACACCTTTCAGCATTTGGGAAGAATAAAATTCATTGGGATGTGGCTCAACTTGAGATGGAAGCTGTTATAACCACAAGGGAATTCATTCAAAGGTGGATGCTAGATAGCAAAGGTGTGATCATTGAAAGTGATAATCTAAACATTATTACCTTCATACAAGATTCTTTGAAGAAGGCAAAGTGGCAATTGAATAATTGGGCAAACAAGGAGCTCTTCTTCTTGAATGACTTCAACAAAGTTGTTTTTCATCATGTTAATAGAGAATGTAATAAAGTAGCGGATTTATGTGCTACTTTGGTGTTAGAAAATAGCTTCTTTTTTGATAGCTTTTCGTTTGATTGCATTCCTTCCTCTTTGGTTAATCTCTTAAAGGAGGAATGCATTTTGTTTGCCAATTGTAACTAGCCTTTCTTTTTAGTAATAATGCACTTTTCTTTCTTCAAAAAAAAAAAATAATAATAATAATAACCTTAGGCCTTTCATGTTAGGATGCTTACTATTTTTTTTAAATTTTATTTATTTCAATTATATATTTTATTTTTATATTTCATTTTATTGTAAATTATTTATTCACCAATTGTAAAGTGAAAAAAAAATAGAAGACACTTTATTATAACATGTTGACAAAACTCTAACTTGAAGCCTTACTTAGGGAATGAACTAACCAAAACTCAAACATGAAGGAATGCCTAGTTTATTCACACATTAACATCCTAATTTATACAAAAAAAAAACCTTTTTCAAAAAACATTATATTTTTCAATAAAAAAAAAATTGGCGTGTTAAGAAAAACTTGCATGCTTTATTTAGGAAAGCCTTGATCATTTTGAAGTTGGGTTTTTCTAGAATTAAAGATGTTTCCTTAAAATGAAAGAATCAAATAAAAACAACTAAAAATGATATCTAGACATCCAAATAAACAAAATAGAAAAGACTTTTAAGGATATAAATTATAAATAAAACTTTGAATCAGGTTGATGAAAGTTCGTTAGGGATGTTAAGCCCTTATGAACTAGTCCCGAGGCTAACCAAGAGGCGGGGTGGGGGGGGGGGGGGGGTGAATTGGTTATTTTAAAAATTCATGAGCAAAAATGATTTAGAAATTTTTTTTTTGAATGTTTTAAAATAATTACAATTTTACGATGATATGCAGATGTTCAACAGTAAAAGAATAATAATCACAGTCACACGATCATCAACAAAAAAATAAATGTGAAAGATAATCAGAAAGAACACACCAGATTTTAAAGTGGTTCGGTCAACTTGACCTACGTCCACTCCCCGGAGCCTCCCCTCCGGATATTGCACTAACACTAAGTGACTCTCCTTCTGCTCCCAGAGCAAGGCAGAGAAACCTGTACAAAACTCCTTTTCACCAACCAGGTGAGGCAGAGAACCCAGACTCCTTTCACTTCCTACAAAAGCAGGCAAAAAACCTGGACTCCTTTTGCTTCTTCCTAAAGTAGGCAGAGAACCTGGATCTTCTTGCGGACGATCCTTCCACTGTGACACCAACAAGATAAGAGACGATGATAAGAGAAGATGACTCAGATCCTTGCTTGGAGCAACCTTTATGAACACCTCACAAACTCCCCCTCACAAGATCCTCTCTCTCTCCCTAGCTCTCTCTCTCTCTCTCTTAAGCTTCTCTCAAGTAAGGAAGGTGGCAAAAGATCTTAACGATTGAACGAAAAAGATCTTAAATAGGAGGGCTCAAAAATTGCGCTAAATCTCAACTAGTCTTCAAATATCATCCAGGACGATCGAAGGATCGTCTTGTATGATCAGTGTAAATCTTCACTAATTGGCCTAGATGATCTGGCTTCTCTGAATGATTAGAAGACATGTTTTGTTCAAATCATCCGGGATGATCCTGTGATCATCTAGGACTATTAGTTCAACTCGGGAAAATCATCCTTAGGATTATTCAGGTCATCCAGGAGAAAATGTTGGATGATCTGAAGAAAAAAGACTTGATCGTTTGGGATGATACGCCTATCGTCCTGTACGATTAGTTCAAAAATGACCAAAATCGTCCTACACATTACTTGGATCGTCCTATACAAATATGTTGTATGATTAAAAATGACTTGATCGTCCGGGATGATATTTCTATCATCTGGGATGATTACTACAAATAGGCTTATATCATCCAGCAGATTTCTCGGATCGTCTAGGTGAAGTGCTCTGGACAATTTAGATTTTGCATGTATCATCCAGGATGATATTGCGATCGTCTAAGATAATATGATCGTATCAATCAAATATTAATTATTTTCCTTAATCACCAGACTAATTTAGGCATGATTATAAAGGATCATCTTAGACGACCAGACTAAAGTTCTAAAAATAATAACTTGCCAAACTTAGTCTAGCGGCTGAGAATTTCTGATTAGAACATATGGTCCTGGATGATGGGTCTATCATCCAGGACGATCTACTTAATCAAATTGACTTAAACATTGTTGCCCTAATTAGGGTTTCTATTTTCACTGGATCGTCCAGGATGATATGAATATCATCCAGGATGATTTAAAAAAATTTTGAAATAGAAACTCTAACTCACAAAAAATCTCCCCATGAGTGTGTGTGTGCATGGTTACTTAGCTAGGGGATCAATTACATTACATGACTCAACAAAGGGGAAAATTATATTTAAACACACGTGAACCCGATCTTGAGTTGGCTTGAATTGTATTAGATCTTTTGTACCTGAAATGTTAGCCAATCAAAAATAGAACACAGAAATATTTGTTATCATCAAAATTATAATCCTTAAATCCAGATTTGCAACACTTGAAGCATTATATACCCTTCATGTCTAGGAAGCTTAGCTTGGTTGCTAACTTATAAGTCTTAATTTCTAATATAATGATGAGAGGTAATTTTTATATTCTAAATTTCATTTTTTCTTTTAAAAAAATTTAATAGCCATATACCTTATTGTATATAAATTATGTTAAAAATTCTCAAATTTTAAGGAGCGCCACAAATTAAGCACTGCAATGCTATATTTTCCCTCAGCACGATAGTTCCACCATATGGGCACTATAATGATAGAAGTCCTATATGACTAATAGAGAGCTTAGCACTAAGGCACTACTCATGAAGCATCGAGGTGGAAGATTGTTGGAAATGGTTGAACCCATGAATCAATGCGATGAATGGTGAACTGACATATTGATTTAGAAGTGTCACATAACAACATAGTCAGCATCATAAAGCTTGTTCTGTTATTTTGAAATTTTATAAATAGGAAGCCTATTTCTCATGTTAAGGAGATTGGCGAGTTGGAGAGATGTGAGTGAGTGTGTGTGAGGGTGCCATTTGTACCTATTGTGTTAGTCATGTATAAGTATTGGAAGAGATGGAAGGAATGCAAGGAGTTCATACAACTTAGCCATGGATTTTTGGGTAATTTCTATGCTACTATTTCTTTTCCACTTTTGTTATTATATAATATATCAAAGTTTGTTCATTGTGTTTATTTTCAATTTCATATCTAGTTAGAAGTTTTTATCTGAGTTTATGAGAATTTAAAAACCATGTATAACATAGAGTATATTTATAACTTTATAAAAATTATCTAATGTTGTTTTTAAATTTCCCATGCATAATTTTAATTTATGTAGAAGGCCTTGCATGAATTTAAAATATAGTGTGATCTATAGCCTCGACAAAAGAGTAGATAAATAAATAAGGGATTTAAAAGGTAGCTTTGCCATGCATAGGCATATAGTGAGTAGAGTTCTAAAATCTTATGGAGATATTAAAACTGTAGTTGAGAGGACTCTTAGCTAATACTCCAATGGCCGAACAAAGATGAGAAGTAATTATGCTCTCATTCACAATAATATTAGAAAGAATCTATTTATTGTAAGTACATGGTTCTAAATATCATAAGTTTAGAGCATTTAAAATATTGAATTTATTTATTGAATCAATAGTTTTTTTTTAATTTCATCAACCCTTGTTAATCGATTGATAAGATAAATATAGAGGTTCTTATATGTAGTACTAAAGTGGTTTTAGGGTAATTTCCAATCCTTATGGGAACAATACTTTTCTCTTCACTTTATTACTTTACTCGACATGCATACTTTCATGGAACACACCATAACCTAGTAAGTCATATTCAAAAGAATAGTTGTGTGTGGTTAGATGTTGTCAAAGTTTTTGAAGTTATTTCTGGGATTTAAGTTAATTATCTTTCCTTACACTTTATATTGCTGAGTGGACTACTGGTTTATTCTTTTCTTTATTTTTATTTTACTTGTTCTATATTGCCACTATCATCTTATCTTTTTAAAAGTTAGTATAACTACATTATTAATTATTCAATTATGCTATGAATTATATTTTATTTTGAGTTTACTTTTGTTCCATGCATAGTAACAAACCACTAGAAGAAATTTGGTTAGACGCTGAAATTCAAACAATATTTATAAAATAGAAAATCCAAAAAATTATAAATGGAATTAAAAGTGGTTGAACCGGTATAGAAAAATGGTAAACCTAGACCACTTCATAAATATGCTAATCCTATGGTTGATGGTACTCACTAAGGCATCAATAGACCAAATATTCAAGCTAAAAATTTGAATTAAAACCCCTAGTAATTCAAATGGTATAAAATTCTCAATTTAGGGGAAACCCTATAAAGGATCCTAACCTGTATATAACTAATTTCTTAATGATATGTGTTACATTTAAATATAATGATGTATTTAATGATGTCATTAGACTTGGGTTATTTCCTTTCTCATTCAAAGATAAAGCTAAGATGTTGTTAAATTTGTTACCCCTAAGCTCAATCACTACCTAGAATGACTTGGCTCATAAATTTTTAGCCTTATTTTTCCCCCATATATGACTACAAAACTTAGGAATGGTATCACCTCATTTATCCAATTAGATGGAGAGTCAATTTACGAAGTTTGTGAAAGATTCAAAGATTTTCTTATGTCCCCACCATGCATTACCTAGTTGGCTTATTATTCAAATGCTCTAAAATAGTCTTATCAGTTCACTTAGATCTTTTATTGATGTGGCCACTAGTGGATATTTGATTAAACCCTAGAAAGGTAGCTAATGTGTATGAATATGATACCATGTAAATTTTAACTTCACAAGTAGTTGTCATGTCTAGAAAGCTAGATAATATTAGAGTTATTTCATTACAAAGTATACCTATACCAGTAGAAAAGAGTATTTTTGGATCATCTAGTGACCCAAATGCATTAGGAATAGAATCATTAAATGTCATAATAAACGTAATAATTCTAGTCAACAAAATCAAGTAGGAAGCTGGAATGCACCTCCACAAAATTACACCAAACTAAGGCCTAATTATACCCTTAATTTTAACTCAAATAATCAAACTAAGGATAAAAATCCTACATTAGAAGATCTAGTTTTACAATGGGCACTCAATTACAAAGCCAAGCTACTGCAATTAGAAATACTGAAAATTAGTTGAGACAGTTAGCTAGCTCATTGAATGGTAGACCCCAAGGAACCTTGCTTATTAATACTAAAGTAAATCAAAAAGAAAAAGATGAGAAATATTGCAAGGCTATTCAATTTAGGAGTGGAAGAGAGTTAGAGGAAGTGGTTAGGAAAGAGGAGAATCTTGCGAAAGAAATTCTTAAGGAAGAATCATTAGAGCCTACTAATTCTAAGGAACACTCTCAAGATACTAAGGAAATAAAAAAACAAGTTTTGAAGGTAATTGAGAGGCCACCACCACCATTTTCTCAGAGATTATTAAACAAAATTTAGATAGGTAGTTCTTTAGATACGTGGAGGTGTTTAAAAAGTTAATAATTAACATAACATTTATAGAAGCCCTAGAGTAGATGTCTACCTATACAAAATTCATGAAGGATATCTTGAGTAAAAAGAGTAAGTTAAGAGACTTTGAAATAGTAGCCCTTATTAAAGAATGTAGTGCCATCATTCAAAAGAAGATTCCATAGAAACTTAAGGACCCTAGTAATTTCACCATTCGGATGGTTATAGGAGATAATGTTTATGGTAGAATGTTTATGGTATAGCACTATGTGATTTAAGTGCTTGCACTAAACGTATACCCTTATCCATCATTAAAAGATTATACCTAGGAGAAGTGTAGCCTATAACTATTACCCTATAATTAACTGATCTTTCATTCACCTATCCAAAAAGGGTAATATAAGATATTATAGTAAAGGTATATAAGTTTATTTTCCCTATAGATTTTATTATTTAAGATATGGAGGAAGATAGGGAGATACCTATCATATTGGGTAGACCGTCCTTAGTCACAGGTAGGGCAATGATAGATATTCAAAAGGGAGAGTTGAACATAAGAGTTCATGATCAAGAAGTCACTTTTAATGTCTTGAAATTTGTGATGTTTCCTAAGGATCAGAGTGAGGATTTTTGTAGAGGGGATTTTGTTGATGCCCTCTTGGAGGATATTATGAAAGAGTTATTGGGTGATAGTCATTCAAATATGCCCTTATTTGAGGATAACTTACGAGAGGTAGATGGAGATTATGTACAAGTAATTAGTGAAACACATAGGATGTTTAATAAGAGATTTGACGTAATGGATACAACATAACTAGGGAAATCTTTAAACTAATCAGTAGTTTAAGGAACCTGCTCTTAAACCGAAAGCTTTGTCTGCTCATATAAAAGGAGAAAGTAAACTTTATTTGTCATCATGTCTGATAACTTTAGGAGAAAGAAAAATAAGAAGATAAGTTTATTAGAGTGCTTAGCTTGCATAAAAGAGTGTTTGAATGGTCAATTCCTGACATACAAGGGATTAGTCCATCCATTTATATGCATAAAATTTTCTTAGAGGAAGCATGTCATCCTAAAGCAGACTCATAAAGGAGGTTAAATCAAACCATGAAAGAAGTGGTAAAGAAAGAAATTTTAACAAGGTTGGAAGCGAGTATCATTTATCTTATTTCTAACAATAATTGGGTTAGTCCAACACACTATGTGCCAAATAAAAAAGGATTCATTATCATTATAATTGAGAAGAATGAACTTATTTCTTTTTAGGACTATTACAGGGGTGGAGAATCTATAATGATTATATGAAATATAATAAAGCCATGAGGAATGATTATTTCTCATTTCCCTTTATTGATCAAATGCTAGAAAGATTACCTAGGCATCTTTTCTATTATTTCTTAGATGCCTATTCTAAATACCATCATATTCCAATTGCCCCAAAAGATCAGGATAAAATGACACTCATAAGTCTTACAGAACATTTGCATTTAGTTAAATGCCCTTTCAATTATGCAATGCCCTTACAACATTTTAATGATATATGATATTGATATTTTCTTATTTAATAGAGCAAGGAATTAAAATTTTCATGGATGCCTCTTTATTTTTTGAAATAACTTTTGATGTTTATCTAGATCACTTAGAGTTGGTATTGAAGAGTTATGAGGAAATTAACCTCGTTCTAAATTGGGAGAAGTGATAGTTTATGGTGAAGGAAGGCATTATCCTTAGACATCAAATCTTTGTGAGGGGTATAGAGGTTGATTAGGCTAAGATCCAAGAGATTGAGAATTTTTCACCTCTTACTTCTATTAAGAGAGTCCACAGCTTTCTAGGTCATGCCAAATTTTTCAGGTATTTTATTAAAGATTTTGAAAAATGATTTAACTATTATGTCATGTACTTGAGAAGGATGTTCTTTATTAATTTAATTCTAACTATTTAACAGCCTTTAAGAAACTTAAGAAATACTTGGTTATTACACCTATCATCAGTTCACCTTAATGGTCCCTAAATTTTTAATTGATGTACGATGCTAGTGACTATGCCATTGGATCTGTATTAAGACAAAGACTTGATAAAAAAATTCATGCTATTTATCATGATAGTGGAATATTAAATGATGCACAAATTAATTAAACAACTATTAAAAAAGAGTTGTTAGTGATAGTCTTTGACTTTGATAAAAAAAAAGATCATATTTAATTAGCACCAAAGTTATTATTTTTACTAATCACTCAACCATAGAAAACTTGTTAACTAAAAATGATGCTAAACCCATACTGATTAGATGGATTTTATTACTAGATTCTTGATAGCAAAAGATCTGAGAATCAAATGCTGATCACTTTTTTTAAATTAGAGTGGGAGGATTCTGAGCATAATGATTATGAAATTAATGAATCTTCCTTAATGAGAACCAATTTGTAGTGTGTTTATTGTGTGTGCCTCATTATACTAACATTATTAACTTTATGTTAGTAGAGTAATCCCATTTGATATGTCTTACACAAAAAGGAACAAATTTATAAATGATGCCAAATTCCATTTTTGGGATGAGTCTTACTTGTTTAGGAAGAATAAAAATCAAATCATTAGGTGGCATGCCTTAGAAGATAAAATTGAACCCATTATTAGTTAATGCCATGATTCTGAGTATGGAGGGCATTTTGGAGGATTTAGAACTGCTTCTAAGATCCTTCAATCAAGATTTCATTGGCCTACCGTATTTAAATATGCGAATAATTATGTTAAAATATGTGATAGATGTCAATAGTTAGGTAATATCACTAAGAGAAATGAAATGTCCCTTAATTATATGTTAAAGGAGGAGATTTTTTATGTTTGGGGATTAGACTTCATGTGTCATTTTATTCAATCTTATAGAATTTAATACTTCTAATAGAAGTTGACAATGTCTCCAAGTGGATAATACGAATAGAAACATCAAAAATTGATGCTTAGGTAGTAATTAAATTTTTAAAGAAAAATATATCTTTTATATTTAGAGTGCCTAGAGTCATCATTAGTGATGGGGGTAGCCATTTATGTAATAAGTGAGTAGAGAATTTAATTTTGAAATATAGAATTAAATATAGAGTAGCAACTTCTTATCATCCTCAAACCATTCGTTAAGCTGAAATATGTAATCAAAAGATTAAGTGAATTCTACAGAAAACTATGAGTCTAAAAGGGAAGGATTGGGCATTAAAATTGGATGATGCACAATAGGCTTACAGAACGGCTTATAAAACCCCAATTGGAATATGTCTCTCTATAAATTAATTTTCAAAAAAGCTTGCCACTTATCTTTATAGTTAGAGTATAAATCTTACTGGCAATGAATGAATTAAATTACAATTTGAGGATGCTATAAAGAAAAGATTAATACAATTAAATAAATTGAAAGAATTTAAAAATGATACTTATGAGAATGCCAAATTATATAAGGAGAAAATAAAAAAATGGCATGATCGTAAGCTTATTAAGAAAGAATTTGAGCCTGGATAAGAAATTATATTCCATAATTCAAGATTAAAATTATTTCCTGGGAAACTTAAGTTCATGTGGTCAGACCCATTCAGTATCATTAAAGTGTATCCTTACGTGTTATAGATACCAAAAAAAATTTAAACCCACCTAAATGTTGAATGTTAATTATCAAAGGCTAAAACCAAACCTAAGAGGAGAAATTAATCAACATAAAAGTTTAGTTGAGTTGGCTCATCTTGGATAGGAAGTTGGTATAGTCTAGTTGAAGATTATAAACTTAGTGTTGCTTGGGAGGAAACCGTTTGATTATCCTTGTTTATTGGGAGGAGATCAAGTGAGAATCTTATTATGTTAGTGTTTAGAAACCTATTTGGTTAGGTTTGATCTATGTTCTATGAAATTCGAGAGGTTTTTAGACTTTATCTTATGTGATTGGAGCTTAAATGGACAACTAATCCCAACACCACAACACTGAGTCTTGAAGCACCATAGCATCGTTATAATTATTTAAAATTAATATATTAATATGATTGCACATTACTACCAAAGGAACAAAACACTACAGTGAAAAATTGCCTCATAGAGCACCATATCACTGCAAGATTGAGCTCTCCAGTAATTTTAGAATCCATTAAGTGCCACAACATCGTAGTGCTCAGTCAAATCATAAATAGGGTAGCTAAAGCATTATGGTGGAAGTTGCTTCAAGCACCACAGTATGGCCACATGTCAAGTACCACGGTGGCCTTTCGATTAAAAAGTCTTCGATCATAGGATCCAAAGCCAACATCACAGCACTACCGATCTTCATTTCCATAGTTCTACAATGGTCAGTGCCATAGCTCTTTCCAAATTATAAAAAGGGAATGGGTTATTCATTTTCATTTCACTAATATATAAGAATCCCAACTTGTGTTTCTTCCTAGCTAATAATCTCACCAGCATTTTTTAGAATAGCTACTAAGATCACTATTAGTATGAAGAGGTCCAGGTCCACTTCATATGATGCTCATAGGTTTGTGAGTTCTTCCATGGAGGAGGATTATAATAATATGCTAAATAAGATTATCACTCATAAGCATGGTTTTGATAAAACTTGGGGGAGTGGGCCGGCAGGATGGTTATTACGGGGGGAGGGTGTGTAGAGGGTTAGTTTAGGTCTTAATCATAGAGAAAAGTTATGATTTATTATTTATACAACCCAAACCTACCAAATTATATATTATCTTAAAATTCTTAGCCAATGCTAAGGAGCCACAAAATGAGTGTATCTTCTTTAGGGAAAACTGGACCCCATTCACCCCTATTGCTATCAGTCAA
The DNA here is from genome assembly GCA_019925795.1 of Dendrobium chrysotoxum. Taxonomy (NCBI): domain Eukaryota; kingdom Viridiplantae; phylum Streptophyta; class Magnoliopsida; order Asparagales; family Orchidaceae; genus Dendrobium; species Dendrobium chrysotoxum. The sequence goes on from CM034297.1 coordinate 43,048,845, forward strand.
CTCTTCCAAACCCCTAACTACTAGTTTGATGGAGATGAGTACACCACTACAATAGATTAAGAGGAGATTACCAAATTTTTAACCTAGAGGGACCTTAATGCCTAGTGACAGAGAAGAGTGGATAAAATTATTAACTTTCTTATGTCTTCCCTACCCCAAAAATCCAAAGCCTAACATTATTTTGTTCCTACAAAGGTTATGCCAAGTAAAAACATTAATGAGCTGGCCAAGGATAGAGCAGTTCTTGATTATTGCAAGCATAAGGAGTTTACAATAGATTTAGGAAAATTATTTTCAATCTACTTATGATATGCTTAGGTGGTCAACTAATATGGGCCTAGGACATCCTTGTGTTATCTATCAATTGTGTCAAGCTGCCGAGGTAGTAGGAAACTAAAGGGAGGACCAAATCTTACCTACTTTTTCCCTAACCAGGTCTAAGATCCAATCCTTAAAACCTCTTTTGCAAAAAGAGGAGAGGGTTCTGTCCAACCAACCATACCCAACAAATAGCAGGGTAAATATCCTTGACAATAGGAGATGAAGTGGTCAACCTCTGAGATAGAATGGATCGAATTGGGGTTTCTATTAATAAATTTAGGTAGTAACCCATAGGACTCATGTAAAGAATGTACCAAATATATAACCATAGGTTATATGATGCTCCAGCACTAACACTAGTATCAGTACTAGGCTGACTACAATGCAGTTATAATAAATTTGTTTAAGAGATAGAAGATCAACTGGAAGGTCGAAGGAATGTATTCCTAATCCCACCCCTTTAGTTTTTCCTAGGATTAACGTCAACTTTAGTAGCAGTAGCAAAAGAATAGGAGGAGAAGGAAGATGAAGAAGATGAGGGTAGGGGAGTCCTTACTAGTTGTTGATTCTTTTAAATATTTTATGTTATTTTAGTTTTAGTTTCATTTTATTTCCAATTTTATTTTTATTTTCAATATTTAAGTGTAATTTGGATAAAAATGAAAAATGTAACCATGTTTCCCTCTTCTTCTTCGCACTTTATTTTTAGTTATATAATTGTGTTGCTTGGAATTTGAAATTTAGAAATTTAGAAAAATAAGATAATTAAGAGTATATTAGTACAAAAATAAAAAAATTTTACTAATTAAAATAATTAAAAATAATAAATATTTAATTCATTTAAAATTAGAAATTCCTAATTAATTAAATTTCTAAACACTTAACCACCTCACTGCTAAAAAAGAATTAATTGATTGAAGGATTAATGTGAATAAACAATTTATATTAATATTAAATCATCTACTAAGTAAGTAAAGAAGTATATGACCAATACTATGTGTTAGATAGAATAAAAAGTGGAGGCAATTGATAGATAATAAAAATTATTACAAAATGTTTAGCAATTAAAAAAGATAAGTAAAAGAAAATGAAAAAAAAAACTAAGTATTGACTATTAAAAAATAGTACATACAATATCTATATCCACTTAAATAAAATATGGAGCCAACTAAGAGGTATTCAAAATCATTATAAGGTATTGAGCCTACTAAGAAAAGAAAAAAAAATTATAAATAAAAAAGCTAAATATTGGACTATCAAAATTTGGTACCTTTAATGTCTAGCCCGGCTTATACCCTTCTAAAAGAAATTATTGGAATCACAATACTTAAAGAGAGCTTACTGATTGACTTAAAAATTAACTAAATATATAAATTCCATTAATTTCAAATATTATTAACCTTGAGTGAGTTAGTCAAATTTATCAAGTACACTTAGAAGTTTAATTTAGGAGGAATGTTAAATAAGAATGAATGAATGGATTGTTATTAATTATTTTATTAGAAATTTTAAAAATATGTATTATTTGAATGGTCAGATCATTTATTTTGTAATTTCTAAATATCATATTCCAAACAAAAGTAAAATTTAATTAAGTACAATATAAATTATTTGAGAACATGTAATATCTTAAAATTTGGGTGAATTTGACTAGAGAAAAATTTTGTATTCCAAATTGCATTAATTATTATAAAAATATATGTTTTTAATACAATCTTATTATGTAAGAATTATATTAAAATTTCCCAAAATTGAAGGAGAGCTGCAACGCCACAGATTAAGTGTCATAATACTATATTTTCCCCTAGTGCCGTAGTGCCATCAGACCAGTGACACAGTGATAAAAGTCCTGGACGATTGGTGGATAGCTTACTGCTATAGTGCTACCCCTGGAGTATCACAGTGCTAGATAAGGCATTGCAGTACAAAATTTCCCAAGCTCCATGGTGGAAGGCAATTGGAAACTATTGAATTGGCAAATTGAAGAGGTGAATGGTGAACTAAGACATTAATTCAGTAGTGCAACACCACCACCTAGTTTGTGCCTAGGGGTTTGGCTAGTTGGAGAGAATTGAGTTAGTGTGGGTAAGGGTGTGTGAAACTGCTTCTTGTGGAGGCTATCCATTTGTACATATTGCATTAGTCCTCTTTAAGCCTAAGAAGAGGAGGAAGGAGTTCAAGAAGTATGTACTACTTAGCTAAGGATTTACAGGTCATTTTTATCCTACTACTTCTATTGAACTTTTGATTTTATATATTATGATGAAATGTTTGTTATTTTTAATTTCAATTCTACGTGTGGAAAAAAGTTTTTATCAAATCTCATGAGATTTTAAAAATCATGTATTGCATAGAGTAGATTTATAAGTTCATAAAAATTATGTAATGTTTCTTTTAAACCTCTCATGCTTAATTTAATTTATGTTGAAAACCTTAAATGAATTTAAAATATAGTGTGATCTATAGCCTTGATGGAGGAGTAGTAAATAAAATAAGGGATTTAAAATGTAATTTTTCATGCGTAGACATATAATGTTTATGGTTATGGGATCTTAAGGAGATATTAAAACTATAGTTGAGAGGAATCTTAGCTAATACTCCAATCAGCTCGATAGAGATGAGACTTTATGCTTTAATTCACATTAATATTAGGAAGAATATATCTAATGCAAGCATGTGTTTTTAAATATCATAAGTTTGGAGTATTTAGAATATTGAATTCATCTTTGGATTTATGGAATTTACTTTTCATTGCAACAACCCTTGTTAATCGATTGATAAGATAAATATAGAGGTTCTTATGGGCAGTAGTAGAGTGATTTTAGGGTAATTTCCTATCCTCATTAAAATGATACTTTTCACATCACTTAATTACTTTGCAGGACATGTATAATTTTGTAGTACATAACATAACTTATTAAGTCATAATCAAATTAATAGTAGTTTGTGGTTAGGTGTTGTCATATAATAATTACCTATCTTGTCTTATATTACATACAAACTATGATTTCAGGGTTTTCATTGACCTCATTTTTTTTCCTGAGGTCAGAATCCTAAATCAATTCTTCATTATTAGTTTTTAATTCCTTGAACTCCCCTTTAAATCTTAAATCTAATTCTTCACTTTGCTCTCGCATAATCATTTAATCATTAAATTATAAATCAATAATTTGATAATCACACCTGGTGGTCACATAATCAGCCACTAAATAACTATCATTACCCAATAGTTGTTAATGATATGAGTATTCTAAAATCTTCAATTATTGATAAACTTAAATCCTAAATAAAATCTTCATCCAAATCCAACTTAAAACTCAAAACCCTAAAATCTAGTTTCAAATCTAAAGCTTAAAGCCTTTTGAATTTTTCCTATTTCAAGGAAACTTTCAAAGAATTCAAAACCATGAATGAAGGCACTCGAATGGTGATTGATCATTTACATCTCGATTAGTCATATCCTTAAAGTCTGCATAATTATTTTGGATGCTTCCATAACCTTTTAAGCCCTATAAGATAAAGCATATTCTAAGCATACAAAACCTTCAAATATTTATAACCTAGGTCGTTTGACATACCATCTTTATGTAAACAAACTGGGAATCCTTTGTAAATTGATTAAACATGTGCATAATCATCATTATATTGATTTGAACTCATTTAAGTCCATAGTTGATCATGGTTGACTTAGGTTGACATATGTTGACCTAGTTTGGCCTATGGATTCCTTGTAATCATAAAACCTTCATATGAATGAATCATACCAAATCATCTAATCCAAGGCATGGATTCCAATCTTAGGCACTGAACAATAATTAATGGCCATGCATTGATCATATTTAACCCCTGATTTGGCTATGGTGACCACCATTGGCCACCTTGACCATTAGAGCAATTTTAATCCAAAATCATAAATCAAGTATAGAAGCTTACCTAAACCCCAACAAGGCCTCTAAATATTTCCAAATTTTGATTTACATGGATAAACTCAATTGAACATTTGGTGGACCATGGTTGACCAAAATCCCTTAAACCCTAAAATAATCATATATAAACATTTGAATAAACCCTTCTTGTCTCAATATGCCATGATCCAAGACCACTTCTAGCAAATTTCAAATGTCACTTGGCATTGATTGGACCTAAACCCAAGCCTTAGTTAAGCTTGGTTTACCAAGTCAACCTAGGTTAACCTAATCAACTTTTGAGACATTAAACATGCATACATGCATATAGGCCATTCCATGACCAAAAAAACTCATACAATAAGTTCCAAATATCATTTGGAATTGGTTGGACCCAACCCCAACCCCTAGTCAACTGTGGTTGGCCAAGGCAACCTTAGTTGGCAAAGCTAAATCCAAACCCACTAAACACTAAATCAAATGCTCTAAACTATGAAAAAGCATCTAAACCCTATGGGACTATCCATTGGGTCCCCAAGGATCAACCATAGGTGACCTAGCCCTTGGGTTCACTTGGGTTAGCCATATGACTTGACCTAATTGGTCAAAAGGGGCTTCCATGAGCCATCTTCAAACCTATATCAAAATTTCCCAAGCAGACATTTGCTATGCATCTACCATGGTCAACCCAGCCCATGGGCTGACCCAAAGTTTCCAAATAGGTAATCCTAAGCCAACTTGCATGTCGAGACTTACCCAAAGAACATTAACTCATACATTATATTCCTGAACATTCCATACACCTTACCACCTAAGCTTCACCCATGTGGTTGTGAAGTTATCTATAATCTAAGAAAATAGTGGTTCAGTTTACTAGCTTAACCTTAACTACCCAACCAGGTTCCCACATGGGTTGGAATTCTCTATAAACCCTCTTGGCATCCCATTGGATTATCTCCAACTAAATTTACATCATGACATGGACAGACGTGGATGAATTTCTAGCTAGATGTACTTCTAAACACTCTATAAATAACCCAATTTCTTGAGAATAAGGGTTCTATTTTTTGCCACTAAAGCTACTTAAGAGTGAGAGTGTTCCATCCCCAATCTTCCAACCTCTTTATTAGAGATTTTTGGTGAGTTCTATTGAACATCGATTAGCCCATCTTGGCTAAACACCAAGTTACAATCCATTCATCCTTTGGTATTACCAATTGAAGGAGATCAGTTCCTTAGAGTCATACGAGTATAACCCAATCGAGATCCAATCCAATTCAAGCTCCTATGAGGTTAAAAATCAAACCCAAGCACTCTTCTTCTAGGTCTAGTCAAGTGTGAAGAGAACCACCAATCTAATGAGATCTAACTATTAAATTGAAGGTTCTTTCCCAAATCAATCTTTCTGTTCAATTTGAGCAAGATTCGTTGGTAGGATCTCTCAAATCCAAACCCTTTATGGCTAAGGATCTCTATGGAAGGTTGAAGATGAAATCAGAGCCAATGGTTTTAAATGATGGTTTTTATTTCATCATATTTTTGTTTGTGCTTAGATCATGTAGTTTTAAACATTTAAATCTTGGGCATCCAATCTTCAATTAGATGTTCACAAATTAATGTGCATGCCCTATTAGCCATCTTAATGCTTGATCAACTAATCATTGCGTACCGCACAAAAAAGTGCGCATAGTTAGCTATCTAACTATTTAAATAGATGTTAATTAATAAAAAAATTCATCTAAACTTTGGTTACATAACTCCTCACACACTTGGCCAAATTTAGTATTCTTAGGCACTATTTATTTATCTTGAGGAGTAAAATAAAAGCTCTATAGTTTAAACTTAAAATTCTTAAAGCATGTACAGTAATTTTAAGAATACTCCCTGAGATTTTCGTGAAATTATTATTTGAATATAATTCATTTTATTTCAAACTTGGGGAGATTAATCTTGGACATGTTTTTGACATGTCTAAAGTCTTTCTCCTCTTTCTATAAATTTTAAGGTATTTAATTAGTTAAGTTAAAAGTATAGCTTATAAATTAACCTATAATTTTAAATTTCAAATCCATAGGAAATTTGGCTTTGATTATTTATGATTGTTAAATTGATTGTTAAGGTTTAGTTAACCAGTGGTTTTAATCCAATCCTACTTTTAGATTGCCTAAAATAAATTCCCAAAGTGTAGTATATATTTAATTTGGAATTGATTAAACCTTCTAGGAAGATCTTGATGGCTTTGAATTTATTAAGATTAAGGAGTGGACTTTGATTAACCTCTGGTTTTAATTTTACTGGATTTGGAGGTCATTTGGGCTGTTAATTTATGAACCCTAATTACCCTTTAATAATTAACTTTGGATTTTCCATAAATCATATTAATATAAACAATATAGATGAGAAAAAAAGGATTTTTGATGAATCATAATAAACTCTAAAAAAAATAAAATAACATGAAATAAATTTTACTAAATCACAAATTTAAAAACTTTCAAAGAAAAATAAAATCCCCATCACAAACTTTAAAAATAAAAATTAATTTAAAATTTATTAAATAAATAATTAAAATAATAAAAATATAAATAAATTCCAAAGTAATCTCAAACTTTTGTAATCATATTTAAAAATTGTTCATGACCTTTAGTAAAGGTTTCAAGTTGTTTGGAATTAATTTGGATCAAAAATAAAAATAGTCTAATTACTCAAATTTTTAATTCAAGTAAATAGGCTAATTTCATAAAAGTCATACAAATATAAATTAATATCAAAAAAATTAAAATAAATTTTATTGAACTCCAAATTAAATCTAGACTTTATTAAAATATACAAATCACTAAAATCTTAAGTAAAAAATAAAAGTCAAAGTTTGGTAAACTTTATTAATAAAGAAAGTTAAATAATAATATGAATTCACTTTAAATCCTAAAAATTAAAAAATGAATCAACTAAATAAATTAAAATAAAAGAAGGAATAATAAGAAATAAAATGTTATAAAATTTATAAATTTAAAATATAATTGAAATTAAATAAATAAGATAAAATTAAATAATTTAAATAAAGAATAGAAGTAAATTAAAGGGCTCTGTGCACTTGATTACATCCCTAAAGGGGAATCAAATGTATTACAATTATGAGCCTAGAATCTTTTAATTAAAATTTTAAGTTCTAGAAGTGATCAATTTATAAGATTCTTAAAACCATAAATCATTCAAAATCATAAATAAATTGAAGGACTTTAGGCATTTGATTTGATCCCTTAGGGGAGATCAAATTCATTACAAATATAAACCTAGGACTTACTAATCAAAAGCACCATGCACTTGGGAGTTGTTTAGTGCCATGTTCCTTAAAATTAAAAATAGAAAATTCAACATCTAAAATATAGTCTTTAAAATAAATTTTAAATTATAGAATACTAAAATTTATGTTAAAATAAACCCCTTTCACCTGAAACAAATTAAAAATCAAATGTTAGATAACATTAAATAACAATAAACATAGTGTCTATTCATATCATATAGCTTATTACACTAACTTTACATGATTTGATAGGGTTATTTACTCAAGCCTAGGTTAGGCTGAAGGTGTGGTTTGTTGTGAAGCAAATATATTACTTGGAGGGTGTGTTGTATTTATTTTTATACTTTCGTGCACTTTATTGTCATACTTATATTCTTCTTGGTGCACCTTAAACTCTTCTACCTTGCATGAGATGCATTAGATTCTAAACACCTACCTTGCCCTATTTATATTATGTATATACATTATCCTTTAACTTTCCTAGAGAAAGTTGAATGTACTTAGGATCCGATGTAATTGTCACTATATAAAATAAATGTAGAGTTCTTGATTCTTGTATAGCAAGATTCAGTTGTATAATGTCAAGAATTATCAATAGATTAAAGGTGATTACTTATACATATAGAGTTTTGAAAGGAAACAATTCTTCTTCCTTTGAAGATCATTGTCTTTTAGAATCTTAAAGAAAATTCTGGAGCCTTATAAAGATAAAGACTAAAGTAAGCAATCATATTTAAATCAATATTATGTAGGATGTAGAAATCCAAGCTTGTTATGGTGGAGCCTAACCACCTATACTTTTCGTAGACCTTTGTTTGTACTTTACATTAAAGATAAATGAATAAAAATTTTATTTATACAATGCTCTTTCATATACTACATCGCATTACATGTATTACATTCATATGGGTGGTAGATCTACTTTAGAGAATAACATTTGTATAGTTTTCTTTTAGTGTGCATCAGCGAATAAATTCTTCATATTATAGATATTAGGAATCAAAGAAGTTGACATATAACCAATTGGCACAAGGATAAAAGATATTAACATATTATTATATTAATGGGGTGAATTTTTTCATCCACCCACTCTGTCAACTGCCTTGCTTTATCTCAGATGGAAGGTTTCATTTTTCGTGTTCTAAACATAAAAATCAAGTACACCTCACACTAGATGAGGTAATTGTTGATCTATATCACAGAGGATTCATGCCAACATAATGGTATTTGACTTCTTGAGGTGAGTATGAGCCACATTTTGATTCTCAATGCCACCCATCTACCTGTTATAATATAGCCAAGAAACAAAATATATGAACCCTTGAGGACTTAGTTTATGGTGCAATGAGGACACAATTTGAATAATATATAGAAGAGTCGCCAAATAAGGAGGCACATAATTTATATGATTTGTTGCATATTGCTCAACAACCAATTTGAAAGGGGTGTACTACTCACTTAGAGTTATCTGTTGCTATGAAGATATTAAGCATAAAAATAGAATATAATATCCCAAGTGAATATTTTAATCAGTTCATTGGGCTGCTCAAGGAGACCAACCTAGTAGATAACATAATTCCTTCAAATTTATATCAGACTAAGAAGTTGTTTCCAAACTTTATTTTACATAAACAAAAAATAGATTATTGAGTTAATAGATGCATGTTATACTATAAAGAATATATATTAGAGATTACATGCTATATGGTAATACACTAAGATTAAAACCAAAGTTTGGGAAGAACAGAAATCAGAAGGATTACCATTAAGTGGGATATTTTATATATCTGTAATTCCTACACTACAATGTATATATACATCATGAGCTCTACTACACATATGAAATGACATAACTAATACATCTCATAAGTAGGTGTTCTAACACATCTATCGAAAGCAGCAGCCTAGAAAAACTTTGATCAAACACATCTAACTTTACCACATAATCAAGAAATATATGATTAGGTTTATGCACAGATGATTTTACTTCATTTAGCTAATCTTCTTCGCTTTCCTCATGCTGTCAT